>OZ037736.1:3154219-3784562 GCA_964035505.1 Watsonalla cultraria | reverse complement strand
ATCTTTATGTTAAGGTTGAAAATGGAACGGCAGAGCTGTAATTGTAAGGTTGTTGAAGATATACAGGGAGAGGATCCTTAAGTGGGGTACGATAACGTCACAGGTCGGGCTTAGCGGTTACGAGTCGCGCTTGACGCTCCGCTTTAGAGAGATGGGGATTTAGACGTTATTCGAGAGAGGGCAGGGTTGCTACTGCAACACAAATTTAAAAATAAATGTTTTAAGGTAGTTTGCAGAAAGAATCGAGTGCAATGACAATTATGACAAACTAAACGGTACCCCTTGCCTCTTGCAAGGGGTACCTGAGAAAGGTGAAGTAGCTTACTTTTTCTACCAGGAAAACTTTCAATGGGTGGGTAGTTGATCGTTCTAGGGAAAACAGCCAGGTCAAGTGGGATAACTCACTAAAACTTGGCGTGACTTATAAGGAATTTTGAAGGAACTCTAAGAGCGCCCTGATACCTCTCCGCTCTTTGCCTGAGGCTGTTAAATATCCATTGGGGCAAAGTATACGCCTTTTCAATAAACTACCATTAAAAATGTGTGAACTACCATTTTTAAGTTTTAAGGCAAGCATCAAACAGAAACTTTGTGAAAAAGCATATTATAGTGTAACTGAGTATATTGATGATAGCCAAACATGGCAATGAGTTGCTCACTCTTCCATTGAAATGTACTTAAACAACCCTATGTATATAGAAGGGACACATGTAAAAAAAAACCGGGGAGTTTGTTTCGCCGTTTCTTCTCCTGACAGGCTTACTTTTGGAAACGGTAGTAAATTAACTTAAGTTAGCGTAAGAAAAATGACGTTCCAATAAGTGTTCCAAGTGTCCCTTATGTTGAATAAAACTTTTTGATTTGATTTGATTGTTTAGTACAAAAATGATTCATGTCTATGTATGTTGTTACAGCACCATTGATAAGTAATGAGTAGATGATACTCAAATTACATACTTTGCCATTTCATGTCTCTTACCTCCTATTTTTTCTTTTAATTCTAGACGGATTATATAAAATACTTACTATTCCTGATATAGCTATAATGTAACGAGTGGCATCCCTAGTGATCTCGTTACGAAGCCTCTGTGCCTCTACGGAGCGATCAGATAAGGGCGGACGCTCAAGTTTAATTGAATTTGCTCGCAAAGTTTTCACCCCTCCGCTGTGATTGGCTCGGCCGAAGACATTGTGCTGCCCTTATGTACTCGGATGAATACTCTATAGATAGTGTTGGGGCGCTTTGTGTAGCTGGCCGAATTTTAATTTCAGTTTGTACGTATAAAAAAGTAAAGTATCCATAGATAACGATAGACTAGTGGAATAGACAAGAATGTAGATAATAAAAAAAAAATATTACCATAGTGGAATGTTATATTAGGTAGGCGGTTATTAATCGTGCATATATCTTCGCGGTAAGCGGGTACCAACTATTTTCGCCGCCACCATTACAAAATATTTTTTTTCATTTATCTTTCAATCGAAATCTATTAGACAGTTCCAATGTATGATAAGGGATTGGCCTAAAAATACTTTTAAAAGTAAAAATAATACATGAAGACGATTTAGCAATACGTTTTGAAATCAAGGTTAAATATAATGGTTGGTAAAAATGCGGTGAGTTTTACGATGCGTTCGTAACACTTGGGTATTTCATTAATTATAACTTATATTTGAAATATAACAATCGCAATTGAAGACAACGTGACCATCGCGTGTGTCGAGGAATGTAATTGCGTCACTACAAAATCCCTATTTACTCCAACTAGTATTTGTTACACAAAAATAACCCTTATACTTACACCAATTTGGTTTCTTTTATCATTTGCAATGTTCAATTCTTGTGGCAAGGTTGATGTGACACAATTAGTTACACTCTTGTTTTGGAAACCAACGGAAGTAACATTCGGACACGCTTTACTTATGGAGATAATGAAAATATTGTGTGGGCCGCGTTTTGTAAGTACGCCCGACATACAGACAGATCCCTTCACTTACGCAGACCTAGTTACTGTAATCCACTAGCATAATTAATCAGCGTGTTGGTAGGTTCGCCAGTTTGAATAGACGTATACGAGCACGATTGCATTGGAAAGTAAAGATGCGATGTAAGAAGCCAATGGAATTGAGTGAGATTTGCGTCTGTAAAAAGATATACATTGCCTCAAGTGCAGGTTTTACATGTCTTAGGGCCGATTTTGTTTTGCTCAGATACCTGTCAGATACCCCCTTTTTACAAAACATGGTTTAAGCTTTCAAACTCGGACTAAAACTATGTCCGTCCTTTTTAAATCCGTATCACAGAAAGAGTTGGAGCTACTTTTTAAACCAAGGACTTAGTCTATGTTTTGTAATAAAAGGTGTAAGTAGCGTTTATGCGATAAATAGTATAAAAATGAGTATTCTAAACTGTCAGATCTATACAGATAAATAAAATTGAAGTTTTAAAAATTTTCTCTGTCTGTCTGTTTGTTTGTTCCGGGTAATCTCCGAAACGGCTGGACCGATTTTAGCGGAACTTTCACTGGCAGGTAGCTGATGTTTCTAGGAGTAACTAAGGCTACTTTTAGTTATCAAAAATATTAGGGTACCGCGACAATAAGGACGAAACTAAATCTACGCGGGTGAAACCGCGGGGCACAGCTATAAGTAAATATAAACTGTAGAATAACTCTGGGCAACGGTTTAACAGAAGCTATTCGTCGATGGATAGGCCCAATTGGGCCTCGTATTAGTGTTGTTCAAAACGTGTTGATACTTTTTCTAAGAGTGCGGATCAACACATTTAGAGCCACACCAAATACACCATCGAATGTCGAAAACAATTATACAGGTAACAAGCCTATATTTGGGATGAACGGAAAACTTGCGAGAGTCCTTGTATATATGTAATACTTACTAACGTTCCAGATATTCTAACTAGAGTTTATATAACCTAACTAGGTTACTCTAGTTAGAATATCTGGAGCTAGTTAGCTGTACCCCGCGGTTTCACCCGCGTAGATTTCGTTTCATGCTTCATGTCGCGGAACCCTAATATTTTTAATAAAAAAAGTAGCCTAAATTACTTCTTGGAACATCAGCTACCTGCCAGTGAAAGTCCCGTTAAAATCGGTCCAGCCATTTCAGAGATTACCCGGAACAAACAGACAGACAGACAGACGGACAGACAGATAGAGAAAAATTTTAAAACTTGGTTTTTCGGTGTTAGTAGCGTGTACACTTTCATATGCATTTAGTGAAAAGCTGTTATTTTGGAATTACAAACAGACACTTCAATTTTATTTATCTGTATAGATATAGATATAGATGTATAGATGTATAGATACTTATATGATTTCAATTGAATTATGATGTGAAACAAGCCGGGATATACGTATTGTGTAACGACCTTCTCACAACTTGAAATGTTATACTTTTTGCTGTCGACTGGTTTTGAGATTTGGCAACGGACATCCGATTGTGGAATCGAATAAGGCATCTTTTGCTTTCAATAATGGGTTAAGTTTCAGTTCACTTGACCCAGAATAAGTATGATTTATTTCTATAGAATACAATTCTCTATTGTGAGAAATACAAGATAAACATAATAGTACATATAAATAATATTTAACTTACGAAGAACGAGAGGTACGTAGTTGTAAAAAGTATTTTTTTGAAAAGAGTAATTACTGAGTTTCTTGCCAGGTTCTTCTCAGTAAAGCAACCTTCCGAACCTGGCGGTAGCATGTATAATCCTGTGTAATCGTGTCATTCTGACGATTTGAAAGTACTTTGAGTACTAATCAAATAAAGATATTTTTGAATTTGAATTTGAATTGAATAAATAGTCTAAGAAAAGAGTGTCTTCAACAATATTAAATAACAATTTCGTGAGGAGGAAATAAAAAAATACATACAGAATATCTTTAAGTAGTACTTAGCCACGACTTAAGTAGCTAGCAATTTATTCAAAGCTTATGACATAGAGAGTATCCCCACGAAATCCCAGAAAGGTCCCCGAAGGTAAGCTGAGGTGTTCAAACACCCACATTTCACCAAGCGCTAACCCGAAATGTGGGTACGGAAATCATAAATATCAAATACAACACAAAAAGAAAATTTTGGTATGGTTCGGTTCGCAGCTTTCGAGTAGTTCGAGAGTTTTCTTCTTTTACAAAAACGTAAAACCAATTAAATTGGTTAAAGATTAGTTGGTTACGTTAATCCAATTATGTATAAACAATGTAAGTTATAATGATTGATTACTTAGCTGCAAGATACCTGTTTGCGATTATTATACGTCCATGCTCTGATGAATCTAAATTAAAGAAGCCGTTAATACAAGTAAGCTCGTTCTTATTTTATTTGTGGTTTTTAGTACATACATTTCACGTCATAGCATTATTTAAAAACTCATAGAATTTCGCAGCAAATATACGAAATTTAACTTTATCGTTTACGTTTTATGTATCAATTTCCTACGACTGACACCGACACTCGATGTCGAGTCCATCGCTGAGAAATCTTACAGAATAAGTAAGTAAGCGGCTGGACCGACTTGTTTGTTCCATTAGTGAAGTTTTATTTCACTATAACTAGCTGTGCCCCAAGGTTTCACCCGCGTAGAGATTTTTTTCATGGGTGTCCCGCGGAGCCCTTATGCTTTTTTCTAAATAAAAGTAGCCTAAGTTACTCCTTGTATCATTTGAGACAGTCCCGTTAAAATTGGTTCAGCCGTTTTGGAGATTACCCGGAACAAACAGACAGACAGATAGAGAAAGATTTTAAAAATCGGTTTTTGTATCTCAGTATCGTATATACTTTCATTTCGAAACGGTGGTAAATTATCCTAAGTTAGCGTAAGAGAAATGACGCTCAATAAGTGTTCCAAGTGGCCCTTATGTTGAATAAAACTTTTTGATTTGATTTGATTTGATTATGCTTTTAGTGAAAAACTGTTATTTTGGAATTACAAACAGACACTTCAATTGTATTTATCTGTATAGATGTATAGATAAGCGAGCTATATCAACACTGAGTAACATAATATTTTGCTATATTGTATCGTACGCGGGTAAACAGCTAGTAAATTATATAATGCAGTCAATAAGTATCGGGAAGTGCGGGCAGATGTGAGCTCCGCGGACAGTTCCGGAGCTCACTAGCACTTTCTATACTTCTATAATTATACTAAACTCGTTGATGTTGTCAGACGATACGTACACATTATAATGATTTACTTAACACGACTCGCGTTTTAGATAGATCTAGTAAAAAAGCCTAATGAAATATAAACTAATTTAAAACTTTTTTTGATTGTTAAAAAGGTCCTAACATTTCAGAGACGTTATAGTATTAGGCCATTTGTCTTTTGTTTGGGCTAACTTACTAATGTTTTTACTAAGACAGGTAGGATTTGAGAGGTAAGGTATTACGGGATCTCCCTTTCTATATTTGAAGCTTGTTTGTCGCTTTAGTAGTAGACTTGAAAAGTTTACCCAAATCGTAATCAAAAAAGTAGAAAACTTGGCCCAAATCGGTGTCTCTCGGATTGTGCCAAGAATTCTGGAAGAATTGCCATGTTGAATTTCTGAGCGACAAAAAGCCCCAGTCCGCTTGACACTGGACATCCGGACTCAAATGTCCCAGACTTTCAACCACAAACGCAGAAAATAGACTTTAAGCCGAACTTAAAAATGACTTAATTGTCTATTATTTGAGATTTATTTATGTTCTATTCAATTAATATACCAACCTCCATAGATATGGTATCAATGTAAAACACCATATCAAGCCATTTTTACACTTCAATATTGCATGCCAAACATACATACGTATACATAAGTGTAATATAATCTACCTACCTGCTATAAAACTTGAGCAAAGATATTTTGAAAATCGTTCAATAGCACGCTATACTAGACTGGTGTAGACACCTTGACCTCAATTTGAACTGCCTCTAAACAACTGAAACGCATACAACACGTTGATCTAAATGTCATAGTGTTAATGAATATTCAATCGTACGTTGAACATTTGATAAATTAGTCTTGTAACTTTTGACAAAAAAGAATAAAATATTAACGGACGTCACGCTGTTTCACCCGCGTAGTTCCCGTTCCCGTGAGATAAAATATAGTCTTTGTTACTAGCTGATGATGTAGCTATACATTGCTGAAAGAATTTTCAGGATCGGTCAAGTAGTTTCGGAGCCTATTGCAATGCAAACAAACAAACAAAAGAACAATCAAATCATTCCTTTTAATAATTAGTGTAGTGATGTAGAAAACTCCGTCCACTCGAAAAATTTAAATTTATGTCCACCATCAGTTTAAGCACAGCGTATTAAGAAGTTCTGAGATGACGTTTCAGAACTAGCTGTTTCTGAAAGAAACTGCAGGGCACATCTAGTTCTCAAATAAACTTTATTCACTTAACTTAGATGTTTGCATAGGAAACCCTACATTACCCTAGAATGGGCAGTAATGTAGAGTGCGCTGGTTAAGGCGCTTACCGATGCGTACGCGCACTTATCTACGGTGATTATATAGTTACGTGCGATGCGCATAATTACTTATTGGTCGTAATCGCCGCGTAACCATTTACATAGACTGGTTTAGTTGTTACGTGGTTTTTTGGATTGGAGGATATTCATCAGCGTGAAATATAGTCTTCACTATGCATATTTTGAAATTACATTAATTTATTTCGAGTAGACGATGGTGCTTTCTATGTAATTCAGTAAGTAGTTTTTGAGTTTATATATTACAAAAAAAATACCGAAATTTTTTTTTTTTTATTTTAAATGATAAAATTAATATAAGTTGATATGAAAGTAGAGCTACGTAATCATTTAAACATGCCGTGTTTATATGTACAGTAAATAATGGTGCAGATACGACCATTCAATTGGGTGTATTTATAAAACATTGCAAAATTGAAATATTATTTATTTTAAAACGTTGCCAATTTGAAATATTATTTTGAAATACATAAAAAAACATACAGTCGAATTGATAAAATCCTCCTTTTTTAACTCTGGGGCTTTGGAGCCCAGATGCTCGTCAACTTTTCAAAGAGGTTGCACGTCGACTGGTAGAAGCCTCTCGAGACAAGCGGGCTGGGGCTTTTCTCGTTCAGAGAAACAGTCTTCAGAGCCAGCCTTCTTAGCACGATCCCGAGAGACACCGACTTGGGACAAGTTTTCTACCTTTAATTAGTTTTAAGTACTGTTCCTTGTATATATAACTAAATTATAACAAATTATTTTGTTTTGTTATGTCATTGAAATAATATTTCAATTTGGCAATGCTTTAAAATACAAAAGCACGTATGATGATCGTTAGCACTATAGTTACATACTAAGAACTAATATGATGATATTATATAGTTAACGCTATAACAAATGTACTTTTAAATTGTAACTACAATTACATACCTATCGGACGATATTAAAATGCAATCTGATTGTTTCAGACCCACTTACATAATGCAGGTAATGTATTATATAACTGTAACACAATCTTAATACATCGGTAATTAGGTGATAGACGTCCAAACCAGGGGGCCTACTCGCTTTCTCCGAAAAACGAAGCTTCGGCCGAAAGTTCGCAAAGTTCCTACCACGGTTATTATTCGTTCTAAAATTACGTCCGAACGTGATCCGCTAGAAAATTATTTGATGTTTATATTTTCTAAACCAACTTATTTATAATTATTTGATGTTTACTTATTAGACGAAGAAAAATTTGAGTATGATAAAAACGAACCGATAATGAAACTACGTTTAATTTTCGTTCGTTCACGAAGTTTCGTTTTCGGAGAAAGAGAGTAGACCCCCAGAGCCGTGGTGGCCGTGGGGTTTGAGCAGCCGTCTGCCACGCAAGCGATGCAAGTTCGAATCTTCGCGACCTGGGGCCTAACTATGAGCTCTTATTGCCATGATAGTTTCACTCATTTATGAGACAGATGTATATGACGTGCATACACCTCTTACTGTCGCACAGCTGAACTATCATTGCAATAAGAGCTCATGGTTGCGCCCCTGTACCTATGAGTTTTTCTAAAAGCGTATGTGTAGTGATTTCACACCACGTGCTTTACGTTGAAGGAAAACATCGTGAGGAAACCTGCATATGTCTGAGAAGTAATTCAAAAGTATGGATAGTGCCTGGGACGGGGATAGACTCACCGTCTGTCACGTTAGCACTTAATCATCTTCGGTGAAAAGTGGGTGTTGCGTTTACTTGTCTGCCTACCCCTTCGAAGGATATAGGTGTGAGCATATGTATGTATGAACGTTCAAACTTACGTACTGTGGTAAGAATTACTTGTTATGTAAAATCGATAGCAATCTGAATGCAATTAATAAAGTGTATTAATAAGAAGAAAGGTTTTGTGTGTAACAAAGTATTCATTGGTCGGATTGCCCTCATTTTCGATTGGTTGGATGATACGATTACATGTATTGGTGAATCAGGCGTGTATGAAGATTGATGAGTGTGGATGAAGCGAAAGATGTGGTGGGCTTGTTTGATCTGTGCCTCAAGCATACGTTTTGACACGTTCGGACGTCGTCATTTGACCTTGCGTGTTGCACTTTTTTGTATGGAGACGTGAAACTTAATGGATTAGAGACGACGCATGGGCCGTTCCCATCTATATCTATATCTATACAGATAAATAAAATTGATGTGTCTATTTGTAATTACAAAATTACAGTTTTTCACTAAATGCGTATGAAAGTGTACACGCGACTGACACTAAAAAACCAAGTTTTAAAATGTTTCTCTGTCTGTCTGTCTATCTGTTTGTTCCAGGTAATCTCTGAAACGGCTGAACGGGACTTTCACTGGCAGGTAGCTGATGTTTCAAGGAGTAACTAAGACTACTTTTATTTATTAAAAACATTAGGGTTTCGCGACAATAAGGAAGAAACTAAATCTACGCGGATGAAATCGCGGGGCATAGCTAGTACAAAATAAGGAAAAATTAGGAAAACTTGGGGCACAGTACATAATCATGCTAGCTCTAGTTATTAAATAATGTTTTGCATCGATTGGAAAGGCACACCGAATATTTCGAAGTCGGTAAGTGAATGGTGTTATATTTTCGAAATGAAGGTGTGCGACTAACTTCCCTGCGCCGTCTCTCTTAAACTAGTTCAAACTATATCAATGTCGGTAGAGTAATATACTTAGGTGAAAAGTGTTTTATACGTAGCTAAGTGTTCTGTCATTAGTGTTCTTTGATCATCAAAATAGGGCATATAGGGCATAATTTATTTTTGTAACGTTAGGAGGCGTTAACGTATCCATTTGCATGTCAAGACCTTTTTATTAACTGTCCATTCTCTTTCTCACTCTCAACTATGGTGATCTGTGCAAGAGATTTCCGAACCATCGTTACATTTGTTTATTTTTCTTACTAAAGTTAAAATATGTTTCATCCTTCATGTTTTTTTTTAAATATATTAATCAATTTAATTAATTAATTACCTATTAACCTCAATGAATATAGCAAGAATCCAAAAATCTACATCATACTATCTTTAACATAAGCAACCTACTTTGGTTTGTTATTTCAAATTACATTATTTTTCTAACAGGTACATACCTAAGTGATTCACGACAATCAAGTTTTCCAACTTGACAACCTGTTTACATAACAGTTAATAAGTTTAATAATCTCGCGGAAAACGTCCAACAAACAGATTTTCTAATAACATCCGTTTTTATCGCTTCCTTACAGCTACAATATTACTTTGCGTAATATAATATTAACATAATGAACTGGATTTCTGAGTGTCAATCGGAATGGTAGCCGTGACATCTAAACTTGGGTCATGTCATAATTTGACCTTTTTAGCGAAGATTAGAAGATCTGTACTAAAATTGGAAACTAGCTATACCCCGCGACTTCACCTACGTACTTAATTTCATAGGTGGTAATTCGTGAAATCCCATTTAAAAAAAAACGACTAAGTAACTCCTTACTAACTAAGTACTCCTTGTAACATCAGCTGACAAGTTTTGTTTTCTCTCTCTGTCTAGGCTACGGCTAGGCTGATTTTAATTGGACTTTCACTGGCAGACAGCTGATATTACAAGGAGTAACTTGGAGACAACTGCAATTAAAAAAACGGGTTTCGCAAAATAAAACCACCCATGAAATTGATTTAGTGGGATATCATTTGTTTGTTTGTATCTCATAGCTCAATAGAGAGAACGAGGCATAGTCACGGTAAACTAGTATGTTTTTATTAATTATTCTTCAAGGATTGCAGCTCTCGTAACTGCAACGTGATGATTTATGTTGATTGCAGTGAAATACTCGTTTGTTAAAATGGAGACTTATTTATTTTGCATCCGAATTTATGTTCTAATGTAACTGTAATGGTAGAATTCATATGTATTGAGTATTTTTTTACCAATTGCCTTTTACATGGCCTCTTTTCGGTCCTGTGGAAATATAAAAAGTTCAATAAACGATTTTGAGAATAAAAAAATAACATCCATCTTTTTTTGTACAAACAAACAACATCTTTTTTTGTAGACCACCCAAGTGTTGTTCTTAATAATAATGAAGATGTTGTAATACTGTGTTAATAATATGTATTATGGTTTTTAGACTAGTGACTGAGTCCCACGCCCACTCGTCAATCAATTTTGAATTTTATTTAAAATTGCAATAGAGTTACGTAAGCAATACAATCAAATATTCTCGAAATAATCGATATGCAATGCACACATCAACATATCATAATAAACAGACCTCTCATTGTTCGGCAAGCCTGTACATTGCGAGGTCAACTTACACTGGAATTGATGTCCATACCAAATTGTTACAGCATTAAGATGTAACTTAAGTTGGGACGAAAGTGATATAACCTTGAGTATCTGTCTCAAGTTATTTTTGTGACACAATTCTTGAAATTTCATACTGTACTAGTCATGCCTCGTGGTTACACTCGAAAGCGAAGCAATTTAAAATATACCAGAAAATGT
The DNA here is from genome assembly GCA_964035505.1 of Watsonalla cultraria. NCBI lineage: Eukaryota > Metazoa > Arthropoda > Insecta > Lepidoptera > Drepanidae > Watsonalla > Watsonalla cultraria. Next base: position 3,773,574 of record OZ037736.1, on the reverse strand, counting down.
GTGTTCTAGTGATTTCACACCACGAGCTTTACGGTGAAGGAAAACATTGCGAGGGAGCCCTCGTACACATACATATATGAGAAGAAATTCCACGGCGATGGACTTACCTTCTGTCTCGGTGGCAACTTTTCATCTTCAGTAAAAATCATCATCATCTCCCTGGCCTTATCCCATACATTATTGGGGTCGGCACTTGATGCAACCCGATGTGACTGATCACCTGATTTTTATACGACGCGACTGCCATCTGACCTTCGCAACCCCATTTTAGGAGGAAAATCTGTGATCTGGGTTAAACCAGTTGTCAGATTATTTTTAGGCCTCCGACTGACCTGTAACGATTGCCAAAGATGTTAAATTGGCAACCGGGACCGACGGCTTAACGTGCTCTCCGAGGCACGGAGGGAACTCGGGCGGTCACCCATCCAACTACTGGCTAGGCATATGGTTGCTTAACTTCGCTGATCGAATGATATGCGCAATAGCAACTGTGCCACGAGCTCCTCATCTTCAGTAAAAAATCAGTGCAAATTCTCTATGATAGTCTATAGCCTTCCTCGATAAATGGGCTATCTAACACTGAAATAAGGTCTAGTAGTTAATGAGATTCAAGTTCAAGCAATCAAATTAACTCTTCAGCTTTATATATTAGTAGGTACCTTCTAGCGGACCCGACGGATGTCCTGTCCTGTGATACAAAAAATCATTCAAATCAGTCCAGCCGTTCAGGAGGAGTTCAGTTATATGCACACGTACAGTAGAATTATATATATAAAGATAGATTAGGCAATGTAATGAGCTATATTAATTGACAGAGGTGGTGACCTATAGGTAGTCTATCGAAGACTATGTTCAAAGTATTTGCATAACAACCTATCATGTCTGTTCAAATGATCGATCACTTGTCTTATCTAGTACCAAACTAAAGTTCATAAAAATAATGATAAATATCGATTTGAAAGCCCATCATACATGATTAGGTTTTGTAAACACGCTTTGTAGATATAAACTGCACCTGTAAGTATTGTATTAATTTTGAAGTAATACAATTGTGAAGAGAGTGCGCGACCCGAACGATCACTTTCAGCCCCAACAAACGTAAGATCTTCCAGCCAGGCGGTTCCCCTTCCTTCCCCCCACTTCTGAGCTTTGATGATTCAGTATTGTACCGTAAAATTTAACATCAAAGCTAGGAAGTTCTTACTCGGGTGAAATCGCGGGGCACAGCTAGTTGTATATAAAAAAAGATGTGGGTGGGATTTATGTTCACATAAATATTAATACCAAATGTATGTTTATTCATTTTTGTTCACGTTATTACAAATTGCTTGCGCTTTTAATAAAATAAAGAAACTAATTACAAGTCCGGTTTTATATATCTGAGGCAATTTTTCACTTTTTATTTTTATACAAACCGAGTTATAAAAGTATGTAGGTAATCCGTCACTTTTACTATACAAGTATCATAGTACAGTATACTAAAGCACAGGGGCGTGCATTGTATTATCAGAGAGGTAAGCATGAACAATAAGTAGGTAGGTAGGTTAAGTACATACCAATGTGACGGGGCGTAGGTACATACATTTTGGTATAAACACACACATGACAAGAGTATATTCAGTCATCACAATGGTAAGCACTGCTTATCTGCCTATATCGAATGCACACCCCTGAAATCAGTAGGTACCTTAAGTAGGTACGCTAAAACATGGTAATTATAACCAACTGTTAAACATCTGACTGCGGCGCGTATGGATGGACTATGTTCGTTACGCCCCAATACATATGCTCACGCCTGTATTCCCCGAAGGGGTAGGCAGAGGTGTTGTAATGTGTAACAACACCCACTTTTACCAAAGATGATTAAGTGCCAACGTGACAGATGGTGAGTCTATCGCCGTTTCAGGCATTATACATATGTCTTTGAAATACTTTTCAAACGTATGCGGGTTTCCTCACAATGTTTTCCTTCACCGTAAAGCACGTGGTGTGAAATAACTTACTCCCGAAAATAATGCGAATTATGTTATTCGTAAATTTAAAGTGCTATTTTATTTTTAACCGACTAGAAGAATATGACATATTCATATTACGTGTTTTATACATATATCTATCACACATTCCAACTATTAAGACACTGAAAGTCCATGGCTTATACCAGGTTTGTGCCATTAAACACATGCAAGTGGACAGAGTAGCAGACAAAGCTGGTTTTAAAAATATTTTGATGTTCACCTCTGACACTATCCAAAGGTGAACGGGTGGTTTTCTCCTTCAATAGTTATTAGTGCTTCTAATTTACGTTCTAGAAGTATGCTTATGTTGCAATAATTAATAACAGCCTGCAATTCTAGTAATACTATCGATCATCCAATTATTATTATTTTTACCGGCTATCGTAACCGGTAATACTTCATTACATGCATTACAATACGACCTTTGTAACATATTTTTCCGGGAAAATCGGTAGTCAGTCATCTGTGACGTATGCTTGCTCTGGCAGATGTATGCACGATCATCATCATAGGCCACTGCATCTTCTCAGATGATTTTGCAGTGCTGTGTCCTATCTCATACATCTTCTCCTGTGGCTTAGCAGTCCAATGGCAGCACGGCATCCCTTGCCACATCTGTCGCAAGTGAACTGAGAATCTGAGGGTGGAGCAGTGCCGGTTGTTCGAAGCCTTTTCTGCGTATTGAGACGATAGATTCCCATTATAGCACAACATCCCTACTCCCCATGGAGCACTTTTGAACACGACCTTACTTACTGCTGGAACACAACACTACTCGAAGGTGGTATATATTTTTCTACGACTTTCTGTTAGGTGGTACAGTTCAGCAGTTCCAAATATCAATTATCTCTTAAAGCTCTACCTTGCTTGGCAATGTTGTATCTTGTGGGGCCAGGGGCGTGCATTCCATATATGCATATAACCAGTGCTTACCATATTATTGCTTATGCTTATTGTTCTGAAAATAAAATGCACGCCCTTGGTAGTGATAACTAGACTTCACCAAGAACACACCCTTCAAATTTCATGTCTCTAGGACCAGCGGCTTAGTTTGTGCATTGACTTATGTGTTGGTCAGTCAGTCAGGAATTTTAATTGATTGCATACATAGATGTAATAACAATGTTAACTACTTACTTCAAATGTCATGTATCTAGGACCAGGGGCCCAACCATGAGCTCTTTTTGCAATGATAATTCAGTTGTGCGACAGTGACAGATGTATACACGTCACATACATCTGCCTCATAAATGAGTGAAACTATCATAGCAATAAGAGCTCATGGTAAGGCCCCAGCAGCTTAAGTTGTGCCTTGAAATATGTTAAGTTCGTCAGTAAGTCAGGATTTTGAATAGGTTATATTACACGCCAAACCTTGAGATAGCGGAAAAAGTGACTGAGTCACTCTTTCTCATCCTTTGTCACTAACTTGAATATGAAACCTATCTAAGACGGCCTTGAACACCATTTATACCGGTAAAGGTAAGTTTAAAATGACTCTTGCTTAGAAAAATGCAAGGAACATTTTTTGTTACGACTGTGAATGGAGACTATTTTTGATTCTAGATTAGTCGCGCTAACTTTGAATAACTTGACTTGTGCAAGTAAATTGTATCCGGTTTATGTTTGTTCGGTATTCGTATAAGTATCCATTAATTTATTTAATATGCCGTATTTGGTATCTTGAAAGACTATACCAAAGCTATGGATACGTGATTTCTCACTCATGCATCCCCTGTAGGCAGAGGTGTTGTAATAACACCCATTTAACCACGTGACAGAGGGTGGGTCCGTCTCAGGCTCTATACAATCATACGTCTTTGAACCTAGATTCAATTAAGCTATATTAGACGCTTATGTAAGTGTGTTCATTGTACCAATACTAGAGCAGGCCTCAGATTACATTGTATAAACTTAACGCCGCCGCGCCGCTTTCATTTTCTCTACGAGATGATTAGTTGTAATCATAATAAAAAGTAAATTAAGTGACATGCCTCATTTGTAAGGAATCTCGGCGGAAATCGTTACCACAAAATAATAGTATATTTCATTATTTTGGTCAAAGTAAAGGTTGTGGTAATAGAATACACATTCCCACGTAAACTTTGTAATGTATAATATGACACTTTGTCTTTAATACTGTTCGAAGACAGATAAAAAAAAATCTGTCACTACATGATTAAGTCCCCTATCTATACGAAGGTCCGTTTATATAAAGCTGAAGAGTCTGTTTATTTGCTGCACGCTTATCTAGGTCAGAAACTACTGGTCCGATTTGAAAAATGATTACAGTTTTAGATAGCCCACTTATTGAGGAAGGCTATAGTTGCTCACCAAGCGCTAGTTAAAGTTCGCGTTAGCCCCAATTAACTATTCCACGTGGACGAAGTCAAGGGCAGAAACTAGTAGAACTGGAAGAGATGAACTCATTGCGCCGACCATAGATAAAATGGAATAAGGGTAGGGTGATGATGTTGATGAATGTATAGCACGTGAGTAAAGCCGCGGACGGGATCTAGTACTCCATACACCAATCAATCATCCTTCATACATGTCTAAAACGGATCCATCATCAGTTCGTTACGAATATAATTATATTCAAAGTTATGTTAATCTTCCGCTGGGTAATACCACACTCCTTACGAATTGCAGTTAAGTAGCGTATCTGTAATTAAACAAACGGAAGTTTATAAACCTATTTGATTATCATAACCAAACAAGCATTAGTTCTAATGCCAGTGCTAACAACATCGACGAACTGAAAGGTTTCTCAGCGTCGCACTCGACGTCGAGTGTCGGTTTCAAAGATACGAAATTGAACTTTACCCTCTACGTATTTATGTAACAATTTCCTAAAATTTAAACCCACGTTCGACGTCAAGTTCGTCGCTGAGAACACCTTACAGAATAATGCGGCTGGTATTACATGCTAGGTGTTCAAGTTCTCAAGTTTAACATATGTTTAACGATCTGGAGTCGAACCCTATTTATTCGAAACTAATAATCCGATTTAAAAAAAAACTATCACCAAGTCATGGACTGACTACGGATATACGGAACCTAGTGCTAAATAATCTCAAAGCGTGGTAGTTCCCAATGCAAATGACGCTCCGACCAGATTAATAATATTAAGGCTGGTTACTAAAATCCTAAACATAAAAATTTATATAAAAATTTGCATATTGACTAACTAATTGAAAGCTTCCTGTGATAATTTATTCAATTATTATTCATATCTAAATGGTTGTCAAGATTATCACACATTGCCAAGGTCATTTAAATATTATTAATGAATTGATTGTGAAGTTATAACTAGTTCAACTTAACCTAAAAAGTCTATTGTTAGGTTCAGTGTTTGCGAGTCTTGTCATGTTCGATGTTAATTTGGACCGGATCATCACTGAAAATTTCGTGCCAACAAATCTGACAGGCTTAATATTTGAAACAGTAGTATATTTGCTTTAGTTTTTTGATACAAAGGGCCAGCGCTGTTCAGGCAATTCCTTCTCAGACATGCAGTTTTCCTCACGATGTTTCTCTTCACCTTATAGCTCGGAGTATGTCATCACTGCAGCTATGTTTCAAAGACCTCATTGGTATCCAAAAATTGGAGCTCGCTTTGCATTAAATTAATAAATCACACTTAAAAAACAATAAATAAAATCTAACTATTGGAGCTATGTCCAAATTACTAGTTAGCAGAGTAAACAATTTAAAATGTCTTCGACGATCATCATCCTACTGTCTTTATCCCACATTATTTGTGGTCAGAGCAATGTGTTTCTTTCTTCCATCTCCCTATCACTTCATATCTGTATTCGATCCATTTCTCACCATATCATCAACCACAATCCATCTATCGTTTTTTGTTTTCACAATAAATCTTATAATATTTTTGAAAATATTGCTGAGTTTCTTGCCAGGTTCTTCTCAGTAAAAGTATCCTTCTGAACCTGGCGGTAGCATGAATAATCCTGTATAATTATGTCATTCTGACAATATGAAAGTACTTTGTTAAAATCTAATGAACTAAAGATATTATTGATTTTGATTTAAGGTTCCTCTCCCCAAACCATCGACAATAGTCTTCGACAATGCAATCACTAAATAAGTGCAAGTTACAATTTTCTGAACGCGTGTTTCGGCCCGGGTGCACAGAGTAGGGAGTGAATGTATAAAGCGAGAGCCCACACGATCGCTCCACACAACCAGTCTTCGCTATCGAAGACACACCAACATGAAGTTATTGGTGAGTTTTAATAATACACATTATTATAAGTGCATTATTATTAAGTGCAGTGGCAGTGTTGTGAAGTGACAGATTCAGATTACCTCGAAGTGGTCCAGTTAGGGTTTTTCGTGCGATTCTAGTGTTCGAGATCGTAGGATTTGTAGATCTTATGCAGTTATTTTCAAAATAATATTTCCTCCCATTTTTTGTCATTTTAGTTTTAAACATATCACGAAAATAATTTCAAAATTATAAACAAATTATCCTTAGGGTATCTGTGAAAGTATAGATAGACTTCAAAAATTTTTTTAACAAATTTATTTTATCAATTTTTATACTTAATACCTACATAAATAAACCGACAAAAAACTATTCTAAAATAAAAAGTGAAACGACGTAATAAGTAGTTTTTTGATTGTAATAACTGTAATACGTACTTATTTACGCACAGTCAATATTTACTGCCCACGATAGTTACATAACATAAACATTACTTACTTACTTGCTTGCATTTTCCTCTATTACCTCGTATTAGCATTATTTATAATGATTTAAAATTTAAATTATCATATTTACCCATATTTCTACAAACATGTTTAATTGTTCCAAATGCGCATGGTCCTTCGAGCCTTCGGAGTTATTAGTTTCTGGGCTAAAAAAGTAAAAATAATAGACTCTAAATTGGTGGGCTCTAAAACTACTCGGATTTGCCTGAGATATAACCTCCACGCAGATGATAAACATTTATTGATGACAATAAGAACACAACACAAATAGAAATGAATAAAAATATACAAAAGTAAGAACTAAGGAAGACCGCAGAACAAACTGGAATCCAGTTCAGTTCAAATTTACACCGACTTTAAAAAAGGAGGTGTTTACTCAATTTAACCGTATAATTTTAAGGCTTAAGGTTAGATATCCAGATTTTCAGAGATAAAGTATATTTTTGTACATTTGAAAACAAGACAGCTACAGCTAGCATTTTAAATAATATACTTACAGTGTTTAAAAGTCCTTTGTAAAATATTCGTCCAATTATTAAATACTAGCTGTGCCCCGCGGTTTCACCCGCGTAGATTTAGTTTCATCCTTATTGTCGCGGAACCCTAATATTTTTAATAAAAGGTAGCATATGTCCTTTCTCAGGGTCTATAGATTGTCTGTGCCAAATTTCATCAAAATCGGTTAACAGACAGACAGAGTTACTTTCGCATTTATAATATTAGTAGGGATTTTTGTGATACTATAAATAGAAATACGTGCGTGTATGTAATAATGTCGTATGTGGAAATCCTTGATACACTTTTATCTGTCAATTTAAAAGATAACCTCGAGATTCGCTTTTAGTATTCCAATACTTTCACCGATCACTCCAAAGGTTATGGATTAACTTCACTTCAATTAGAACTTAACGAATAAACCCGTAATATTATTGTATAACATTGAAAGTTTAATCCCACTTAAAAGTTAATTGGTTGACTTTCAATAACTAATTTGTTGTCATTGATAATTGTGCATGATACTGAATGTAAGATTAAAAAATCAAGTTGTTATTTAATCAATGGAGGTTTTAATCAAAGTAGCAGGCTGAAAACTACAAGAATTTTCCAAGAGTCAAACATTTGATAGATTGACGCGTTTATAGATTACTAGCTGTGCCCCGCGGTTTCACCCGCGTAGATTTAGTTTCATCCTTCTGGTCGCGGAAACCTAATATTTTTAATAAATAAAAGTAACCTAAGTTACTGCTTGATATATCAGCTACCTGCCAGTGAAAGTCCCATTAAAATCGGTCCAGCCGTTTCAGAGATTACCCGGAACAAACAGACAGACAGATAGACAGAGAAAAAATTCAAAACTTGGTTTTTTAATGTCTGTAGCGTGTATACTTTCATATCCATTTATTGAAAAGCTGTTATTTTGGAATTACAAACAGGCACTTCAATTTTATTTATCTGTATGTATAGATATAGACTAGCGGACGTCAGGCGGTTTCACCCGCGCAGTTCCCGTTCCCGTGGGAGTACGGGGATAAAATATAGCGTAATATGTTTTTTCAAGATCGGTCAAGTAGTTTCGGAGCCTATTCAAGCAAACAAACAAATAAAAAACACAATCAAATCTTTCCTCTATATAATATTAGTGTAGATACAAATTTTGGAACTTCTTTTTGATTGGCTACTTTTCTGTTCTTACGCTTTTGAATAGCGTGACGTATGTTCTCAATTGAACGGCCTACCTAAAGCATAATCTATATTTAAATACTCCGGTAATTACTAAGATTAACGCGTTCAAACTACAGACATTTTCAATTGACAGATTTATAGTAATATTCCAGTTGAAAAGCATTTCCTTATTTACTTATAGACTGGTTCGAGCCTCGACTTTCGATCTCTACTCGTCTAAGTCGAGAAAGTCTTGAAAATTACTGGCTAGGTAGGAAACGGGAAACGTTTAGCAAAAAGCTATTCTTACTTCCATTAAAAGTCAAAGTCCCCAAAGGTAGGAAGTATTAAAGATAGCATTTGAGGATTTTAGAATGGTTTTTTGAAATGTTTAGTCACTTTGATGAAAACAAAGGATTTCCCTGATCCTATGGGAATCTGTCATCACAAGCGGTCTAAGACATTTCAAATTTTTGATTTAAAATGTTTGTGTAAATTCAAAAGTAAATCTCAAATAAACTTAATCTCATTAATTTGATATTGAGACACTATACAGAGCGCTTAGTGCAAGTTTTTCACAGCCGCCGTTACAAGTCACCGCGTCGACGCAAACGCAGATTTGCATAGGATCGGAACAGCGCCTCTGTCGGCCTAAAGATGACACTATTGTGAGCCCATACAAATCTGCGTTTACGTCGACGCGTGACTTGTGACGGCGATTTTAAGAAAACTCGCACTAGGCACTCTGAGTGCCGTCACGAGTAAAGAACGCGCAGCGAAAAATAGGTATACTGCACTTTTTTTGATTCGTCTCGCGTCATACATATAGACAGAGACAGACTCATAGACAGGGGCGGATCTTGAATTTGTGGGGCCCTGGGCTAATACTGCTTAGGGGACCTAATTACTCTACTAACTGCCATTTTGACAAGAAACTGTTTTCTGTAGTGATTTTGGTTGGGGGCCCTCTGTACTCGCGGGGCTCTGGGCTGCAGCCCAAAAAGTCTTTAAGTAGATCCGCCCCTGCTCATAGAGGTCTACTGCGCATTCAAAGGTACTCGTTCTTAACTGATCTGTACATCTTGATAATATTACACAATAAAAAAATTAGCATATTACGATAATGTATTATTTTGTAATAGGTTATTATGTGATGGTGTAATAATATTACACGTTTGCACTGTAATTATAACACGGTAACCGACTACGTTTGTTTGTGAAAGTATGCGCACGCGTCTCGCCATGACCATATATAAATTCATTTCGGCATTTTTCCATATCATGCATACGTTCCACAAAACAATCCACTATTATTCGGTCTACTGTAATGAAAAATTACATTTTTTAGAACACCTCAATTATTTAATTTTCGAATCAGACCGTTCTTGGAGAGAGTTTGTAGCTTTTTGTTTTAACTTGTCATAAATTTAAAAAGCGTAAATTGTATAATTAAATGTCTACGATTCTGCCGCCGGCGTTAGCAAGTTTGTTTTATTTGCATATATGTAATTAAATTAATGGAAATTAAAATATATAATAACTTTGTTAAGACTTCTTTATCATCCTGCATTTTCCTCTTTTGTTTTTTTAATCTTTACGTAGATGCAAATATTCATAGGAAGTAATGAATCACTATGAATACATATACTATGGTAGGTTGACAGATTGGATAATATTATGTAACATGAACAGGTGTCATGGTTTGTGGCACGCGGTGGGTTAATTGCACAAGGATGGACTAATTACATAAAGATGAGCTTGACGGCGCGGTTGGCGCCTATTATGGTAATAGGGTTATCGCTTAAATTCTAAGGAAGTTGGAATTTTATATGGTGTAGTGACAATGCCCTGAATAATTAGGTGGATCTAATATTATTTATTTCGAGAATGTTTTTTTTTAAATATTTGTCTATGATTTCGACCAAAAGTGGCAACCCTAGGATTATGATTGAGTCATACATGGATCGCTAAGTGTTTACCCAGTAAGCAGTCAAGCTTAATTACACTGAAATATGTAACGTACAAGAAACCAACAGGTACAGAACGATTAGTACGCTTCGATAATTTGTTTGGAAATATACCTAGTTACGTTACTTTTTTAAGTAGATATTACCAGTAATTACATACTAGTTATACTTCGTGGTTTTACTCGCGAAGGATTCATAATATAGCCTATGTTAATCAGTGAAAACGTAGCATTTCATTATGCATAGTATTTATAGAATCAGTCCATTTATCTTTAAAATATAAAAAAGTATTAAGTAGAGATTAAATGACATTATAATTTTTTGTCTAGTAACACAGCGGACTCTACATGATTAAAAAAAAAACTGACTTTGACATTTACCATACCATTATGTTAGTTTCTGAAAACACTAAAAATTTTACCGAAGAGCTGGCAGCTACCTCGGACAAGGAATTAGTTTAGCCATCCAAAGGGGGAATGTTGCCAGTATCTTCGGAACCTTGCCTACAGGGACTCCCTTTAATAATATATTTAAATTTTATGGTTTTTAGTGATAGTACTATATTTTTTAATCTGTAATATGTAAACTGTTGTGAATTAAAGTCGTTATAGTAATGTTATTCGGAGTGTCATTATAATGCCGTGTTTGCTATGTCAAGTGACAAAAACTTTCAACTTTTGACATTCTTCACCACAAAACAAAAATGAAAATCATCGTTTGAGCAATAAAAATGTAGTACGCGTAACATATTTGTGATGAATGTTGAAATATCTCGGCACGCGCCCGACATGCTGGTTGAAAATTTAAATTGTTGTTTCATAATAGCAATTTAGCAATTCTTTACTGCATATTTATCGCATTTATTAATCTGAATGTTTGTATATGTATTAGCTCGATGACATAATATTTGTTATATCATAAAAAAATTCTCTATTCATGTTTCATCTCCTGACAGTGACATGAAACATTTGACTTATATCTATCTATATAGGTACAGATAAATAAAATTGAAGTGTCTGTTTGTAATTTCAAAATAACAGCTTTTCACTAAATGCATATGGAAGTATACACGATACTGACACTAAAAAACCAAGCTTTAAAATTTTTCTCTGTCTGTCTGTCTGTTTGTTCCGGGTAATCTCTGAAACGGCTGGACGGATTTTAACGGGACTTTCACTGGTAGGTAGCTGATGTTTCAAGGAGTAACTTAGGCTTTTATTTATTAAAAATATTAGGGCTCCGCGACAATAGGGAAGAAACTAAATCTACGCGGATGAAACCGCGAGGCACAGCTATAATTGTCATAAACCAGGCTAAGATATTAGTTTAACAATCAAATCAAGTTGAATTCTTTATCTTGCCTTCCAGTTGCCTTTATAATATAGGGGTGTTATACTACAATATTAATGTGGATAGCACATTCGTTTTCACTCGAATACAGGAAATATGACGAGCTTAGGTGAATTCCGAATAGGCTTGTCGAGTGCAGTGACACTTCAACGCTTCCTCATAGCCTAAACATGGAAATATATAGCGTACAGGTTTCTTAAGTAACTTAGCATTAAATACTATTTATAGCGTAATTACTTTGTAAGCTAAGTGTATCAATTTGTCTTCCTACGTGAGGTTATTAGCAAATGAAGTAAGTTATCTGAACACAGGAGTTTGATTTTAAGATAAATAAATAACAGAGATGTGGATTTGTGCACAGGCTCAAAATATTCAAAAAGAATTTCATAAATAAAATGTGATACAAGAGACAGTAAACTTGTTAAGAGTAAACAAAAACACTAATAAACTAGTCAAGTCATAGAGCAGACGTAGTGACATTTAAAGAACTAAAAGTGACAGTGACATTAATGACGAACAAAAAGTGCCGTAAGTTAATCTCGGCTCAGGCTCACACTTTCTCTTAGATCATAAAGTGTCGTAATTAATTGTACAGGGAATAAAAGCTCGTATCGTGAATTGTTCGCTTAGTTGACTCACTGGCGTAATTGAAGCAATTCTATTCAGTAATCTCGACCAAAGGCCTTTGTTTCACTAAATGCAATCGTTACGATTTAACTGTGGCCACGTGCGTGCGAAATTTGAGAGCATTTTTTATGCTTGCAACACTATGTTGTAACTGTGAATTTGTATTCTTTTTTTAATTTAATCGCTTACGTATCGTAACACACTGCTGTTAATGAATTGGAGCACATAGCTCAGTTCCTGTAACGATACAGGTAGCTTTTTTCAAGCCTGAATTATAAATATATATTATGTTCTATGTATTTCAGGGCGAGCATATATCTTTGCTTAACTATATCATTATAATACTATATATCTGCTTAGTTCGTACATTTTTCTAATAAATTTGGAACCAATTGGTTCCAAAGTTACAATTGTAACTCAATTATTTTACATGATGAGATTGGGACGACCGAACTCGCAAAAGCTATGTTTAGTACAATTTGAAAGAGCTTTTCATATCCAGATCATTCGGTCTGTTTCTACAATGTAATGTTATCAAGATACAGTGAAATTGTAGTTTCTAAACGCAGTTACGATACAGGCCTAAATATTACTATTCATATTTACTAACATGACGATATGTGCTCATCATCCAACAATTACTATGCAATAATGGCGTAAAATGTATGCAAATGTATAATTAAAGTAATTAAAGCAATAAACAAGGTACTCTGTCTTAATTAACATTGCTATGTAGCGTATATTAAATGTTGTATTTGATACATAGTTTGCTTAATACTTTTTGGTCCTAATTTAGACAGCTATAATCCAGATTACAGATTTTCCCTATAAAAATGGTTGCGAATCTTAGTTGGCAATCGCTGTAAATATGGTGATACAGACCTACCATCATCGATTTAAACAGAGCGTATTAATGCTGCTGCTATAACGATTATAGTAGGCCCAAAGATCTGTCACCTTACGAGTATAAGGTCTGCCTACCCTTTAGCTCGCGTCTTCTCGTTAGAAAGGTGCCTTCTGGGAAGGTTTAGAGCTTACGCAAATATTAATATGAATATTCAGCCCTGTAATTTGTAAGCACCATAAATGCGATCTACTCACGAAACCTTTTAAAGAAAAATCAATTTCAAATTCAGTTACAAAACAACGTTACGAAATGTAATAATATAATATTGATGATATTATCGTCATAAATGGGAACAGAATCATTTGAAACGCGTGCTCGGATCGTATCAGATAATGACTGGTATTATGCAAACGTATTTTCTGTAGGATATAACATTATTGTGAAAACGGAGTGCTTGGTTGCAGCTAAGTTACAAACTTAAATACTTACTTACGACAGGGATATAAACATAGGTACACACGTATTATGATATCTTAAACGTTAGGAAGAAGTTAGTAATTCTGTTTACAGACCTTTACGACAAAATTCGAGTCATTATTCCTTGACTTCAATGACTTTTGTCGAAAGAGAAATTGCGTGTGTGCCTTATGGGACGGGTGCCGCCACGATATTTTTTTGGGTCTTTTATGGAGCGAGCGCATTAACTAATACATGAGCAGTTATCACCACTATTTTAGCCAAACGCTGAAAAATAGTGAGCTGTGGGTGATACGACGTCATGATAGTAGTCCCTAAAAGCCCAACACGTAGGTATCGGGTATTGAGATTTCTACAAAAGCTTTGTCCGCCAACATTGAATATGTCACAGATAGTACTATCTCCATAATACAATTTGTTGGTTACTGTCTTTTCCGTTGGATGGTTCCAAACGTCCAATCCAAAATTACAGTGAAAGTTAAACGTAGATTATTCAACGAATAGGGAAATTAGAAACACAACCTTTTAGAAACAACAGTTATTAAGTGAGACAAAGCGATGCCATGGGAACGTTATTAGATCACGTTAGAAAGTGTGTGTTTAGTATTCTGTGCTCACAGCCGATTCGGATCTATCTATTAACTAGATCGATGTCACTTTTACTTTAATGTGTAATTCTATGAGCGGCGCTCGTAATCCGTATTTGTGAATTTACTTAGATGTGTAATCTTTCGACTTTTCCTTAGACTTTGAGTTTATCACCATCTTATTGATTTTATGTAAAACTGGTTTTGGTTCCTTTCTTTAAAACTGGATTAAGCAATTTACTGACCACTTTTAATCACTGCCACTAATCAAAAAATTAACCTTAGAAATACGTCACAAATCAAACTCAGAGGCTCTACCATGATCTCTTATTGCAACCATAGATTGACAATGATTATGAGATAGATGTATATAACTTTTATAAGCCTGTCACTGTCACACATCTGAACTACAATGGCAATAAGAGCTTATGGTAAAGCCCGGTTTATATTATAATCATCAAAGCATTATAGCAAATGAATTAATAGGTTTTTGTCCTTGTCCTCAGGTTGTATTGGTAGCCTCCCTGGCCGTGGCGGCCTATGCCGCGGAGGAGAAGGAAACGAAACCAGCCGTCGAAGAGAAGAAACAGGACAAGCGGGGAATCTTCGACACCGGCTACGGTGGCGGCGGCGGCCAAGGCTGGGGGGGAGATGAGGGCCACAGCTACGGCGGCGAGAGTGTGAGCTTCGGTGGACAAGGCCACGACTTCGGTGGACAAGGCCACAACTTCGGCGGACAAGGCCACGACTTCGGTGGATCCGAAGGCTACAGCTACGGACACGGCGGCGGCGGCGGCGGAGGCGGCGACTGGAAACCCATCTCATCAGGCGGTGACTACGGTGGCCATCATCATCACCACCACCACGAACACATCAAGACCATCGAAGTCGTCAAGAAGGTCCCCGTACCCTACACCGTCGAAAAGCACGTACCTTACACCGTCGAAAAGAAAGTCCCATACGAAGTTAAGGTTCCCTATCCTCAACCTTACACTGTTGAAAAGAAAGTCCCTGTCACTGTTAAGGAGTACGTCAAGTATCCCGTATACGTGCCTGAGCCTTACACAGTCGAAAAGAAGGTGCCTTACGAAGTCAAAGTGCCCGTTGACAAGCCTTACGAAGTGAAAGTCCAAGTGCCTCAACCCTACACAGTTGAAAAGAAAGTACCTTATGAAGTCAAGGTCCCCGTACCTCAACCCTACACTGTTGAGAAGAAATACCCAGTTCCCGTGAAATATGAAGTCAAAGTTCCCCAACCTTACGAAGTGATCAAGAAGGTGCCTTATGAAGTCAAGGTTCCCGTCGACAGGCCTTACAACGTGTACGTACCTAAGCCATACCCAGTGACAGTTGAAAAGCCTTACCCAGTAACGGTGAACAAGCCAGTCCCCTATGAGGTCAAGGTCCCAGTCGACAGGCCCTACAAGGTCGAAGTGGAGAAGCCATACCCCGTACACATTAAAGTTCCAGTGCCTAAGCCCTACGACGTTTACAAGAAGATCCCTTACACCGTTGAGAAGAAAGTGCCTTATGAAGTCAAGGTGCCCATTGACAAGCCTTACCCCGTATACAAGGAGGTCCAGGTTCCCCTATTGAAGGAGGTCCCATACCCCGTTAAAGTGCACGTGCCCATTTACTTGAAGAAGGAAATCGAAGAGCATCATGGACATCAGGAGCATCATGGACATCAAGAACATCATGGACATCAAGAACATCACGGATGGCATTAAGCTGTTCGTAGGTTGGTCTCACATCAGTACCTTATAGGTTAAGTTCAAAAATGTGATCGTTAGTATTGTTTAGTGTATATAATGTGCAAAATTCGCTCACGTTTGTAAGGTTGTGATATGGATGTCTCGCAAGGTTTGACGACCTCGCGTTCTGTTAATTGTTAGCTTTTATATGCTTGTTATAAACTGTGTAACTAGAGGCACTTGTGCTTCCAGAGGCTGATTAATAAAGAGTAATTTGAAATGTTCTTCTTTTTTCTTTCACCCTTCTTCAATATTCATATTATGTAGAGGTAAAGTTAGTCAGGTTGTAGGGGGTAATCTCTGAACTACAGAACCGATTTTGAAAAATCTTTTGTCAATAGAAATTGCATTTTATAATTTAACCCGGTGCAGGAAAATCACACTCAGTTAGTCATTGTATAAAACTAACTGCGTTTCCTGTCCTATTTTGGTTTAAAAGACAATGTTTAAAACTAGAGTATTTCATCTCAAATTTCATCGAATTAGCTGGATCGAAATTATACTTTCTCATATGAAATATCTCACTTAAACATTGATATATCTTTGGATAAAATTACTAGGAATTTAGGAAAAACAACTACAAAATTATTTAATTAGTAATAACCGTAGATACTATTCTAGAATTGAAATTGAATCTAATGGATACTGATTTATTATGAGCTGGTTTCATTACCCACCATTTTAATATCACTTTGAGAAAGTGGATATTAATTACATAATGAGAGGTAGTTAAGGTTTAATTATAACGCGAAAGTGTGTAAGTCTATTTGTCTGTGTGTTCGTAACTTGGTTTCTGAGATTAGACAGAACTGTGTCCATATACCCCCAAAATAATAAGGGTGAGCCAACCCACGGTAAATTATGGCAATACAACGTTTGTCAGGCACATCTAGCAAGTTTATATGATTTTTGAGGTCAAGACAATCATGTAGTATTACTTAGTATTCTAACAACAGTAATGTTTCTTAGTTACGAAACTTTACAAGTTTCAATAATACTTCTACGTTTTAGTACATGGCTAATAAAATAGGTCGTAAAATGTACACAACTAATATTTCTTCGGCTGTTAAAACCATTAGATAGGTACACTCGTTTTTCCTTATCCTAAGTCCTCTCGTATGTAACAGACAGACGGATAAACGAAATTTACATCTGTTTCTTTCGCTAACTGGTTTTAGATCGCACGCTCATGTTTCTTTGTTAGGACTATAAGAAATCGCGGTAAAAAAATTATAAATTCGGAAGCATGTGTTGACAGTTGTTCGATGATGAGAGCATATACGTGTGGTGCCATCTTATGGGTAAATAAGCTGTTTGTCTGTCCCTTTGTACCCTTTCACGGCTACAGCGAATTTGGCATGTTGGCTGATGTTTAAAAAAATCATAAAGGAAGGTAGTCATGGGTAAACCAATATTACAATTTACATATGTTCAGGACTCGGCAAACGTAGTGTTAAACACCCTCCGACCAGGTGGGATGACGATCTGCGAAAGACTGCAGGCAGATGCTGGATGCGGCAAGCTGAACACAGGGCGCTATGGCGCTCATTAGGGGAGACCTATGTCCAGTAGTGGACTTAGGTAAGTTGAAGATGATGATGTTCACGCCTGTATTCCCATGTAATAGGCGGCAAGCCATTAACTACCGGGCTGCTACTTGGACGGAAATTCGGAAGTCGGAACCCGCGTGTTCCGCAGTAGCGTTTGGGACCACTAGATCAACAAACCAACCAAGCAGAATGTATTGATAACATGTTTTTTTTCATTTATTTATCAGTCTTACAATTAATTACACGCATGGTTATTTAAGTAACATTGAAATAAACCACTGAGGTTTGACGACAATGCCATGAAAGTGGGTCTGGTGAAGGCATACATCATATTATTGGGAAGTCCGTTTCTACACAGTAAGATAGTACTTCGTTATAGGGCTCTAAACCTATAATTGTTATTGAAGCAACATGCTCAGGAATAGCAGTTGTGGATCTATGGACGGTGTCTGTCATCAGTTTGCTGAATTCACTAAATTCGGGACGCTGTGGCGTCACTATTGTCGGTTGAAACAATCCCAAGCGTGGACTCCTGCGTGGGTCAATCAAGTTGCAAGTGTTAATAAATAAATTATTTATAATAATTGGTGCATCGATATAGTAGTAGGGGAGCCCACGATGCTAAATGGGGATTTGGTGGAGGTACATAACCGGGTACAAGTTATCCCCCTGTATATTAATCTTGCCGCGCTTTAGTAAATCCCGCAATCCCCGCTTGGGCTCCCCTACTATAGTCCAATAATTTACCATATTCAGGTACTAAGTAGGTACGTAACGTACGTAGCATTGATATTATAATATGTCTCATGTATCCGTATTGTTAAAAGCTGCTGTATACAACGTAAAAGTCTAAATAGCACCTACGGTTTCTATGATAGGTGCTAATTTTCTATCAACATCCAGGAGAATATTACAAAACGTATATTTGTGTGTGTATATTTACGCTTATCTTTTGTTGGAGATCTATAAATAAATAAAATATCGCTTTTAGATTATGCAAACAACTCATTGTAAAGTTTAAATACATTTTGTCACAGCCGATGTTAGTTATTTATCATAAATTTAAAAACACTAATATGTGATAATTTATTATTTAAAGTTTTCTGCGCAATCTTGGCATTTACACTGTCGAAGCTGTGCCTCGTGGTTTCACTCGTATAGACTTAATTTCATGCTCCCAACATCGCAGAACCCATTTTTTTTAAATGCAAGAACCTTCTATGAAGTATTAGAATACATTTTGAAAAAGATTAAGGAATTCGGTAAAGCCGTTCTCAAGTTATAGCGTGACTAAGGAAGATAGGGGTTCATTTTTATACTTGTATATCTAACACTAGGTTATTCAAGGCAATTTCTACTCATTAAGTAGTATAATTAAATGAGCCAACTCAATTTAATCATCATTTTATGGAAATCACAATATAAATTATTTTGATTTTCTGTAACAATTTAAAATATATGTAAATCAAATGTTATATCAATGCATATTTTGGAAAGTGTCTCCTCTGAAAATACACTTTGTACTTTATCATCGTTGTCACAAAACCTGATTTAGATTGTCAGCAGCATAGCTAGACCGTATCTAAGTGTGTTAGCGAAGATATAAACAAAACTTCGTTAGCTAATCCGTAAATGATACAAATACAATCTTAGTACAATCGTTTTAAGGTGCATTTTAATTGAAAACAAAAGTAGTAAATGCTAATAGTAGGAAGTATGTTAACGGCTTACTCATAGTGACTTCGAGTTATGATCAATTTAAAGATAGCTATTCATTACTCGACGTTTGTTGTAGAATGCAAATTGTATAATCGTAGTATCGTAAATTGTAACAGCGGGTTCCTTACTAAGTTGCGAATGCTTTTGAAATAGTTTTAGCAGGAGTCATAACGGGGCTTCCAAACAATACTATTATACTATAATGGTCGCACAAAAGGTTGTCAATTTAACATCTTTGGCAATCGTTACAGGTCAGTCAGAGGCCTAAGAAAGTCTGACAACTGGTTCAACCCAGATTGCCGATTTTCCTCGAAAAAAGGGTTACAAAGGTCAGATGGCAGTCGCTTCGTATAAAAATCAGGTGATCAGGCACATCGGGTTGAATCAAGTGCTGACCCCAAATACATGGGATAAGGCCAGGGAGATGATGATGATGGTGGCACAAAAGGTGCAGTTCACCTGATGGTAAGCGGCTACTGTCATGCTGATACAATTGGTCACTATTGCGAATTAAATATTCACTTTGCTTATTATCAAATTCGATTTTGGATGATGTACCTAAGTTAGTAGTAATTAATTAAGATGTAAGTAGGCACAGCATAAAATTTGGTGTAATTTTGACGTGTTGATGAAATGTACACGATGCATGGCTGAGTTTTTTGCCGGTTCTTCTCAGAGGTTTTTCCGACGAGTTTCCAAACCGGTGGTATATTCTGAATATATAATTTTGACCTTAAACTGCAGCCTATGAATGTGACCAACACCAGAGTGGCACTCACGCACGTATTTGTCCAACTTTTAAAGGAATAGATTACTTTGCTAGCTAACATAGTAGATAAGTCAGCGCTCTCACTTCCCCCTGTGGAGCAGTGGTGAGCATATTCACAGCAGGAACACAAATTAACCAATAAACGAATAATGAAAAAGCTATATTGTTCGGCGATCTTCTGGGGCCATGAGTTTTAAAGGCCATGATAATTTGACTCATATTATGAGACAGATGTATATGACATGTATACATCTGTCACTGGCACAAAGCAGAAATATCATTGCAATAAGAGCTTATGGCACAAGGCCTGTAGACAAAGTAACATTAACCTCACGTTTCGCTTGTAGAAACGATACAAAATTTACGGGAATGACATGTCACGTGTCTGATTTATGTCATTCCCGCCAGCGAGAGAATGTTACTTTGCCTAGGCCTACAGTTGGGGGTATCGTCAGAATGACACAATTACACAGGATTATACATGCTACCGCCAGGTTCGGAAGGTTGCGGTGCACTGTAGTGCAGTACCCCCAAATGAGAGTAGTTCTTAGTTTCGAACGAGAATTCCAGTTATGTCTTATCTCTTAAAATGTTTTTAGTCGCTGTGTGAATAGGCAGCATTAAGAACATTAACTTCACAAGCGCTCGAGTAAAATCTCGACTTCCACATGTTACGCGATCATTGTGCAACAAACATTGCTTGTAGGCGTGTTGTAGGCCTACGAAAATGTACACTAATCACTGCACTAGTTACTTATCCAACGGATTACTTAATTTGTGACGATTAATCGTTTGATTGATCGTTGAATTTGTTGTATATGACGTTGATGTTAGGTATATTGTTTGATCACGACTCAGTGTCTGTTTAGGTGTAATCAGCCTTGATGCAATTGTTTTCTCTTCACTAGGTGTGCGTCACGTTTTCACCCGCGTAGACTTAATGTAATGGGTGGATTTATTTCGCGGAATTTATTAATAACACTGGCAGACAAGCATATGGCGCATCTGATGTTAAGTGGTCACCGCAGAGTTTGGACATTTAGCTACTGTACCCGAGGTATAACCACAGACATTAGTACTTTATTTAATTAATAAGTTATATGTAAAAAAGAGAGAGCCGTGGTAGCCGTAGGGTTTGAGCAGTCTGCTACGCAAGCGATGCAAGTTCGAATCCCAGCGGGGCCTGTACCAATGAGTTTTTCTAAAAACTTACGTGCAGTGATATTACACCAAGTGCTTCACGGTGAAGAAAACATAGTGAGGAAATTGCATATTTCTGAGAAGTAATTGAAAGACGTATGTATGTATAGTGCGTTGGCAATTAACCATCTTTGGTGAAAAGTGGGTGTTGTTATTACAACACGCCGACCCCTTCGGGGCATACAGGCGTGAGCATATGTATGTAAGTAAAGTTTCTTTCACACAGACCTATAAGAAAGTATTTAGACATGTCCACGTCTAAGCCGTACTTATAAACATAATAGCAGCGATTACTCTTTACGTAAGTACCCTAGAAATCTAAATAAAACAAACCATGTCCGTATTATACAAAATTAAGGCCACCCTGAGCATTTAAATGAAATGAGATGACTCACTTATAAATTTAGACTCTTTTACTTTGTATTAAGACTTTGCATTTATAGAGAACTTTTAAAAGTAAGTGAAAATAGACGTTTTAAGTATAGTTTTAAAGTTTAATTTTGCATAACTATACTTGTGTGTTTAAAACTAAATTGGCGTGCAGAATGTGTGGATTGTGGATACGTGAAAAAAAGTTTAATTATTCGAAAGTATGGCCAATTGATGGACAATAAATGACAGTAATTTAGAGATAAGTATTAGTCACGTTGGTGTTATGTTCAAACACGGATACTGATTCTGTGTCTTATTTTCTATAATACTAGCGGACGTCACGCGGTTTCACCCACGTAGTTCCCGTTCTCGTGGGAGTACGGGGATAAAATATAGCCTATGTTACTCGCTGATGATGTAGCTATTGCTGAAAGAATTTTCAAGATCCTTCAAGTAGTTTTGGAGCCTATTCAATGCAAACAAACAAACAAAGAAGAATCTCTGACCCACCAGCCAAAACTTTTTCTAGATACACACTAGCTTTCGCAGTAAGATTTATAAAGAAATATAAACTTCCAACCTCCATATAGCCTGTTTAAGGGTGGTTTTTTGATTAACCCTTTCTTAGTATAAATAAACCCACACCTTACCAAGAACAAATTCTCAAAAATTTCGTGTTTATAACATTTAAACCTTTTATCCATTCTAATAAACCACTGTTCGGCGTGAAGGTCAAACCAACTCTCACATTAATAATTGTATTAGGTAATTACTCAATACGATAAGTTTCCTCTGCCCGTCTCGAATATAACAAGCATATTCCTTGACTATTAACTAACTTGACGTCATTGAAAAATAATCAAGCGATTAAATAGATAAAGTATTCATCCAACCCTTATCTCATACATTTATCAGCCAAGTTAAGGGTGCCTCGTTAGGAGCACGATACAAACCATTTAGGGGCGGAAATTTGAAACGAATGAACGAATACGTACGGTTTTATTGGTCTTGATAATTTTATTGGAGTTGAGTGTACAGGTGTTGGGATGTTATATCTTTGTAACAAACGAGAGAGTTAAGATATTTGTGAACTAGCTGTGCCCCGTTTCACCCGCGTAGATTTAGTTTCATCCTTATTGTCGTGGAACCCTAATGTATAAAAAAAATTAAAGTAGCCTAAGTTACTCCTTGAAACATCAGCTACCTACCAGTGAAAGTCCCACTAAAATCCGTCAAGCCGTTTCAGAGATTACCCGGAACAAACAGACAGACAGACAGACAGAGAAAAATTGTAAAACTTGGTTTTTTAGTCTCAGTAGCGTGTATACTTTCATATGCATTTAGTAAAAGCTGTAATTTTGGAATTACAAACAGACACTACAATTTTATTGATCTGTATGTATGTATGTATATATCTGTATATGTATAGATGTATAGATTATTTATTCGACTAGAAGGTTTGATCGAGTAGAAATGTATTCGAGTAGGTATAAGTTTTAACGTTAAAAATATGTCGACGAATGACCTTACTTCTTAGGGTGGCTTAATTCGTGTTGATACTTTTTCAGAGGCGGGTTGTGATTGAATGCCAAAGATGGTGGATCAACTCTTTTCTAGTGAAGCTTTTCGTCGTTATCATGACCTCCTATTGCAGTGATAGTTGAACTATACGAGACAGATGTATATGACGTGTATAAGTCTGTCACTGTCATACAGTGGAACTATGGTAGCAATAAGAGCTTATGGTAAGGCCTGAGGACATGGTATTTTACGTGAGCACCTTTGCGCTACTTTATACCTAGGTAACAAAATTCGTGACGTCAGGTATACCAGTTAAAATATCATAACCGTAATAGCAAAATGTTTGGGTCTCCATAAATAGTAATAGCCTCAATGACGTAACAACTGCTTGATCGCAAAATAGAAAGATAACAGAAGAGCGGCTTCGTACATTTGTCGAGTATCGGCGGCCGTCCTGCACACGAGACACGCACGTGTAATGAAATTTACTGAGTTTTACCAACTGAGTTTCTTGCAGGTTCTCCTCAGAAGACTACTTTCCGAACCGGTGGTCAGTTATTCGACGTTCATAAGTACCTTACCAGGGCCTAACTGAATAAATCATTTTAATACCTCCAGGCTTTTGTATGTGTGTGCCTGACCGCCAATGTATGCTTATTGCTTACATTACCTCTCATGAGGGCTGGCCTTGTGTAACTATTTATTTTGTGACACTCGAGTCGTCATGTCGATGCTATGATAACTGGCACCTGTGGAGTTCCCGTGGATGACTTAAGAATGAATAGAACTGGCAGGTAAGGTAAGAAATAAAAAAAAACTATTTTTTTTAAATTTATTTTACTATCTCTACCCAGGGGATTTGGACGATACCAGTAATGACACAATATCGTCGGACTAGTAGTTTGATACAATTACTACTGAACGCTTTCGCACTGTGTCGTTGTAGTCAAGTAACAGCGGACGATCTCGTGGTAGTGGGAAAGCACACATAGGTTCACCAATGTTGGCAAAATTATCCTTGGTGGAAAGAAGGTACTCTTTTCCTACCCCTTCGGGAACCCCAGTTCATTATATCATATAGACCTATATCGATTCTTCCCGCGCTTAGCAAAATATTTGAAAAAATTCTGCTTAATCAGATGTTAGCTCACTTTAACGTACATAACATCTTGCACGATCACCAATTTGGCTTCACTAAAGGTAGATCAACAACGGACGCGGCAGCAAAATTAATAAAACACATTTTTGAGGCTTGGGAGGGCGCCTATGACGCAGTAGGAGTCTTCTGTGACCTTTCTAAAGCTTTTGACTGTGTGGATCATCGTACGCTACTTCTTAAGCTAAACTATTATGGAATTCGCGGAAATGCTCTCGACCTTTTATCCTCGTACCTATCAAATCGTCATCAGAAAGTTGGCGTCGGTGGTGTAACATCCAAGGGGTCAATAATCAAAACAGGCGTGCCGCAAGGCTCCATACTAGGCCCATTCCTGTTTCTAGCGTATATCAATGACCTACCACTTGTTGTAGAAAATATCTGTGATATTTTTCTATTTGCAGATGATACATCTTTAGTTTTCAAAGTGAGTAGAAAAGACAAAGATCTTAAGGCACTAAATGAAACTCTAACATCTGTTTCAAAATGGTTTGATGCCAATAATCTCGTTTTAAATTCTAAAAAAACAAAATGTATCCGATTTTCACCACCTAATACATCGCAAATAGATACAAATATATCATTAGTTGGGAGTCAATTGGAGTTGGTCGAAAGCACAGTATTCTTAGGTCTTACCTTAGATTCTAAATTACAATGGGGCGCCCATATTGAAGCATTGTCAAAAAAGCTTAGTTCAGCTGCGTTTGCGGTTAGAAAAATTAAACAAATGACGGATATTGATACTGCTAGATTAGTCTACTACGCTTACTTTCATAGTGTCATGTCATATGGCGTATTGTTATGGGGTTCCGCAACAGACTTAGATTCAATTTTTATACTTCAAAAGAGAGCCATCAAGGCAATATACTCGCTGGACCCCCGAGATTCTCTTAGAGATAAATTTAAAGAAATAAATATTCTCACCCTACCGTCACTGTACATTTATGAGAATTTGCTATACATGAAAAAAAAAATTCATCTATTCAATTTAAACTCGGACATTCATTCAATTTCAACACGAAATAAACACAAAATTGTAGCTCCTAGATTCAGGTTAGCAAAGGTAAATAAATCATTCATGGGGAATTGTGTTCGTTTCTACAATAAAATCCCACAGTCAATAAACGCGTTAAATTATGATAAATTTAAGACACACATTAAAACTGTACTGATGAAGAAAGCTTATTATACAATTTCGGATTACATAAATGATAAAGACATATGGAATTAAAACTCTGCACAAGTAGCTCCTGGCAATGACATGGTATGCAAACATGATATGTAAATCATTTGGTATTGTTTTTACGTTTTTAATTATTATTTTTTACACATGCATGCTGATACAATTTTCACTATTGTGAATAATTTATGATGTTTTTTTTTTTGTAATTATTATTATTTTACTGTGTAATGAAATGTACATGATGCCAGCTGAGTTTCTTGCCGGTTCTTCTCAGAAGGCTAGTTTCCGAACCGGTGGTAGATTCCTCGACGTTCATAAGTGCCTTACCAGGGCCTAAACTGAATAAATCATTTTCATTTTCATTTTCATTTTTCATTAATAGACAGTAGTACTCTCAGCACAACGTAATACCCTCTAAACACTTCCAGGTAGCCGCTTACTATCAGGTAGTTTGTTTGTTTGCCTACCGTACTTACCTATGCATTAAACTCATATCGTGAGTAAAATATAACTATCCCTCAAACGGCGGTACTGCGCGTCAAAGACATTCGAGTAATAATGAATGAAACGCGGGTGAAGTAGTAGGAAAATGGTAGTATATTGCAAAGTAATCACGTGTTATCACAATATTTTCTGAGAATAATATGAATATGTTAACAAATTTCGTTATCTCTACAACTCCCGTATGGTCTAGTGGCTAGGATACCTGGCTTTCACCCAGGAGGCTCGGGTTCGATTCCCGGTACGGGAAACCCCGCTGACGTGGGGATTTTTTGGTAGTTACAACATTAACCTTAATTCAAAATGTATATTTTGAGTTTGGTAGCGCTATTAATTTCTTTTTCTAAAATATTTTTTATTAATTCACTTTTTGAACATATTTTTTTTACATCATAATGAAACGCGTAATAATACTTATATTTTGATACGATATACATATAAATAATGTTTAATTTTAATTTTGTTTAAAATTAACAGTTATAGAGGTTAGCCCCGCGGTTTCACCCGCGTAAACTTAGTTACATGGTTTATTTCGCGGAATTTAATGTTAATTTGACGGGTCGGTCTAGTCATTTCTGAGATTAGCTGGAACAAACAGACAGACAGGGACAAATATTAAAATGTGTTTTTTATGTTAGTACCCTATATATTTTCATATTCATTTAGTGAATGAGTGTAAATTTGGAATCACAAACAGACACTTCAATTTTATTTATCTGTATGTATGTAGTCTGTATTGATGTATAGATACGAATATTATAAAAGGGAAATATTTGTTTGTTTGTATTGAAGAGTCTCCGACACTACTAGACCGATCTTGAAAATTCTTTCATCAATGGATAGCTACATCATCGGCGAGAAACAAAGGCTATATTTTATTCCCTTACTCCCAGGGGAACTACGCAGATGAAACCGCGTGACGTCCGCTAGTCTGTATAATATATTAGAAAAGAAATCTGTCAACCCTGTGATAGCATAGCTCTATGGCAAGTCGTTGTGAATGTTTCACATTGCATATACAACGAGGCGTTTGAATCCAGATCTTAATCTCCACCTATTTTACCAAATTACCTCAAACAACGTGTTTCGTTTTATTATTTGTGAGTTTCATTCATTTATATTGCTTATAACTAGCTATTAAATAGCAAATTAGTCCACAAATCATTGTTTTACTAACATTATTAGATTCTTTGTACGTTTAAACATTAGTTCATAGTATATTATTATTTAGACCACACAAATAGACACACACAGGTATATTAAATGATTATTGTCACCCCCTAATAGACAAAGTAAAAATAAAACATGCCAGTAACTTCGCCTGATTACTTTTTATTTGCAACGTATCTTTATTGAAATTGCTAAGCATTTATTTTCAGGCACTCACTATTTTACATCTATACATACATAAATGCAGAAAAATAAAATTAATGTGTATGTTTGTAATTACAAATAAACTGCTTTTTTTTACAAATTTAGTGAAAAGCTGTTAATAAGGTAAGAACATACTTCAAAAAAACAATTTTATCATTTTTCTCTGTCTGTCTGTCTGTAATCAATGAAACGGCTAGACCAAATTTAACGGGACTTCCACTGACAGATAGCTGATGCTACAAGGAGTAACATAGGCTACTTTTTTAACAGACTTCAGAAAGGAGGAAATTATCCATTCGACTATATGTTTTTTTTATATTTTATATTAGGGTTTTGTGAAAGAAAGCCACCCATGAAAGTAAACCTACACGGGTGAAACCGCGATGCTGTAGCTGCTCTAGTTATGTATATTTAAAATCAATATAGTAGAAGCATCATGTTTTTTCAATATTGGCCAGGTGTAAATACTTCAAAATTGTTCAACTAATATTTTGATTGAGATCGGTATTCGCTTTCGTAACTAATTAGTGGGTAATGAAGTACCCTTTATGCATCACGGATTTACGTTTCAAACATTTAATTCGATAAAAATCTCGTCAAAACTCGCTCAAGTATTTGAGGAACCTAAATATTTCAAGAATTTCTCGCTTCTCTTAACATTTTGATTGTCGATTTGATCTTGTTGGCTACTGTTTCTTTGTATAAAGCACAACTAACCCTTTTTAAGAGTCCCTATTACTAACGCGGTAGAGTTTAAATTCCTTTGAGTTTTACTTCGCAAAGTTGTTTCGAAATGAATTTTATTGTTCACCTGGAATTTATCTAAACGTTTTAAATTTATTAATATTCAATAGGAGATGCTGTTGAATTGTTTTAATGACACTTTCTGTACTAAGCTTACGTGAATTTTAGTTTTTACGAGTTTTGTTAGAAATATGAGTTAAAACTCTACTCGCAATATAGATGGCGCTACTTTCAAAAAATTGCAAAGTTTGCGTACAACACGAAAACCTAAATCGCGCAATAAGTGTTTTCAAGCGCCTTGCAGTATTTATACAAGTTTCCAACTAGAACAGTTGGAGTCGGTGTTCCCCAGACATGACACCCGCCTGGCTGGAAGATCTTCTCTTGGCTGGGGATGAGCATGATCACTCACTCTCCGCACACACTCATTTGTGATATGTCTAATAAGTTAAGAATTCAATGGTCGGAGATTTAAGCTGGTAAGTCTTAGCTTTACAGACAAGTCAGGTAGAACTAAAACTATGGTAGAGTAGATCTAGTTTCTGAATATAAAACATACCGTGTATATTCTTCAATGGTCAAAGCATGAATCGTAAGATATTAAATACAAACTCCATTTAACCCCCTTAGAAGTGAAATTTTGAATAAATCCTAAAGTACCTGCCTTATCAACAACACACCCTACAAATTTCATATCTCTAAGACCAACGGTTTAGCCTGTGTGTTTATATATAAGTCAGCCCAGGACTTTGAATTTTATATTTATAGACAAACGTGGCTATTCAAACTTGCCATAAATTATGTAGCAATGGGAAGTAAATGTCAATAAAGGACCGGTGAATGAGATTAAATTGAGTTGTCACCGCACCGGCCGGTGGCAGCCCCCCGTCGCGAGACCAACTCCTCACGCAAAAAACGATGACAGATAGGTTTGTTAACATATAACTGCAATGTTGATGCTACTATTCAATAACGCGGAAACAACATGGTATATGGCACTGTACTATTCTAAAGGAGAACGAAAAAGCAAATTCAAACGGGGATATTACGTGTATACTTAGCCCTAACGCTTACGCGGATGTACATCTTACGAATGCCAGTTAGTTAAGCTCTGCGCGTCTTCAAGTCGACGCAAACGCAGATTTGTATAGGATCGGAACAGCACCTCTGTCGGCCTAAATATTTCACTATTGTGAGCCCATACAAATATGCGTTTACGTCGCCGCGATGACTTGTGACGGCGATTTTAAGAAAACTCGCACTAGGCACTTTGAGTGCCTAGTCGGCCTGGACGGCTATGGACTCACCATCTGTCACGTTCGAACCGGTAAAGTTTTAAAAAAACTGTAAATTTGCCATAATTCTAGTTTATAAAGTAAATTTTCAATAAAGGGGTACTGATTCTTTTTCTTATTTCGAATGATTTGTCAGTAGGTATAGTGTATTGAGTAATACAATGATCAAAATTTTCCCAACAGACACTATAATGAGTGAGCTATTATTCTGAGGTAGTAATGATAAGGTATTTTAAGATCATCTTTAAGTTTCATAGTATCTTCCACTGTGAAATTCAATTAATTTAAAACTCCAGTAAGCAGTTCTTTAGAACCTATAATAGGTTGACATGTTTATCAACGTTTAAAAACGAATGTAGCAAAAAGTTTAAATTACGGCGACCCCCTGACTCTCCGGGGTGGTATCAGGGACATAGCGGGGGGTTGTCTTCACTACATTGTCATTTACATTCAGATGCAGTTGTAATATGTTATATTATACAACGATTTTATTAGAGACAGTTTGTTTGATGAGGTATTGAATGCAAATAGTGCTTTTGTACTAATGACTGAAAAAAAAATTGGGACTTCAAAATGTATTGAACTACAAAATATGAGAAATAAAAATATTTGATTATGTAAAGGTAGGTTAAAATACAAAATTGCTTAGGTAGGTATTAATTCATCCATCGATCCCATGATATCAGAAGTAAATTTCTTGTAAATTGTCTGTTTTTTTATCGAAACATTTTCTTAGTATGTATGTAGTTTTTTTTTATCTTTAAATTCTTTGGTAGTAAATTAAAAAGAAAATTACATATTTTGCGAAAGCTAAACAAACGCCTTATATAAAATACGAGCAATAATAATAATAATGATAAATTATATTATAAACTAGCTGTGCCGCGCGGTTTCACCCGCGTAGATTTTAATTTCATGGTTGCCCGCGGGTCCCTAATGTTTTTTTTTAAATCTAAGAAGCCTAAGTTACTCCTTGTAAAATTAGCTATCCGTCAGTGAAAGTCCCTTTAAAATCCGCCCAGCCGTTTCGGATATTACCCGGAACAAACAGACAGACAGACAGACAGACGGACAAACAGAGAAAAATTTTGAAAATTGGTTTTTTCATGTCAATATTGTATACGCTTTCATATGCATTTAGTGAAAACCTGTTATTTTGGAATTACAAACAGACACTTCCATTTTATTTATCTGTATGTATAGTTATAGATAAGAACTACAGATAAATAATTAGTAATAATAATAATTATGATAAATTATATATTATAACTAAAAACTACAGATAAATAATAAAAAAAAAATTGCGTTATAAATATCCGCAGATAAGAAAAGAAAAACTATTTCATTGCGATTTAGGACAACGTTAAAGATGTCATCATTGTTTATCTCGGCTAGAATCAACATGGGTGCATTGAGGCGCCGGTGTCGATATTATCAGATAGATTTACACACCATTTAGCTAAAAGGGCCGAAGGACATCGATAAACCACTTTGAAGGTTCCGTCCTACAAACCATTGTCTTTATTCAAGCTTTTTTGCAGATATAGAACCTTTTTGTGATGATTTTCGTTACGTTAGTTGCGTCAGAAGTTAAGGATTACAAAGCTTTAGATTTTTTCTGTTTAAACCAAAATGACCGTCACGCCGTATAAGGAGGTCAAAGAAGCAGCACTGGATAGGAACAAGTGGAGGGAGCTTCATCAGCTGCACCGACAAGAGTCTAACTCTTAAATGAACAAGAAGAATCAAAATTACGACGGTGCGCGAAATTTTTTCGACTGAAATTAGATTTTAAGTCTTTTGTGATAATGGAGGAACAATCCCACACTGACACTTTTGGAGCCCTACCATGAGGTCTTATTGTCATAATAGTTTGACTCATGATGATGATCTTAACCGAATTTTGGTCACGACGCTGATCTCAACGAGGATAAGCTATTACGCAAAAAATATTATAATGCACAGGTGCACTCTTTATTCGCTAACTCTCATAGTCCGTTGGGAGGCAATTCGACACGACCAGGGAAGGAGATAATTTTGACTCATATTATGAGACAGATATAATTTGTATGTGACGTGTATACGTCTGTCACTGCCGCATAGCTGAATCATCTTTGCAATAAGAGCTCATTGCTGGCTCCCAGCTCCTACCTTTCTTCATTTGACATTAACGTGGGACGAGTTGCAGATTGAAATATAATTTACCAGCTGTGCCCCGCGGTTTCACCCGCGTAAAATTAGTTCAATACAAACTTTTATCCGCTATTTTATACCCTGGGGGCAGAATTCATCAAAATCCTTTCTTATCGGGTGCTAACATCATAACATCTATCTGCATGCCAAATTTCAGCCCGATCCGTCCAGTGGTTTGTTCAAAAAATCCAAAACTATTATTCTAATATTAACACCAACCAACATTAAGAACAAACAAAAGCAAACTATAATATAAATATACATGCAACTGTACTAATCCCACGACTGCTATCAGGGGTCGCCAACAAACCACAATGTTGTGATTCGAGAGCATCCCAATTACGTGATTATTTATGTGTGACAAGTAATTGTATCGGCACAGAACATTAACACTTGCACCGCACGGCCGGTCGGATAGACCCCTCGTTTATTAAGACCCTCATTTCAATATAAGTTCAATTTATAATGGTTAAGGTGACCCAACAGATGTGGTGACAACTAGTTATTGTGATTCAACGACTGTTTATCTGTTTACGAACACCGCAATGTGCGTATAATAGACCAGTGTATTTGATTGACTTGTTTTAGCATTGCAAGTCATTGTGGTTTAATGGATTTGCAACTGTGTCTAAAAGCGATCCATATGTTACGACAATCTGTTGACACAACTGTAGTGATGAGGTTATGCGATCGAGCATGTATAATAAATAGGAAAGATTTGTATGATTTTAAAAATTCTTTCCCGTCGAATGCTACATTATCACCGATTAATGTAGGCTACATTTTATCCTCATACTCCCACGGGAACGGAAACGCGGGTGAAACCGCGTGACGTCCACTAGTTTATGATATTTCTTGAAATCTAAACTAAACATGCCATCTGCATCAATATATCACCTTCGTAGATTTTATTTCGCTTTTTTAATTACTGACAATAAATCTGTTCAACTAATGAGCGGCTACTGTAGCCTATGAAAATTGACAGCACCAAGTGTTCCCAACCGAATAAATAATGAAAGAGCTGTCAAACCTTATAACACATTACTATCAAAGTTGCTCTACTCATACTTCTCCCTGAGTCTCGATCTTACTCACCACAGGAACATAATAGTTCTGTAAGTCAGAATTATTGGACTGCCTGTTATATAAATCTTATACACAATCGCTGTGCCCCGCGGTTTCACCCGCGCAGATTTAGTTTCATATTTATTGTCGCGGAACCCTAATATTTCTAATAAATAAAAGTAGTCTTAGTTACTCCTTGAAACATCAGCTACCTACTAGTGAAAGTCCCGTTAAAATCGGTCCAGCCGTTTCAGAGACTACCCGGAACAAACAAACAGACAGACAGACAGACAGACTGACAGACAGAGAAAATTTTCGAAACTTGGTTTTATAGTGTCAGTAGCGTGTTTACTTTGATATGCATTTAGTGAAAAGCTGAAATTTTAGAATTACAAACAGACACTTAAATTTTATTTATCTGTATAGATGTATAGATTTACCTGCAATAAAACGTTGTCTATAATCAAACGTACTTACATATTAGATTTTCATAAAAAAAACGAATTCAAAATGTCCGTTAATTGAACCCAACGCAACGTTCAAAAGGCTATCTTATCAATTCAATTCCATCCGATTCTCACCAAAATCATTCGCTTAACCGACCCTTGATTGACAACGATTTATGACAAAAAACAACCGTAGATTAGGGTCGAAAGCTGCCACGCGACCAAATTAACTTTATGTAATCCCGATCATAGTTACCGTTATCTAAACGTGCATTCGCTAACGATTGCGTTTTTATAATAGTTAATTCGGATTAGACAATGTCCCATGGGTGGTCGGGATCGGCAGGCCCCATAGCGGGCGAGGGTTGTGCCCCACAGAGACTGACAGGTTGAAGAGATCATGTTTGCATTAGAGGGTTGACATTGTGAGTTTATTGGATTTGGTTATCTGTTATGGGGAAATAGTTTTGTATCGTCTTTACAATCCATATCAATATTTTTAAACAGGATAAGTTTTTGAGTGTGTTTGCGAATCCACTGCCAATTGAGGGCCTAGTGCCAATTTTTCATTGCCGCCGTCACAAGTCACCGCGTTGACGTAAACGCAGATTTGTATAGGATAGGAACAGCACCTCTGTCGGTCTAAAGATGACACTATTGTGAGTCCATGCAAATCTGCGTTTACGTCAACGCGTTCACTTGTGACGGAGATTTTAAGAAAACCCGCACCCTCACTTTTCGTAACCCCTTTCACGAGGAAAAGTGGTAATGTGGGTTAAACCAGTTGTTAGACACTCTTAGGCCCCCGAATGACCTGAAACGATTGCCAAAGAACTTAAAAAAAATCATTACCTCCGCCGACGATGTGGCGGGATGGTAAATGTTATTTTCAATGATTATTTATTTTATAATTCACCACAAATAAATATATCTGAGAAATTGTACTTTTTTGTTATAAAAATATAATTGATCTCAAAATATTACATCGAAGTCTCAATAAGGAAAGTGCTGGAATTATTGACAATGTAAGCTAAGATTTTGGTACATTGTAATATTTGAGAGCCGTAATAATAAAATACATTTTTATTGTTCCAAATGACTCAAATGTTTATTAGTGGATTGGCAAACCTTACAATACAATAGTTCAGGAGCTGGTTAATATGTCATTGAAATTATATCTTTCATTTAATTATATTCTAATTACGCTTATTGATAATGTCGTCGTATAGAGGGTTAGGGGAAGCCATTTGTAACAAAGTGACCCATTATAACTCGTAGGCAAATGTCAATAATTTATGCAAGGATGAGGAAATATTTTATTGTATTTTGCTTGTTTGTTTGTTTGCATTGAATAGGCTCCGAAACTACTTGACCGATCTTGAAAATTCTTTCAGCAATGGATAGCTACATCATCATCGAGTGACATAGGCTATATTTTATCTCCGTACTCCTACGGGAACGGGAGCTACGAGGGTAAAACCGCGTGACGTCTGCTAGCTAGAAAATATACTCAAAATTATGTAAATTAGGCGATTGGTAGCTCTGATTTAAAACAGTTACAGATAATTGTAATTTTATGGTTAACATATAAGTCTATCACCAGGCGCAAGCTAGTACCCTATTAGCCTATGATGAAGAATAAATCAATTACTTACTATCAAATAATTACTTACTAGTAGTAAGCACCATAAGAATGTTTTTGTTCGCGTACGTCTCCACACATTTATTAATTTTTATTTGACGACTAGTTGTGCCTCGCGGTTTTACCCGCGTAGATTTAGTTACATCCTTATTGTCGCGGAACCCTAATATTTTAGATAAATAAAAGTAGCCTAAGTTACTCCTTGAAACATTAGCTACCTACCAGTGAAAGTCCCGTTGAAATCCATCCAGCCGTTTCAGAGATTACCCGGAACAAACAGACAGAGAAAAATTTTAGAACTTGGTTTTTTAGTGTTAGTAGCGTGTATACTTTCATATGCATTTAGTGAAAAGCTGTAATTTTGGAATTACAAACAGACACTTCAATTTTATATATCTGTAGATTTATTTTTATACAGTAAGTAAAATTCTTTTAGTCCCCTTCTGGATGCATACAATTGTAATAAAATCGTGATCAGACCTAAATGCAAAGTGCTTAAACAATTTGCAGAACTAATTTGTGTTGCATTAAAAGCAGCTTTTACCCCAACTCAGCCTCCTTTCATCACCCACATGCAATTATCTTAACAACCGTAAAACTGTTCTTAGAACCTGCTTTAAACTCAGAAGGCCTAGTGCGAGTTTTTCATTGCTGCCGTCACAAATCACCGCGTCGACGTAAATACAGAATTCTATAGGATCGGAACAGCGCTATCTGTCGTCCTAAAGTTGACACTATTGTGAGCGCATACAAATCTGCGTTTACGTCGACACGATGACTAGTGTCGGCGATTTTATGAAAACTCGCACTAGGCACTCTGGTCTACTGTGTCGTAGAGCTGACATTAAACTATATTTTTAAAGAACTACTATTACATACTTTATTGATACACACATACATGTCACGCTTGTTTTCCCCGAAGGGGTAGGCAGAGGTGTATTTATAGTACACCCACAATTAACAAGATATATATTCATATAGTATACTAGCTGTGCCCCGCGGTTTCACCCGCGTAGATTTTAATTTCATGGTTGCCCGCGGATCCCTAATGTTTAAAAAAAAATCTAATTAACCTAAGTTACTCCTTGTAACATAAGCTATCCGTCTGTGAAAGTCCCGTCAAAATCTGTCCAGCCGTTTCGGAGATTACCCGGAACAAACAGACAGACAGACAGAGAAAAATTTAAAAAAAATGTTTTTTCTATGTCATTACCTTGTATACTTTCATATGCATTTAGTGAAAAACTGTTATTTTGCAGTTACACAGACACTTCAATTTAATTTATCTGTATGTATAGATATAGATGTAAGTCCCATGTAATAGGTGGTGAGCCTATTGTCATTAACCAGGCACTAATCCAGACTACGGGCTGCGGAATAAAATAGAGTATAATTATTATTATCAGTGCAGTGCAGTGATTTCACACCACGTGCTTTAACGGTGAAGGAAAACATCGTGCGGAAACTTGCATTAGTCTGAGAAGTAATTCAAAGACGTATGTATAGTGCTTGAGACGGCGATAGACTCACCATCTGTCACGTTGGCACTTAATCATCTTTGGTGAAAAGTGGGTGTTGTTATTAGAACAGCTTCGCCGATCCCTTCGGGGAATAGCATGAGCGTATGTATACATGTATTTATTATTATAAAACTGCATGTATTTGTATATACCAGATAATATAATGTTGGATACGATTGAGATTTATATGATTTCATTTGATTTATATTGTTTAGATGAAATGAACATGATGCCTGGCTGAGTTTCTTGCCGTTTCTTCACAAAAGGCTAGTTTCCGAACCGGTGGTAAATTCTCGACATTCATAGTGCCTTACCAGGGTCTAAACTGAATAAAAATTTTTCATCACCCATCTCCCGGTCTACGAATGATATTCGGCCATCGTGTCCAATAAGAGTCAATTACGTCATTAGTTAACGCCGACCTGTCATTAACCGGCCGCCGCGTGCGCTCGTCATATTTATTGGGGCCCTTCATCAAACACTACCGGTTCGAGGTTCGAAAGGATTGTTAAAATTGCAACCTTTTAATTATGAAACTGCCAACAACCATAATATTGATATATCCCGATTGTATGAGAAATTGCGCCTCCTATCGGTAATTTAAAGAACTAAAATATTGCGACGCTGCTAGCTAATACATTATGAAAACAGTTGGAAATTTGTTAGCTTAGGTTTGACCCCTAAGGCTAGTCACA
Source organism: Watsonalla cultraria (assembly GCA_964035505.1). Lineage (NCBI taxonomy): Eukaryota > Metazoa > Arthropoda > Insecta > Lepidoptera > Drepanidae > Watsonalla > Watsonalla cultraria. The sequence continues at coordinate 3,736,606 of OZ037736.1, read as the reverse complement.
CACACAATATCATTGTCAATAAAGTATTGTCAATATTGAAAATACCGCAATACTTTCATTTTAATTATATATATTTAGCAAGTGGCAAACTGCGCTCGTTTTGTGAGCGTATAACGTAAATATACTTTTAATTTTCAGTATATATAATATACCCCTAGTATGGACGCCTATGCACTTTCTACGCTAGGGGCTTTACCGTAAGCTCTTTATATTTCCATGGCAGTTTGACGTATATAAATCTGTCACTGCCACACACTCAAAAATCATGTCATGAACCATCATGAAAGATCTTTATAAAAATCATCTTATAGGTGATCGTTATGTTACGCAAGTAAAACCGAAGTGCAACAAAATAATGTTATTTTCCTTTTAAAGTGCTAAATAAATAATATTTATTGCCAAAATGTATTTTTCTTCTGGCAAAATGCCAGAAGAAAAATACAGTCAAATAAATGTAAATCATTATTTATCGCGTCCACTTATACATGTGTATGATCAATCAAAAATCAATTTCTCAAAGTATGAGAATTCCCTTTTAATGCAATGTAGTTAATCACTCGGTAAAAAGTTGATTAAAGGCTTCCCTCTCATTACTTCTAATGAGAGGTGTCGACACTCATTTACATACTCGATAAGAAACGATCAATCTTTGCGAAACAATGCGAATCTAATTTAAAGACCCTCTCTCAGGTTTTCTCAATGAAGAGATGGACTTTTTTATTAAAACTAGCTGTGCCCCGCGGTTTCACCCGCGTAGACTTAATTTCGTGGAAACCATTATTTTTAATCAAAGTAGCTGCTTTTAACATCAGCTATATCGCTTCAGAGATTAGCCGGAACAAACAGACTGATAGAGAATTTTATACATTATAGGTTTTTTATGTAGGTATATGCCGCATATACTTAGTTTCTTATGCATGCAGTGAAAAGCTGTTAATTTGGAACTGCAAAAAGACACTTCAATTTTATTTATCTGTGTAGATATAGTCCTGTTGGACAGCTTCTTATTTAGGTAAGTTATAAATTGTCTGTTGATTATAAAACACTTTTGTGATCCTCTTCCATACATACATATTACTGCCTGAGGCGATGCATGCAGAACTAATATGAAATGAGTCCCAAAACGGCTGACTTGAAAACATTGTCTCAAACGCGAAATGCCAGAAGTTGCGGTACGTTGACCTTTTCATGTACACATCAAACTATTCCTACACTTTAGATATTGTTTCTAGGAAGTATATTTGGAAAGTTAAAAAAAGAGCCGTGGTGACTTAGGTTGGAGCAGTCGTCTGCTACGTAAGCGACGCATCCCAGCGGGGCCTGTACCAATGAGTTTTTCTAAAAACTTAAGTGCAGTGATTTCACACCACGTGCTTTACGGTGAAGGGAAACATCGTGAGGAAACCTGCATATGTCTGAGAAGTAATTCAAAGAAGATAGATCACCAATGAAATTAAGTTTGCCAGGGTGGAACCGCGTGGCATATGCCAAAGAATTTGATGTTGGTTCAATGTATTTTTCTTTCATTATACGAGTATTAACTTCCTTTCAAACCTTTCCAATCTATACAGATAAATAGAATTGAAGTGTCTGTTTGTAATTCCAAAATAACAGCTTTTCACTAAATGCATATGAAAGGATATTGGATACTGACACAAAATAACCAAGTTTTAAATTTTTTCTCTGTCTGTCTGTTTGTTCCGGGTAATCTCTGAAACGGCTGAACGGATTTCAACGGGACATTCACTGGTAGGTAGCTGATGTTTCAAGGAGAACTTAGGCTACTTTTATTTATTAAAAATATTAGGGATGTGCGACAATAAGGAGGAAACTAAATCTATGCGGGTGAAACCGCGGGGCACAGCTAGTCTTTCATACAATCCCCTGTGACTTGTTACATTCATAAACAAAGCTTTTTTGCACCATCGTTCTCATCCCTCCGCAAATATCATAACGTATCAAAAATATCTGCGCTCTACCTAGTTACAGGTTCAAATAATAATAACAACATCAAAATGTTATTATTATACTATTTAGTACTTAAAGTGGTATATGCGCTACTTTTTACTCTGATATAGGCCAAAATAATTAAATTATGATAAGGATTTTGTACATTAAAAATTAATTAGCTAATTATCTATGTCCATAACTCTTCCGATCAACGTTCATAAGTTGCACACAATACCCCGATAGTCAGTTATGATACAGGAGCGAACACATCAAATACCTTGTACTTTTTACCACCCTTTTGAGATGACTCTTCATACATTTTTCATGACCTGGATGCGAGAGAACTCACCTTGCTTACAATCCCTTGCGATTCGTTCAAGGGATTTTAGACTTTAGCCCAACGGATTTAGGTGTTTAGACGGTGTCGTTAATATATTTGCCAACCTGTTTGGTCGCAATTAAAGCGCAGAAACGCACGTCATTAGGGCATACGGCAATATTCCACGCTCGTTCTTATGGGCCAACAGTTTCAATGTAATTTTCACCGAGACGAGCTCTGTAATGCGATCTTTTTGATTGGTATTTTGATGAGTTCCGTGGTATTTTATTATGACTTTATATTTCGCCTGTTTTTCAACACCCACTCGCATTGTCTACACACCTGGGTTTTTTCAAGTTATGGCAGAACAAGGCTTATACGGTTAGTACCAGTTTGCAAGACTATAGTGATTCCTGCCAGCTCTGTGATCAGTTGTCCTGCCTGCGACACTTGTTCGTGGGTACAAATCTTATAAAACAGATATTAGGTAGTTAATCATTAGCAATGGATTGTCTATGTAAGTTTATAAATCGTTGTCGAGTTCAAAACTTGAACTATGGTTAGCTTTACCCTTTTAATATTAGTTTGCTCTCGCAGCTTCGTGTGCGTGGTAAAGTTTTCAAATTTGTATTTAAATCCCCATTTATCCCCTTTAGGGGTGGAATTTCGGAAAACCCATTCTTAGCGTATACATCCACCTCTTATAGAAGACATCCTCCAAATTTCATGTCTCTAGGACCAGCGGTTTAGGTTGTCCGTTGATAAGTCAATCAAGTCAAAAAAATCTTGATAGGCTTGTAACAATTTAACGATTTGAATTTTTGAACAATTTTAACTTAGAAAAACTATAATATCAAATTACGAAAAACACTCACTGATAGACAAACTTACTTTCCAAATTCAAATTAAGAGGGTAGGTTGCCTTTCATGTGACTATGAAGCTTTCACACAAGAAATTCTTACTTGGACATACCTCATCTAAGAATACATTCTCGTTGCAATTCAAGTCCCAAGAAAACATAGCATTTACCAAAAAATCCCCTCGGATGCCATTCACCTTATGAAGATTCAATGTGCTAACATTGTTCAGTTTGAGATCTTGGGTGTCCGACGACAAAACATCATTCAATCAATGCTTTGGGAGAGAATTTTTGAGTGTTTTATTCAGTTGTAATGAGAGAGTGGAGCTGTATGTGTGTGTATTTCAATTATTGGTATTGTTTATGATCGTGGATGGTTCCAAGGTGAGAGGAAGACCTGAGAAACGATGGGTGGATTGTGTGAAAGATGATATGGCTGATACAGAGAAATGGAAGAGAAAAACACATTACGCCGACCATAAATAACATGGGATAAGGGCAGGAGAATGGCAATAAGACAGATACGTATAGCTCTTACTAATATCACTATGTCTACCTTTCGCAATCAACACTGATAGTTTATTCAGCTTTCCAATATAGTATAAATAATAAGACAAGATGATAATATATTTGTCACGAAGACACAAAAATATAATATTTATTTAAATATCTTTGTTTCCAACGTCGGCGACTAGGGATGTCTGGTAAAAACCGCGTGAATAACACTTCTTTATCAACCGCTATTCAATGAGAATTGAAAACATACAAGGGACGCTTTATGCTTCTTACCCCGGAGTCCCGCGGCCATAATCACTCGTACCATTTACGTACATCGAAAGTTTACGAGCGAACAATCGCCTCTTTTTCTAGGGCTAAGCGAAAATGCATTCCGGAGGCTCGGTCACTCCGCCGCTCGCCAATCATATCTCGATATTTATGAGGCGCATACGTGATCGAAATAAGCTAAAAAATTCCTAAGGCAACAATCCGACTGACGTTTTTATGACTTCTTCCCGCCCCGCATTTTTCCGGCAAAAGTGATTGTTTACCGGAAAAAATTACGCCTGTTAGTCGGAACGGTGGGCATAAATAAAAGATGCGCATTGGGAATTTTGATTCGGTGCTTTTTGCTTTAGAAGAATACCGAGTTAAAGTTGTGTAAAAACTGGCACGGTGTACTATTGAGGAGAGCGCGGTGTCAAGTGTGGAGTTTATGCTCTGTTTACACCTAACGAGGACGACACGATTATTCAATGAGGACTTACTTTTGTAAAGCGTTGTGTATAAAACGTACTTCCAATTTAGTAGCGAATATTAAATAATTACCTGTGATATAATATCAATATTTCTATGCATGATTCTAAATTCTTAAAATGATTAGGAAAAGCAAACCCAAGGCGTAATTAAATTCACGACTTCTGAAAACCTAAACTGAGCTTGTAATCTCACCTCATATGTAAAAAATCGGAATTTTGATTTTGCGTATTTAGGAGTCGCGCCCCCTTGCCTTGTTGGGTGATCCAAATCAATTGATAGATAAGTATAATTACAATAAACCACATTATCTAATCGCTATCGCAGCCCCGATGACAATATTTAAAACGGGCTTAGATACATACTCTTATCTACAATCTTCCTTTTTCTCAACTAAACTATGACCACTATACTCTGAATATCATAACATTGCATCTTGTTTCATATTTGATTTCTCAGTAGTCGGGTTTTTGTTTTTAAGCTTTGGAAAATATATCGTATGGTTATAAAGAACCCCGCACATCGGATGGTGTGGTAGACTCGTGAAATTTGAAGTGTTTTAATAAGCGGTAAATTAATGTATACCGAGAGCTATATTGGGGTTAATTAATAGTGAAATATCGATGCATACGGTACGTGGGTGAACTTTAATTGTGCTTTCAGATATACTGAGTGCCTAGTGCGAGTTTTTCATTGCCGCCGTCACAAGTCACCGCGTTTGTATGGGATGGAAGCAGCGCCTCTGTCGGCCTAAAGATGACACTATTGTGAGCCCATACAAATCTGCGTTTACGTCGACGCGATGACTTGCAATGTCAAAAGAATGCGATCTCAGAAGATGTAAGTAGAGGTGTTACAACACCCACTTCTAGAAGATGATAAATTGTAAAAGATATACTTAATAAGTAAGCCTCTTAGTTTGATAACTTGGCGAAGTAAGATATTCCAAAGGCCTGTCCTGTATAAATATACAAATTGGTCGGTAACAAGTTTCGCGTGATCGCCGAATGCTGCTTCACACATGCTGCCTAACATTTCTTATGAACCAATTATTTAGGCACGATCGGGTGACTATGGATTCAACTTATTTATAAATACTGACCCTTATTACAAAACATTAAAAAAATAGTCCATGGTTTTTCAAAGTCAAAAATATCTTTATTCGATTAGGCTTTTACAAAGTACTTTCAAATCGTCAGAATGACATTAATTTACAGGATTATACATGCTACCGCCAGGTTCGGAAGGTTGCTTTTACTGAGAAGAACCTGGCAAGTAACTCAGTAATTACTCTTTTCTAAAATATTATACAATTTTAAAAAGCAAAGTAAATCACTTGAGAAATGTAAGCCCATGGACACAATTTCAATGCACAAATGTCGATAAAAATTAACATAAAGAAAAGTCTAGTAGTTCTACTTATATCTAAAAGCGTAGCTTTTTTAGAAGTAGCTCCATCTTTTACTGTGATATGGATTCAAAAAGGGATGAACAGAGTTATAGTCTGAGTTCAAATCATATTTTGTAATAAGGCGGATTGACCTTTATATCCTTAAGCTATCTTAAGGTTCTCTGAATAGATATAGGCAGAAAGACAAAAGCCCCTTTTCACCCAAAATAATCAGTTGCCAACATGATGATGAGTCTCGTGGCGTTTCGGAGACATGTCTCCCTAAACGCCTTTAAATTTATATTCAGAAGACTCTCAAATAGTTTTCTTACTCTTTAGACACACAGTGTGCCCTATCAATACTAAGAGAATATAATTGGGTCAAAAAAAATGTAATTTCAGATGACTGCTCAAAATAGTCGGCTACCTCGCTTTTTCCATACATTCCAGAAAAAATATCCAGTTTTATCCTAAAGCCATATGCACAAGAGCGTGCAAACACAACGTTATTAGGGTGTTCCCATCCAATGGTGAGGACGACCGCAGCCAAATTGGACCAAATTCCCTCCGTGACGGACGCGCCTTGTGCGAACAATTTGACCATTTCGGGACCTTTGTCTTCATGCCTGTTTACCTTGATTAAGGTTCAATGACCGCGTATTAATGAACATCCATTATATAATACTAAGTTCTTTGAGGAATAGGATGATAAGATAGAAACCCTTGGTTTTGAAAAGAGTAATTGTTGAGTTTCTTGCCGGATTCTTCTTAGCAAAAGCAATCTTCCGAACCCAGTTGTAGCATTTATAATCCTGTACAGTGTCTTTCTGACTATTTCAAGGTGCTTTGTAAGAGTCTAATCAAATAAAGATGATTTTGATTTTGTTAAAAACATATAGTACGAGTATTATACCACTGGAACACCCGATTTAAAATATATATAAGCCGAAATCTCAATCCGCCTACAACCCGCCTACTTCGCTCATGAACGAACACGCATAACGCGAAAATGGCAGACTGCTTTTTAGGTACTCAGCGACTAAATGCTGAAATAAACCATGCCTTTAGTATCTTCTATGGGAAATGGGTGTCCCTTTGGGAACCTACTGAACGGGTTGAAAAACAAAGCGATTCTATAAGGTTCTGAGCTAAACTCAACGATTTGAATGAGCAAAAAAAGCACAATTTTAACTAACAACCGCCTGTTGTTATCTGAACACGCTAGATGACAACAAAATTGGATTGATTATTATAAATATTGGAAGGTGTGAAGTAGGTAGATTAAGAACTGAACAGATGCAGTCACGATGCACACACAGATTATACAACTAACAAAAAAAAATGTTATATTGCAGTTTCTTCCACGGGCTTGTATTCGCTTCTAGGTTTCGATAAGTATTATTTAGAATTATAAGTGTATTAATGAATTGTTCATATTCTTTATTTCCCCTGTAAAAAGGAGTAACGATTATCAGATTGCCCTTTGATGGCAGATTTGGATGGCAGTTTATTTGTGCAACTCTTTTTGTAGAGACGTCAAGATTTGATTATTTATAACTTCAGCCCAATAACCTCAGAATAGTATTGTGTTCCTGCAGTTTATAGGGTTAATTACTTCTTGTTAAGGTGGTTGGTTTTCTTCTAGGTTCGAACATCCCGCGGCCCATCGATCCCTTTATCTATCGAGTTGATGGTTCGATGAGGTGTAAGTCCATTCTATTTGGGTCGTTCAGACGTAACCTATTCGAATCAAGTTTTATATGATAATGGATATCTACAATATTATAAGGTGAATGAAGCGAAAGAGGTTTCACCTAGACTAGTCTAGAGTCAGTAGAATGGCGCTATATTATCTGTCAACCACGCGAGTGCATCATTGTGAAGATGTAGGTATGAACTAGCTTCCGCCCGCAGCTTAACTGCTTGGCAATAATATTTCACAATCAAATTTTCATTCGGCATTTCATCCCCTTTGGGGCTTAATTTAAAAAATCCTTCCTTAATGAATGTCTACGTCATTAGAGAAATACGTGTGTGAAATTTTAAGTTTCTAGCTCTAAGGGTTTGACCCAAATTTTTCCCGTACTCAATTCATACGACATTTTAAGCAAAATGTCAAAGTCGAATGCCTACGTCATATAAGGAACTCACCCTTTAAGTTTCAGGCCTTTATGATTAGCGGGTTGGGCTGTGCGTTGTCCGTCAGTCAGTCATTCAGGACAAAGCCTTATGTATAGATAGTAGGTATGACGTCGAAGGGTGCGCGCGCGTCTGTCGCGTGCGGACACTTTCGCCGCGGGCGCGGCCGATGCCCAACAAATTGTTAACTAATCATACTCCTGCGCCGACCGCCATTATACCAAATTTAATTGCTTCTTTACAATACTTTGAGGCTAAATGCTTGTTTCTGCTCCCGGTAAATTAGTTTCACCAAATTGCACACGACTTCCTGGATTTTGAAATATATTTTTATGTTAAATTATTGCAATTGCCCAATGTTATTTTACTTATGTTACTTATTACTGTGCTCCTGTGCGGTCTGGATAACCTTATTTAGCGTACCAAACTACAATGTAAACCGTACAACTTCACGCCTTTACGAAAATGAATCCTTACAAAGGATCTTAAATATACATACGTATATTCCCCAAAGAGGTAGGTAGAAGTGTTGTAACAACAACCCACTTTTCACTGAACATGATTAAGTGCCAACGTGACAAATGGTGAGTCTATCGCCGTCTCGGGTACAATACATACGTTCTTTGAATTACTTCTCAGATATATGCAGGCATCCTATTTTCGTTCACCGTAAAGTACGTTATGTGAAAACACTGTGCATACGTTTTTAGAATAAACTCATTGGTACAGGCTCCGCTGGGATTCGAACTTGCGTCACTTGCGTAGCGACTTATATCCCACAGCCACCACGGCTCTACGGATTTTAAATATTTTGTTTGATATGAAACAGCGTGTTCATTAAAAAACTGTTCACGTCTTCCCAGAAGGGGGGACCCTTAAGGGTAAGTACCGAATATGATTAACCACGTACCTAAGTTCATTGATGCATATTATAAACAAATAAATAAATAAATGAAATTGTAATTGCCAAATGTATGTTCGGGAATAACTTCATAACAGCTGCATCAATAAACTTGTTATTTGCTGTGTTTGTTAATTTTCAGGACAATATTTGTATATATTTTCCACTTCCATGGAAAATTTGGGTTTGAAAACCTTCATTTCGATCACTGATATTAAAAATACATACATAGTCATCTAGAATCGACTCTCTACAACATTTGCCCGCAACAGCTAGTATGTGCAAAGTATTCCAATCAGACCAACTGCTAATCAAATTCAAAACGCAGACCCCAGCCCTATCATTTGGGAATACAAAGAGGCACATTTGGGAATTTTAAAAGATCGATGATACTTAATCGATATGTGCGCGCACTGAATTTTAAAATTCAAATCAGTCGTTAAAACAAACAACGTGATTTTGATGTGAGCGTCAAACGAACCACCTCTGGTATCGATTTAACATAATGACGCGTTGCGTTTCACTCGATTTTTATATCGATATTCAAATTACAGCAGTATCCGAATATTCACATATATACATATACAGATAAATAAAGTGTCTGCTTGTAATTCTACATTAACAGCTGTTTTATTCTTTTAGGCTAATCACTCAGACGTCTGAATCGATTTAACGGGACTCTCTCTGGCTGCTGATGCCACTAGAAGTAACTTAGGCTTCTTTTATTTAAAAAAAATAGAGATCCGCGAATTAAAGTCTACATAGGTGAAACTGCGGGACACAGCTAGTTTATACTAAACTTCATTGGTTCGCTTTCAAATCATCCCTATAACAAGTATAATAACAACAAAAGTTATATCTAGAAATCATCGAAACTGTCCATCGAAGCGTTACCAATCCCCAGCTCACACACATGGGGCGTGGGCATACACTGACAACAAAATCCTTCACACATCTCGATGTCACGTGCGAAGGGAGGAATTATCAATATAATATACAATCTTATTTTAATTACAATTCCTCTTAGTAAAAGCAAGCTTCCGAATCCGGCCCTGTATAATCATGTCGTTCTGATAATTTGAAATTTTCGCGTGGTAGGAGAGTGAAATTTATTTGTCAAAAAAACTGTCAAAGTCTAGAATAAAACAACCGAGCGGATTGAAAGTACTTTGTTTAAAAATCTAATCAGATGAATATATTTTTGAGTAGGTAATGTATTTTTTAACCGACTTCATAAAAAGGTTTCTCAATTCGACCGTTTATATATTTTGTATACCTACTAAATAAGCGATAAACAAGCGTACAGTCCGCCTGATGGTAAGCGGCCCTGCATTCTATGAATGCTAGCAACACCAAGTGTCACTGGGCTTCTCCAAGAACTTTCCCGTTATGCCCTACCTTTATTAAAATTATACTCATATCATATAGTCATATCATATAGTATATCATTGCAAGATTGCAAATATGCTCACGAATGTATTCCCTGAATGAGTAGGCTTAAACGTGTGTTTAGAGTACACCCTGTACACCCCATTTCGCCAGTTACGAGTATATTTTAGTCTCATCTAATAGGAGGCGAGCCTATTGCCATTAACCAGGCACACACTTTGCCTGACCCAGGGATAAACCCTAGGACCGGGTGTCCTGAGTAGCGTTAGCAACCAAAGAAGTTAAGGTGGTCATATTATACTAATTAATGCAGGATCGTTAAAACACATTAAAGGCGGGCGTAATGCTCGATAATTTGTTCAATTACTGTGGTTTTGTCAATGGCAGGTGACTGGGTGCGCGATGGTCGCTTAAATAATTATCTGCTTTAGCCCAGCCATTACTTGCACGTGCCATTTAACTGCAGCACTCTCTCCATATTAGCAGGTGTATTGGAACTGATTTAGTTTCATGTTAGTCTCTCAGCCGGTTAAGTCCAGACTACCAATTTACCTAGTAAAGGGTTTACCAAGGTCAGATGTCCGTGGCTTCGTATCAAAATCAGGTGAATCATATCGGGTTGAATCAAGTGCCGACAGCAGAAATGTGTGAGATAAGGCCAAGGAGCTGATGATGAGTGGAAACTAGACCTAATCTTTAAAATGAGAATGCTTGCTCCATATTGGAGCACAGTATACATATGAGCTTACTACATGCATAAGCGACTCAGGCATAATGTTAATAAGTGGTGTCATGTAGTGGCCTATCGCGTATACGTCATTCACGTGTTTTATAGACATTTTTCGAAACTTCAAATAGAAATTACTTTTGACGGTAAATACCACTCAACGTTAGTTATGACGTATACGCGATCGGTCGCGACGTAATACCGCTTTTTGACAGCACTGCTTATGGTGCTTACAATCTAGTAGATGTGGGCATGTGTGAGTGTGTCATTTTGAACGATTAGTATCTAGTTACCATACCGCTTGTAGTAAGCTTATTTGCATACTGTAATATTATTTATTTGAATATACATTCCGAACTGAACTGCCAATACCCAATTACACAAAATGCATGATAATCGCATTAAAAACTTCTTAGCCATAATAAACGCCTGGGCTTAGAAGTTCTCATTGGCGCTACTTTAAGCAATCACAGTTGGCCACCTGATATCGCAATCATTAAGTACTTTTTTGAGAAATCACCGCCAAAGTCTACTAAATCCCAGTAACTCAGTGTCATTGTGTTATTATAATCGAGTGGTGATTAAATTCATTACCGAATGCGTGGGGACATAATTGATATGTCCGTAGTAAACGTCCCGACCAATTTGTACGTGCAATCGTCGCCGTCAGTCGCCCAATACTTTAATTTGACGTAATGTTCACTTGTTTATTCCAGCCCAGCTGGAGGTAAGCCTAAACCTGTTTGGTTTGTGTGGATACGACGCGGCTCTACGTACAAATACAAGTGCACGTGAAAATGAAAATGAAAATGATTTATTCAGATAAGGCACAAATTAACGTCGAAGAATTGACCACTGGTTCGGAAACTAGCCTTCTGAGAAAAACCGGCAAGAAACGTCACGAGTAAATTTGATCATTACTCGAATTATAAATGAAATCTAATCCCCGTTAGATAATTTGTAGAATATGATCTCAATTTATGACAATGATATGAAATAAAGATTTAGTACCTTACCACAATAAATAATTGAGAAATTCTGTGCCTTAAATTACTAATGTCGTGCCCAATTTCAAATCGCAAATACTGAACGAACAAAGTCCATTTCCCCCAGGTGTTTAAACTAATTTCGCCAATAACTAAACAGCCCCAATCACACAGCAATAAAACAGATATCCTAAATGTTTCACATAAAACAGGCATACTATTTTATGATTATGACCATTCTAAAACCAAAAGCATTCAAATTAAAATCGTTCGAACGCTGACTTGACAGGTGACAGTCAGTTGACAGATGTCATTTTGCAAATGACCATTTCTTGTGCGTTAGCATTACTCGTTTTGATTGTATTTAATGTATGGAGCATTACTTTAAATCCAAGCTTTAAGATTAAAATGTTTTTGTTTTTGCAAGTACGTTTTATTTAAACGCTGTGTTCATACTTTGTTTCAAAAATGAATTTTATTGTTTAACTAAGCCAATCAAACCGAGTCAAAAAATTCACAGATAAGGAAGCAAGGGCACCTGAGTAAGTTAACGAGCTTACGAAGTATTCATTCTCTACTTTACACCCAGAATACTTGAGAAAAAAGTCGTTTTGATTTGAGGCATTTTGCTTTGCCGCTTCCTTTTAAATGATATTTAGCCATTTAGTCTTATAGCCGTGTAGACAGACGTAATCAAAGTCGTATTGCGGCGTAGGCATTGTGATCATCAAGGGATTATACGTTTAATGTCAGGCTTTTTTAAATCAAATAAGTAGATTCATTACATCAAATATTCTCGGGGTTAGGTAATATGTATGTATTTCAATCATTCAAATTATAACCAATTGATTATTTAATGTTCACGGTGGGTTTTTCTAGAGAGTCTACTATGAGTAGAATATTTATTATGTTTTTATATAGGTAATATCATTGGTTCCAATCAAATTTTAATCCTTTTCCAATGGTATGCTGAAATATATTTTTCTCACCCATATGAGTTATTTCATAGGTTATTAGCATTTCTTAGTTCAACGATGAAAACATATTTTTCCTATACATTAGAAATAGGTTTGACACTTCATTGAAATACATACATAAAGCACGGGAGAATTTCCCTTCTATTAGACCAGACACTTCAAAAGTTGTCCAGAAAATCTTAACCACTAACACACTACATTCAGGCAATGTGCGATCCTCTAAGGTGCAAGTACAGCCCCAGGGAAGGTCTAATTTTGTACGGGAGTTAAATTTGTGCCCTATCTAATTTATAATCACTTAAGAGTATCTCTGAAAGGTGTTTTAAGGGGAAAGGTTTTTTTTAATAGCACGTGGCTTCGAAAAAATGTGACATGACACAAAAAACTGACAGTAGTGAGAACGCTATAATTAGAACGAATAATTACGATTAGGAAAACATCTTGAAGAAACCTGCATATATCTGAGGGTAATTCAAAGACGTATGCATAGTGCCTGAGACGGTGAGTCACCATCGTTGGCACTTAATCATGGTAGGTGAAAGGTGGGCGTTGTTAATACAACACTTCTGCCTACCCCTTCGGGAATGCAGGCGTGAGCATGATGTATGTATGTAGATGTGATTTTAGTAAGTATTAAAACCTTATATTTTTTGATGTTTTTTTTTGTAATTACCATTGTTTACTGTGTAATGAAATGTACATGATGCCAGCTGAGTTTCTTGCCGGTTCTTCTCAGAAGGCTAGTTTCCGAACCGGTGGTAAGTTCCTCGACATTCATAAGTGCCTTACCAGGGCCTAAACTAAATAAATCATTTTCATTTTCATTTCACATCTACTTTCAATAGAACATTTTTAAGCCGTGGTGGCCTCGGGGTTAGAGCAGTCGCCTGCTACGCAAGTGACGCAAGTTCGTATCCCAGCGGGGCCTGGACCTATGAGTTTTTCTAAAAACTTATGTACAGTGATTTCACACCACGTGCTTTACGGTGAAGGAAAACATCGTGAGGAAACCTGCATATGTCTGAGAAGTAATTCAAAGACGTATGTGTAGTGCCTGAGACGGCGATGGACTCACCCTATGTCACGTTGGCACTTAATCATATTCCGTGAAATATGTGTGTTGTTATTACAACACTTCTGCCTACCCCTTTGGGGAATACAGGCGTGAGCATATGTAAGAACATTTTTAAAATCATCAAAGAAGGGATAAAAATCTAGTCAAGTTGATTGCTTCATAACTTTGCACCTTATCTTATTAGCATTGAGACCTCAAATCGACTCTAAATAAACCATTACAATGCGAATCCGATCCATTCAACTTATCTATTTGGACACGCCTTCCCTCATCGACGAACTGAGAGAAACATACCTTTCTCTCTCTTACTGAAGTTATTGGAGTTATTTATCTCCGTCTCGCGTACTATTTGTAGCGTCGGAAGAGAAAGGTTGTAAGTATATTGATTTTAATAAGAGAATAGTACTTTATAATTCCAGGATGGTATTTTTTGTAAATATTTCGGTATTTCAGCACGAGCGATTTAAATTAATCTTGTATCGGTACAAATGTTATTTTGTTAGGTAGTAGTTAGGTAGCTGAAAAATAGCTTAGTTATGCCAAGAGGTAAAAAAAGATAAAAATGGTACAAACAGACACTTCAATTTTATTCATGTGTATCTATAGACATAGATACTAAATTAGAAATTTTCTCTGTAAGCTAGCTTTACACGACTTTCAAGGTTTCTTTCAAGGCTTTTTTTTGAGAATACAATGTAAGATCATCAAAACTTTTAATAAGTTTGTAAGTAAAATATAATATTGACTAAATACATATGTGTGTGTGCGCCCCTTGTAATTGGTACCCCGAGACGGAAGGCAGATGCGTGTGACTACGTTCAAATTTTACTTGGACAATTATTATTAGGGTAACCACATTCATTCGAGACTGAAGTACATTTTTAAAATTCAATGAAATTTGTGTTCAACGCTCAGCCCATACTTGACTTTGTCGGGATTGGCACTCAATTCAATCCGATTATAAAAATAATATTTTTTGATTGTACACCAGAATTAAACAAAGATGTAATCTAAAATAAAAATTGTGTTAAATGCATTTGTACGCAAAACGACTGATATATGTCCACGGACATTTCCCTGTAAAACTAATAGGGAAATTGTTATGTAACAGTTAAGTAAACCATTCTTAAAATTTTTAAGAAAATACGAGCATAAGGTTCAACCAATTGCATTTCACTGTGCTGTTTGCTCAACTAGAAAATGCTGGAATGCTATGCCATAAGCCTAATGTAACAAGGAATAATTTAATATTACTTTAGAAAATAGAAAACCGACTGTAACATTGAGTCGACACGAGTGGAACCGTAGGGAACCACTCCGCTAGTGAAACATATTTGAAATAACAATGTACAGCAACAATACAAACAAAACATTAAAAGAAAATAAACAAATAAATTACAAAGAATGTTTTTGGTGCACAGTACATCGAGTGCGAGTGCTGCACTAAATATGTCCAATACTTTAACAAACCCTAATTTAGATGCCGTTGAAATATTTTTTTGTTCCCAAGTCCATAGTGTAAGCGAGCGTCGCGCGCAATGTCCAATAATTCCCCTATAATTTGAGGGTGCCCGCAGATTGGAGATAGAGGCACAAGACACGTTGGTGCCTCCACACTTTGGTGCCCTAATTACCATCACCTGGAATTGACACAATGGCTTTCCCTCATAATAATTGTCATGTTCCGTTTGACTGTTGCGGTTTTAGTACTTTATTTTTAACCGAAATTTTTTCGTACAGATAAGATGTTGGGTTACTTGGTTATTTTTTGCAATATTATAGTCAAATTTTAAGGAAAAGATAAGAATTAAAATTCCCTCTATGTTTTTTACAAAATTTAAAGTCCAAAACTTGCTAAATTTGTTAAGAATGTCGAAGCTATGTTTTTCCAAAAATGTGGTGAAGAATTATAGAGCCCACCTGATAGGAAGTGGTTACTGCAGCCTACAATAACTCTGTAATACAGAGTGCAGAGTCGTTATCCTACTAAATTATCCTACTGGTAGGAGTTAATTCTCCTACCACAGTTTCCGGAATTTCCTACTGCAGATGAGTGCAGATAAAAATATACAAGTTTCAAATCACATTCATCACACAAATATATCACAGTTTAACTCGAAAATAAGTTGACTACTTATCTCATGTTAAGTACAATATAAATTTAGTTATAATTATTGAATAAATTGAATAAGTAATATACACCCTGGTAGGGCACAGCACCGGCAAGGCAGCAAACGTAGTATGTTCACGGGTTTGTTCCGAAAAACGGGTTAGGCGGGTTAGGTTATACGTACAACCCAAGCTACGCATTTAGATATAAGTAGAACTACTAGACTTTTCTTTATGTTAATTTTTATCGACAATTGTGCATTGCAACTATGTCCATGGGCTTACATTGCTCAAGTGATTTATTTTGTTTTTTTTTATAAAAATTGTATAATATTTTTGAAAAGAGTAATTACTGAGTTTCTTGCCAGGTTCTTCTCAGTAAAAGCAACCTTCCGAACCTGGCGGTAGCATGTATAATCCAGTAAATTGTGTCATTCTGACGATTTGAAAGTGCTTTGTAAAAAGTCTAATCGAATAAATATATTTTTGACTTTTTTTGACTAACCACATTTCGCCAGTTATGTTTAAAACCCATTGTTATATGGAGCGAGCCATTAACCAGACACTAATCCAGACTCCGGTCTGATACTGGGAAATTACAGATCGGGAATCCTACTGAGACTTTGACCGACCCAGGGATCGAACCCGGGACGCCGATGGAAATACTCAAATAAAAATATATAGGAGACAAGTAGAGTATAAAGAAATTGAACCTTAACTACAAATTACAATATGTATTAGCTAGTGCCTAAGGCGTAGGCGTCTATACTCCGCAATAAAGTATATAATTGTATACATAGACAGACAAGCGTGTCCCCCGTGAAGCTCATCGCCACACTAATTACAGCGTACACACAGACAGTCAACACAGACTATATTACCATGATAAATAAACACATACACAAGGTCAACTCCTAAAAGTTGATCTATAGCCGAACACGAACGAATGTGAACATGTAACACGTTCGGTTTCGGCACCGCTCGAATAAGCTCTTACGCTATACTGAAATGTTCGCAATCATGAATGAGTGTCACTGACATAGGGCTATCAATTCTGTTGACACGCATGTAATGTATTTTTTACCAACTTAAAAAAGGGAGGAGGTTCTTAATACTACTGAATGTGTTTTTTGTTATCTCTGAACTTTCGACTGGGTAAACTAATTTAGTTGAAAGCTAGTGCTTCCCGCGTGGTAACATTTTAATTTAAAAAAAAATAACCTAATTGCTAAATGTAGGAGACTCGGTATCAAATAGGTCCTCCAAAAGTAAGTAATCGATTTTACATATTTAATTTAATGTTTATCTTTTTGAAGGCGTTTTAATTATTCTATCACAGTTAGTGAGTCAGGCACCGACTTTGTTGTTTAAATTATTTTTTTAGTAACTAGATACATATGAGTTCTTTTGATATATAAATAAACATCGTGATTGATAGGAAGTGGACCTTCTGTAGGGTTGAAATAGTGTGAAATTGCCATGATTGGACCATTAGATAGCGCTGCGTATTGCGCGTAACGCTCGCTATATAAAATTTATGACAACCATATATTGTCACAGGTTATAAAACAATTCTTAACATGGTCTACAGATTCAAGTTTAAAAATATTATATTTTCTACTGGCTGTGCCCCGCGGTTTCACCCGCGTAGACTAAATTTTATGGGTGGCGCGTGTAACCCTAATGTTTTTTGTTAAATCAAAGTAGCCAAGTTACTCCCTCTAACATCAGCTACTTGCCAGTGAAAGTCCCGTTAAATTTATCCAGCCGTTTAGGCGTGATGCCGTGACCAAGGGAAATGGGGATTCATTTATATAGGTATACTAGCTGTGCCCCGTGGTTTCACCCGTGTAGACTTTATTGTGTTATATATATATATATTGTGGACGGGAATTCCTTCTCCTGGTTCTAAGCTACCTCCACATCAAATTTCAGCCAGATCGATTCAGCCGTTCTTGAGTTATAAATACTATAACACGACTTTCTTTTATATATATAAGATAAAGATATGACAACGTAATGTGTTTTACACCTGGCAAGTCCAAATCGAGTCAGTAGTTGCGTCTTTTCTCTGCTTGGGATATCGACTTACATATATTCAGATCAACAACGTATTGAATTCAACGTATTCGAGTTTCCCTACACTTTCCTAATGATGAAGAAGTAAGGATGCATTGTTTGTTTGTATTATTCCACCCTCTCTATTTTTGTACAGGCGCCGTCACAAGTTATGAGCTATCTTCGAAAATAGTGGGAGTGACTGCGCATGTAATTTAATCGCGTTGCGTAATACAGACAGACATATTAATAAAATAACTACAACGCATTCAAGGTCAGCGCTCAGAACTCGTGACGGCAGCTGAAGTCTGTCACAATCATTAACACATTGATATAACTAGTCCCCTACAATACTTGTCTTACATCTACATAGATACACGTTTATCCGCTTAACAGTCTTTAACTCTCCGCCCCGCCGGATCCCAGATAAATATACCAACCCAAATAAACCTTCCACTATTATCAACCCTATCCCATTTAAATAAGCGTCAAAATAGCTTAACAGAACTGCAGGAAAAACAGCCACAGGCACTAGACCTATCGCAGAGGAGTAGAGTCTTGTGAATAGAGAGGTTTTGTTCGCGTGAGGGGGGGAGTGGGAGGTCAGGTTCGAGTGGTGCAACTAGTAGGTATGAGGGAAGTGTGAAGAAGCTAAGAGGTGTGACGTCCCCTCCGTTCCGATCGGTAGGCGGGGCGAGCGATACGGTACCATTCGCTTCCACAGCTACTGGCGACTGGCGCGCGCGACGTCGTTCCGGAACGCGGATTTCAATTTAAAAAGCTAAAATTCAAATTTTGAACTCTCGAACAATTAAATACTTTTTTGTTTCTTTTTTTCCGAATGGTGGTTTTGAATTGAGAAGGTTTTCTCGAACGCAAACATTTTTATTTGACATTGACAATTAAATACTTTTTTTTCCGAAGTGTCACTGTTTTGAATTGAGAAGGTTTTAAAAGTGATTAAGAACTCTTTGCGATAATAATACGATTGTTATGGAACTTTTTGTGTATAGTTTAGAATATGAAAAAAAATTGTTGAGCTGATTTTGTGGTGTTATCTTGTTGGATAGAGGTGAGTTCATATATATTTTATTTTTGTAACACAGATGACCCTTTTTTTTACCATTTTTTTTATAATCCAAGGCGTTGTATAACACTTCGAAGTAAAAATGACGTACTGACACGTAACATAATAAAAAATTTCATCTTATTTTTTTTTCATTTTTAATTCTGAAACTAAATTAAAATGCATAGTAATTTGAAATTATAAATAAATTATATAATAGCATAGCCCAGCGAACTTCGTATCACTTGTATATATATTTATCGTTTTTAGTATACTTCTTATTTTATTATTTATGTTTTTCACCGTTTAAATTTATATCAAGATCAAACTTACCCAAATCAGTCCAGCTATACTCGAGGTTTAGCGAGACTAACGGACAGCAATTGAATTTATACACATATAAATTCGTAAAGTCCAACGAATTATTTGTACGTTTGGTCGGTTATCTTATCTGTAAGGAAAGACATCAACGCGCGCGTTCTTATCTCACGCAACGTTTTAATTTATTATGATTTAATCTGAATTTATGATGATCTAATCTTGTATTGATTCGAGAAAGCTCTAGTTTGACACCCATTTAACAAGTTAAGTTTTGATTAATGTTTTTCATCGATACTAATATTATTAAGAAGCAAGATTTGTTTGTTCGTTTGTATTGAGAAGGATCCGAAACTAATTGACCGATCTTGAAAATTCTTTCAGCAATGGATAGCTACATCATCAGTGAGTAATATAGGCTATATTTTATTACCATACTGCTGGGATCGGTAACTACGTGGGTGAAACCGCGTGACGTCCGCTAGTCTACTATAAATTTAATTAAAAATGCTAATATAAGATTTATATATATAGTATAAAATTTTCCGTACGGAACATCGTTCATGTTAAGATATTGTATTCAAACGCAATAAATAAAAGCGTAATAAATTCAGTAGTTTAGCTGTCAAAATGTAAATACCTAGTAAATACATTTCCAAATGTATAATTAATACATACATATGCTTACGTCTGTATTCCATGAAGGGGTAGGCAGAGGTGTTGTGATAACAACACCCACTTTTCACTGAACATGATTAAGTGCCAACGTGACAGAATTACTTCTCAGACATATGCAGGTTTCCTTCACCGTAAAGCACATGGTGTCAAAGTCAAAAGTCAAAGTCAAAAATATCTTTATTCGATTAGACTTTTTACAAAGCACTTTCAAATCGTCAGAATGACACAATTTACAGGATTATACATGCTACCCTCAGGTTCGAAAGGTTGCTTTTTCTGAGAAGAACCTGGCAAGAAACTCAGTAATAATAATATGATAACCTGGCAAGAAACTCAGTGTGAAATCAGGATGGTACTGGCCCCGCTGGGATTCGAATTCAAAGTCGCTTGCGTAGCAGGCGACTGTTCAAACCCCACGGCCACCATGGCTCTAATCGAATCATAAGATATATATGTCATTTTGAATACCATTAGCGAATGTTTTAAAACGATTGAAGAACAATTTAACTAACGTGAATACATTGATCGACATTACGATCGAACGACTTTAGCATCGATGCCGATTCAAAATCAAAAATCAAAATCAAATATATCTTTATTCGATTAGACTTCATACAAAGTACTTTCAAATCGTCAGAATGACACAATTACACAGGATTATACATGCTACCGCCAGGTTCGGAAGGTTGATTTTACTGAGAAGAACCTGGCAAGAAACTCAGTAATTACTCTTTTAAAGAATATTATACAGTTTTAAAAATACAAAATAAATTGTTCAAGCAACTATAAGCCCATGGACACAGTTCTAATGCTCAATTGTCAAAAATAAAAACTAAAAATATAGTACAAATATATGTGAGCATGGCAAATTCCAGCCAGTCAAAGCAAAATTAAGATTAATTAATTGTAGCAAAAGTACAGTGCCAATGGGATTATTTACAAACATTATCAGGTACATCCCAGGCTCCCTTATCACAAATATAATCACTTACAGTATAATATCCTTTTTCAAGCAAAACTGATTTAATTGTTTCTTTAAATTTGTTGAAGGGCAAGTTTACAATTTTTGTTGGTAATTTATTATAGAAGCGTGTGCTCTGTCCTAAAAATGAGCCATGCACTTTTTGTAGGCGATGCGCAGGCACTACAATTTTATGTTTTTTATGTTTGTTTTTATGTTGTTTATTCACGGATGTGAATACGAAAACTTTGTCAACTACTAAATCGCTACGATATCGTTACGGTTTTCATTACTCTACGGATATAATATACGCAAATAGCGTAGTCGGTAGTTTGTAGGAAAAGGCAAAATTCTATGAGAATCTTACAACATTTGTATATTTATTTGTAAGTAAACTTATATTGTCTCCCGTCACGGTGTCACGCATCGTGTGACTCTTAATTATTTGTATTTCATAATTGCAGTGATAAGTACTCTAAACACAACACATTGCACGTTTACCTTAATCTAACTCTAAATGTTGAACGCAATAGAGTTTACTTTTTATTGCTGCTTTTTTATTTAGTGCTGTTTTTTATATGAGAAACGGCAGCGGTTATAATAATACTAGTATTATTATAACCGCGGTTATAACTTCTCTCCTTGAAACATCAGCTACCTACCAGTGAAAGTCCCGTTAAAATCCGTCCAGCCGTTTCAGAGATTACCCGGAACAAACAGACAGACAGACAGACGTGTATACTTTCATGCATTTAGAGTAAAGCTGTAATTTTGGAATTACAAAAGACACTCCAATTTTATTTATCTGTATACATGTATAGATAGTAAGTCTAACGTAGGTAACTTAACAATAACTTCAAAAGCACATCTAGCAAATAACCGCTTTAATAAATCGCTACAACTCTCAACTTGCGCCAAGTCAAATAACGAAGCGTTTTCTTTGAAGCTAGCCGCGGGCTTAATAAGGCGGTAATCTAAGAATTTGCTTTCCATGTTTTGATACGTTTCATACAGTGTTTCACATGTTTAAGCTCACACCGTGACAATTATTTCGTGGGAGTCTCATACGCTTTGTTCGTTGCAAAAGATATACTACTGATGTGAAAGCACAGTCAAAGATTCTAGGAGTTTCTACATTTGTAGAGTTTATTTTAGATAGTAGAGAATAAATCATTTCTTTATTGATATTTTTATACAACTACTAGCTGCTAGATTTAGTTTCTTCCTTATTGTCGCGGAACCCTAATATTTTTAATAAATAAAAGTAGCCTAAGTTACTCCTTGAAACATCAGCTACCTACCAGTGAAAGTCCCGTTAAAATCCGTCCAGCCGTTTCAGAGATTACCCGGAACAAACAGACAGACAGACAGACAGAGAAACATTTTAAAGTCAGTATCGAGTATACTTTCATATGCATTTAGGGAAAAGCTGTTATTTTGGAATTACAAACAGACACTTCAATTTTATTTATCTGTAAAGATGTATAGATAGTAATCAGTATATTAATTAAATACGCTATATATTTGAGTCCGCTTTATTTTCGTATTAACATTTTACTATTTTATTTACAACAATCGAATCAAAACATAAAATCTTTTCTCCAAGCTATTCTGACATATTGTGTCAAATCGATATTCTAAATATTATATGAATAAAAAACACTTTAACATAAAGCGGTTCACTACCGCTAACTGTGCCGAGCAAAAGTTGTATTGCGTTATCATTTATGGGTAATAGATGTCGGATTCTCAGAACTACCCAAAAATGTTTTTATAGTACAGCCGTTTCGGAGGTAACAGCGTGACACGACGAAAATATAAAATTAAATTGACAAGGTTTTTATGAAAGAAAATTAGTGAAAAAAAAAGAAAATTCCTAATGAAATTGTGAGCAAAACAGGAGACAGAAGTGAAACTGAGTTTACGGGAGTGAAACCGCGGTGTGCAGCCAGTCTATACCTACAGATAAATAAAATTGAAGTGTCTGTTTGTAATGCCAAAATAACAGCTATTCACTAAATGTATATGCAAGTGTAAGGTACCTACGGACAAAGAAAAACCAAGTCTTAATTTTAAAACCAAGTCTTAATTTTTTTCTCTATCTGTCTGTGTGTTATATCCGGCTAATCTCCAAAACGGCTGAACCGATTTTAACTGGACTTTCACTGGCAGATAGCTAATTTCACAAGGAGTAACTTAGGCTACTTTTATTTTAAAATAAACATAAGGGTTCCGCGGGACAGTCATGAAATTAAGTCTCCACGGGTGAAACCGCTGAGCGCAGATACTTGAAAAATAAAATGTTTTGTTCCGTCATTAGTGTGTGTACTTGCACCCGACATCATAATACATATAATAATAGGACAGTGCATATTGTCTATGATGCTCGATGTTTTATGCATCAGCTTTTTATTGATTGACGATAAGATCACAGGTCTCTGAAGGTTAATTAACTCGATGATAATCAAAATATTAACGTTTTTTATTACAATATCGCTTAACGACAACTGTGTTTGATGAGTATATATTTCTGAAGAGTATTTATGAGTTAAATATTTATTTACGTAATTGGATAGCTGTCGGGCGGGTGCTTCATTATTTAAGTGTTCTTGTCAGTGAAGGAATCACCAACCCTCTATTGTCTGCTAACATTTTAACTTCCTCGTACGACTTGTTGCTGATTTTTTCCTTCAGGTTTTGTACTTGGTCGGCAGAAAAAAAAGAACAGCTGTGAAAACAACAAATAGATTATCATAAACGCAAATAAAAATAGAATAAATAAAATATATTTTTCTGTTTTCGCATAAAAGACTGAAAGCTGTCACAATTCGGACCTATCTATCTATACAGATAAATAAAATTGAAGTGTCTGTTTGTAATTCCAAAATAACAGCTTTTCACTAAATGCATATGAAAGTATACACGCTACTGACACTAAAAAACCAAGTTTTAAAAATTTTCTCTGCCTGTCTGTCTGTCTGTCTGTCTGTTTGTTCCGGGTAATCTCCGAAACGGCTTGACAGATTTTCACGGGACTTTCACTGGTAGGTAGCTGATGTTTCAAGGAGTAACTTAGGCTTATCAAAAATATTAGGGTTCCGCGACAATAAGGATGAAACTAAATCTACGCGGGTGAAACCGCCGGGCACAGCTATCCTATATCTCTATATTACATATACTTGAAGATAAAAATAATAAGAGTCTGTTTGCAACTTAAAATGAACAGCTTTTCACTAAATGAGAGTATGAACTCACCGGCGGTCACGTTGACACTATCTGACATCATCTTCGTTGAGAATTAAACCCAAAATGCATTTAACATACGATTTGATCATAAAGATTTGACATTTCTGTCAGTTGACATTGTAATCAAATCAAACTACATAGATGATCATCCTTCTAGCAACCCAATTTGCACTTAACATGCCTTTGATAGATGATTTTTGTTAATTTTTGACTTGGCAACCCTTTCGGAAACCGGCCGTTAGTGTTGTAACACCTCTTTAACCCCTTCTGTGATGGCATAAGCATATATTTTACACCTATTTGCAAAGACTGGCATGAAATTGAGAAGTACTTATTTTTTCTCGGAACTCAGAGTGCGAAAAGCCATCAGTATATAATTTAGCATATTTAAGTTTAGATATTATACAACTGACAGCTAACGGATGGTCGTTTGAAAATGGTCGCGTGTCCGCAACGCTTCCACTTAACGAGGCCGTAATAAGCGTTTTTCACTTTTAACACCCAATTTTCGCACTTGCACTCGCTTGGCTATATAATTCGGCATAATTAGTATCAAATTATGATGCAGCTCTGCATAAATCATTCCAAGGTTTAGTGTCTCTTTCTAGTACCTGACGAGTGAAAGAAGAGGAGATTTCTTGAATTACCGTCTCTTATTTCCTGCGTTGGAATTTATTCTTTATTTCAATGGAGTTAGAGACTAACTTTTTGGATGACGGCGAGTGTCAAACTGTTTGTCAAAATTGCAAGAGGTGTGAAAGTGGCGTTATTAGTAGTCAATTTGGGAGCCTTAGCTTTAGGGCGATATTAAATGAGTAAGTTAGCAACAGTGTTAACTGGAGGCGATGACCGATCGGTACGTTCATAATGAACGTTAATTATGACATAAATTACCGTAAGGACAGGTGCTTGAGGTAGTCTGGATTTTTGTCTCAAAAAAGATCTAAATTACTTACCAAAAGACTGATGATGAAGACCGAGATGGTGATTTTTTATAATTTAAATACGGTATATACGGTCATCATCTCCCTGGCCTTATCCCATACATTGTTGGGGTCGGCACTTGATTCAACCCGATGTGGCTGATCACATGATTTTTATACGAAGCGACTGCCATCTGACCTTCGCAACCCCATTTTAGGAGGAAAATCTGTGATCTGGGTTAAACCAGTTGTCAGATTATTTTTAGGCCTCTGACTGACCTGTAACGATTGCCAAGGATGTTAAATTGGCAACCGGGACCGACGGCTTAACGTGCTCTCCGAGGCACGGAGGGAACTCGGGCGGTCACCCATCCAACTACTGGCTAGGCGTATGGTTGCTTAACTTCGCTGATCGAATGATATGCGCAATAGCAACTGTGCCACAAGCTCCTCTACGGTATATACGGTACTGACATGAAAAAAAATCTGTCTCTCTATCTGTTTTTCTAACTGTTTGTTTCGGCTAATCTCTGTAACGACAGGAACGATTTCAACGGGACTATCACTGGCACACGGCTGATGTTAAAATAAGAGAAAATATAGAGTTCTGTGAAATAAAGCCACCGATAAAATTAATCAGCCATCTTACCTCTTTTTTTTGGGTTAAACCAGTTGTCAGTCTCTTAGGCCTCGGACTGACCTGCAACGATTGCCAAAGATGTTAAATTGGCAACTGGGACCGATGGCTTAAAGTGCTCTCCGAGGCACGGAGGGAATTCGGGCGGTCACCCATCTAACTACTGACTCGGGCTAGGATTGCTTATCTTCGCTGATCTAACGATAAGAACAATAGTAACTGTGCCATTTGCTCCTCTTAGTGATATCGCTAAATTTACATCCAGAAAACTTACACATTACATTAAAATTACATAGCTTGCCTGCAGCGTCCACGCCTCTTAACTACTACAATCAATAAATTTTTACATATAATTACACATTTTCTTGCAATATTTAAGACTATCCAAAGGTCATCGGTTTAAGAACTTCTGAGCTTTGACGTTTCACTTTAGTACCGTAAAACGAAAAGTCAAGCTAAGAAGTTCTGCTTCAAAGATTATAGTTGGCTCAAGTACATTTTTAATTTGGTCGTATCAATTACCGATCCCACAGTCACTATAAAATTCAATTGTTTCCCTTCCCCCGCTACAAATTCATCGGAATATGTGACCTATCATTAGGTAGCTTAACAACACACCATAATACCATAATAATAAAGTTTAAATTAGGGTGGCATTATGTTTGCCAGCGGCATTGAAATTGGTACGAAGAGTCTTGTTTGAATAATTGGTAATGATGGTAGCCTAAGGGAGGCTGGGCAGATCAGGTGCTTGATCAAATTATATGGTCGTATAATTAAGGAGCTCATTGAAGAGAGGCGCGTGCGTGCCCCCACCTCGTGTAGCGCCTGGAATATATAAAGTGCAGACACGACTTATTATTACTTTATCTGATGACATGTACTTTACATTGTGGTTTCATTTACTTTGCTAATTTAATTTGAATCGTAGCCGGCAGCTTCATATGCGTGGTAATAAGATAGCAGATACAAACTTTGAACTCGCATTTGTTGAAGGCCGATGTATTAGGAGAAGAATTTCTATAGTGCTTGAGAATGGCGTATCTATAGTGCCTGAGACGGCCATGGATTCACCCTTTGTCACGATGGCACTTAATCATATTGGTGAAATTTGGGTTTTGTTGTTACAACACCTCTGCCTACCCCTTCGGGATACAGGCGTGAGCAAATGTATGTACTATTTAAGGAACTGTGTCCATCGGCTAATATTCATGACATATAATACTGTATACTGTATACAAACATTGTAAAATATTTTATATTTTTAAAAGAGTATGTTGAGTTTCTTGCCGGGTTCTTCTCAACAAAAGCAACCTTCAGAACCCGGTGGTAACATTTATAATGCATTTTTGTGTCCTTTGACGACGATATTTCCTCTGCCTACCTCTTCGCGGACCTTCTGGGATGCTGATGCTAGCTGTGCACCGCGTAGATTTAGTTTCATCCTTATTGTCGCGGAACCCTAATATTTTTAATAACTAAAAGTAGCCTAAGTTACTCCTTGAAACATCAGCTATTTGCCAGTGAAAGTACCGTTAAAATCTGTCCAGCCGTTTCAGAGATTACCCGGAACAAACAGACAGACAGACAGACGGATAAAATATTTAAATCTTGGTTGTTTTGTGTCAGTAGCGTGTATACTTTCATTTGCATTTAATGAAAAGCTGTTATTTTGGAATTACAAACAGACACTTCAATTTTATTTATCTGTATGTACTGTATGTATAGACTGTATAGATGATGATTGACTTAGATTTCCATCGTGACTTTCACGATGAAAAGTTGCCTTCCTTAAAGTAATACGTACCGTTCTTAATTTATACAAAAGCAGAACCCACCCTATACCGTGACTAGTCAAGTATTAATTATTATGAAATTGGAGCACGGACTCGCGTACAATGTACATTTTGTGCGAATACATTAAAAATTTTGTGTTTTAAAACCGTATCACGGTGTTTCATGTCGCACGAAAATGCAAATTCGTACTATTTCTTAATGTCAAACAAAATAATGAGTAGACTTTTTGCTGTCGGTCGGTTAATTAGGACTACGTATGAGTTCCGCCAACATTTTGAGTGCAAAACTTTAGCTACAAGATTTGTTGATTCTTTAATATAAAACCAGGTACAAATATATATATGCTCATGCCTGTATTAACGGGTAGTTAGAGGTGTTGTAATTACAACACCCACTTTTCACCGGAGATGATTAAGTGCCCACGTATTAGAGTCTATCGCCATCTCAGACACTATACATACGTCTTTGAATTACTACTCAGACTGCAGGTTTCCTCATTATGTTTTCCTTCACCGTAAAGCACGTCTGACGTGCTTTACGACCAGTCATCAGGTAGAAAATGAAAATGAAAATGATTTATTCAGTTTAGGCCCTGGTAAGGCACTTATGAATGTCGAGGAATTTACCACCGGTTCGGAAACTAGCCTTCTGAGAAAAACCGGCAAGAAACTCAGCTGGCATCATGTACATTTCATTACACAGTAAATAATGATAATAACAAAAAAAACCATCATAAATTATTCACAATAGTGAAGAGTAGAAATCATATTAATATTATATGAATGCGGACTTTTATGTCTATTTCGGAATCAAAACATAGAAAATAACGTAACGTAAAAATCAAAATTGTACTTATTATTTTGTTTTCTAAAAGTTTGCTTTGATGTACGGTTAATTTTAACGTGAAAAGAATAACAAAATATTAGAAGATATTTTTTACGAAACATATCTCAAATCTTTTGGTAAGAAAAGGTAATTTGCTGCTGAGCGGAGTATCTTGGTGGTCCTTATCAGAAAGCTAGTTGCCATGTACCGAGCCGAAACTAATTTTTCTTTCTCGAAAAATTTTCGCTTTTAATTATTTTGTCATGTGGTAAAGCTTAGTGTTTTTTTAAGATAAACGTGCACTATAATGTTTATAAATAAATAACCAACATAATTTTTACATTTATTTAGCGGCTGTTAAGCAAAACTTCTAACAGGTAAACGCGATTTTGAGCCGAAACGGCTTAGGGGCGATTATGTATGAAGATAAACGTCGAAGCCTGCTTAGCAATCGACAGCAGAAAATATAGTGAAGTGTGAGGTGGTCGCGCGTTGTGTGGCGATGCAAATGTGAGCGCGGTGTCGCGCTACGAACTACCAGTATCTTTATCAGATGCGGCGACTGGCCCCGACTACCACTTACACCGTACTGTTCTCAAATACTGGCACGTTGGCTGCATTCGGAGGGCTTAGTGCGAGTTTTTCACTGCCGCCGTCACAAGTCACCTCGTCAACGTAAACGCAGATGTATAGGATCGGAACAGCGCTGTCGGCCTAAACATGACACTATTGTGAGCCAATACAAATCTGCATTTATGTCGACGCGATGACTTGTGACGGTGATTTTAAGAAAACTCGCAATAGGCACTCGGTATGATATTTATTCAATATTAACTGTGCCCCGAGGTTTCACCCGCGTATACTTAATTTCATCAGTGGCCCGTGGGACTCCAAACGTTTTTTTTATAAAACTAGATTATTTTACTCTTTGTTACTTTAGCTATATACCAATTAAATTATATATACGTTCATATGCATTTATTGAAATGGTGTTAATGTCGAATTACAAACATACAATTCAGTTTTATTTATCTTTATAAATGTATAGAAAGAGTTATCTCATTTAACGTCTGTCTAAGCCAACCTTTATAATTCTGTATAATAATATACTCATATTTCTGACGACTTGACAATTATTTGGTAAGAATCGAATCAAATACAAACAATGATATTAAAAGTATAGATATGTTATGCACGCTCAAAGCGCACGAAATAAATGTACACTGTACGCCTCAATTTCGGTAAGTTAGTGACTATATATCTACCTAATTAAAAAAATGTCTATTTTTGCATACACATATGTTGATTGAAATCAATGAATGCGAGAAAGAAAAAATAATAACTTGTCCCTTCGTAACGCGAATGCTCCTTACACACGAATGCCTACAGACGTCGGTTGTGATTACACCACGGTGTAACAGTCGGCTAGTAAATACAGACGGTTCTAAGTTTTCGCCCGGTTCTCTTGCTAGTATTAACTTAATGAAGATATATTCATCCGTTATGCGTTAAACCTATTGAGCCGGATTAACAAACTAAGAACATTAGACTACGCTTTTTAAGTTAAGTTTTTTTAATGACAATATTGCAAAAATACTTGGTTTTTTCCACATTCGCTAGCCATTAATAACGTATTAGAAGACATTTTAATTTTTAATTAGGAAACTCGTGAAATGTGGAAGAAATAGACACTTTTATATGAATACAAGAAAAATAACTTGAAATGACAAATTGAAAACTTTATCCAAATAGACACGTGCCAAGAAAAGACGGTAACATTATCATCAGCTATATATCAGCTCCATAGGAATGCAAATTTCTTGTGCAAGAAAAGTCACAGAGCACGTTTTACTACACTGAAATAATGTTGGGACTGGGAATTAATGTTCTACCAATATCAACACTAATATTATAAAGAGGAAAGATTCGTTTGTTTTTTTGTTTGTTTGTTTGCTCCAAAACTACTTGACTGATCTTGAAAATTCAGCAACATCATCATCGAGTAACATAAGGTATATTTTATCCCCGTACTCTTACGGGAACGGGAACTACGCGAGTGAAACCGCGTGATAGTTAGCTACTACTTGGTAAGTCCGCTAGTTAGTTATTACTAGGTAATTTTTTAATAAGACCATACTTTTCCGTTTCGCCTGTCCACGCAAAATACTGACCCGGGGATCGAACACTTGAGACCACTAGACCAACGAGTCACTATACTTTAGTTTTCAGAAAATCTCATTGGAACTTGTGTGGCTTATATTGAAGGCGACTTAACCTCTCGGCCACCGTGGCTCTTTAAGTAATATACCAAAATGTACAAAAACTAGTACAGCCGGCAGAAAATGTCCCGAACATCGTGATAAGAGTGGTCTCACACCGCGCGAGCGAAAAGACAAGTGGCTTAATTGACCCGTGGGGGGTCCGCCCGACGGTTTATGTTAATTCACAACTAGTTTGTTTTTTAACCCACAATCGCCACTCGAATCGGGACCTTTTTCACCTTTTATCAGGGTTCCGTTTGTTGAAGGGTTAAAGTTTAATGCCTTTATTATTTGTGTGCACGCTTTTATAATTGATTTACAAATTAGAGTTTACGAGCGCAGTGAATATTATTTCTATGGAGTAAATTTATCTATCCGATCGGCAGTTGTCTTAGAAGAAAGTCACCTTACAGAAACTAAACCATTAAGCTTTGAGTCTTTAAAAAAGACATACAGTCGAATTGATAACTTCCTCCTTTTTTTGAAGTCGGTTAATAAAATAGTGTGTTCGTTACCCCCCTATTACAAAACATGACTGAGATAGTCCTTGGTTTAAAAGTAGGTCCATCTCTTTCAGTTATACGGATTTAAAAAAGGACAGAGTTATTCCCAGTTTAGTCTAGTCACCATTTTTGTAATAAGAGGGTTAATATGTGATATAAATTGTTTGTTAGTAAATGATGTCATGTAATTGTCTAGATTTAAAATAATACATGGCAATTAACTACATACAAACTGTGTAATTCACATATCTTTAAATACTATTAATCACTCTATCCAAAACCACGTTTAGTAGACCCTAAGAACAAAATCAATTAACGGCGCGGAACCCTGCAATCAACACTCCATCGGCGCACGTCGAAACAGATTTATTTTTCAAAGAAGCGTATAATTTACCCCCGGGTTAAGATATCTTCGTGTGGGCTTGTGGACAGGAGCGTTATAAATGCGATATATGGACGAGCAGATAATGGGTTAAATGGTTGGATTTTGCGGTTAATTAGTACATTTTTAAATGGAATTCGTTTGCCTAGTCAGAAAAGGGTTAATGATTTTGACATTATGTAGGTATATATTTAAAAAAGAACCGTGGCGACCGTGGGGTTTGACCAGTCGCTTACTACACAATCAACGTAAGTTCTAATCCTAGCGGGGCCTGAACCAATGATTTTTCTGAAAAACTTACGTGCAGTGATTTCATATCAAATGCCTTATGGCGAAGGAAACCCGCATATGTGTGAGAAGTAATTCAAAGACGTATATATAGCGCCTGAGACGGCGAAAGACTCGCCCTGTCAGGTCGGCACTAAATCATCTTCGGTGAAATGTAGATGTTGTTATTACAACACCTCTGCTTCCACGGGTGGTTTGACCGTGAAATACTCCTTGAACTGGCTATAAAACCACCTTGTCAAGGGTTACAAAGCCGTAGCTGTAAGGAATAAGCGCGTAAACTATGCACAAATTGTTATCATCACGCATGGCTGGTTCACGCGATTTACTTGAACCTGACAGATTTACTCCACTTTTACGCGACACTCTAGGGCGGGGAATATTTATTTGGGCAGTTTTAGGGCAATATCAATTTTATTCACTTATTACCAACTCACTTGTGTCTTCGACCTTTAAACGAGCAATTCTTGCATATATCTCGAAAACGACTCCAACGATTTTTATGGAGTTTTGTATGAAAGGGTTTCGGGAGCGATAAATCGATCTGATTAGATTTCATTTTTAAAAAAACGAGCAGGAAAAAAGGCGTTTAAGGAAAGGAAAGGATTTTCAATTGTAAATATCGAAGCCCCGCGCTATGTGCCATGGTCATCAATCCATATTAATATTATTCTTATACATGGTCATCAATCCATATTAATATAATATTCTTCTCAGTAAAAGCAACCTTCCGAACCTGGCGGTAGCATGTATAATCCTGTGTAATTGTGTCATTCTGACGATTTGAAAGTACTTTGTATGAAGTCTAATCGAATAAAGATATATTTGAGTTGAGTTGAGTTGAGTATTCATATGCAAATAAATAAAATTAAAGTGTCTGTTTATAATTCCACGTTAGGCGTTTTTAACTAAATGTATACGAAATTATATACGGTACTGACATAAAAATACAATTTTTTCTCAGTTTGTCTGTCCGTTTGTTGGTTCTGGCTAATCTCTGAAACGACTGGGCATTTAGGTAGTAAGGCAAGGAGTAACTAAGGCTGGGTAATTTAATTTAAACAAAGTTGGATATCCGCGAAAGAAACTTGACTTTTTGCGTTCTTGACATTTTATCATGTACGTTTGCCCAGCACGGCTCCCACTCACCTCTAGGAGTATAAGTATGTACCGCATTCTTTATCACTGTACTTTTGAAGAAATAAGCAAACAAAGGGGGCCGTTTGGCTAACGCTTTCAGCGCGGCCCTCGTGTATTTTGAAAAATATAAAGCGTATTTGTATTTTCGAAAATAGTTTTCATTTACACTTTTCCGATATTGTGGCTGTTCTAAGTGAAACTGATGATTTTGACCTCCTAATAGTAAAGTGAAATGGTGTCCTTTATAGTGGCTAGTTAACCGTGTCGGCGTGCGCCCCCTTCGTAATCCAAGCATTTTGTCGCTTAATATTATGGAAATTGTTATTCATAATATTTTTGATACGCTCACCCCTCGAATTATGTGAGGCACGGATTTGGTGCGTTTTATAATTATTTTACTGTTATTGTTGGCATAGGGTTGTCACAGATAATTTTGTTATACAGTTACAATTAGTACGATATTTATCTATACAGATAAATGCAAACATAAAAAAAATCTCAGACTGTTTGTCCAACTATCTGTCTAACAGTTTGTTCCGGCCAATCTCCCAAACGGTGTGTGAGGGAAATTGTGAGAGAAACTGCGCATGTATTTTATTCACGTCACGCCATATAGACAGATAGAGACAGAATCATAAAACTACTGCTGCGCATTCAAGGCCAGCGCTCATAGCTTATGAAGGCATCTTTAATGAGGTTCATAATTTTTTATTGGCACCAATATTTAAAAAATACAGGGTAAGATTGTAACGTTGTTTGCGTTTGTTGAATGTCCATCTATCGGATACTAATATGATAAAGAGGAAAAAATTGTATGTTTGTAACGAATTTGCTCATAAAGTACTGGGCAGATTTTAAATATTCATTCTCCATTTGAATGCTACATTATCACTGATTAATATAGGATATATTTTATCCCTGTACTCCCACGGCATCGGGAACTACGCGGGTGAAACCGCGTGACGTCCGCTAGTTGTGAATAAATTCGTTGAAAAAGCAGTCAATAAAGACAATTTTAGCAATCCGTTTAAATAAAAAATATGTGAGGTAACATCCTTTTTACATTACTTTGCAAGTAGCATAGAATCCCATTATTTCCGTGCATAATATTAATTACTAGAAAAACTTAAGCAAACAATCTAAGTAATACCTAAATCATATTTTAATTTGAAGTAAATGCAGTCGAGGTCGTGTTTTAAATTTTAAATTAGACATTTCAAGTTAAACACCGTACGAACTTACGCTATATTGAGTAACTTGAATGCTTAAAAAAATTGTTTAATAATTATAATACCTAAGTTGGTATGTAATTATAAGTTTGATATATTTGCTAGCATAATAATTTTAGAGGTAATTTCAAGTATAATTATGTATAGGAAAATATTAGGTATATTTAAAAGACCCGCGGTGACCGTGGGGTTTAAGCAGTCGTCTGCTACTCAAGCGACGTAAGTTTGAATTCCAGCGGGGCCTTTTTGAGTAAAACTTATGTGTAGTGATTTCACACCACGAGCTTTACGGTGAAGGAAAACATCGTGTACAAACCTGCAAAGCCGTATGCATAGTCCCCGAGACAATGGACTCACCATCTGTCACGTTGGCACTTAATAATCTTCGGTGAAAAGTGGGTGTTGTTTTTGTAACTCCTCGCCTACCCCTTCGGGGAATATGGGTGTGAGCATATGTATGTAATATATTTAAAAACACAACTGTATGTGAACTCAATATCCAAGCCTTATCTCCTAATCATTGACTTCCACACTCTTCTATGACTTCAAACAGTCCTTTCAGAAATCAATGAAGTCTGTACATAAATACGAGTATATATACTTCAAAGTACTAGCGGACGTCACGCGGTTAAAGTATAGCACACATTAATGAGTGATAATGTAGCAATCAAATGGTGAAAGAATTTTTTAAATCGGTCCAGTACTTTTTGAGCCAATTCATTACAAACATACCATACAAATCTTTTTCTTTATAATATTAGTAATAGATGTTACTTGCTGATGATGAAGCTATCTATTGCTGAAAGAATTTTCTATATCGGCGGAGTCTATTCAATACAAACAAAGAAACAAATCTTTCCTCTTTATAATATAAGTATAGATATTTATAACCTGTGCCTTTATGTTTATTTTCTGTAAGCTTTAAAGGCTTGAGGTCACGCTTCTAATGCCTTGGTGTAGCCACGAAACATTTATCAAAAATTTAAATTGATATTTGCGTGTGAAAGTACCAATTTTTCGGTACACTGTTTTCTGGATTTTCACGGTGATCGTGAGCAGTGATACCATCGATTTTTGCTTTAAGCACGCACCGACTCACTTAATTCCTGATTTAGGACCGCATCATACTGTGATAAGTATTTTTAATTTGAATAAATTATGATTTAAGGGTGTTATCGCACCTAATGGCCGGTTATAAGCATAACGTGGTCGGTTCACGGCATAATGTCACAGTTTTTGCTCCATTGTAGCTTTGTTGGGTTCTGGTTTGACGTTATAATATTGTGTAGCGTTTAATGTGCGTGGAATAAGCATTTATAAGGATCTATTACCTGTTTGACGACTCGTAGTTTTGGGTTTTAGCTTTTAGAGAACAGTCGATATAATACGAGTATGTACTACAGGGCTTTTATTTATTAAACGAACATTTTAGTGACAGGGCCTAGATAGGTGGTACCAACCTTAAAAAAATAGAGAAAATCACTTAAACTTTTTTTTAAATTCTGACATGATTTTCGGAGGCTCTTGGCTCAGTCGCTATTGGGCATATCATTCGATCAGCGAAGTTAAGAAACCCTAACCCCAGTCAGTAGTTGGATGGGTGATCGCCCGAGTTCTCTCCATGCCTCCGAGAACACGTTATGCCGTCGGTCCCGGTTGCCAATTCAACTTCTTTAGCAATTGTTACAGGTCAGTCGGAGGCTTTAGAAAGTCTGACAACTGGTTTAACCCAGATTACCGATTTTCCTCGTATAAGGGGTTACGAAGGTCAGATGGCAGTCGCTTCGTATAAAAATCAGGTGATCAGTCACATCGGGTTGAATCAAGTGCCGACCCCAACAATTATGGGATAAGGCCAAAAATATATCATCTATATATTTTTTAAGGAAATTGATATCAGCTGGTCCTAAGAAAAGTAATTACGAATTTTATGTATGTATGAGCTCTAAGCGAATATAGTGGGGGTAACTGCGCACGTATTTTATTCTCTCAAAATGACTTCTAGTTATTCAAGGTTAGCGCTCATTGGTCTTGACGGCACCTGTACTTACCTTTTTGAGTTTTAGAAGCTCTAAGTTGTAAGCAAAACTATCACTATTTCCGCGTCGTACTCGTAATCGAGTGTCGGTTTTAAAGATTCGAAATTGATCCTTATCCTCTATGTATTATGTATCAATTTCCTATGATTGAATCCAACGCTCGTCGTAGAGTTCGACCCTGAGAAACCTTAATGAATAATGCGGCTGTGCTGTGTGCGTTGTGGTCGAAAAGCTTCCGAATACTCGAACGGTAATTTTCATATTTCCACGTTATCTCGCCTCTGCATCGCACCGAAATTAATTTAACTTGACATCTTTATCGGTTCACCTACTTTCCTGGGTAGGAGTCTTATTATTATACACAATATCTAACCAAATGCTCTTTTATACGTTTACCTAATACAATAGTTATACGTATTGTAGATCTAGTAAATACACGCGTAGTTATCCCCACTATTTTCGTTGAGCGCTCAAAACTCATGACGGCAAGTAGGTACCCGTTTACAAGTTGAACCTTTTCCAAGCTAGTGTTGATAACAATGTTTTTCTAATATATTTTTGTTCTTTTCAGACTCCCCCAAGCCAGGATGCCGCATACAGGTAAAATTTACTGATTTATTTTTAACCAATGTTTTAATTGCATGGAAAAGTTCCCTGGAGAAGTAGTAACCCATATATTTCACTCTTACATACATACATATGCTCACGCCTTTATTCCCCTCGGGGGTAGGCAGAGGTGTTGTAATTTTCAACATCCACATTTCACCGAATATGATTAAGTGCCAACGTGACAGAGGGTGAGTCCATCACCGTTTGAGGCACTATACATACGCCTTTGAATTATTTCTCAGACATGCAGGTTTCCTCACGATGTTTTCCTTCACCGTAAAGCACATGGTGTGAAATTACTGTACATAAGTTCGTAATTTTATTCTTAATATAATGTTTATTATGTTCTCTCGTCGGGAATAGACGCAGGGAGGAACCTCCACTGTTTCAACCGTTTCTTGATAAACTATCCGCAAGCAGGGAATATTGGTTTTCCTGCCTGTATAAAGTCCTCATGATACAAGTATAATATGACAGTTTCAGTAAAATTTCTGTACCTTACAAAGTAGAGTCGGTTAATTATCACCGTGATTCATTCTAAACACGAAAACTTAAGCAATACTTTATAAATAAATGGATCTTGCCAATATCATCATCTCCCTGGCCTTAATCCCATGTATTTGGGGTCGGCACTTCGTTCAACCCGATGTGGCTGATCACCTGATTTTTATACGAAGCGACTGCCATCTGACCTTCGCAACCCCTTTTTCGAGGAAAATCGGCAATCTGGGTTAAACCAGTTGTCAGACTCTCTTAGGCCTCTGACTGACCTGTAACGATTGCCAAAGATGTTAAATTGGCAACCGGGACCGACAGCTTAACGTGCTCTCCGAGGCACGGAGGGAACTCGGACGGTCACCTGGATTGGATCTTGCCAATAATTAACGCAAAAACACAAAAAAACGCTTAACAAATAATCAAAATAAATTTCAATATACCGTCGTACGCATAAAACCATAAAATGATCAAACGAAAGCCGACTTTTATCACCAAAACGCAAACTTCACTGCAATATTTAATGCCACGTATCTGTAAGATCGAGACAAGGCAGAAATAATAATTTACATAAGGTCAGCTCTCAAATTTGAGTCGTAACAGTGGCACGAATATAAAACATAGAAAGACGTTTCGCAAACAAGAACACCTATGAGCGACTCGGTCAGTGGTGCATATACATCTCTCAATTCCATCTATACAGATAAATAAAATTGAAGTGTCTGTTTGTAATTCCAAATAAACAGCTTTTTACTAAATGCATATGAAAGCATAATATACGGTAATGACATCAAAACACCAATATCAATTTTTTTTCTCTGTCTGTCTGTCTGTTTGTTCCGGGAAATCTCTGAAACGGCTGTACCGATTTTAATGAGACTTCACTGGCAGGTAGCCAGTAGTAACTATTTACCGCAAAATGAAGCATGAAACTAAATCTACGCGGGTGAAACCGCGGGGCACAGGTAGTCTATCTATATCTATATCTATATATACATAAGAAAGTCGTGTTAGTTACACTACTTATAACTCAAGAATGGCTGAACCGATTTGTCTGAAAATTTGTGGGGAGATAGCTTAGAACCAGGAGAAAGACATAGGAGAGTGAAATAAGCCAGAAGTATTAAGCAAACTACATGCATTAGAGAAAAATGAAATTCATTAACGCAATAACATTTGGGTAAGAACCTTTAATTTAGTTAGACACTAATTTCCGTCCTCATAATCCCGCCTGAAAAAATCAGCAACCCTAGGCAACATATTATTTATGCTCACGCCTGTATGCCATGGGGGTAGGCAGAAACCACCGTTCGCCACTTGCTACGATCCTTACATACTACTTACGCTTCATTCACATTCATGCATCAATTCATTCATTCGTTTTTGATACTCACTCTAAACTACTGAAGTTACTCCAACGTAATCCGAGATACTTTTACCGCGTCTATTTGCGTACTTGCCGTGAATATAATATCGACCAATTGGGGAGGTCGCTCTTCTGTAACTTTTATATTTTTTGTATAAGTAACCCAGGTAGCTAAGTACGGTGCATTCAGATCTTAATTAACATAAATGCTTACATTAATGTTATCAGCTGGGAGGAAAACCTCACGCATTGAAATCATAAGCGTTTCAAAGAACTGACGTGTAGGGCTGGCGAGTTTACCTAGTTACACTCATTTGTAGTTAACGTTACTGCACTTTTTTACCGACTTCAAAAAAAGGATGAGGTTATCAATTCGACTGTATGTTTTATTTTTCTCTATTTGAAGGCGGTTTTCCCTTTTTATAGCGCTTATCTACACTTATTATCTATACATCTATACAGATAAATAAAATTGAAGTGTCTGTTTGTAACTCCAAAATAACAGATTTTCACTAAATGTATATGAAAGTATACACGGTACTGAAAATAAAAACCAATTTTAAAATTTTTTTCTCTGTCTGTCTGTCCGTCTGTCTGTCTGTCTGTCTGTTTGTTCCGGGTAATCTCCGAAACGGCTGGACGAATTTTAACGGGACTATCACTGACCGATAGCTAATGTTACAAGGAGTAACTTAGGCTACTTTTATTTCCTATTAAAAATATTGGGGTTCCGCGACAATAAGGATGAAACAAAATCTACGCGGGTGAAACCGCGTGGCACAGTTAGTAATATTATAAAACTGAAGAGTTTGTTTGTTTGTTTGATTGAACCAGCTTATCTGAGGAACTACAGGTTTGATTTAGAAAAATCTTTTGTGTAGGTTCAGTTGGATTGTTAATTCATCGAAAAAGGCTTTAGGCTTTATAACATCACGCTGTGACCAAAGTCTGGGACCAAAGCATCAATGGAAAATGACTCACAAACGGGAAAATGTATCACTAAGTTACATATTTTTAGTTTTAGTTAGTGTTAATCTTACATAAATAGTGGATTTTATGGTCAGTTTTCGTTTGTAAAGACGTAAAACGCCGCAATAAAATCGAAAATAAATCACATAAAAATATATTTTGTAATATTTAACCAATTTGCACACTTTATTTGCTTATTAGCTTAGGTTCTGTGAAATTTTGTAAACACTCAAAAAATACAGGGAAAAATAATTGGAAAAACTTCAAAATAAGCAATTAAGTAATATAAGGAATTAAATTATCATTATTATACCTAAAATATTGTGAAAAGTTCTTGTAATCTTGTAAATCCTAACGATTTTTTAGTTGAAAACGTGAATTCCCTAAAAAATAAATCTTATTGTTTATGTTTCTTTAAAATCCAACCCCGCATTACGTAGTGGCAACCATAACGGCGGGCCACTACCGTGATACCGACCCAAGCCATTAACGGTAATTAAGGAAATCAAGAGCCAAATCTCGTATCGAGATAATATCGACTGCGTATCGGCCCACCCGCGACCAACACACGCGTTCTCTAATACATTATACATGCTTAACTTACATTAGTTTCTTATTAACATCTGCTGACAACGAATTACCTTCTCAATACGCACTACCTAACCCAATTTGAACCTTATTACAACTACATAAGTGCCACAAATACGCCGCGATTTGATTATTAGCGATAAAATATCATTTTCAACATGATACATATCTCATATCCAGTAATAATTTCGGTAAACGTGATGATATCGGAGCGCGAATGAGATATTTGATGGTTTTGATGTGATTTCATAACGTCTCGAGGATCACACACGTAGTTTCCGGATTAATGAGTTGAATATTAAATATCTGTAAGTTTAATGGGTGTATATTGGTGCTTCTATTTCCATATATTTAGATCCTTTATAAAGAGTTGCTTTCATTAACTGGATGTCGTTAAGTTTCTTGATTATGCAAATTAAGAAAATACATTATATATCACCGTTTCATAGCAATGCGGACGGGTGTGAATCGACTTCTTAAAGGCCTACTCCCAGACTCCACAGCCCATAGATTTCAAAAATAAACTTTGATACATTAATTCCCGCGACCTCGACGACAATTAAATTTCTTGGATGTCGTGAGAGTTCATTTGTATACCAAAACAAAAGCCGTGGTAGTTATAAAATCATGAATGTTTAGGAATAAGCCTTTAAGAAGTCGATTCATCCCATAGTCTCTTCTTAAATAAATAGAAACCCTAACATTTATAAAATACTAAATGTAAACTTAAATGTTACTGAGCCTTGGTTGCACGGTAATCTATACTAATATAAAAATCTGAAGAGTTTGTATGTTTGCTTGAACGCGCTAATCTCAGAAATAATTAATCCATTACTGAAAAAAAATCTGTGTTAGATTCCCATTTATTAAAGAAAGCTATAGTCTATATATCATCACGCTATGACCAGTCGCGTAAAGTAAGCGTTATCCCTAAGTACTCGTAACTATTCCACACAGACGAAATCGCGGGGAAAAGCTGGTATTTGTTAATTTGACGTTGACAATAGCAATGACTTTAACGTCGACTGTGAAAAGTGTTACACCAAATTACGATGTCTATTGGCTGTCAGTATATATTTTTGTATGTAAAAATGTTTACTTTAGTAATAGCTTTAACCAGTTGTAAAATAAAATAAAATTGTACCGTGACATATTCCAAAGAAACAGAAATAGATATATCTTTTTTGGTGGTATGGTATCAAAAAGGGATGGACATAGTTTTATAATGGATTCAAGTAATGCATACTTAGTTGAGAACAAACGTTAAAAAGCAATAAAAGTTTAAAAAGTTAAGTTAGCTACGTTTTTGTTTTCGCATGTATTAAAAAACCGATTTGATAAAAAGACAAGCATATTCAAATAGCTTGCTTAGAATATGTATGTAGGCGACACCTTCGGTATCAGTGGAATATATCTAAATGATTGGAACGCAACATGATGACGCTTAGACAAAGTTTGACGCCAAATTAACTTATTGACCATCGAGCTCGGGCGAGTTTCTATTACGAAAGCTTACTATAGATAAGCCTTCATCCCTTAATTGACTCACCTCTACTATACAAGAACTGTTACTATGCCGTAGCGGCTTAGTCGTTGGGCCCTTTCCCACTGCCACGATATCATCAGCCGATATCTACATCTACAGATTTGTCGGCGACGATATCGTTTACAACGACACAGTGCGAAATGTTCAGTAGTAATTGTATCAAACTACTAGTCCGACGATATCGTGTCGTTACCGTTATCGTCCAATGTGAAAGCTCCCAATGACAGTGTTTTCGTATTCATTATAACAAAGAAAAAACGGAAAGGCTCAGTCGACGTCGAAAAACGTTCTATTGAGTTGATGTTCTATCGAACTACAATTATGGATGTCGTTACGTGAATACCATTTTGGGACACGATTTCGGTCGATCGACTTTAGCCGTCAAAATATGTTACGATTGTTTGTTTTACCTGAATTGGAGCACTGTAGTATAGCCGTCAATTTATTGTGACTATTTTTTTTTTCACACATTTTTGGCGCTGTTTATAGTTATGTGAAGGAGGAATGGTACCAAACTAATAATAGAAATGTAGAACCAATTGATTGTAAAAAAAAAGCAAAAAGAAATATTCCAATCACTCTCGATAGGAGTGCTTTAAATCGATACACTATATATTTCTATTTATTTCAAAAACCAAAGGCCAATGATCTATTTAATAAAAAAAAATATTTTTCAAAACTGCTGAACTAATTCGACTTTTCATTCGTATATAGAAGATCGTTTTCAGTTTAACTGGCTCTTATTGTCATGATAGTTTGGCTGACAGTGACAGACTTAGACACTTCACATACATTTGTCTCATAATCATTGGCAATAAGAGGTGGTGGTAGGGTACCGCCCTTCTAGTCTTATCAACAGTATCCTTTCGTCCACGACATAAACTAGTTTGCTATCAAATGAATCTAACATCGGATCAGATTTTCTAGTTGGCTGTTTACAACTATGTTACAATTTTGTATCATAAACTTTTATTCCCCATTATTATTGGTAATTAATTGTTTATTAAATATAACTGGTTTGGGACAGTGCGTCCTCATCAGTTGTGTTATTTGAGTTCTTCATTTGAAATATATTGATTTCTAGAAAGAGTAGCTAGCCTAGATCTGCATTTAACCAATTTTTTTATTTTGGAAAGAAATATAGGGTGAAGAACGAGTGACCATGCTCACCCCCAGCAAAGGGAAGGTTGGATTTTTTTTTATTAATAAATAATTAATGCAATGCGCTTGAAAACACTTATTGCGCGATTTGGATTCTCGTGTATTTGTACTCAAACTTTCCAATTGTTAGCGAGTAGCGCCATCTATTTAGCCAGCGGAGAAACGCCCTTATTACAAAACATGGACGGATTTAAAAATGGATGAACATAGTATTAGTCTAAGCTTCTTTTTTCGTGAAGTTTAAAAACTATAGCATAAGCAGTTTACACTCAATGAATTTATTAAAATTATAAAGATTGTAATTTTAGTTCGTGAGTAAGTAAGCGAGAGAGGACTATTTAAATGAAGTCTACAGTTAGTCAAAGTCAAAGTCAAAAATATCTTTATTCGATTAGACTTTATACAAAGCACTTTCAAATCGTCAGAATGACACAATTTACAGGATTATACATGCTACCGCCAGGTTCGGAAGGTTGCTTTTACTGAGAAGAACCTGGCAAGAAACTCAGTAATTACTCTTTACAAAAATATTATACAATTTAAAAAAATACAAAATAAATCATTTGAGAAATGTAAGCCCATAGACACAGTTCCAATGTACAAATGTCGATAAAAAAAAACATAAAGAAAAGTCTAGTAGTTCTATTTATATCTAAATGCGTAGCTTGAGATGACCAGCCCCCACAAGCAGCACCTGTTCACAAGTATGACGAGAATGCCAGCCATCGCCCTCCTCAACCATTATAGAGGGAAGTGAGCGACCCGTCATCCTGACGCCCAGTTAAAACCCAGTATATGCAATGGTTAGGTGATTACAGACAACTTTAACTATGAACTTTAGCATATTATGTGCCACAAGTATAGCTTTTAAGTTTTGACAGGTTCGAACGTCATCGCTTTACCTTGTATGGAGACGTAAAACTTCCTAAACTAGCCGTTTGGGGCGCTTTTTAACGTTCTCATACAAAATGAGCAAAATAAGCAAGCGATATCGTCAAAGTCAAAACACTATATCATGCTAATCCGCACTTAGTTTATAAGGAGACATGTAAGGACACCACATCTGTTCGACCAGCTTGGTGTCCTTGGGGAGTATGTTCTCAGGCAGCTGTTCCGGAGGCAGTTTTGGGACAGCCCTAGGCTTCGTGAACTTCATGTCGCTGTAGTCCACACCGTGTTTGATCCAGGTTACGTGATAGCCTGACTCTGTGAAGGCAAATTATTGTCACATAGATATATGCTCATGCTTGTATTCCTCGAAAGGGCAGGCAGAGGTGTTGTAATAACAGCGCCCACTATTCACCAAAGATCATTAAGTGCCAACGGGACAGATGGTGACTCTATCGCCGTCTCAAGCACAATACATAAGTCTTTGAATTACTTCTCGGCCATATGCAGGTTTCCTCACGATGTTTTCCGTCACCGTCCGTGTGAAATCACTGTACATAAGTTTTTAGAAAAACTCATTGGTACAGGCCCTGCTGGGAT
Source organism: Watsonalla cultraria (assembly GCA_964035505.1). Taxonomy (NCBI): domain Eukaryota; kingdom Metazoa; phylum Arthropoda; class Insecta; order Lepidoptera; family Drepanidae; genus Watsonalla; species Watsonalla cultraria. The sequence continues at coordinate 3,691,957 of OZ037736.1, read as the reverse complement.
TTGATCTTCGAGTTGCTTGCATAGTAGGCGGCTGCTTAAACCCTACGGCCACCACTGCCTTCACTTAGTTACATGCTTTGTTTTGCGGAACCTATTTTTTTCTAAATAAGTATCAGTATCATAAGTTATTCCTTGAAACATCAGCTATGGGCCAGTGACAGTCTCGGTAAAATAGGGCCCAGTCGTTAGAGACAAGCCGGGACAAGCAGACCGACACTGAAAAATCTTCAAAATTTATCAAAGTCAAAGTCAAAGTCAAAGTCAAAAATATCTTTAATCGATTAGACTTATACAAAGTACTTTCAAATTTTCAGAATGACATTAATTTACAGGATTATACTGCTACCGCCAGGTTCGGAAGGTTGCTTTTACTGAGAAGAACCTGGCAAGAAACTCAGTAATTACTCTTTTCAAAAATATTATACAATATTAAAAATACAAAGTAAATCACTTGAGAAATGTAAGCCCATGGACACAGTTCCAATGCACAAATGTCGATAAAAATTAACATAAAGAAAAATCTAGTAGTTCTACTTATATCTAAATGCGTTGCTTGAGATGACCAGCCCCCACAAGCAGCACCTGTTCACAAGTATGACGAGAATGCCAGCCATCATATCATTTATGTAAGTACCGTATATACTTTCATATACATTTAATGAAAAGCTGGTAATTTGGAATAAAAAACAGACAATCAATGTTATTTATCTATATAGATATAGATGTATACATTAGTCAAAGCCAACGCGCATCTCGGGCCTGGTTCGGTCTAGCGAGAGTAATATTTAACTCCTAATGAAACCACAGAAGGCAACTTACTATCATATTTATCAATGACATCAGGCCTGAATGTGCCAACGGTGTAAAACCTCAGCTTCTTCACGGCTGCAGAGTAGTCGTCACATCGACACCGGTCCATAACGTTAAACTTGCAATAAACGCAAGATATTAAAAAATAACACCCAAAAAACACTGTGGTTTACGATGACATTGTCCAAATTACAGTCACTGGTTTTTTTTAATTTAATTTATGGTCAATTTCACCTTTTTGCTGACTTGGCCTTATTTAAGTAGGTTTTTTTCTCTGATTGTTTTTTTAATTTTGCCGAAGGCTACGATCATTCAAGTTCACGCGTCTTACAAATTGCTTACGAAATGTTTATATGCATTGTTTTTCTATATCTATGGTTTATATAAACAAAAGTACTAGCTGTGCCTTTCAAACATTGTATTGCCATGTCTTTTTTTGGGGTGGTATTTATCATTTAGGGGTATAAAAAATAAATACTGACAAATTCTCAAACCTACTCGATATGCACACAAAATTCGACACGAGAATTTCATAGGCATATTAGATTTAGAATCAAGAGGATATATTGATGTGCCACAAAAGTAAATTTGAAGAAGCACTATATTCAGTTACAAATTATGATTTTTTAACGCAGTTCGATTACTGGAATGTGATGTCGTAAAATGTTCAAAAATAAGACCCTTTCTGACACTTATCTTTTAGCAAGTTAAGGCTAACAATGTAACAACTTCCCTACGCAGTAGTACCTTTATGGTGCTTTGAAAATTATTTTGCATTGCACGCATATAGTTTTTTTCGATTTTAGGGTTGAATTAAAACTCAACAAATCTTACTCTACGGCTTGTTCTTATTTCAAAAAGTTGTAGATTAAGAAATAATTGTTCGCGTGTTTTGAGTTTTTTTATCTATGTCCTTTTCAAATCAGAGTAATCGGTTCTGCGATTTACTAAAAAGTCTGACAGAAACGCGGCCACGCGTTTATTAGGACGGAAAATGATTACATTTCCTTAATTTGAATAAAACACTTTTCCCATTGACTTGTTCTTCTTCCGTCCTGTCCTTTTCAGTAACATTGCGCTAAAACGCTTTCATTATTCTAGTCCAAAGAGAAGGAAATAAGTTCTGGCCACGTATTTGAATGTGACGTAAATTTGGATAAACATTACTTTGAGGCTATAAATTGAATCAGCATTGCTATTCAACGTGGCAATGCTGCCAGCCTTCTTGGCACGATCCCGAAAGACACCGATTTGGGACTAGTTTTCTACTTGTAATTAGCTTTAATTACTGTTCCTTGTATATATAATTAAGGTTTTTAATCTAACCTGAATCTACGTAAGGGTATTCCACGCCTGGTAACCCTGTAACAAATCGCTAATACGCTCCCACTTTTACAATCGCTGGATCGTAAAGTGTGCGATTCTTCCTCGCAGTTGTTTTGTTGGCGAATATCGGCTGTATATCGGACACGTTATTGCCCGGTTTACAGCTTGTGACTGATTTTACAACACCGCCAATTGCTCGGGAGCGAACGGGAGCGAGATTTTTCTGATCATCACACTCAACTATTGAGATTATAACCAATACTTTATTATTTGCGGTGGGGCTATTTATAACTTTATGAAATACAGGGGCCTTACCATGAGCTCTTATTGCCATCATAGTTTGACTCATATTATAAGACCGATGTATATGACGGGTATACATCTGTCACTGTCATACAGCAGAACTGTTGTACTTAGGTAAGATTCAAATCCTGAAAATTTTAATGATTTGAATAGAATTTAACCTAGTTTAGGAGAAATTGCGATGGTAGGTTTTATTTAAAAAAAATGTATCTAACTCTATCATGTCAAAGTCAAAAGTCAAAGTCAAAAATATCTTTATTCGATTAGACTTTTTACAAAGTACTTTCAAATCGTCAGAACGACATGGATTATACATGCTACTGCCATCCTATCTTTCTTGTTTATTAGAGGTATTTATTCAAAAGAAAACTCATGTAAACACAAATTCTTTAATTGCTCATACCCGCTAATTTATCTATCGTTAAATTCCTAATTCCATGTTCATCCTTGGAGTCGAATCTATCTCAAAACAATAAGAAAATTTTAAAAAATCTGTAAAAATACTGTTCATCGTTATAGGCAGCAGACAGACAAGACAGTATGTATGCAGACGTATATCAACAAAACCAACTAAAATATCAAATACTAATTATATGGTTTCAACCATCACACGGCATTATGGCAAGCGATGGTCCAATCACTTTTAATTCTCCCAAAGATCAATTCAAGGCAATCATAGTGTTAATAGCTGTATTAATTGCATGTCCGTAGACGTGTAATACCCAGTAATAAACTACTGACTGCGTATTGAGATGTAGTTCCTAAAGGCGCGTGAGCTGATTGTTATTACGTACATACGTACCTATGCTCACGCCTGTATTCCCCAAAGGGGTAAGCAGAGGTGTTTCTAACCAATTTTTGCCGAAGATGATTAAGTGCCAACGTGATAGATGGCGAGTCTATCGTCGTCTCAGGTAAAATACATAAGTTTTTGACTTCTTTGACATAATATGCAGGTTTCATCGTGATGTTTTCCTTCACCGTTTTCCGAAATATCTATGTCTGTGGTATTCTTCCTTTTCTTGGCCACCATTCTGTTACCGCCTTAGTCCTTCCTTCTCATCCTGCTCATCTCCACTTTTACTTCGTGATTACTTGGAATCAAAATGATCTCTTGCTATTCCAAAGGAAATGAGCTCCCCGACGTGGTTTTTCCGAATACAGAATCTTGCATCTGCGTAAAATGTTTAGGCTGCAGTAACCACTTAACACGGAGAACTATGATTGTTTAAGCAAAGTGTATTAAAAACTTCTTAGCTTTGATGTTACGGAACCAAAATGAAACGTCCAAGCTCAGAAGTTCTTAATACACTCTGCTTAAGCCGATGATGGTAGGCCCCCTGGTGAGCCGTATGTTACTTGAGGGGTATAAAAAGCCTATGTCATCCACCTCAATTAATATTAATATCAATTTAGGTATTGAAGTAATGAATTAATTCATAAAAAATTTATTATTTGTCATTGTAACAGATTAAGAAGTTTTCTTAGAATATTCTTGGCGAACATCCCGCCACATCGTGTGTTAAGAAGCTCCGCTTAAAAAAAAACAAGAAAATAAGATGCGGTTTCACAGTAGCGCGTCGGAGTGAGTGTGAGTCGAAGGCATGTATTTACGATCCCACGCCAAATGAGATTTTATCTGAATGCCTCACACGCCCTTTATGAATCCGTTGCCTCTGGATTTATACGACTAATATTTTACAGATCACGTGCTGCAGTTGTTATTGCTTACATCAAACGATGGCATATCAATAACTATAGCCTAGAAGTCTTTCCTTAGATATCAAGTCACTTGCAGCACAAATCTAACGGATCAAACTTAGCTTTATCTCCCGTGAATTAAACCCTCGTCTTAACGATCCCTAAATAACGTATTTAGTTACTTTTCTCTATCTTGAACATACCGGAATCTCCTGTTTGGACTTTGGATCTGTATGTACCACCAACTTAAAGAAGATCGCAGCCACATCATGCTGTCTTAAAGTAGTTTTGTGTTCTTGCAGTGAGTAAGGTAAAGCACTGGGTAAAGGCCTACAATGCGCAGTAGTCACTTTATGAATCTATCTGCTTATTCTGCTGCCCATTCGTATTAATATTTAAATATTCTTAACAGGTTGACAATTTACTAAAAACATAAAAATAAAATTAAGTTTGACCGTCACTGCGGACATTTGATGTCCACGAAAAGAATTTCGACCCATCTTTACAGTGACATCTTATTACCATGATTGATTGACAATGAAGACAGATGTATATGACGTGTATAAGTCTGTCACTGTCACACAACAGAACTATCAGGGCAGTAAGAGCTTATGGTACGGCCACATTACTTCTAAGTCAAAATCTCTAACTGAACTTATCGAGGAAATGAATAGTCCCACTAAACTATTGTAGCCTTCGCGAGTGTGGGGTCCAATCAATCCAATCTTGAGAGCGTATTCGCAGAACAGCGCTACCATCTGCACCACACTAATGTGATCGAACCTCCTTTAATGACATTCCCCAACACACAAACATAAATAAGCCCTACAATAAAACGCGTAGAGTCCAATTTGTTTTGTCAATCCATCCGTCATTACTCGAACGCGCTCCGAGAGAATCGTAAAGCAAGGAAAGTAATTTGCATCCGTCGGAACCAGCCGCGGTTTCTGTCACAATAGCCGTGAAATAGCCGACTGGCAGAAGCGGTAACTTACTCTAAAGAAAACGTCATAAAAGTGAATTGCGACGAACAAATTAGGACGCTAATTTTATGGCATTAAGGTAATAAATTGGTCGGCGTTTGCACGATTGTTTTATGTATTTATAATGGAGCACGTTAACAGTAGCTGCACTGGGATTTGGCTCACATGTAGCCTAGTGTTAAACAGCACTTTAAAGAGATACAATTTCTTATTAAATCTTAGGCCCGACTGTAAATGAGGTTTCTACAGTACGAATTACAGCGGAATCTTTTATATGTTTTAGGAAAGCTCCACTTTAGAAAAAAAAAACGGTTGAATTAAGGGACCTCCTTCTTTTTTTGAAGTCGGTATAAAAATTCACACTCTCTTTACAGCCGCCTTTAAGAATTGTATTTTGTTATTACCCATTTAGCTTTTTGCAATTTCTGCGTCTCTTAATAATTTATCTTTTTTTTTCAAACTTAGTTTATAGATTCTTTCTATTCTATTGTATCTCTCTTCTTTAGGTACTTGTAAATCTACATCTATACAGATAAATAAAATTGAAGTGTCTGTTTGTAATTCCAAAATAACAGCTTTTCACTAAATGCATACGAAAGTATACTCAATACTGACACTAAAAAACCAAGTTTTAAAATTTTTCTCTGTCTGTCTGTCTGTCTGTCTGTTTGTTCCGGGTAATCTCTGAAACGGCTGGACGGATTTTAACATGACACTGGTAGTTAGCTGATGTTTCAAGGAGTAACTTAGGCTACTTTTATTTATTAAAAATATTAGGGTTCCGCGACAATAATGAAGAAACTAAATCTACGCGAGTGAAACCGCGGGGCACAGCTAGTTGTTAATATTTAAACTGTATTTGACAGATCTCAGTGATATTTTAAAACTATACTCTTATGCCTGTAGATTCTATTTACGATAACAATATTTTTTACAACCTACGTAGTCGTAACTGCTTGCCATATATTCATTATCTTAGCACAAATCAACAATCCATTTGTATTATTTCATTTCACAAAACGCCGAGGCTGCCATTACTCACCCTAATTAGCAACATTGCTATAAATTGTGGACTATCTTGTATGTTTTTAAGGAGTTTTTTTCATTAATAATTGGGATACGAGGGTACCAACTCGAAGGGGATTTGGCAATCAAATAAATATTAGTAGGCAGGTGTGGGACGCGAAACCGTCTTCACTATAAAATTGAGACCTCATTTGAATTGTTTATGATCATATATTATGAGCTTACGACATTTATATAAAGCAACTTACTAAGACGCTTTTCAATTATTTCGGGATTTGATTAGGTAAGCTAGATATTACAAAATGGTAAGATGAATTGTTTCTTCTTAGAAGGCTTGTTTCCGAACCGGTGGTCGATTCTTCGACGTTCATGTGTCTTATCAGGGCCTAAATTGAATGAACAATTTTCATTTTCAATGAGTTTCTTCTCGGATTCATCATCGAAATAGCAAAGTTCTGCAACATTTAATGTATAGTATATTTTTTATCGTTCTGACTATTTTAATGTACCTACTTTGTAAAAAGTCTAGGAAAAGATATAATGAGTTTGAAGAAGAATAAAAACCCCTCCATTACATGCATTTGTGATACAAAGGATATATATCGGAACACACCACAGAACAAACAGACAAATAGAGAAAAAAATATAGTTTTTTTTCTTATGCGAGTACCGTACTTATATACTTTCATATGCATTTATTGAAACGCTGTTAAATTTACATTGTACCTACATTTATGTTTGAAATTACTAAGAAACACTTTTTTATGAATCTGTATAGATCTATAGAGAGTAACTAACGTATCACGTAGAGAAGCATTGTTTAGTTTAGGTACAATATCTAACTCTTCTCTCGCTTTATCTACACTATAATTATAAAGAGGAAAGATTTGATCGTTTTTTTGTTTATTTCATTGAATAGGCTGTGAAACTACCTAACTGATCTTGAAAATTCCTTCAGCAATGGATAGCTCATCAGCGAGTGACATAGGCTATATTTTATCCCCTTACGGGAACGGGAACTACGCTGGTGAAACTGCGTGACGTCTGCTAGTAGCCTTATAATAACGACACAAAAATCTTATCCACAGGTCAGGCGGGCGTCAATCAGTTGGGCGGAGTGTTCGTCAACGGCCGCCCCCTGCCCGACGTGGTGCGCAAGAGGATAGTGGAACTGGCCATCATGGGCGTCAGGCCCTGTGACATCAGCCGCCAACTGCTCGTCTCTCACGGCTGCGTATCCAAGATCCTCACGCGGTTCTACGAGACCGGCTCCATCAGACCTGGATCTATCGGCGGCAGTAAGACTAAGGTATTCATCACTTTTTCTATACTTATTATAATAACTAGCCGTGCCTTGAGGTTTAGCACTATATTTATAACAGACACATTTTTTTTCTTAAAGTATAGGAAGCCTGAGTTACTCCTTATCTGCCAGTGACAGTCCCAGGACGGAGATTTTTTTTCTTATTTGTTTTTATTTCAATTTAGTACCGTATATTTTCAAAAACATTTAATGAAAAGTTGTTACTTAATTTGGAATAGCAAACACTTAAATTTGATATATCTGTCTGTATAGATGGGAAAGAGTCTCGGCTTATCTGTCTGTTTGGTACAATACGACTAACCAATGCACTGTTTGGTACCAATTGCTGAAATGTGGTAATGGATGAACATGTAACATCTAGTAGTAGATATAATGTTTTTTTAATATTTTACCGTCAGATCTGCTCAGTTTCCTTCTTCTCACTACTCTGCCGATTTTTTATCAAATAAGTTAAAAATAATCAGTCACTAGTTTAAGAGACTGTGCAATATCCTTATGAGTTGAAATTCCGTCTGATATTACTGGACAAATGTTCTAATCATTCATTAAATCCTGAAACTGCAAGTTTAATAGGTATATCTAACGACACTTAAATACCTATCGGCGATATATTGAGGCAGTTAAAACTGTATCAGTTACACCAAAAGTTAGAAATCAAAACGAATCGACTGCGTGACCGCATAAACACTTGTTCACATACACACTTAGTTTAGTTAGAAAACAATAGTTCGAATGTTAAAGCGAAATTAAAATCAACATTGCAACCGTGTTAGATCGCTAAACGCACCATCCACGGCGAACTTTGGGCCCTACTATGAGTTCTTATTGCCATCATAGATTTACTTAGGATGGGGGTAGAAGACCGAAGGGGTAGGCAGAGTTGCAACCATAGTACACCCACATTTCACCAGTTATGTTTTAGTCCCATGTAATAGGGGACGAGCCTATTGCTATTTACCGGGGACTAATCCATGCTCCGGGCTACATATGGAGATACCCAATAACATTGATCTAGTCGGGGGTCAAAGTGACCGAACCCAGGACCTCAGTTACACCATTCCAGTAAGGTCACCGAAGGGATAAGCAGAGGCGCTACAACCCCCATTACTGTAGATGATTAAGTGTCAACCTGACAGATGGTGAGTCCACCGTGTCATAAGTCTGTCACTGTCACCCAGACTATGATCGCAATAAGAGCTCATGGTAAGGTCCCTGGGTCTAAAACAAAACTATCGAATCATCCAATCACTAGTAATTATAAACTATAAAATATTGAACCGGCACCGGCCTTTCGGCTTCTTGAGATAGCCTTTCGACACGCCTGCGGGGTCCGACTCCTGTTATAACGTCGCGGTTCCTTACAATATCCACATTTGATTCAAGGAAGGGGATATTATTAATTACACTCCTAATACGGAAAATAAAACTTTTGTTGTAAGAGTTTATTATTTATTGAAATTTATATAAATTACCTATTGAAATTTCAAAGTATATACTTAAGATTTTATTAAAATTGTTTCTTTAGTCATAGTTGTTTTAAAACCAAAAGCAGTAAATTTCTTAATGTGATAACAAGGTTATGTTTGAATTCATGGAACTGAATTGATATTTTTTGTCACTTAGTGCATATTAAGCTACTTACGTATGTAGCTACGAGATATTTAAAATAGATAAATACGTTCTTAATTCTAAAAATATTATTGCCATTATTGCAAAAATAAATCTTCAGTTAGTACCCAGAGAGTAGAAGCATTTAAAAAATATATTTAATAATATATTTTTTGCCTGTACAAAATGACGATATTATATATAAGCTAACCTGTGCAATGTTGCAATGCATATCAGATCAGTGGGAAAAATTCAAATTGTCTAAAAGTCATTCGTTTTTCTTAACAAAAACAGCACGAAGGAACCCCAAATCAAAGTCCGGTAAGCGTATTCGACACCGACCTTAGTAAATTTGGTACGCCAATAAAACAACCATTTGGTGTACACAAACGAATGCCGACGTCAAGAATTCATTACTACAAAATACTTCGAAATCACCCAATACTTTTATTGGCGGTGTTATGGGAACACTTAATTGACTACTAATCAAGTATCGATCGACACGTCCGACTCGATTGCCCGATGTATCGATTATATTCGGTATTGCGGTCGAATTATACTCGTATCTCTTATACCTCTGTGTTGTCATCATACCAAAAAAGAATTATTTTACAAAATTATTATTATTTGCGCATTTTGTCTCTGATTTCTGAAGAATCTGTTTGTTTAATATTTTTTCAACAAATGAAAGGGACAAATCGAAATACACTGCTATCGTGTATATATTACATTCCTGTAGTATAAGTGACCCATGAAGCCGTTGTGACCGAGTGATTTGAGTAGTTGCTACGAAAGGAAAGTTCCAAACCGCGTGTATTAGCGCTGTCACTCCTTAGGTGAAAAGTGGGTGTTGTAACACCTCTACCTACATTTTCGGGTAGAACCACTCTTCTAGAAATGCGTGAATTAATGAATTGAAATTACATTCCTATATAAAAGCTAAAACATTTACAAACGTCTAAAGATTTTTCATTGTAAAGCTCATTCCATTATATGATATCTTCATATTTCCGCCGCTTAAGGTTCAAACACAAGTTCAATCGTGAAAAATCATTCGTCAGGGCAATTCGTCAAACCTTCATTTTTATAAGGTCACCTCATCGTAACATTATTTGACCGCTAAACGAACGAGTGTTGGTTTTTCTTAAAACAATTATTTGAATGCATTTTTGGTTTTGTTTTCTTTAAAAAAATTTGGATTTTACTGCAATTAAAGATTTCAAGCATAAAATCAGTCACGATTCTGAAATTAGCCTGTCGGAATAAAAAATACTTATCACTTTATATTGAGGAATATATTTTTAATATTGAGTATTTCATACACTGTAACAAATACATTTCTGATTGGTCCCGAACGCTGCTGTTCTGTCAGGACAGACCCAGACCCCGTGGATTTAACCACGGGGTTGTTCAAATATTTACTGGGTTTCCCCACAGTCCGCCAGTCCCTGTGTCTCTGTTGTGTAGTAAACCAACTAAAATCCTATATAATTTGTGATTTGAATGTATACATGTCCTAAGGACAATTGTACCATCATATTACTAAGATTTAAACATGACTACAAATTAAGTGTTAAATTCGTATTAAATCAGTAACTAGATATTTTGTAAGTAAAGTAAAGTACATATACAAAGTATATGAAGCTAATTGAAAAGTACTTGTTTCAAATCGAGCGCAACAAATCACTAGTGTGGGAAAACACGCGCAAATAGAACCTTCCAAATATTTACCGTTAAAACATCTGTAACTATTAATGCGAAACACCACATATTCGGACCATGGATCGATTATAACGATACCATAATAACGATTTTATTGCATCGATGTGATACGCTTTTTCTAAAATAATCGGTGATCGCCACAGAAGCATTTATTTCTATAGATATCGCCTGTCTGGCTTCCAATCCGATTATAATTGAACACATAATTGCTCGGTTCCTAGTATTCGTTAATTATTAACTGTTAACCGTTGTTAAACACGAATCGTTTTGGTATTCGAATAAATATCGATTGTATATCGATCATTGTAAATAGTATTAATAAAATTGATGCAATTTGAAAACGGAATAATGTATTTCCAGCCTGTATTTTTGTTGTTACATTTTTGAAAATAGAAATGAAATATTGGACGAGATAAGAGTTTATTGGAATTGTTTTGACAATTAATTCAAAATTGGAATAATAGAACGTGGATTCGCTTAACCCTTTGAATGCGACGGGAATATTTGCAAGCCCATGTGGTATACTCACGTCCTATTCCCATATTTTACGACCTCGAGTTATGACCTTTATGATCGATGGCCACTATTTATGGTCAAATGACCGTAATTAGTGGGCCGACACAGCTCCAGCCTTTACGACCAACCACGGCGGCTCTATTGAACACTTTCACACTGAATTCGGTTGTAATTTGACGCCATTTCTGTTTATTTGTTGCATTAATGGTCTAGATTAATCGTTAGTTTCGAATTAAAACTATGGGGAATAAGATTTAAACCAAGAGTTTATTGTTAAAGATTAAGCAGATATGTGGAATGTGAAAACGGATATACGTCTGCAGTTCTAGATTTCTGTTCATTAGAAATACATTCTCATTATTATTTTTTTCAGCAAGCTCTTAGGTTAAGATGAATTGACTTCAAAAGTCAAAACGATATACTTTTCAGGTACGGATCACTCATCAAAAAGGTATAAGAAAGATTTATTTTTAAAGACACTTAATGATTAGAACATAGTATCTATATACATCTTAAAATAGGAAACATGGGAAATTATAGCTTCTAAACCGTTTTTCAAACTAGAGACTCGAGACTGAGTCGTCGCTACTTTCGACAAACAATCCACAACAAAGTGAAGTTTATAACAAACTAGCGGACGTCACGCGGTTTCACTCGCGTAGTTCCCGTTCCTGTGAGAGTACGGAGATAAAATATAGCCTATATTAATCAGTGATAATGTAGCATTCAAATGGTGAAAGAATTTTTAAAATCGTTCCAGTACTTTTTGAGCCAATTTGTTACAAACATACATACAAACCTTTCCTCTTTATAGTATTTATAACAGGAATGCAACTCTGAAGCGTTGTATGTATATGGCCAATTAGGAGGTTTGCGTTCATTCGCGAACTTGGCCATATGAATGAAATGAATGACATTTTACGATGCGTTTGCCGAATGTTACTTGCTCGAAGCGAGACAATAATCGATGTAACGAGAACGAGAGACGCTATTAATAAATGTTTTATTATGGTATCGGAATACCTCATCTTTTTTTTTAACAATTAAAAGTGCGACCTACAACATAATAAACATAAAGTTTTATAATTTGTACCAATGTAATATTTGTAATAGATTTTGTATTTAAACGTGCGAATCTCTGGACCTACCGGTCGTATTCAAATAAATACTTTATCTATACAGATAAATAAAATTGAAGTCTATCTATACAGATAAATAAAATCTGTTTGTAATTCCAAAATAACAGCTTTTCACTAAATGCATATGAAAGTATACACGATACTGATACTAAAAAAACCAAGTTTAACATTTTTTCTCTGTCTGTCTGTCTGTCTGTCTGTCTGTCTGTCTGTCTGTCTGTCTGTTTGTTCCGGGTAATCTCTGAAACGGCTGGACGGATTTTAACGGGACTTTCACTGCTAGGTAGCTGATGTTTCAAGGAGTAACTTAGGCTACTTTTATTTACTGAAAATATTAGGGTTCCGCGACAATAAGGAAGAAACTAAATCTACGCGGGTGAAACCGCGGGGCACAGCTAGTATAATAATATAAACTATGTATGCCTTCCCTCGGTTAACCTTAAATGTATATTTTTTGTTAGTCAACGCATTCTTTCCTATCCATACATTTAGCAACCGCAAGGTAAATGTATATAGTGTTCGATTATCATAATAAAGATTGTTCACTTAGTAGCTTGTAAGCATGTAATGAGTGAAAAAATAACATGTCAGTCCATTGCTACCTTCCGGCAGAACTGCTAAACCAAACTTGATTAGATACTTTTATTAGTATCTAAAATAGAAGGTTAATTAGAAGGTTTTAATGAAGATCTTGCATGTTTGATACTAATCGAGGATGGAAACCATAAAATGTCCAGGGTTCGTCCGAATTCAACAATAAAAACATATTGAACAAACTGTGTGAAAGTCCCTTAATATAATTAAATACTCCTGATACAAATCTACAACTCTTCTAGAATAATTAATACATGTAGGTACGTTATAGAGTAACACGTTCGAACTGACAATTGTTCACGATTTTTCAAATGCCATATTATATCGAACCAATTATACCCTACATGGATTTGCTTAACGGATAATAATCTTTATTGCTAACACAATAAGCGCTATTAAAATCAGCCGTATATTCAGAACAACCCCAATATTGGATGGGGTCGGTGCGACACCATTTATCTTAATAACATGTTAATACATCGAATGTCGCGAGGGTTAATTTTTTACCTGTACTCGGTCGGAACGCTCATTTGTGGTATCTGTATCAGATCTTGCATTCCGAATGCAGTAGAGGGTTGAAAAAATTACTATTGTTTTTTTAATGAAGAATGGTCAATGGACCGTTTACGCGTGTTGCGTTCATTTAGAGAAGACCTACTAAATAAGTACCCTATACGTATGTACAGCGTATTATAAAATCCTTTCTCATTTATTAATATGTGAAACCAACGATATTATTATATTATTTATTTTATATAAAATAAAATAAAAAATCTTAACTCAAAAAATAGGAGGAGGAGCTCGTGGCACAGTTGCTATTGCGCATATCATTCGATCAGCGAAGTTAAGCAACCATACGCCTAGCCAGTAGTTGGATGGGTGACCGCCCGAGTTCCCTCCGTGCCTCGGAGAGCACGTTAAGCTGTCGGTCCCGGTTGCCAATTTAACATCTTTGGCAATCGTTACAGGTCAGTCGGAGGCCTAAAAATAATCTGACAACTGGTTTAACCCAAATTACAGATTTTCCTCCTAAACGGGGTTGCGAAGGACAGATGGCAGTCGCTTCGTATAAAAATCAGGTGATCAGCCACATCGGGTTGAATCAAGTGCCGACCCCAACAATGTATGGGATAATGGCCAGGGAGATGATGAACTCAAAAAATACAGTTACTTAGGTCTAAGGAAAATGTCCATTGCTTACATATTTCCCCTATATATCGTCTAATCTAAATACAACAGAGTAATTAAACATGTTTAGTGTCACAACATGTCATGTAGCTTCAATCACCCTGTAATTACAGAGAAACAACTCATAAAACAGCTGATTTCAAAACATATTCCCGCGCTTCGGTGTTGCCATAATTATGAACACGAGTTGCCGGTAATATGTTGCCAGTGGTGAATATTTGATACGACCATGTTATATTGTTTGACAAACCTGTTAATGTCAGTTTGGCATGTCATAAGCGAATGACTGTCGCAAGTATTAATAAAATGCACGTATTAATGTACTGTGCATTCGTAGAACATCGATAAACATGATTGATTTTATACTTTAAGTAGGTACTTGTGCATTCAATTTTGTTCGAGAATATAGATTGTGAACAAAAGGTGAGGAAGACCGAAGAAATGATGAGTGAAAGATGATTTAAATAGAAAGGGGGCAAAAAATAGCAGATATATTGTGTATTGCAATTCCAAATTAACAGCTTTTCATAATGCATATGAAAGTATATACGATACTGATACATGCATAAAATAACATTTATTTTTCTCTGTCTCTCTGTGTTTGTTCCGGCTAATCCCTGAAACGTCCAAACTGATTTTAACGGGAATTTCACTCGTCGCATTTTGTTACTAATTTCATTCAATTTTATATCGAACACAATTTGACTTTCTTAAAAAGGGAGGAAGTTCCAATTTAAGAGCCTAATCTTAATTTGATACGAGAGGATATCCAAATAGGATTGAGATAGCCCCTATCTTATAAAGGGGCAATTCAACCCTATCGATTTCAAAATGTCGACAATCTTTTCTCTTATCTACTCCCTTTAAAAAAGTACAATTAAAATTCGGCCCTGTGTACAATAGGTAGGTAATTTGTAACAATAATGGGACGATTGGTCGAACGATTGGTCAGCCGATCGGGTCATGGGAACGGTAGGCACCTGTCAACCGCTGTCAACCTATCGTGCTGTTATCTGTGGACGCTTTAATAACGATGCGTGTGGTGACAAGGGAATTTGAACAAATTACTAAATATTATCCTCGACCGTAGAGGGCATAATCGCCTGGGCACGTTAAAGGGGTTGCGAAATTAAGACTTCACTCTCTAAGTACCGGCATCATTACGGCTTTCTTTTGACTTGTTCCAAAATTTACTACATAATTTTGTGGTTTGCTAAATTCTATGTTTACGTAATCGATTTCTATGGTAATATTATACACTTTTTTTTCTTCCTATAACAAGCAAGATCGAATTCTACATACTCACATTCTGCATGCCAATTTAGTGAAGCGTCTAGGGGTCTGAAAACTAATAGAAGGCAAACCAAGTCCAATGAGATAGACTAGTCATGTGAAATCCACTAACAAGAGTTCCATCACAGAGTGCTCAAAATGCAAATAATAGAGAGAGAGAAAAGATTATCGCTAGTAAAGCTTAGTATCAGAATTTGTTTCGACGATCTCTCTGCCTACAGCGAAAGACTAGAGGAAACGTGCCGATCACTGCATCCTTCAAAGTAAGTCGATAAATTAGCAATGTTTTTCATTTATCGACTTAATTTTGCCCTAAGTGTCCTGGATATGGACATGGAGAGGTAACAGTAACAGTCGCACATCAGTTTTGCAAGGGAGATAACTGATTCGCTTTATCAAAGTTTAAACTATATTTTTCTGCCAAATTTGATTAGATATAAAAAAAGTATGTTCGTTGGTTACGTTCCATGGTTTAGTCATGAAAAGATGAATAATCCAACAGGCATTTTTACTTGTACCTACTTATATTTTTTATGGATAGTATGCTCTCAAGGTATCAAGCATTTGCTAAGCTTTATTAAAACTTCAATTGGACAACCACAAATTTGTGACCGCCATCCCTATTCATAGCAAACGACGCAATTGATCGTTTGGATTTTCGCAACTTAAGCGGGATTTGCGCCGATAATATCCATTTTATGGTCCGCCCTGGATTATATTGTCAATATTATTACGCGCCACTTAATACCGTAAAGCTGCTTCATAAAACATATTGGAAATTATATGCGATATGTCCGTTTTATCTTGGTTTGTCGGAATATGCCGCTTTGCAGGTAGATCCGATGTATTACACAGGTGTCAATTTCAATTTTAGAACGACGGATATTTTATTGTTTTAAGAACAAGTTCTGGTTGGAACGCCCGCGCACTACATAGAGGACACTCAGACATAAAAGAGGCTGCGTCAGTAAGGTTGTCAAACTAGAGCCTGTCGCGGACAATTGGAAAAAAAGTCTAATAAAAACTCTATGTCTCTGTATCGTCTACATGGTTTTGATAATGTTAGACCGACATAAATTTTAGCAATATAAAAATTTTCAAATAAAATCATTGTCATCGCAGAAGAAGCAGAGGGGTTTCTTTATTGTTATATTTTCTCATCTCAAATTTTGAGAAATATAACAATTGTAGTGGTGTAATAGTAAGTGGAATTCCAACTAAGATATAATTTGAGACACAAATGATATCTTAGTTGGAATTCCACTCAATTCGTCCATACTTCATAAATAAATAATGTAATAAAGCACCATGTATGCAACAGAGACATCACAGAGTATAGTTAAGTATGTATGTGATAATCAATCATGACATAAACCTATGCTTACATACACGGAACTCCATAATCGACATAGTGTCACGATCTTATCGTTTTCGCGCCATTTCTTATGTCATCGAAGATAAGCTAGGCCATAGACAATTTCATGACATTTTAGTCACAGATAGTGCAAGTCGATTTCAAATACAGCTACCATAAATTCCCAGTATTTAGCAATCCAATCTAAATTAATTCATCTTTGAAAGTTTCAAAATCAGTTTTGACGGAAAGTAAAAGGAAATTTGTGACCATTAGAAACTGTGTTAATACGTTCCGAACCGATTTGTATTCATCGATGTTAGATTTCAACGTCGGCCATTATCTGTTCATCTTTATTTCACTACTATATTAATTTAACATATTAAACGATCGATTCAGATCTAACCGTATCTTTCCATATGAAAATTGAGAACTCGTAAGATTTGAATTAAATTGTCCTTCGTTGCGGAAAGCATGATACATCAATATAATTTATTTTCAATGCCGCCCTGGTTTCTTTAAAAGTGATTTGGAATTTGATATCAGTTTTTTAATAGAGTAAAAATTTCTAGTTGGTAGGTAGTAGCTACTCTGTTAAAATAGCATCAATCCTGCAATAATTTCAGTAATATCTGACGATTTGAAAGCAATTCAAGTCAAAAAAACAAATATTTTTTCAGTTTGTTTGTGTTAAAACTGGAAGGTACACATTTATTTTTGCCAGTTTTGCAATATATTCCAGTTTCAAACATCAATATAGATACGTGAATAATCAGACACGTCAGCTGCAATGTTATTGCAGAAGACATCATCTGCATCTGCATAATAGCTTCCTACATAATTATAGTCGTTCCTAGTTCCGTGAGCGACGGCTCCTAATGAGCGGTCATACATGACCCATTTATTACTCGAAAAAACATGTCAACTCCTAGAGCATCACCTGCGCGAGCGAATATTAACGGAGAAACGTCCCTCGAATTAATATCGAATCAATCCGTCATTAAAGCAACGGGTCTCACGCCCCGGCAAATTATCTTTCACCCCATCATAAGGTGGAAAGTCTAATAGAAATCCGTAATAAGAAACTAATCGTGCGCGCTGAACAGTTAGTACGTGTGTTGCGGGATTGCGTAGCGGGGAGCAAAAACCTATATTGGATATGTCAGGGTATGATTGATGCGCCTGCGTCGCAAAAAGCGCGGTGAACGGAACACGCCGTCATGCTGGCAAGAATGTTCGCTACTGCGCTACGCTTGCTCCTTTTGTGCTGGTTGTTGAAAACCGTAAACAGGCATTATGCGCCAATCGGGTTTCAACTCTTTTAATACGTTGACAAAAGTGGATGAAAAGAGGTTATGTTACGAATGTTTAGAGAAAATTGCACTTGCGGCAACGTGGAGATGGGATCCAGGACTTCTACCATTAGCTCTTATTGGCAAGATAGTTCTACTTCTAATAGGAGACAGATGTACATAACCTCTATAAGTCTGTCACTGTCACACAGCTGAACTGTCATGACAATAAGAGCTCCTGGTAAGGCGCTCTAAAAAAGGCGGTCTAATCTCTTTCTCCGAATACGAAATTTCACAAACAAACGAAAATCAAACGTAGATTCAGTATCGCTATGTTTTTATCAAACTTACATTTCGTTCGTTAAATAATTTAACTAAAGTAAGTTTAGAATATATTCTAGGAATTTTCTAGTAGACCACGCTTGGACGTTATTTTAGAACGAATGTGAAACGTGGTAGGAACTTCGCGAACTTTCGGCCGAAGCTTCGTTTTTCGGAGAAAGCGATAAGGTCTTACAATTATGAAATAATTTTATACGTTTTAAACTTTACCAAATGTCCTTGTATTTTCATGAATCTTTATTCTAAAAGTTTTCTTTGAAGTAGAGCATTTTGTAATCACTTTTACAACAAATACTTTTACGACAAACCGATTGTTTACAAAAAAAACACTTCTGGATTTTTAATATACCGAAAAAGATAATTCTATAATAATTTATTTAAGAATAAAACTCTTAAATAATCTCACGGCTTCTTCTACAAAATTACACCAATTACCTCGAACGCTTCCAGAAACGGCATGTGTTTGATAGAATCAATACGCTCAAACAATTATCTAAAAGCCTAAATCCATTTGTTTTTTGCGCACGCAACTAACTTCCACACATTTTTAGTTTAAAAAATAATTATAGGTGTTTTAAGTAGCCTGTCAAAGTTAATGCGTAAATAGTAGGCTTTTGAATATGGGGTGTGGTACGGATCCCATGTAAAGCGTAGGTGTCAATTTTCCCGCCTAAACTTATACTTACTCCATTAGAAGTTCAATCGATACGCTATTGATTTTTTTTTATTTTCAAATCGGCCTACGCGTTCACTGTAATTATTTTGATGCGTTCAGAAATTCATCTGTCATAATATTACAATGTGTATTGTTCGTTTCTATTCTATGGGTTTATGAGTAATGTTTTTAGAGATTTTTTATCATAATCCGTAAGAAAAATAAATGAATTTAAAGATTTATTGAGGTTATAAATTTAAGCCACAGAATATAGACAGGCGGATTTAAGCCGTATGTGTCACGCTGAATAAAAGAAAAGGGTAAATTAGGGAACTACTTATCTTAGTATTCAAATAGGTCATAGTATTAGGTGCTCACGCCTGCATTCCCTGAAGTGGTAGGCAGTGTTATAAGCGGTGCCGGCAAGTTTTAAGCGCCTTGAATGTGCACTAGTCATTTTACGAATCAGTCTCAATCTGTCTGTGTATGGCGTGAGTATATGAAAGAATGTATTTTTTATTTTTCCGTATGTTTATTCCATCCAACATTTTGTCATACGAACCTCGTCCTAGCAATCACAATTGAACAAAACAGTAAGCCAAATACTTTCATGCATTCGGCAATTGTTTTTTATTATAATGTATCGAATGAATTCCTAAATAAAACCTCCTTAATAAACTTGTATGTGTGTACAAACACCACAGTTAATAACAAACACGCACACGTAGGTAGGTAGTTTATTACAGGAATTCTGGTGTTCATAACGTGTTATATCTTGAACACACTCCAACAGGCAATAATATAGTGTAAATGAAAATGCGTGTGAACCACCGGCTGGCCTAATGACTTAGTCCACGGCTTTGCTCATTAGTTCAGCGTCGAGTGGTAACGTATCAGATTCGAACCGACTACCAATATTTGTATCGACGTGGTCTGATTGTTTGGGTTCCGCAACCGAAAGAACCTTGTTACTAACTCTAAGCCACTTATCCGAAATATGTTGTCCATCAAATATCAATAATGTGAGTAGCTAAAATAGCTAAAAACATATACATTGCCCCATGTATACATACTTTTAACATGTTTTTACTTGGACGATATAGCCTGCGTATTTTCTTCATTTTGCATGGAAACGTTAAAAAATCCCAAGCGGTGAAATTGAAAATGATTTATTCAGTTTAAGCCCTGGGGCCTTACCATGACCTCATATTGCCATGATAGTTTCACTCATTTATGAGACAGATGTATGTGACGTGCATACATCTGTCACTGTCGCACAACTGAATTAACATTGCAATAAGAGCTCATGGTTGGGCCCCTGGTAAGGCACTTATGAATGTCGAAGAATTTACCACCGGTTCGGAAACTAGCCTTCTGAGAAGAACCGACAAGAAACTCAGCTGGCATCATACACATTACATAGTAAATAATTATTAATTACAATAAAATGTATATAAATTTATTATTATTGTGTTAGTATGTATGTGCCTATCATTTTGGGTTTGTGTAGAGTCAAGCACCTACTTCAAAAGTAAGTTAATTAATTTTTGACTCACGCCCCCTATTAGGTACAATATACAGCCCAAGATAATCCTTGGTTAAAAGTAGTTCCATCTTTGCGAGACATATTTCAAAAGGGATGGACATAGTTTTGGTCTAATCTTGGCTTAAACCATGATTTATAATAAGGGATTAATAAGCAAGACCGACTCGCACTTGACAGGTTTTTGTATGTTATTAAACTGTTATCGAATTCATTCATGTATTTGCGATCAGATTTTTTCGAGAGGATAAGATTGTAATCGATAATTATAATGTTAAATATTATATATGCTTCATATGTTTGTATCTATACAGGGCCTAGGCTTTTTAGAAGCAGAGTATTGGCTTATGGTACATCAATTTAAGAATAAAATAAAAAAATCCTTATAATTACACACACAACCTATAGCTACTATGGGCGCAGAAGCTCGACGATAAACGGGAAATTCGATATTAAACACAATAATTTCGCGTAAGACACACACCCACTGCGTATGAACAACATTATTATATTGTCATTACTGTGAAACCTTGCTTGATTGCTTGCAATGGTCATGATACGTTCTCAATAGGAATGAGAGAATCCGCGTTTTACGATTATATCAAACTAGCTGTGCCCCGCGGTACTGTTTATGCTTTCATACTAGGTGTGCCCCTCAGTTTCACCCGCGTAGATTTAGTTTCATCCTGATTGTTGCGGAACCCTTATATTTTTAATAAATAAAATAAACGCTACTGACTCTAAAAAACTTGGTTTTTTAGAGTCAGTAGTATCTGTTTGTAATTCCAAAATAACAACTTCTCACTAAATGCATATGAAAGTATACACACTACAGACACTAAAAATCCAAGTTTAATTTTTTTTCTCTGTCTGTCTGTCTTTTTGTTCCGGGTAATCTCGGAAACGGCTGAACCAATTTTAACGGGACGTTCACTGGCAGGTAGCTGATGTTTGAAGGAGTAACTTAGGCTACATTTATTTATTAAAATATTCGGGTTCCGCGACAATAAGGATGAAACTATATCTACGCGGGTGAAACCGCGGGGCACAGCTAGTTGTCAATATGACCCAATTTCAAATGGATTTAGTACTGTGTGTTTTCGTAGCTGTAAGTCTCACGAAGAATAATTTTGTTCCAGCAAGTGGCAACACCGACGGTGGTTAAGAAAATCCTGCGCCTTAAGCAGGAGAACCCTGGCATGTTCGCGTGGGAGATCAGGGAGCGGCTCCTCAGCGCGAGGGTGTGTGAACCCCACTCCATACCATCAGTGTCCTCAGTCAACAGGATCTTGAGGAACAGCGGCCTGGCTTGGAGCGATGATGATACCAGGAGTGGCCATGGTAATGAACTTGGAATTTTCCATTCTCACTATAAAAATATGCACATAAACATATTTTTGAAAATATTATATAGTATAGTCCTGTATAGTCAAATTTAACGTATTGATACCAGGGGGGGTATGTTCTTCTGACAATTTTAAAGACAAGTAATCATTGTGCGAGACCTGTGGCGCCATCTTGTGAGAAAATAGGTTGTCTGTTACCTTTTCAACTCGGAACCGATTTTACCAAAATGTTTACACTGCAAAAAGAATCTTTAAAATTGGTCTGACTCTCACTTTTATAGTTTTAAATTGATAGGTTTATTTTTATCGTATATATTTTATAGTTATAAGCGTGTTGCAATACATTGGTGTAACGAAAAATTCTGAGTTAATTGACAATGTACGCGGAATAACGTCAGAGATATACTACCGCGATAATTTAATTAGATTAGGGTTAACAGCCACCAGTGACACATAAACGCGGAAATAACGACCATTTTATTAATGGCAACCCGATAAGTTCGCATTAAAAATAAATTTATCGCCATGTTGAAGTTAAAAAATAACAATGACTGTCAAAATTACCGACAGTAAAAATAAAGCAAAGTCTGTTAATTACACCTAGCTAATGACAGTCTTAATAGGTACATGACCACGACATGACCGCAAGGTGACAGGTGTCAGGAAATTATTTGTATAACAGGTAGGTATAGCATTATAGCGCTTAAAATAGTAAGCTGATTGGTCTAGTGTAGGTAATATCCGATTCCGAGATACCGATTTTGGTCAAGTTCTCTACTTGTAGTTAGTTTGAAGTATTATTCCTATGTAATTAAGTTTTTATTCAATAAATGTATCTTATAGTAATGTCAATCTATACAGATAAATAAAATTGAAGTAATTCAAAATTAATTTCTTATCACTGAATGCAAAATATAAGAGTATGTACGGTTTCCGTTAAAAAAAAATTTTCTCTGCCTGTCCGTTCCGGCTAATCTCCAAAACGGCTGGACCGATTTTAACGAGACTTTCTCTGGTAAGTAGATAATTAATCTTACAAGGAGTCTTAAATTAGTCCTCTTATTTAAAAAAAAAATTAGTTTTCCGCGGGCCACCCATGAAATTAAGTCTACGCGGGTGAAACCGCGGGGCACAAGTAGTTTGAAATATAAAATCTATCTCAAAAGTTGCTGAACCCTCCAATAAATTTCATCCTAGATTACTCCTTATGTTTTCATTACTACTTAATAAATTAGCAGACAAATTCACTGGAAACAGTTAGTATTTTTTAATGTAATTACATACTAAACGCCGGAGAGGGATATAAAACTGGAGTTTCATTAATTTAAGCGTAACGGGACCATTGCATTTAAATTTAAAAGCCTTTTAATAGCGCCACCCATGAGCTTGGTACGAGAAAAGGGCAAGCTCTTCACTCTAAAAGTAGATAAAGACAGGAGTTATACTTAAAATTAAAACTGCTTACATTCGTAGATTACGGAGCCACTCTTATTCCCTCGATATGGATACTGCATCTAAGTAAAATAAATTTTAAACCTAAAAAGCCACCGCGTTCTTTAAGACAAAGGTTATATTAATCACACGAATAATATCTGCTCTCAGTGGGGATCGAACTTGTAACCTCTACTATAGCACTGGACTTAGGCCAGCTGCGTTATCCTGTACCGTTTCTCAGTGTTGCACGTCGAGTGTCGGTTTCAAAGATACCAAATTCTATGTATCAATTTCCTAAGATTGAAACCGAACTCGACGCTGAGAAACCTTACAGAAGAACGCGGCAGGATTAGGCCTTCCTATTTGCCACCACCTGGCCAAGGTCTTAAAGACCGTAAATTATCAATTAAAACGAATTTATACATTTAGTAATAACAAGTATTTTGTTCCAGAAGCTTACGCGCAGCAAGATATACCACCAAACGTCATAGAGTACATGTCATTGAAGACTATGCCTCCAAACCTGCAGTCTCAGCAAAATCCACCATATTTCGCCCATTCAGCGGTCAGAGTGCCTCCTCCACAACCTTCAGAGCCCGCACACCTCTACGACAGAAGACTTGCCACCTCCTGGCTCCTAGCCAATCAAGTTCAAGCCCAGGGTCTTTTGAAACCATACCCTATCACACCCTGGCAAAGGATCATGATGCCATACCATCCAGATACGAAAAACTTCTCCCCATACGCGCTCAATCTGCATAACGATCTTCTCAACAGAATAAATCAGGACGAAGCTACATCAGAGAATTCTGAACACATTTCAGTCGAAGCCAGCGATGATAGCACAGATAGGCCTGACACGGAGGAAGAGCGAAAAACGCCAAGTGAAAAAGAAAAGAAGAAAAATCCTTATTCCATTGAAGAGCTATTAAAGAAACCTGATAAAATGGTTAGTGCAGCGCCAGTGGGATTGCAGCATTTTTTACGTCAGCCAAGTGGCAGTATGATTGAATATCAGAGCCCGGAAAAGGACGGCAGTAACAGAAGTTCTCCGGCTAGTTTCTGCTCTGTGCAAAGTGGCGCGTCCAACGATTGTTTCACAGAATCTGGATGCTCGGAAATTAAGGCGGGAAAGTGAACGCCATTGTTTTCTAGTCTTAACTATGTAAAATATACTTTAGAATTGATTTAGCTTGACCCCGCTAACGATTTCCTGTTGATCATTTTAAAATGACTTCGATGATTACCTAGATAATTTATGATTAGTTACGGCGAGGAAAATTATAGTTGCCATAATAGAAAACAGTTTATACATCATACAAAGTGTCCATACTATTATTATTCAGTAATTAAGTAAGAAAATTAAAATACTTTTAATATTATTGTATAGTTGAACATAGGTTATTGGTAAAGTAAATTATTTGTGTAGGTAATTGTTTAGTTTTAAGTGTATAAAGTTAGATGAATATTGATTCTGTGATATTTTAGAGTATGTAGTTGTGTATTATAATCACACACATTCCATGATTAACGTGTTAAAACATCCCGTTACTTTATAATGCCTAAAGTTTTCTTTTATTTCATACGTGTAAGCTTTGTAAACCACTTTTCATCGCGACCGTAATTAGTTATTTGTATAAATTCGATGTATGTACTTAATACCTATAGATACCTTATACCCATTGAAGATTTGTAAAGCTTGTATAATATCCGTACTTAGGTCCTAGACTAATTACTTAGATATAACAAAAAATATGGTAGCTGATGTTAGTTACTTTATTGTAAATAATTAGACGAACACTGTAGTCGTTAATTAATAAAAAAGCACAATAAACCAAATACGTACTGAAATTGGGTATCTCTTCATTTCATTTTCTATCTATACTAATATACTCATGAACTATTACGATTTGAAAAATTATTTTAGTGTTAGAAAGCCCATTTATCGAGGAAGGCTTAAGGGTATTATTCTTATCATCACGATACGTAAATGAAGTCGCGAGTTCAAATTAGCCCAAAGCAACTAATGCACGCGGACGACGTCGCGGGCAGAAGCTAGTGAAAATATAAAGTGTACGCGAATATACCTATGACAAAATATCACGATGATACTTTGATATAAATAAACGAGAAGCTTCTTTGTTTCGACACGATTAACAATACGATTAATGATAGGACCTTTATAAATATATAATAACTGTAGTTATTCACCAGTTACCTGTAAAAGAAACAAAAAATATGTATAGCATTTGCTTACACATAAAAATTACAAAACTACCTGTATGCACGGCCATACCCTAGGGGGGGCCCCCTAAGCAATGCAATTCTTGCGGCCCTAAAATTTTTTTATACTAATTTCCTACTAATGAACTTTTTTTTTTTATTCTCGGGTCACTAAGAAGTTGCCTCATCCGCCTTATGGATAATCCAGCCCTGGGGCCCAACCATGAGCTCTTATTGCAATGATAATTCAGTTGTGCGAGAGTGACAGATGTATACACGGCACTTACATCTGTCTCATAAATGAGTGAAACTATCATGGCAATAAGAGCTCATGTTAAGGTACTGCCTTTATGGGACTTAGGAGGTAAATTGGAGGCCCTACATAGAACACAAATGTATTATTTCTTTCAAATAAACGCAGTAAGTTTAAGTACGCGTAAGCATGGAATGTAATTATACGCCTATTATCAAGCGTCCATAATCGCGTCGTATGTAAATCCAACATAATAGACGTATTATGGAAATAAGGCACAAAACGGAAACCTCATAATTTTATACATTTCACTTTGCCACATACACGACATTTCAAGGGAATTATATTTTAAACTGTAATCAGGAAAATGCAGGGTGATATTTATTCTTAGAAACTTAATAGTAACCCAACCAGTAATTTTTATCCAGTTCAAAAACAATTATGTGTTCTAGACTGTGTCAGTTTGAGTATTCTGACTCAATTCGTCAAATATAGAACTCCTTTTTGTTAAGTTCGTTACAATTACGTCAAACTGGAGCCCAACCATGAGCTCTTATTGCAATGTTAATTCAGTTGTGCGACAGTGACAGATGTGTGCACGATGCATGCATGATGTGAAACTATCATGGCAATAAGAGCTCATGGTAAGGCCCCTGGTCTGCTGATTAGAAAGGCAAAGGAAAATAAGCCCCCAGGTACCTACTGATACTACCTACCGAGCTACCTAGATACTGGTGTGTCCCCACGCCCCACATGTGGGACTGTGTAATTCATGTTAGGGCTACCAGTAAATATTTTTTATCTTATCTCTCAAAGACGAATTAATAATGAACGTGTCTCACCATTTTCATTCGGAGATAAAACAAATATCGCTTGGAGTCTTATTTCTGGAACTGGAACTAGCTTCTCAGCACAAACACCACAAAGTAACGAATCATATAAACATAATAATTATATAAATTTAATATTTGGAATAATCATAATATCGAATAGTAGATCGACAAGTTCAACAAAATATAGTGAACTACCCGCGGACGTATCTTCTTAACGATGCCTTTAGACCTTAGTAAAATTAGTATGTCTATGGAACAATGACAACTGACCAAAATACGTCACATGAACCATCGCTTACCTTGATGGCTTAGATGGAATGGTAAGTAATCACTGGAACGTTGATCCTGAGGTAAATAACCAATCCTACGTGATTTTGATATCGCATTAATTCAATACCGAAAACTACGCTGTTTGGATTACGATTCTTTGCTAGCCATATTTTAATTACACAAAAAACGCCAATTGTCATCTTGACTCTGTCAATTTTCTAGTCATGTCTACGTCAAATTAATTTCATTTTGACATTTAAACTGACGTATAAATAATACAAAATTTACTTTACTTTTTATTCTAAAAACTAATCTAAGTAATAAATTGTGTGTTCAAAAAAAGTATATTGATAAAAAAGGAGAACTAAGATACAGTTGGAATAGTATAAAAAGAGAGATGGACTACGACAATTTAACAAAACAGGTTAAAAAATCATTTAATATTTTCTTAAATATCGTTAAAGAAATTAATCGTGATATTATTCCCGTAACTTATTTGTTTATCAGGCTGAAGAAGTGGAAGCCTTGAGCTCTATTTACGGAGAAGACTGGACAACAGAGAGTGAAGTAACTAGGTCTTATACCATACGAATAAGAGAACACAAAAATGAGGTTATATTATACGTGACGATGCCTGAGAATTATCCATCCCTCGCTCCTCCTAAATATGAGCTCTCCGCACCTTGGATGGACAGGAAAGAGAAAGAAAACCTTCATAAAGCCCTGGATGAGGTTTACTTGTAAGTATTAATAGAACACTAAATTGTAAGAAATACTTTTTTAAATGTTATAAACAATGAGACTTGCTTGTTTACCTTTTCCATACTTGATGTATAGTGGAAAATAGTGTGGGTAATGCTTTCAAGATCAGAGCTTATAACTGATTCCTGCACCTGTACTTATATTATAAATAAATCCCTACTTAATATTATTAATGCGAAAGTAACTGTCTGTCTGTTACACTTTCCCGCTTAAACCTCTCAACCAATTTTGATGAAATTTGGCACAGAGAATCTTTAGACCCTGAGAAAGGACATAGGCTACCTTTTATTTATTAAAAATATTAGCAACCATAAGGATGAAACTAAATCTACGCGGATGAAACCGCGGGGCACAGCTAGTTATAAATAAATTGCAAATAAATCAGAAAGAGTTCCCAGATTACCAATTAATACAATTTAATACAATAACTTACCCCCTTGAAATGTATTGCCACCCCTGTTAGTCAACTCATTCACCCCTTCACATATCATTGCTGGACAGATTATTTTTGAATTAAATATGGTTATACTAGTAAAATACTTTTCATATATTTATCATTTATTTTGATAATTTCAGAGAATATGTTGGTGAAACAGTGGTGTTCCAATGGGTAGAGAAAATAAGAGAGTTTATACAGAAGTTCAAATGTACAGAAAATGCAAAAACTGAGCCAAAACCACCAGCTGTTGAATCTCTAGATTTGTCTTTGGTAAGTACTTGAACCCAGTAGTGTTATATTAAGTTCTCAGCATTTGCAACCAAAACAAATTTATGAAAAGATGTATGAATGTAGAGGAAGCAAGATAAGTATGTATGGGTCATAGCTTGTGCATATATGGTATTCACTGCCTTGCCAGGGATACAGGCATGATATTGAATTTATTCAAAGTTAATGTATGTGTATGGTAATTAGTGACTAATAAATATCATACTGTCCAGCTAGACATAAATTGTCCCGACATAACTCATGGCGAGGTCATCATGGATAGGAAGAGCTCCTTCCAAGGACACGCAGCGGAGGTTCACAGTCTTGAAGATGTCACGTAAGTTGCAACTGTACAATATTCAAATATTTTAGTTTGTAAGTAGGAGATAAAGTTTTTGAAATTGACCTATGAATGTGATCAACACTAGAGTGCCATTTGCTTATTGCCTTCTGTATAAAGCATGAAATCACTGTGCCAACAAAGTAAGAGACTAAAGGTCTCACTATAACCAGCACTGAGTGGAGTTATACCACGCCAATTATAATTCTGAATGCCTAGTGCGAGTTTTTCACTGCCACCGTCATAAGCCACCGCGTCGACGTAAACGTAGATTTGTATAGGATCGGAGCAGCGCCTCTGTCGGCCTAAACATGACACTATTGTGAGCCCATACAAATCTACGTTTACTTCGACGCAATGACTTGTGACGGCGATTTTAAGAAAACAGGCACTCTAATTTTATCAGTCTTTATCGAAAACATTAATTCACAGTGCAGTGCTAACAAAGTTAAAACAAAACAAGAAGATATTGAACGCGACACACAACATGTACGCTTACCGTGTAGAGCGTAAGACTGCTAAGGGAGTGAGCGTGTTACAAGACTGTGACGATGACGGAGAGGCTCACGCCGGAGGCAGGATGCTGCATCTGCTGCAGATACTGGATCAGAAGAATGCACTTGTTGTGGTCTCTAGGTGGTGAGTACAATAATCTATAGGTTTGTATATGTTCAAACGTCTTGGCTTAACCTTGCGTTGGTTAAAATATGTTGACTTATTCGTGAGGCGCGTTATGTTTGAAATCTGAAGATGGCGGATCAACTAATTTCCAGTCACACCAATTTTACCAAAAACAATTATGTGAAGGCTTTTATGTCTTTCTTTTTCTTTCTTAATCGAAACACCGTCATTTTTATCTAGTTTTTCCAAACAAATCTTAAATTTTTTATATGCTTTTAAAACTTCACTTTTTTCTAGTACTTTTCATAAATAATATTCTTATTTTTCTTTTCATGACTTTTCAAGTGGTACACAAATGTCCATTACCTACATTTGAAGCTTTCCTGAAAACTGGGGAATCGAACCAACAGGTGGCGTTGAGTTATAGTAGTTGTAAATTTAAAAAAAATTTGTTTTCAGGTACGGCGGCATACAACTAGGCCCCGATCGCTTCCGTCACATCAACAATGCCACGAGACAAGTGTTACAGCAATCTGGTCTGCTGAAGAAATGACATTCAGCCCATACAATACATGATTAGAGGAAATTGCACTTACGGGAGGAGAGGCAAGGTTCAATTTCAACCGAACTACCTTCAAATTTTAAGACACATTTGTAAAATTTGAAAAGTCTAGACTGTATATTTGATGTTAGTAGGAAATAATTATAAATTAATTACCATATGTTGCAGCAATCCTAATTGTAAATACATTTTCGGTATTTTTAAGTATATGAAGTAATGCAGATTATTATTTTATGAAACCATTTAACAGCCATTTAAAATACCTTGACTGACGGCTTCAATTTGCTCGTGATTTACGTAAATTCTTTACTTTGGCGCTGTACACATTCCCATACATAATTATGTACAGGTATCACGGGTTATGAGCGCTGACCTTGAATGCGCAGAAGTCCTTTTATGAGACTGTCTCTGTCTGTAAATACATACGCAGTTACCACTATTGTCCATAATAATAAAAGCCAGTCAGGCACTTATTATTATTAGTAGTAGGATTATACTTCTGCTCGTGAGTGCCTTTAGCATGAAATTGAATCCATGAAATTTGAATCTTACTATGTGATATTGATTTCCTATTAAGGAATTATTCTAGTTCTGGTGTATATAATGAATTATGTATGTTTTACATAAATAAACTGTTAAAGTTACTTCTTTGATTCTATAAGCCTATAAGGGTGCGTTTCAATCAGAGACGTGCAGGGATATGTCGATATAACGATCGACGTCGCTACTTTCCCACTGCTCAAATTGCTTGTACTTAGTTTGTGACCCCGAATCGGCCTTATCTGGTATATATAGTGGAAGTGCCGCCAAAACTTCTATAGGTAAGAATATATAGACAATAAACAATACTAGACTGTTCGAGAGGGCCGCAGTTTGACGACCACTGGTCTAGTCTATACTAGACTGTTCGAGAGGGCCGCAGTTTGACGACCACTGGTCTAGTCTATACTAGACTGTTCGAGAGGGCCGCAGTTTGACGACCACTGGTCTAGTCTATACTAGGCTGTTCGAGAGGGCCGCAGTTTGACGACCAATGGTCTAGAGTCTATACTAGACTGTTCGAGAGGGCCGCAGTTTGACGAACACTGGTCTAAACTGACAGCAGGCGGTCAGCAACACTTATTAATAGTAGCTTCAAGCAGTTTGGTCTTAATCGAGCAGTCCGTGTAAACGGATCTTAAGATGTTTTTAAAGGTGTCATATCACATCAGATCTTATACTTACTAGAAATAAGGTCCAATTTTAAATGTCTGTGTATATTAAATGCAACATAATTACTATTTACAAAGCTTAACTAATGCTATCTTTTGTTATTCCTCGTGTTATTGTCTGCTGTCTTCACTGTAATGCACTTTTTGTCCAAAAACTTTAGGAGCTCCTGTAACAAAGAAAACGAATTTTGATTTAAATTCCGGAATAAATATACCGAAAACCAACTTATAAATACTATCTCATAATATCTGTAGTAAGACAAGTCAACGCATAATCTATACAGATAAATAAAATTGAAGTGTCTGTTTGTAATTCCAAAATAACAGCTTTTCATAAAGTGCATATGATAATATACTCGCTACTGACACTGAAAAACCAAGTTTTAAATTTTTTTTCTCTGTCTGTCTGTCTTTTTGTTCCGGGTAATCTCTGAAACGGCTGGACCGATTTTAACGGGACTTTCACTGGCAGGTAGCTGATGTTTGAAGGAGTAACTTAGGCTACTTTTATTTATTAAAAATATTAGGGTTCCGCGACAATAAACGTGAAACTAAATCTATGCGGGTGAAACCGCGGGGCACAGCTAGTCTATACTAATATTATAAATAGGAAAGATTTGACTGTTTTTTTGTTAGTTTGCATTGAAAAGGCTCCAAAACTACTTGACCGATCTTAAAAATTCTTCCAGCAATGGATAGGCTACATCATCAGCGAGTAACATAGAATATTTTATCCCCGTACTCCTACGGGAACGGGAATTACGCGGGTGAAACCGCGTGACGTCCGCTAGTCAAGATATAAACCAAAGGATTGTAGTTCAAGGGCCCTACCGTGACCTCTTATTGTCACCATAACTGCGTGTATATGGTAAGTGATTACTGCATCTTATGGCGTGAAAATGATGTGAGAAATCTATGTTAATTAGATATTGATACTCACTTTAGGATCATATCTATACCCGCAGTGGATTAAGTCCTTATGCACAACATCTATATTGATCGGCTCATAGCGCAGTATAGCTTCCCTCAGCTCGCGTCGACTTGATACGTAATTATGGAATGCTATGTGCAGAGGGACACGGCATGAATGCACCTAGAAATAAAAAAAAGCTAATTTTTAAAAACAAAGTCTCGACTGCTGAGAAATTACGCTCTCAAAGTATTAATCAAGCGGTTCAGAAGATAGGCGTGGTCATATGCCATAATACTGTTAGATATAATGTATTGTATGGGGTAATATTTTGTATTTGAGATAGGTAAGTAATTATTTTTGGCTCACATCTACTTCGTGATTTTAGAAAATATTCGCATTTATAGGGTGCATGCAAGCAAAGCCACGTATAATAACTAGCAATATATATATTTTTGTAATGCCCTCATTAAGCTCTTTTGATACCAAACACAGTTTTTTTTTATAGTTCACCACCTTTTCGCCTCTAGAGGGCGCCACATCTATACAGATAAATAAAATTGAAGTGCCTGTTTGTAATTCCAAAATAACAGCATTTTCCTAAATGTATATACAATACTGATATAAAAAAAAAAATTAATTATTTCTCGGTCTGTCTGTTTGTTCCGGGTAATCTCCGAAACGGCTGGACATATTTTAACGGGACTTTCACAGCTAATATAACAAGGAGTATCTTAGACTTTTATTTAAAAAAAACATTACGGATCCGCGGGTCACCGATGAAATTAAATTTACGCGGGTAAAACCGCGGGGCACAGCTAGTCCTATTATATGCGATCCGCTATAGCTTACCAGAACAATCAAGACACTTTCAACGACGCCTCATTTTTTATATATATAAATATATATTTATATATATATATAAATATATAAAGTAGTTTTAGTAGTCTTAAATTGCCAAATACCTTTGCTTTCTCCCGCCTCTGAAAAACCCAATCAGATTCATCACAATACACCTCCTTTATCGTTGGTGAACACGTCTGTTGATATGAACACTCGTTTTCTTTGGCACAATCCTTTAGTC
Organism: Watsonalla cultraria; assembly: GCA_964035505.1. Lineage (NCBI taxonomy): Eukaryota > Metazoa > Arthropoda > Insecta > Lepidoptera > Drepanidae > Watsonalla > Watsonalla cultraria. The sequence continues at coordinate 3,658,683 of OZ037736.1, read as the reverse complement.
CGAATATTGTATTCAACTTTTTTGGAGTTGTAACTTTTAGTTCTTTAGCAGGTGATGTTAATGTTTCCGGTGAAGTATTTGGTTGTTTGACATCCGTTTTTAGCTTTTTTGATGGAGAATGTAATTCTTGGCTCGAACAAGGCTCAGTCAATGGATGTGTTTGGTTGTAGATGTGAGTAAGAAGGTTTATTGCTGGAAGGTAAAGTTTGGATGTTAGATTTACGGCTCAAACAATAGGCACTCGCGGCGACGCCCAGTACTAAAATAATAACGGAAAATTGTTTCTGAAAACCTATATCTACATATTTACATGTCACGTCACGAGTTTTAAGCGCTGGCCTCGAACGCGAATTATTTGGCGCGAGTCAAACAATTACATGCCCAGTTATCCCCACTATTTACGCTTAACTATTAAGGCTTGTGACGGCAACTGTATCTACATACGTACATATTCTCTAGGCTGTAACCCATAGAAATAGGCAGATACCACTTAATATGGTTAGTAAAAACCGTATGAAGTTTCGTAACATAGCTTAGAAGAATGACGTGTTCAAACAGGCAAAATTATTTTGGTTATAAAAAAATGTTATAAAGAGATGTTATCCCTTACCTCTTTTCCGTTTGAATGGTTTCAGACCATATTTATCTAGTTCTTTCTTCCTCTCTGGTGAAGACATAGACTCATAGTCTGGCATTGGAGTAACTCCATCAGTTTTCACAATATAATCATCATTGTTCTTAACTGGAGTCCTTTCATTATCTAATACTCTGTTACTCTTATCATCTATTAAAGGTTTTCGTATCTCAACAACTGGTAAACTATCATTTACAGACATGCCACCAATATCGAAATTCATTCGCGTTGCCTTTTCCAGCCTCGATTTGTGCAATGAATAATCCAGCTCTCCATCTGATATTTCAAATATTTCTGAATTTTGACTAGAACTGAGAATATCTAAAGGTTTTTGAGAGATTTCCTCATTAGTACTCAAGTTATGTACCGAGGTGTCACTTGATCTCATTGTGTATTTACTTGAAGTTTTAGACACTTTATCGACAGATTCACACACTTTATCAAAGAGCTCATCATAATCAATGGATATGTCATAACGATTATCACTTTCGTATGTTTTATGTGTTAGATTATTCAATGGTTCATCTTTATTTGTATCGGCAGATGAATCTGTTGATTGAGTCAAATCAATATCAAGGTTCTTAGAACTCTTATGAGCAGAATCTTCATTAGATGTAGTTGCTATATGTTCACTTGAATGTTCATAAACATATTCTTCAACTAAACTGTCTGTAGAGTGTCTTGTTGGTTTCTCTTCTTGAGTCAAATCAACCATTTTGATTTCATTCTCTTTATATGTACTGTCAATGTTCATTCCCAAATACTCATTTTCATTTAAAATGATTGTATCATCACAAGATTTATCGGGTTGTTTGTAATCTATTTGAACAAATGGCAAGTCAACACTAGAGTCTGGTGACTGAGTTAAATCTAAACTTTCAATGCAATCTTTTTCTTTGATTGCATCATCATTATTATGTATGTTTCGTGTGAGGTAGATATCAATAGGATTCTCAAGTATTGGTTGTGATATTGTAGCAACACATTCAGTAATTTCCATAAAGTCATTTGATTTTCTCTTAGTAATGTCACACTTCTGTGAAAGCTGTGAACACATTTTTGTAGAGTTTTGTGTTCTAATATTAACACACTCTGTGAAGTCCATCACATCAACTGAAGACTTGAGGTCTTGAGACTTCATGTCACTTCTATAATCATCCACTACTATTATATCTGTTTTATCTATGACAGATGCTTCATCATCAAAAAGGTCAGGTGAACAACTTCTGTATTGAGTCAATAGTTTAGTGTTGTGATGAATTATTTCTACATCATGTGTATTTTCTTTTTTTTCTACATCTATAATCACATTAGACATAAGTGGACTCTCATCACTTCTAGTAACTGTATCATCTAAATCAATTGTTTTATCAGATTCATTTGTTATGTAACTTTTCATCTTACTCTTGAAGACTCTTTCACTACATTTAATAGTACCACTCAATACAATGTCTAGTTCCTCCTGTGAACATTCTATTTCTGTAATATTCATATTGTTATCTTCAGTAAGTGTCTTTGCGGGACTAACAGGCCTGCCCGGAATATTAGACCAATCTCTTAGTAAACTACCGTTACTGCTTGATTGCTCCACTAAATCATTGACATAAAATATATCATTGTTCCTAAGATATTTATAAGGGATATTTGTTGCAATGTCAATCAGAAGTAATTTTGCAATATCAAATTCAGTATTGCCTTCTAAATGCTTGGTTTTGTCTAAATTTTGTATTAAGACTTGTGCATACTTATCAGCTATTATTTGCAATCTTTCACTGTCAGTAATTGTAAGTAGTTTGTAATTCTTTCTATGTTTCTTTCCTCTCGAACCAGTTATTGCATTTTTCCTTGTTTCCGGTACCTTGAAGCCATACTGTTGTAGAGTTGTTCTTATTTTACCAATCCTTGATTGTGAGTTTGACACGGAACTCAGTGTATTGCTGTCTTTATTGGTATCTTGCAGAGAATGTGACAAAGCTATTGCCAGCTGTAGCTGTTCAGGATCTATATCTACTCCAGACTGTTTACAGACATTGTCAAACTCTTTGCTATAAGCTATCAGTTCATTTTTCTTGGATTTCAAAACGGTTCTTATATCCTTTTGGCCTCTAATGCGTTTGATTGGCTTTTTGACCTTAGCTTTGTTTGATTTAGAGTTATTACTCTTAGGGCCTGTTAGACTTATCTTCTTGTCTTGAAAGTCTGAGCTCTCATCCATAACAGAGCAACTTGCGAAAAAATAACTCAAAACTTTACATGTTTCTCGGCTATACTGGCAACAAATAAAAAATTGTTGTCAAGTTCTAAATATTTATTAACGTGCTTAACGACATAAATAAGCTTCAATATTACCTATTGACTATATTCATAATTTATACATCGGGTTTATCGATACGTTTCTTTTCTTCGAGAAGGCGGCGTATTGAATCTGCACTCCTGTTCGGCATTCCACTGGATATCATGATTTTCCTTTCAACTTCCTCTATCGGATCTTCATACAGTACTTCAACGGCTTTACGCAAGTTCTTGGTGACACTCGCAAAACTGAAACAAGTAAAAACAAAAATAACCTCAAAATTACTTCTCATTATCAATAATTTTTAGTGCTTGCCTTTAGAAATAAACTTACTGAAAAGTTACACCACATATTGCCCCAAAACATAAAATTCCAACAGCAAGTTTTATACTAAAGGAATTTGCAGGAGTTCCTATTAATTTTCTAGGTTTCCATTTTGACGTATCAATACCGATAGCCATTTTTGATTATTCAAAAAAAAATCTTGGATTTGAAGCAAGCAAGAGTCAAGAGACTATACTCCCTGACTGCCTCGCTACAATTTAAAACAAAACACTACTATAAAAAAATGTAAGTAAAATAAATAATCTTAGGTATCGATTCCTTACTGTTATGAGTGTGTCACAGCACTAGCAATAGGTCAGATTGGCGGGAATAGGGATGGCGATTCTTTCCAAAAAAGATCGATTTTTAAATCGATTCGAATCGTAACTTGAAGAATCGATTCATAAAAAAATCGATGTCAAAAAGATCGATTTCTAAAAAATCGATTTTTTCTCGATTCTGCATTTACAATGTAAATATAAATCCATTTTATGAAAAATAAGATACCATAATAAGCGATCACTTAGTGAATAAACCCTAAGTTTATTCACGAATATTAGCTGCAGTTATTCTTAGCCAACATCGACAACTCGTCAATCTCAACTCAATAAGGCTTTTCAACTTTCAATAACAATATTATATTTAGAGAAAAAAACAATAGCAATAACATTTACAACACCAGTATATGAAGATTCAATAGCAATAATAATGTGTAAAAAAAAAACAAATGACAATCTATCATCCTTCAATATTTGAATTAATTCTTTTTCTTTATTTACATGGCCAGCACTGAGTAGGTCTGGACCTTCTTCTTATTAATACAATAATATTTATACAATAAATTGAACATACCGCCCACCATGGAAAAATCTTATAATTTTCCATTACTTAATTCTTATTACATCATAGCAATTATAATAAAACATAAATCATCTTTAATTCATACTTACCTACCTGTTCGACATCGTTTACATTACTATACATTATGATCGATTTCATTCAGATATCAATAAACAATACACTTATAATTTTACTTACACTTGGCCACCATATTCATTTATTATTAATATATTATAAACTTATAAAATTAACTATATTGTGTAAATTTCATTTAAAAGACATGCATGACCGGTAAGAAGGATTTTTTTTACGATAACGCCATGATGACCATGGCACGGAAAATTTATGATCACTGTGTTCAACACCTAGCCCTATATCTGCACTTTGCGGCTGAGACTTACTTTGAAACCTATTATGTCGATCCAACTTAGGAAATTGTTTACTTTTTCTGTCAACCTTACTTTCATATGCGTGATGTACATGGTTGCATAAAATCTCAATACCTCTATTTTTTTGGGAACCTTGAATTGCCTCGTTTGTACTACTTACATCAACTAAAGTCTTAGGCATTTGAAGATTGGCCCTTTTCAAGGTTGTAACAACCTGATTACATTGAGTTTTACTTGACAAACTAGGATCAATATTTCCTGTACAAGCTCTTTCTGGTTCTGATTTGTTACAATGCAGCAACGAATGATGCTTTCTTCTACATTTGTTGCATCGTACTGATAAGCGACAGTAGTAAACGGCATGATTTGCGCCGAAACAATTAAAACATAGTCTCTGTTCTTTAATAAAATTTCGTCGTGTGTCAAATGATGCAACGGCAAACTTTTGACAGTTAACAAGTCTATGTTCTTCATTACAAAAAATACAAGTATGTTTAGCTACTCGCACATGAAATGAATTTACAACAGTGTTTCTATCCTCAGTGATTATGCTTTTATCTAAAAATTCTAATGATCTATATCTATGTTCTAAGAACTTTTGAAATGAGATCAGAGTAGGTAAATCATTACTAACACTTGTTTGAGCTTCCCATATTTTTCTTGACTCAATATCCAATTTTACACTCAGAATATGAATTATTAAAATGTCCCAACTATCGACCTTTACACCTAAATTCCTTAAAGCATCTAAGCTTTCATTTGAGACATCCAACAAACTTTTGAGCGCTTTAGAATTCGCAGTTACAATACTTTTCTGTTTCATAAAACATTCCAGAATATGATTGACCATGTATCTTTTATTATCATACCTGCTCTCTAACTGTGACCAACAAACTGAATAGTTAGTGCTGGTGATGGGAACATGACGTACCAGTTGCTCAGCCTCTCCGGTCAAATGAGCTTTCAAATAATGTAGTTTTTGTACTTCGTCTAACGATTTATTATTATGTATTAATGAAATGAATAAATTACGAAAACTGACCCACTCTGTATAGTTCCCGGAGAAGACAGGCAATGCAATTTTAGGTAACTTAACATGATGCTCGACAGCCACCGAAGCTTCTATTTTTCGAATTATTAATAAATCGTTTTTGAGTTGTGCTTTGTAGCACAAGTATAACTCTTCTGTGTCATCAAATAAACCATCTTGAAAATATGAAGCTTTTTTTAAATCGATGTCTGTCACCTTAAGAAGTATTTCGCGATGAGTTTGGCAAAAGGCTAACCATTGCGATTCCAAATTTTCTAACCTTGCCTCAATATATGACACCGACAAACGGTCTTTCGAGTACTTTTTATACTTAGAAGTGGCTTTAGAAATATTTATATTTACATCATACTGTAATTTACTGAAACACTCCATATTGGTAACTTCAAAGTTTCCTACTTAAGTAAATAGCAATAAAAACCAATTTCATCAATAATATAACAAAACTAAATTCGTGAAAATCATATATAGCATATCTTAATTTAAAGAACAAGGCATAACAACAATATCTGCTTCATCTGGAGAAATTACTTATTATAGGTATAGATACAATAAACTAACATTACATATTTTAAAGTGCTGAAAATCAACAGCAAGTTTACCTAAACTACTAGACAATTATATACAACATTGTTTCACGTTCATCACGAAAATATTAGCTTGTATGCTTATACATATATACGACTAAAAGTACTTACAGTTTAAACTTGTATTTACACTTCACTAAAACCAGGTTAACAGAGCTCGACCACGTTCCTCCAAACAGCTGCAGATCTTCTTGCAAGTACGGATATACGGCAGTGCTACCACCAGCGCCGCCCACCGTTTATCAGCTATGTCGCACTCAGGAACTCGCTGAATCGCCACTTCATCGTGGCAATGATATGCGGTCATCCGACCACTAGAAACGCCGCCGCCAAGGCCCAGTCAACCCAATATCCGGGCTCCAAGGACCAATGAATAAACCCTAAGTTTATTCACGAATATTTGCTGCAGTTATTCTTAGCCAACATCGACAACTCGTCAATCTCAACTCAATAAGGCTTTTCAACTTTCAATAACAATATTATATTTAGAGAAAAAAACAATAGCAATAACATTTACAACACCAGTATATGAAGATTCAATAGCAATAATAATGTGTAAAAAAAAAACAAATGACAATCTATCATCCTTCAATATTTGAATTAATTCTTTTTCTTTATTTACATGGCCAGCACTGAGTAGGTCTGGACCTTCTTCTTATTAATACAATAATATTTATACAATAAATTGAACACTTAGTATTAAAATCAGGGATTTTTTTTAGTTCAAGAAATTCGATGATCACAATCAATTTTATAACAATATGAAAGTATCAGGTAAAAAAGAAGACATAATTTTACATTCTAAATGTATTTGTTATATTAAGTAATAATTTTAACAACAAAATACTGATTTCAAATTTTTATTCTAAAACTACTGAATAGATGAAAATCGTGTCGTGAATAGAAAAAATCGAGTTTCGATTCTCTAGGGTGAAATATCGATTCACTGAATCGATTCAGTGTTACATATCGATTTAAAAAATCGATTTATTTGGCTCGAAAAATCGATTCTTCGATTAATCGATCTCAGATCGCCATCCCTAGGCGGGAAGAGAGAAGAAAGATGGCGTCAGGGACTAGGATTACAAACATTGTCATACTTAATTAACATTATAATAAAACCACATTAGTTCAATGTTATTCTTTATTTAATTCCCAGTCTACACCGACCAACACATGGTGTCAGTAATTGGGTTCGTAATCTACGTGTCGTATAAGCAGTCGGTCAGTGAAAATTTTCATGTGAGTCGGCGTCATGTCTGATGAAAATCAAAAACCTAAGAAACATGCAGGAATGTCCAGCCCACAGCCCATGGCGATGAATGGTAATTTGGCTCAACAGTGGAAGAAATGGGTGCAGTCATTTAAAATTTATTTACGTGCGTCTGGCATGGATGAAGAAAATGATGGCAGAAAGGTAGCATTATTTTTACACGGTATTGGAGAAAAAGGAGTAGACATATTTAACACGTTTGGAAAAGATGAGGATATGATTAAATACGATGATCTCATAACGTTATTTAATAATCATTTCGCCCCAAAAGCGAACCTCACATATGAAAGCCATAACTTTTTCACATATAAACAAAGTGAAAATGAAACGTTAGACGACTTTGCTTGCACACTTAAATTAAAGTCTCAAAACTGTGAGCTAGGAGAGCTGCAGGAACGCCTCGTGAAAATAATGTTTATATGTAACATGCATCAAAAATACAATTTTATCAGAGAAAAATTATTGCTTGAAGATAAATTGAATCTTGATAAGGCCTTAGAAATGGCAAAGGCCATGCTTGCATCCAGACACCAAACAGATGAATTATCAGCAGAACAAAGTTCAGTATTGTATAATATGAGTCAGTCACGCTCAAGATCAAAATTTAACACAAGAAATGTCAGTCAATATGGTAACCAGTCAAGACAGGAAGTTTGTACAAGGTGTGGGCAGGTGCATCGTTTTAAATGTCCAGCATTGGGTGTTAAGTGTAAAAAATGTGAAAAAGTTGGTCATTTTGCAGTTTGTTGTCGGTCAACTCAGTCAAAGTCAGTAAAATATGTACAGTCGGAAAGTGATATGCATCAGGTACAGTCAGAACAAGATGATTTATTCATAGGTCATATTCAGTCATCCAACTCAAGTGAATGGACAATTAATGTATACATAAATAATTCACAAATAAATTGTATTATTGATACAGGCAGTGATGTCAATATTATGTCAAAAACTGTTTATGATTCACTTAATACAAAAAGTGAACTGTCTAAAACTGATGTAAAAATTAAGTCATACACTGGTAATAGTTTAGAGGTATTGGGTCAACAAATCTTAGAGTGTAAATTCCAATTTAATGACCTCTTTATGACAAAACAAATTAATTTTATAATTGCAAATGTGAATTCTCCAACTGTATTAGGTAAACTTACATGCTCACAAATTGGGCTAATTAAAAGAGTTTTCTGTGTTGACACTACAAGTGTACAAACATTGAAAGGTGATATCAGTCATAATGAGTCAAGTTCAAGTCAAGTAACATGTCCTAAAGTCACAAGAAGTCAGTCACAGTCATTTCCATTACAGTCAAGTCAGTCTCAAAATATTAATTTAAATAAGCTTGTTGAATGTAATAATTATCTTTTTACCGGTCTTGGTTGTCTTCCTGGTGAGTGTCACATAAGTACAAATCCTGAGGTACAGCCTAAAGTTGATGCTCCGAGGAAGGTACCATTTGCATTACATCATAGACTTCAAGAAGAACTTGAGAAGATGGAAAAAATTGATGTCATTACCAAGGTCACAGAACCTACTGAATGGGTGAGTTCCTTAATCTTAATAGAAAAAAAAAAATGGTCAATTAAGGGTATGTCTAGATCCCCGCAATTTAAATCAAGCCATTAACAGGACTCATTATCCTATTCCATCAGTAGACATGGTCCGCGCCAAGGTGGCTGGTGCAAAATTTTTCTCCACCTTGGATGCAAGTAGTGGATTTTGGATGTGCAAATTAAATGAAAAGAGTTCTTACCTCACAACTTTCAATACACCTTTTGGCAGATACCGCTTTAAACGTCTTCCATATGGAGTTAACTGTGCTCCTGAGTATTTTCACAGAATTATGACGGAAATATTTGGTGACATAACAGGGGTGGCAGTATATAGCGATGATATTCTAGTAAGCGGTAAAACATTGCATGAGCATAATGAGCGTCTTAATATGGTATTTAAAAGAGCAAAGGAAAACAATGTCAAGTTTAATAAAGAGAAATGTACATTTGCTAAGGAGAGTATAAAATATCTGGGTCATATTTTTTCAGCAGATGGAATCACAGCTGATCCAGACAAAGTCAGAGCAATCAAAGAGATGCCCTCTCCTACCTGTCTAAAGGATTTACAACGATTTCTGGGCCTACTTAATTATTTAAGTCCTTTTATTAAAAATATGGCAGGTGAGACAGAAATTCTACGCCAATTATTAAGAAAATCTACTGATTGGCAGTGGACTGCCAACCATGAAATAACATTTTGTCATTTGAAGCAATTAATATGTCAAGTTCCAGTGTTGTCACATTTCAATGTACATGACCCTATTGTTCTACAAAGTGACGCTAGTAAGAGTGCTGTCGGAGCAGTGTTGTTACAAAATCAACATCCAGTATATTATGCTTCAAAAACTTTAACGGATACACAGCAAAAAATGGCTCAGATTGAGAAAGAACTTTATTCAATAGTTTTTGTCTGCATCAAATTTCATCAATTTATATATGGACAAACTGTAACTGTTGAAACAGATCATGCTCCTTTAATAACATTGTTTAAAAAGCCTTTAGCCGAAGTTCCTACACGTCTCCAAAGAATGATGTTAAAAATTCAACTCTACAGTCTAAATGTAGTTTACAAGAAAGGCAGTCACATGTACATTGCTGATACCTTGTCAAGAGCAGCACTCTCTGAAACAAGTTCAGATGAATTAGATGATGATATTATTGTACACGTCAATTTACTGATTAAGTCATTACCAGTCTCGTCAGAACGTCTACAGTGGTTAATCAAAGGGACTAATGAAGAAGAAAGTTTACAGATTTTGAAAAAATACTGTATCGAAGGATGGCCATCAAGTAAAACTCAAATTCATGAAGGTCTGCATGAGTATTGGCAGTATAGATTTGAGTTACATACAGAAAATAATTTAATTTTCAGAAATAACAGTATTGTCATACCTAAAAAATTGAGGCCCGATATTTTGAAAATAATACACAGTGGGCACTTGGGAATTGAAAGGTCAAAAGCGTTTGCTAGAGGACATGTATTTTGGCCATTTATGTCAACTGATATAAAAAACAGTGTTCGGTCATGTCATATTTGCTTGTCACATAGAAGTGCAAATGCTCCAGAGCCACTTATGCCACATGATGTTACATCACTTCCATGGGAAAAAGTTGGTGTTGATTTTATGGATTATAAATCTAGAAAATACATAGTACTACAAGATTACTACTCAAATTATATTGAATTAATGACAGTGGCAAGTACTAATGCCAAAACTGTAATAGTTTGTCTTAAAAGTATTTTTAGCAGACATGGTATTCCAGTTGAGTTATTCTCTGACAATGGACCGCCATTTAATTCAATAGAGTTTAAGAATTTTATCTCTGAATGGGGAATACATCACAATACATCTAGCCCTTACATACCAAGGTCAAATGGGTTGGTAGAGTCGGCAGTGAAGATATGTAAACATTTTCTTACCAAGGCAGAGGAGTCTGGAACAGATCCATATCTTGCTTTGCTTCAATTCAGGAATACACCTAGAGGAAATCTACCATCACCGGCACAGTTATTAATGTCACGTTCACTTAGAACACAATTGCCAACAGTCACAAAAAACTTAAGACCAAGAACAGTCAAATTTCAAGAATATGTAAAAAGTAAGGAAGAAAATATAAATAAAATGAAAAATTACTATGACAGAAAGACTAGATCATTATCAGAACTACAAGAAGGAGATAAGGTCTATTTTAAGAAAATGCCAGATACTCCATGGATTACAGGCACAGTAAAGTCCAAATGTGATCAGCCTAGGTCTTATACTGTTGAAGGGTCAGATGGATTTACAGGAAGGAGAAACAGACAACATATATTGAAGCCTCCGCTGTCACCTCAAATGGTATCTCAAGACATGGTACACCGAAGTCCAAGTATCAAGACATCTCCCAATTCTCATGCAGTAGCACCATCTATTGAAGAGCATACAACTCCAGTTGAAAGGCGCACTAGGTGTGGAAGAGTCGTAAGAGCACCAAGACGGCTAGACTTATAAAAGCTATTTAATTAATTGATTTATTTATTATGCTTATTAAGCAAACATTTAGGCAATGGCTGTGAAGGGCTGATTAAGTTACTTAAGTCTAGAATATAATATAGGTAGAGATTTAGTTAATAGATTGTCTTATTTTAGTAAATTAAAAATCTGTTGTCAGAAGTTATTGTTAAGAGTTTACTCAATCTTTGCGGAACTGACTCAAGCTGTAAAATTATAATAACTTAAGTTTTTGAATAAGGAGGATGTTATGAGTGTGTCACAGCACTAGCAATAGGTCAGATTGGCGGGAAGAGAGAAGAAAGATGGCGTCAGGGACTAGGATTACAAACATTGTCATACTTAATTAACATTATAATAAAACCACATTAGTTCAATGTTATTCTTTATTTAATTCCCAGTCTACACCGACCAACACACTTACAATGATCCCTACTAATATTATAAATTCGAAAGTAACTCTGTCTGTCTGTTACGCTTTCCCGCTTAAACCTCTCAACCAATTTTGATGAAATTTGGCACAGGCAATCTTAAGACCCTGAAAGAGGACATAAGCTACCTTTTATTAAAAATATTAGGGTTCCGCGACAATAAGGATGAAACTAAATCTACGCGGGTGAAACCGCGGGGCACAGCTAGTATTAACTAAAATACAACCTCAACAGGCAAATATAACAATAGTGCATGTAAAGTAAAGATGCTAAAACGTAGTACAATCGTGAAGTTTTCAGTCAGATAGACTATTCAAATTACACTTAAGTCGATTTTTTTATAATACCTACCTTATCTATAGGCACAAAATATGAGTGCACATCAAAAATAGTGCATGTTTTCATTCGCATTTAAAAAAAATAAAAAAAATCGTGATGTATACAATTCATTCACATAAAGGAGACTAGGCGTGGGCATACTAAACAAAAAAGCTATTATTCAGGACCAAGATAAATACGATTTCGCTTCTCGTTCGTACGCTATTCAGTATTTTGTTAAACACTGGTAACCCTATAACTGTCAAGTTACAGCTAGCAAGAATGATTACTGTAAAAATTAAGTCAGTCAATCAATCATTCGAAATATAAACAAAACGTTTTGTGTTGGTGTTGATATTAAAATTTGATAGATAATCTTTTTCAGCGGAATGTCCTTACTCCAGAGCTGCTTTGAGGAATATGAAGCAGCTAAGGGCTTTAATATAGTACAATGTGAAATTATTGCAAAGCTTGCTAACATAACGTAATGTATCATGTACTAGCACTTTTCATTTTCTTTATGAATACACGCGTTTCTTGTTTCCCACTATTATATCATTAATATTCTTATTATGATTAAATGAAATACTGAAAAAAGGCTCCATTTACTTAAATTATAGATCGTTTATAATATACTAACGGACGTCATGCGGCTTCACCAGCGTAGTAGTAGGGATAAAAAATAGCCTATGTTACTCACTGATGATATAGCTATCCATTGCTGAAAGAATTTTCAAGATCGGTTAAGTAGTTTCGGAGCCTATTTAATGCAAACAAACAAACAACAGTCAAATCTTTCCTCTTTATAATATTTATTATTTAATTATTATTATTACTAAAGTAAACCAATACAATACCATAGCTTTGGTTAGTTTAGTACTAGATTAGATGGCACTTGATAATGTCTAAAAACTTATTATAAATTTATTTTTATGTAAATATTTTTTTTATTTTCAGACTATCATTTGAAGACACCAAGAAACCAGGGGAAGTATTAATAAAAGCACTCGACAGAGCTGGTTACTCAATAACTCAGTACCGAAAGTTAGTAGCTCTCTCCCAAAACGTCAAAACAATAGTCACCTACTACAAACCACAAACTAAAGTTGCAATTCTCATTGCTAATGATAAATATGAGCATTTAATGAAGCTGGTAACACCGTCTGTTGATTGCGACTCCTTGGCTGCAAACTTGAAGAACTTGGGTTTTATTATAGTCACATTGAAAAACACTGTGAGCAGATCCTTGAAACATATACTCAGCACCATTTTTGATTTGATTCCTGAAGATTCATATTGTGAGTAAGAGTAATAGAGATAATTTTTTTTCTTTTTGGTAGGTTGCTATTTATAAACTTATATAAAAAAATTACAGCCATAGTGGCCTCGGGGTTAGAGCAGTCGCCTGCTACGCAAGCAACGCAAGTTCGAATCCCAGCAGTGCTTGTACTAATGAGATTTCCTAAAAAAAAGTATAAAAGTATGTTTAGTTTAGTTTATAGACATATGTATAGTGCCTGAGATGGCGGATGGACTCACCCTCTGTCACGTTGGCACTTAATCATATACGGTAAAATGTGGTGTTGAAAATTACAACACCTCTGACTACCCTTTCAGAGGAATACAGGCGTGAGCATATGTATGTATGTAAATAAAAATAAGTATAAATATAAATTTAATGAATAAAAATAATAAATTTCAAGCTTCATGAAATAAGTACGGGTTGCTTCTTCTCAGATATTTTCTATACATACAGATTAAACAATTTTTTATCTGTCTCTCTGTTGGTTCTGGCTAATCCGGCTCAGAAACGGCAGAACTTAACAGACTTTCACTGACTGAACTGATATAGAATATATTATGCCAAATATGTCAAAATTCCTCAAGCATAAAGCATGCCCAGGGCATATCTATTTACTATCAAATAAAGTAAGTTGTAATAGGTGGTGAATGAATAACGAATGGTAGTCGCAAGCCATCAATACCAAGCCTCATAGCTCTACCACCAAAGACACCATGAATAACTAAATTCCTTATAACATTCCAGGTTTCATCTTCTACGCTGGCCACGGCTGTGAAATATCTAACACAAAGTGCATGCTCGGAGTGGAATGCCCTGACGAAGACTTGAGTATGGACCACTGTGTCACCGAGAACTATGTATTGAAACAAGTGGCTAAATGCAAGCCTGACTTGTGTGTGTTTATTATGGACATGTGCAGGAAGTTCCTTGAAAGGTAAATGTGGTTTGTATGATAGATATAGTTCTTCCCAGAAGACTATTTACTGAACCTGTGGTCATTTCATCAATGCATGTAAGTGCTCTACCACAGCTAAACTGAAAATGTTCATAGATAGGTATGTGGTATCTGTTGGTACTACAAAATATAAATAAGCCTTTAGTCGCAAATATATTCTCTACTGTTTTAATAAACGTACCTAAATACTGTTACTCCATTTTTTAATTGTCAGATGACGACATGAGTTTTACTACATAGCAGAATTTGCAGCAACGCATTTCGTCGTCAAACTACGCTGCTATGACTTCCTGTTGTGATTGTCAAATTTGCTTTTAGCTGTATCTTGAACAACTATACTATGCTACTCCTGCAATCAAGCCCAAGTGTTTATATAACTATAAAAATAATAATAAGGTTGTTTGTTACGCTTTCACGCAAAAAGTACTTCACCGATCATCAAACTTTGTACATTTATTGTTGGAGGTAGAAGTAACATAGGATACTTTATTATTAAAGAATTAATATTATGCGATCGAAGCCGCAGCTACTAATTTATATACATATATTTAATTAGTCATAAAAATTCCCAGAGAGTCCAACCCAAAGATATTCAGCTCAATATCAGAAGTAGATACATATAACATACACAAGAATCTGCTGATTGGCTACGCTACACAGTCATCAGAAGCCGCGTATGAGGTGTTCCAAATAGAATGCTCCACAACCATAGATGTGAACCAAACATATGAACGAAGACCGGGTGATACAGACAAGATAGTGCCAGGGGCCAGTCAGTATGTCAATGCACTCTGTACAAGGCTCAGCGATGATTTGGATATAAGCAGTCTAATGGATAAAGTTCATGGTGGTATGTTTCATAATCTACTACAATCTATACAGATAAATAAAATTGAAATGTCTGTTTGTAATTCCAAATACACATCTTCACCATCCTGCCCTTATCCCATGTTATATTTTGTGGTTGGCGCAATGTGTTCTTCTCTTCCATTTCTTTGTATCAGCCGTCATATCTCCCATTCTAGCCATATCATCTTTCGCTATCTCTTCCTCACTTCCTTTCTCTCTTCACTAAATGCATATAAAAGTTCTTAAAGAAAAAAAAACCCTCTGTCCATCAGTTTGTTCTGACTAAACTCTGAAACGGCTGGATTGATAAATATAAAGGATATCTTGTTATTTTGAGCTAACAACAAAGTTGACTGCAGTTCGGAGGTTAATCTCATATTTTAATGAAAAACTCTTTCAGATGTTGAACACTCCTTGAAAAAACAAAGACCCATAAAACTCCAGTGTGGAGTGGCCAAGAGATCACTGTACGATCCTGTTCAAGGTAAAATATACTATATACAACCTTAATTACTTAACAATAAGAACTATTTCGGATTGACACATTTGTTTTTTTTCAGGAGATACGAAAAAACTATTAAATCAATTGAAAGAAGTTTCTAAACAGTATGAAGAAAACTGCTTAGTGTTTTGATTAACTATATTGTTCAAGGAATGGTGCTACTCGTAGTTAAGTAATTATAAGGATTACTGTGATTATGTTAAAAATGTATTAACGCCAATTATATACATCAGATTATTATTTTTATATTTGCCTTTTTTTTGTGCCTCTAACACCGCCCATTACAAGATTAATGTATATATAGCCATTTGAGTGATATATGCATAAGAGATAGATGGTAAAAAAAGTAAAATAATTTAAAGGTATGAGACTGAATTCACACCATGGCATTGATGGCTTAGTAAGTGTGGAGATCATTTCATTACAGTATTGTAACGCTTTGCTAGTTGAAACGATACTCGTATGATATATGTCACCATTAATATTTTAGCGCAAGCGTGAGAGAATGTTACTTTATCCAGCCCTACTGTAAGCCAGTAAATGACGTCACGTGACATCATTCCCGTACGTTTATTATCGTTTCTAGCGAAGCGTGAGGATAGTGTTACTTTGTCTATGGGCCATGCCCAAATGATTATTATTGTTATTTAAAAAAAAACATCAAAATAACAATATAACTGCACTTTAATTAACACTTTACCAACGTCACCAATGTCTAAAGCTATTTCTTCATGAGAGTATGTGGCTGGAAGTGGTTGACTATGTTCACCCACCAGCTGTCCTCGACACCTTTGGTGAACTCTCTTATAAATCTATAGTTTAGGATATAAATCTTTTCCTGGTACTCTGGCTGGACACTGGAACAATCAAACAGGTTTGATCATTATGTATTTATTCTAGCTGTGCACTGAGGTTTCACCTATGTAGATTTCATGGGTAGCCGCGGAACCCTTATGATTAAAAAAAATAAAAGTTGCCTAATTGCTCCTTGTACCATTAGCTATCATCAGTGAAAGTCCTGTTAAAATCAGCCTAGCCGTTTCGGAGATTAGCCGGAACAAACAGTTGAACAGACAGATGGGTAAAAAATATTAATTTAGAATTACAAACAGACACTTAAATTTTATTTCTCTGTATAGATTAGAAGCAAATTACTAAAAAAATATTTGTCCTCTGTTCTGAAGAACATTCATATAAATCCTTAGTCTTTAGACATAAGACCTAATTTTAGTGGAGGAGCAAATAAAAATACCTACCCTAATGAAATAGGGGGTAGGTCTCCAGTCTCCTTCATGTGTTTCAGACCTCTGAGGACATGGTAGCACATTGTGATCTCCACCCATCGCTTGTCTGCATCATCAAACATTACACCCACCTAAAAATACAATACATTTACTATATTATTATATACACAATGGTAATTGCCTTAACTGGATGTGAAATATTCTTATGTCTTAAAAGTACACATTCACTGCTAACATTGTACCTACATACATATGCTCACGCCTGTATTCTCCGAAGGGATAGGCAGAGGTGTTGTAATTTTCAACACCCACATTTTACCGAATATGATTTAGTGCCAACGTGACAGAGGGTGAGTCCATCGCCGTCTCAGGCACTACGCAGCATACGTCTTTGCATTATTTCCCAAATGCAGGTTTCCTCTGGATGTTTTCCTTCACCGTAAAGCACGTGGTGTGAAATCACTGTACATAAGTTTTTAGAAAAACTCAAAGGTGCAGGCCCCGCTGGGATTCGAACTTGCGTCGCTTGCGTTGCAGGCGACTGCTCTAACCCTGAGGCCACCACGGCTCTTTGAAACATTGTACCTTCTTCGTCAATTCGTTAACAGTTGGATGCGCAGATGCGTCATTAAACACATTAAGAAGGATTAAATAATGTTGGGAGTATTCCTTTAATCACTTAAATTAGACATTCAGTTAAGTAATATTTCATCAAGTTAGCATTCCTTGCAGTAATATCATGTAGAGTATTGTAAATAATTATTTTTAGGCCAAAAATAATATTTTTATTCAATGAAATTATGAATATGTTCTTCAAGGGCATGATGAGCTATTTACAGGGTTGGCAAGTGATAGTCCTGGTATTGGAAGTGACCATAGACTGCGGTTACCACTTACCACCAGGCGGATCCCATGTTTATTTAACACCAGGCATATATAAAAAATATATATATACATTGTCAGACCCTAAGTAAGTAAGTAAAGTAAGGGTTCTTTACTTCTTTTTCTTTCTTTTCTTTAGTGTTTGTACATAATTATTGGAAGTTCATCAGATGGAATTTTTTTATGACAGATGTCTTTGTACAACAAAACAATAAACTTAATAATTATTACCTGATAAGGGAAAGCATAGAATATATCCTCCTTTTCGATGGAAAGCATCTGCCTCTGCGTGACTGAGAGCTGTGACACTGCATTCCTGAGAGTATTAATGGCTTCCTTTTCCACCAGACCTTCTAAAGCTTTGAAATCACTCCGCTGGAGGGCATCTGAAACAACCTGACGGTGGAAGTTAAGCATTGTTTATGGAAAATAAAAAGAACATTATGTATGTTCTTTTGAATGAAGCCTGATTTTAATTACTGTACATAATATGATTTATTATAAGTTAAAATCAAATCATTTTATTCAATACATATATGCAAACTTTGAACACTTAGTTATAACTACAATCATTTTCAAATGAATGGCTGCCAGAAGTAACAGTGAAATATTGTGTTTTAAATGGGTGTATTTAAATCAATTGAATAACTTTAAATGAGCAAGCTTGTCTTGTATATATATAATCTTGGAAAGGGCTCCAGGTTTCAGTGGTGTTAGATCAATTTAGCTAGGTTTAATTTCTAGGAAACAATGTTTTAATAAATCTATTCAGTTACACAAATGGGTATTAAGTATCCATGAAATTAAAGACAACCTACCTAGTTAGCTGTGGTCTAATGAATCAATGAATATGAATGAATCAAACGAGGCTGTAGCAGTTTCAAATTAATGTCATGTTTTAAACTACGGATGAACAGTTTCATTGAACACATGCATTTAAGGGTGAAGATTATGCATTAGATAAGCATTTAGATACGATATGAAGTTTAGGATCTAGTAGATGATAAGAACGTACCTGAACTGCATGCTTAGAACCTTCTATGAACTCATTCAAGCTAAATTCTGGCTCAAAATAAGGTCTAATGATGAAGTTTGCAAACATCCAATTTTTCATGAATTTTAAGAACGACGGCCAAATGACAGGCGGAAATTCCATTAACTGCGGCAACTTCCTCGTCTTTACTTTCTCTTCTGAGTAATTTCGGAATTGTATAATAGGACATGATGAGGTTATAGATAGTTGTTTTGGTAAACTTTTGTGCACAAATCTGTCACAATATCTAAAAGTTTGCCTTGTGAGGACTGACCTTAAAGCTAAATTCATATTTAATTATAGGTTAACAAAAAAACTACTACTATTTTTTATTTTAAAATGAAAAGCTAAATATGAAACACAATAATATCTTCTTACTTAAAAAAATATTAGTTTTCATTACAATTTAAGAAAAAATATGTCAAAATTGACAAGTACCGTTTTCCAGCATTTACTATTGGCTTTCGTAAAATTAGCCTCAACGCTATTGGACAATTTCTAGAATACAGCTAAAACTACTTAAGTAGACAAACAGGAACAGTCTAGTGATTCGTTTAGAAACTCACGCTCGGCTTAGCAATAATTTTCAAAAATCTTACAAATAATTTTTCATGCCAAACAACCTTTAATACAGGGTGTCGGAGAAAAAGGAACAGTTGTCTTCTAGAAGTTGTAGGGTTTTATGAATATATCACTATATTGTAATCGTAAAATATCTAGCTCCAACGATAACGTAGTTATAAGCTATAGCCGTAGAGCTTGCGGCCTTAAGCGATTGAATGAACGCGCGGCCGCGTTTACCTACATTCCGTACGCTGTAATTAAACTTTTTAAATTAAGGGGAATGTTTAATGGTTTTATGGGATTATTTCAGGATTTATTAGTGGGAGAAAAAAAATAAAAACGTAGTTAGATTTCACGTGAATAACTCTACGTTACAGCTGATTTTTATGCGAAAATAAGGTATTGATATGGTCAAATTTGAACACCAATTACTCGAAAACGGAAGAAAATATTTTTGTCGTAATAATTTTAATTGCTTCCTAAAATTATACCCCATCACATATTTTAGGAGCTGTCCCGGTTTCCCCGACACCCTGTATAGTAGATGTGAACTTAAAACGTGAAGGCGAAGCTGGGTAAACTATTTGTACAATTATTTTTGGTTTGAACATAGTTTGCACATAAAGAAACGCCCATAGTTTATTTAAATATAGGTTTGTTTCTTCCGCAACGCATTATGTTATGACCAGCCAAGGAACCAATGATAAGTAAAAATGTCTTTGTCAAGATGTTGTCAAGTCAAATTCAACCAGTCAAGCAAGCCAAAGCAAGTTAACCAACTGCAAACTAACCTTGCTAAGCTGTCAGGCAGTCAGTGACACTGACAAATTTGTCAGACAAAAAATTGTGATACGTCAACTTCATTCATTTCTTGAGTTAGCTCAACACGAACCCGAAATATTCAGGAATGAATGGCCGGGAATTCTGAATAAATTTCACTAAAATAGTTAAGTACCACCTAATTAGTCAGATTCAACAAGAGCCATGGACGATCAAGCGTGTCCACGTTGTAAAACAACGAAGTACAGAAACCCATCGCTGAAGTTGATGGTAAACGTATGTGGCCATGCTTTATGCGAAAGCTGTGTGGATCTACTGTTTTTGAAAGGTAATACTTGTATTTACTTTTAATTATTTAGATTACTAAACTACTTATTACGAAATAATCCTTATAGTTTCTTAAAAAAGGTATATATTTGCGCGTAGACTAATATCAACAGGTACTTTACTTCAGGTACGTTTTATGTTTTGCCGGCATTTTTTACTTTTTTTTATTACAGGCTCCGGTTCTTGCCCTGAATGTAATGTACCTCTACGGAGAAGTAATTTCAGAGTGCAATTATTCGAAGACTCTATGGTTGAGAAAGAAATTGATATTAGGAAGAAAGTACTCAAAGATTACAATAAGAAGGAGGAAGACTTTGCCACTTTGAGGGAATATAACGACTATTTAGAAGAAATAGAAACCATAATATACAACTTAACAAATAACATTGATATAGTGAACACTAATAAGAAAATTGACCAGTATAAGAAGGAAAACAAGGAATTGATTATGAAAAATAAGGTTAAAATTGGTAAGGCTTATTTACTTTTACCTTAAGCTGTAAGAATGTGCTTGCTGGACCAAGCATTATCCATTAGTTGCTATTGACCAGAGCAGTCATGGTCAATATCAGGGTGCATTGAATTTTCAGAGGTATAACTATAAGTAGGTAGGTTTGGTATATACCAATTTGGTGCAGTGTATGTACATATGTTTTGGTGGTAGACACTAGAGATGAAATGGATAGCAGGCGGCCGGATAGTATTAAAGCCACTGGATAGTTACCCGATATCCGTTTCGTCTCTAGTAGACACACACACACAGCATGAGTGTATTCAGTCATGGCAAATAGTAAGTCTGCTTATCTGCATACAGTGGTGTGCATTGCATATAAGCAGGTAAGCAATTTGTGATCACTGAATACACTTGTGGTGTGTGTGTGTGTTTATGTTCGTGTGTTCGTCTTTACCAAAACATGTACCTACCCCGCGCTACATAGGTATGTACTTAAACTGACTACCTGCCTACTTATTGTTTTTGCTTACCTCTCTGAAAATCCAATGCACGTTGTCCTGTCTGCATATATGGAATGGAAATGAAAAATGGAATGAAAAAAAAAGGTTGTACTTTAAGTATTGGACATCAGGAATATAATATTATACTATACTAGCTGTGCCCTGCAGTTTTACCTGCATAGATTTAGTTTCATACTTATTGTTGCGGAACCTTAAAATTTCAATAAATAAAAGTAGCCCAAGTTACTCCTTGAAACATCAACTACATGCCAGTGAAAGTCCTGTTAAAATCGGTCCAGCCTTTTCAGAGAATACCCGGAACAAACAGACAGACAGACAGAGAAAAGTTTTAAAACTTGGTTTTTCAGTGTCATGTGCATGTAAACTTTGATATGCATTTAGTAAATAGCTGTTATTTTGGAATTACAAACAGACACTTTAATTTTATTTATCTGTATAGATAATAATATGCCATGAACACATTAGAAACTAAAAAATTCATAATATAATAATATTAGTATGTATCTGTTAGTAGATAGTTAATAGACATCAGAACCAAATAAGCGTCACTGTTGTATTATATATATACACAGGCCGAGAAGAAGTGGAGCTGGAAGAGATCCTGGAGATCGAGAAGCAGATGGAGGAGCTTCGAAGAGCAGAAATAACACGCATGGAACAGGAAGCTAAGAAGCAGAAGATTAGAGAGAAGGAAGCCCTCATTGACGAGCTGATGTTTGCCGATGGAGACGCCAAAGATATCCTGAACACATTTGCACAGACCATTGCTAGTAAACAAGAGGCTGAGGTGTTGCCAGTTATGCCAAAGGTAGTTTTTAATTGTACATACATACATAAGCTCACGCCTGAATTCCCTGAAGGATTAGGCAGAGGTGTTCTAATAACAGCAGCCACTTTTCACTGAAGATGATTAAATGCCAATGTGACAGATGTTCATCACTGTCTAAAGCACATTAAATCAGGGGCATGCTTTGCATTTTCAGAGGACTAGGCATAAACAATAAGTAGATAGGTAGGTTAGGTACATACCAATCCAGCGCTGCGTAGGTACATACGTTTTGGTAGAGAGTATAGACACATAAACACAAATACACACAAATGACACGAGTGTATTCAGTCATCACATAAGGTAAGCAGTGCATATTTATTTATATGGAATGCACATGCCTGTTATAAATATGTCTTTTAATTACTTCTCAGACATACACCTCACAATGTAATCATTCACCATAAAACTAATGTTTTGAAAAACTCATTGGTAGGAGCCGCTGGTATGCGAACTTGCATACCCCATCTCCCACTTGTTCTACACTTTTAATTCTTAATATTGACCCAATGTCCAGGTAACTCAATTCTCAACGGGTGTGAAGTTCACTCGAGGCTCGGCAGCGCAGGCCTTGCCTATTATCGAAGAAGGTCCGTTATATAAGTACGAAGCGCCGGTGGTGCCCGACCGGTGCGGGCCCGACGCGCCGTCTATTGACAATATTGTTAGCTGCGGATATCTGCAACACGTGAGGTGAGACTCATATATCATTATATATTTCATTCATATTATTATATATATCATAATATTTTCTACGAGCTGTGCCATGCGGTTTTACCCGCGTAGGATTAACAGTTAAAAACTAATAAAAAAATTCATGATAAAATTTAATTTCTAAGTAACATATACTTAGACATTAATTTTTTATTTAATGTCTAAGTAACATATACTTAGATATTATTTTTTTATTATCAAATAATTTTTACTAAAAATATATATTTATTCAGATTAGTAAAGTTTAACCGTCTAATTGAATAAATGAATATTTATAAATGAAGTATTTATAAAAGAAATTGTTATAAATGAATAGCTATTATAATAAATGCATAATATGGAAGTATAAATGGTATACTTACAAAAAAATATTTTGTCGGCTAGAACGGTTCCGGCTAATCCCGGCTAATTACGACTGGACCGATTTTAACAGAACCTTGTTGATATTACAAGGAATATCAGGTGTCTGCTAAAATATTGGGTTAGGCGAAATAAAGCGACCAATGAAACTAAGCTTACGCGGCTGAGAGCTACTTAGTTTTGTGAACACTTGCTTTGAGTTCAAAACCAAAATGTTGCGAATCAATTACACAACAAAAGTGTCTGATGATCTTATTGATCTAATTGATTAACTGCTATAACTATAGCCATCATTGTGTAGTAAAAGTAATTTGTTTTTCCACGCCACAGAGCAGAGAACGAAACAGAAAAGGCAGGCGGTTATTCCTCAACTCTGCCGTGCCTCCGCGCTCTACAGGATGCTCTAGCGGGCCTGTACCATGCCAGCTGACACTACACCCCACCCACTTTCACCGATACTGTCATTATACTCGATTAGATATCGATTATACGCCGTTTACTCGAGTTACGGGATTGTGAGTATGTTTGGGCAATGATTATGATCTGATGAAGGATTGTGAGTGATTTATAGAAGCAACTCTCGATGTAAATTACAAAGCATATAATAATATTACGATTATTATAAACCGCGAAAGTTTGTATGAATGGACAGTTATTTGTTACTCTTTCACGCAAAAAGTACTGAATGTATTTTTATGGAACTTTACAATAACATGGCTTACACACCAGAATAACACATATGGCTGTATTGAATAAGATATTGTGTGAATTGTCTAAAATATAACGATAAGTACTAATCTTGCGTGAACGAAGTCGCGGGCAGAGGCTAGAAAAAATATATAGTAAGTATGTAAAATTATTTCGAATCTTCATGTAGCCTTTGTTGATATTTGGTAGTTAAGATTTTCTATGTTAATATAGGAAATACTTCCGACTGGGAATTCACCTGAGAGTTAATCCAGATATCTGTAATATACTAGCCTTTGGTACGTAAATCATATCTTGAGTAAATATTAGGTGTTGTTACACCCATCCGTTACGGGAAGGGGCGAAGCGCGTCGAGTTGCACTTCTATTTATTATTTCACTATTCTTTGTCTGATATAATAAAATGACACATTGGAGTGGGATAGGGCCTGTAGACAAAGTAACATAATGCCCACGCTTCGCTAGTAGAAACGATACAAAATATACGGGAATGACATATGTCACGTGACTGATTTATGTCATTTCCATACATTTTGTATCATTTCTATTAGCGCAAGCGCGAGAGAATGCTACTTTGTCTAGGCCTACTGTAAGGAATCGATTCAAAATTATCGAATTCTCGAGATGAATTTTGTTAAATACATTGGGAAGTGATTGAACACTAAAATATAAAATGTGTGATATTATTTTTGTGAGGTGTTAGCTATTATAACAATGTGATAGGTATTATGTATGTGTATGTGTGTAATATGTTGTGTGTGTAAATATGTTGTCTCTTTCCCCCTTATTACAAAAAACATTGATAATACGTGGTTTAAAAGTAGTTTCATCTCTTTTTATGATATGAATTTCAAAAGGGATGGACATAGTCCGAGTTTGGTCTAGTCTTGGTTTAAACCATGTTTTGTAATAAGGGAGTTTAAGTAAGCATTAGTTGAGTGACAATTTTTGATTTGGCAGCTGTGTAATGTAGAGACGAATTTGTAAGAAGAAAAATATCTAAGAAGTAACCGAATTGTAAAATTTCTTAACTGTAGAAAAGCTTTATTTCAAAATAACGCGACAGTGAATATTGATATTTTGTTTCCTAATATTTTCGAGAGAGCCGTGGTGGCCGTGGGTTTTAAGGAGTCGCCTACCAGGTAACGCAAGTTCGAATCCCAGCGGGGCTTGTACCAATGAGTTTTACTAAAAACGTATGTGCAGTGATTTCACACCACGTGCTTTACGGTGAAGAAAAACATCCTGAGGAAACCTGCATGTCTGAGAATTACTTCAAAGACGTATATGTGTCTGAGCCGGCGATAGACTCACCGCCTGTCACGTTGGTACTTAATCAACTTCGGTGAAATGTGGGTGTTGTTATTACAACACCTCTGCCTACCCCTTCGGGAAGTACAGCCGTGAGTAAGTATATTTTCGTAACTTCATGTGCATGTAATTGTCACTCAACTAGAGCTATCTAAAATATGTCTCATAATCTTAATTCTGTAACTTGGGTAAATTGTTATTGATGTTGTTTTGTGATAATAAAGTAAGTTTTTCTTTTTATTGGAGTTTAATTTGGTTTTCGAAGTGTGCTCTGACCTAATAATTAATATTTTTTTTTATGGCAGCTTTCGAAGCTGTCAAATGTCAGTAAGTTTCCTTAGTTGAGAAAAAATTGGAAAGGCTATAAATTATTTTTCCTCACAATACTCGCACAAGTACACAGTTTCATCATCATAAATTTAAGAGTTGTGACTCTTGTCGGTGTAACCGTTGCAACTTCTTTCATTCCCCTATCAAGGAGATGGCACTTGATAGAGACGAAAGGAAGAAATGCTAACGGGAAGCAAAAAAAAAACATTAAACAGGTCTAAATGGCACTGTCTATACCCGACAGGTCCTGTCATGATTTATGAGCGTTGGCCTTGAATGCGCAGTTGGTGTGACGCGAATAAAATGAATAAGAAGAAGGAAGTTTTACTTTCCCATACAAAATTTGGAAAATACGCAGTCGATATAGTCAACGTTAAAGCACTTTATTACCTATACTGAACAAGGAGAGGAGCTCGTGGCACAGTTGCTATTGCGCATATCATTCGATCAGCGAAGTTAAGAAACCATACGCCTAGCCAGTAGTTGGATGGGTGACCGCCCGAGTTCCCTCCGTGCCTCGGAGAGCACGTTAAGCCGTCGGTCCCGGTTGCCAATTTAACATCTTTGGCAATCGTTATAGGTCAGTCGGAGGCCTAAAAATAATCTGACAACTGGTTTAACCCAGATCACAGATTTTCCTCATAAATGGGGTTGCGAAGGTCAGATGGCAGTCGCTTCGTATAAAAATCAGGTGATCAGCCACATCGAGTTGAATCAAGTGCCGACCCCAAATACATGGGATAAGGCCAGGGAGATGATGACTGAACAATGCGTGATGTGACATTTAGCATGATATAAATTTATGCCTAACTATGGAATAAATGTACCTCTACTACTTTAGTATTTATTACTTGTGCCCCGCGGTTTCACCCGCGTAGATTTAGATTTATTGTCGCCGAACTCTTATATTTTCAATAAATAAAAGTAGCTTAAGCTACTCCGTGAAACATCAGTTACCTACCAGAGAAAGTCCTGTTAAAATCCGTCCAGCCGAGCCGACAGACAGAGAAAAAAAAATAAACTTGGTTTTTTAGTGTCAGTAGCGTGTATACTTTCATATGCATTTAGTGAAAAGCTGTTTGGTTAATTTTGGAATTACCACCAGACACTTCAATTTTATTTATCTGTATTGATTAATTATATGTTCAGACATATCACAGAATAGTACCTATAGCCAGTTGTGTCAATCACCACTTAAACGTTCTAGTCCTGTGAAATTTGTATAAAGTATTTAAATGTAGTATTGCAGCATTGATCGGCGTCCGCCTGCGCCGAGCGGGCTTTACACAAATATTGTTCAAGCGATAACGAGTAAAAGTGCCGACCGAGGTAGGTACTAAAGTATGACAAATATAATGCACTTTGACGCGGCTAAGGTGTGTGCACAACGCACCAAATGAGACGGGACTACCATCATAGGTTTAAGAGCGCGCCGAACGTAAATGAAAATAAATAGGATTTATTCAGCTTAGGCTCTGGTAAGGCACTTATGAATGTCGAAGAATTCACCCCGTTTTAAGAACTTCTGAGCTTTGACGTTTCATTTTTAACACGCTTTTATTAGCTTCACCTGTATGTATGTATGTATGTATGTAACCGACCCCTTTGAGCTCGATTTTGCCCTACTTTGTACGATCAGATTTAATTCAAACTTTGCACACCTGTCAAAAGTCGATGACAATGCAATAATCCGATCGAAGCATCCGATTATCCTAATTAGATTCGCCAGGATTAATTAATTTCTTTCCGCATCCTTTGCATGCGAGTAAGAGAGATAGGGCTAGTGCGGGCGGTTTGTGGTATTGAGGGCGGTTGATAGTTAGCCAATCGAACTAAATAATATGTAGTTTAAAAAATTTAACTAAAAAATGAAAAATAAATAATAGTTTAAAAAAACTAAAAAAACACGCTTTCATAAAAAAACCAACTAAAAATCAGAAAATAAAATTTAATAAATTTGGATAAAGAATATTGTAAATTAGAAATGAATGTACATTTTTGTAAAAAAGCGTGGGGTGTATTCAATGCGCTTTTTAAGATATTATATTATCAAAGTGATGATTCTTCTACTCATTATCTGTCAATAAAATGTTTATAATTATTAACACTATGCACCCCACGTTTTTTTACAAAAATGTACATTCATTTCTAATTTACAATATTCTTTATCCAAATTTATTCAATTTTATTTTCTGATTTTTAGTTGGATTTTTTATGAAAGCGTGTTTTTTTAGTTTTTTTAAACTATTATTTTGTACTGAAAAATTAAATGTCAAAGCTAAGAAGTTCTCAATACAGGCTGCTTCACTGTCTATATGTTGGTACCTACGGCGGCGCAATGTGAATAAAAATATGCGCATTGGAGCCTACTCGCTTCCTCTGAACAACGAAACTCAAAGTTCGCAATTTTAGAACGAATAAGTAATTAGAATAATTATTATTACTTATTCGTTCTGGAATTACGTCCGTACGTGGTCTGTTTGAACATTTTTTGAGGTTTATATAGTCTATTATATAAACCTATTTTAATTAAATGAGTAAACGAACGAAAATTTAAGTTTGATAAAAACAAAGCGATACAAAAACTATGTTTGATTTTCGTTCGATTGCGAAGTTTCGTTTTCGGAGAAAGAGAGTAGACAATTTTAGTGTAGGGGTGGCTTGAAATATGTTGATCCACCATCATTGGATACCATCCACCAACCCGAGTCAGCCTCCAAAAAGTATCAACACGTTTCCAGCCAAACTAATATGCAAGGAAATTCATCAACGTCGAAATATGACAAAAGCTATAATACCTACCTACTTCGAGTATGTGTGTTGAAGATAAAGGTTTAATAAGTAGGTATGAATCTATACATCTATACAGATAAATAAAATTGAAGTGTCTGTTTGTAATTCCAAAATTACTGCTTCTCACTAAATGCATATGGCGGTTGAAACCGCGGGGCACAGCTAGTCATTAAATAATATTGAGTTAATTAATTATTGAAGTATCATGGCAATAAGAGGTAATGGTTGGGGCTTTGTAATTTTTTTCTATATACTTGAGGCACAGTATGCACAAACCTTTACCCTAACGACTGAGTAGGCACAATGTTTGTGTGCTTGTCTGTTTGTTCTGTCGATAATGCATCGACGCCGTCTTGCCCTTACGAGAGTTCAGCCTGAGCAATATTTTGTGATGTGAACACTGTATTCACATATTATTACACATTCCGACAAAATCAGTTAACTAACAAAAAAATTGAGGATTTTCATATTAGCTATTATAGGTAGGGTTTCAGTTTAGATGAAGGCTGGTCAAAGTTTGCTGCCCCTAGAGACCACTAGAATTAGATATTACATAAAATCAGGTGATCAGCCACATCGGGTTGAATCTTGTGCCGACCCCAACAATGTATGAGATAAGGCCTTGGAGGTGATGATGTCTATGTGTATGGCGCGACCCGAATAAAATACGTGCGCAGTTACCCCCTCTATTTTAGCTGAGCGCTCATACCTCGTGCCGGCAGCTGTATGTAATACAAAGTTGGTTTAATTATTTGATAAAATCTACACAGGCATGCTACTATCCGTCCGATTATCTCAGTAAATACCTATGTTACACTAAAACCCAAATTAATACAATCTCTGTAACTGCTAAATTCAATTGCAACTTCGTTTATCTGCACCCAATCTCTATTTCTAACTTCTAAAATTTAATTCAACGCTAAAGTTTGGACTTAATCGTACGGAGACAAAGTTGGGAGACGCGTAAACCCTATATGTTATGGCCAATAATGACTGGATGCGGCTGGTGGCAGGGTTGCCACTTCTGTTAAAGTTTTACGCTCGAAAAAAGCGCTGCATTAGTTTATTTTAAGGGAGAGAGGGTAAAGTGGCATTATTTGTTTAAATATGGCACTAATTAGGCACTATTTTTTGAGGCTACTCCCAACCCTGTAATCTACATCCATATATTATGTTATGCCTTGGCTGATGAATATTTTTTGAATTATTTAAGAACATATTTTTGTTTTCAAAGTTAATAACAATGTCTCGATGATACAATATCGATATCGATGAAAAACAATCATCCCTTTATAAAGGTGTAGTGGTATCTATTTTAAAAACAGTCCTTTATGAAAATGTAGAAAAATATATATAAGTCCAGCTCAGCCAGGCCTTTCATTTGACACTGATACTGTAGTCCAGTAAAAAACAAGTACTTAGTCCGCCATATTGTATGATCCGGCATCTTGAAAATTAGATGACGTCACATAGCATTGTCATCTAAAATAAGCATGTATACCAAATTATAGCTCACACTTTTCAATATGACTGAATTAAAATTCAGTTGCAAGATTCAATCCGACAAAGATACATACATTGCAAGTTAATAAAAAGCGTCTAGATAAGTTCCAAAAGCAGTGACGTAGCACCGTCTAATTGTAACGGGTGCATGGGTGACTATCCACCTATCCGTATTAGCTTAGTCTCGGATACGGCTGATATCCGCGCGGTTGCCGTGCGGTAATAAGAAGTCAATATTTGCTGGGCGGGCGGATTTGCTTTAGCTAGGGCGGTGTGGAGTAGGACTTTGTTCTTATTATGAAAAGTTATGATTGAAGATTTGAAAGGAGACTCTTTATTTTTATTTTGAAAGGATTTAGTTAGACGCCATTCGTATTCTGTAGGTATAGTAGTACACATAGCAATTGTTTTATTTAATGACAAGCTGTGCCCTGCGTAAATTTAGTTTCATACAAACTTTCATCCCCTATTTTATCCCCTTGGGGGTTAGAATAAATCAAAATCCTTCTTAGCGGATGCCTACGTCATAACATCTACCTGCATGCCAGGATTTTTTAACCTTTGCTTTTTAACTTTAACCCTTTGGACCCGTGGATAGTCTCGACAAATTAATAAAACTTAACCCATGTCATAATGCAAGAACTTTTTGCTTCGAAGTTCTACTTAATTGTGGCGAATATTATAAATGCAAACGTTTGTATGTACGTAAATTTAACTTTATAATCGCTCCCATAAACCGCACACTCATTGAACGACATAGCGTACCCTGCATTGCGATGCGGGCAAAATCGCGGGCGAAAACCAGTCAAATAATTACATATTACATACAAACACAATCCTTAAAATGATCGAATTAATTAGTAGGTAAATTATGCATAGAGATCGTGTTCAAGTCCTTTGTGTGACGACTGACGACGCCGCCGTCTCCGCAGTAGGGGTGTGCCGTGTGCCCGGGGCGCCTCGATAACAGGGCGAGTTTACACAGGGCCAATTAGAGCGAGCCCGCGGCGAGTGCGGGACAACGCACTACCTTCTCCTTGTAAAGGTAGA
This sequence comes from Watsonalla cultraria, assembly GCA_964035505.1. Classification (NCBI taxonomy): domain Eukaryota; kingdom Metazoa; phylum Arthropoda; class Insecta; order Lepidoptera; family Drepanidae; genus Watsonalla; species Watsonalla cultraria. Next base: position 3,627,499 of record OZ037736.1, on the reverse strand, counting down.
GACACATGGTTACCTTACTACGTGCTGGTAAAACATTAGAAACTAAGTTTAAACACTAGAAACCGAAAACTTGTTTCTGAGGTTTGTAACGTTTGCTTTAATTAAAGATTCTAATTATTACCTCTCATAATTGTTGATAACTAAGTTGAGGTAACATCTTGCTTGACTAAGGTAACTTAAGCCACAAGAGGCCTGAAACCTTATTGTATATCTGCACTGTATTCCTAAGTATTGTATTCCTAAGGTGGCTGTACAATTCTTCAACATTTATAAATGGTAAGAACCAGGGAGTAAAATGAATAGATTATTTTCATTTTCAATTTAACAATGCACCTAATAAGAGAAATCATTAATAGGTAGAGAAGAGAGGGATTCCGCTTATCGTTTTCTCTTAATAAAACTGAATCCTCGCGGAGTTGCTGGATCCAACAAACGTACTAATTAGTCTTCAACATGTCAGGAACATATAATAACTGAGGATTTTTTTATATTCAACAAATCTATGTAACAGGCTTTTGGCCTGTGTATTTTTAAACGTGACTTAAACCTGGCCTACAACACGCAACGTGTGCAAGAAATATAGCGTCAGATGTCTCTATGCCTCCCCTGTCCTGTTTTCACTCGCTAATTGTATCACCGTCTCGCTATCATAGTTTGCGGTGCATGCGACGCTGTAATTCCTGGATAAGGGAGCATAACAGCTCTGTTTACATGTTAAACATTACACAATGTCAGGTTATCATTATCTACGCAGTTTAAAAATAGGTACCTAAGTTATTCTGTTACGATTTAGGGGCGATATTTGACTTTTTAAAAGAGGTAGATATATCACTGGCGTTCCGAAAGTGAAACGTTCCACTTGTCATAATTCTAGTCCTAAGTCGCTCTTATATCTGTCAAAGATCCACTGTAAAGTAAATCATTTTAGCGCATAACGTATCTGTGCATTTATTAAAATTGCTTAGGTACTGGGTAGCGCAGTTTGAAAATTTGGAATAATTATTTCATTAATTGATACGTACCTACATACATTATTTTTTTATAATATACTTTGATATATCAAGTACCACTGTTTACATACACGAATCTATGTTCACTTTCATATACAGTAATTTGACTTTTAATTTATTAAAAAAAAAACTTTAGCTTATCAAATACCATCGTAACTGGCTTTTCCTCAAATTACAATACACCCACCCACACCTTGCTTTCTTCGTTGTGTGGTCTTTGTCAAGTACCGATCAAATGAAATACCAAATTAGCATGTGCATCGCAAACAATATCAGCTTTCCGTCTATTGTGTGGAAGCCTCTTTGTTCGTTCCATGGCGTGAACTCAACGCGATCCAAGATGGCCGACTGCTAAACGTCACTTAGAACAACATGGCGGACGGCGGTTATTGTTTGAAACCAATGCAGGGGTTCGATAGGTATAATTAAGAGGGTATTGTTTCGAACAATTTAATTGTTCCGGAGTTATATAGTACTGTTTGCAATACTTCAAAAAATATATACATTATAATTAATACCATCAAAAGAGAAGAAGAGGACGAAAATTAGAGTACCATTTGCGCCATAACATCTATATTGATAAATAAAATTGAAGGGTCTGTTTGTAATTCCAAATTAACAGCTTTTCAATAATTGCGTAAGTATAAAAGTATATACGGGACTTGATAAAAAAACATTTTAAATTTTTAAGTCTTTCCGTCTTGATATTGAACAAAATGTTTAGGCGTACAATAAAGTGTTAAGGGCAATAATATGTTTTACGCTATAATCACAAGGTTATGTGTACTATAAGAAAATCATAATGTTTTATTCAGTTTCGGCAGTGGACCTTCTGCGAAGAACCGAAAGAAATCAGCCAGACATGTTTTACATTTCATCAAAATACCAAAAATATTAATATCTATCTAGCCAAACTTGTGCATTTCAACAAAGCAACAAAACATATCTAACAAAATGTTTGCAACAACACTAAATTTCCCTGTAGAAAAAAATAAAAGGGTCCAATTGATAACATTGGAAGTCGGTTAAAAATGACCTTGTTTAAAGTGTGGATGCGTGTTTTTATTATTTTTATTGGGCCATAAATCATTCCAGGCGTAGGATTAAGGATTAAATTTTTGTAAGTGGCAACTCGTGGTATTTCCGGTCAGTTTGTAAAAAAGAGGTTATTTATTGCCTTAATTTATAAATTTCTCATTTAACTTTTGGCATTACTTTGTAGCTATTGTTGTGATTATCTTGTTATTTCATAAACACATACATACATAACAAGTTCACGCCTGTATTCCCCTGAAGCGGTAGGCAGAGGTGTACTAATGGTACACCCATATTTCACCAGTTTTGACCAGAGCCTATTGCCATTAGCCGGGCATTAATCCAGACTCCGGGCTGCTACTGAGAAAGTACAGTTCTATAATTTCTCAGTAGCAGCCCTTTCTCAGTAACGTTTGCCCAGGGGATCGAATCCAGGGACTCGGGGTCCGCAGTAGCACTTGCGACCACTAGACTAACGAGGCTGAAAATGAATTAAATTGCTGAAATATTAACTAAATAGCTCTCAAAAAGCTTAGTACTTTTAAAGCGTCTATGAATCAAGAGATTCCTTAAAATAGACAGATGTGAAAAATGTGGTTAGTTTATATATTAAATTCAGACCGAATTTTATTACTGTCATAAATTACGCGCTGGTTTAATGTTGGAAGCAAATTAATATGTAGTAAAAAGTGTACAATAATGATCGTTCCGTTTACACTGAGTTTTATAAAGACGAATGGTTTCGCTCTAGACCGCTGATTGATAGGAAAACACTGCGATGATTGAGGGCTGATACAAGCCAGTATTTCGATAAATAAATAAAGTTTTAGTGATGGGAATACTGCGTCGGTTTTGTTTATCGATATTTTATAAGTACCAAATGAAAAATTGTGCCGAACCGAAGGTGCAAGCCTGACAGACGGTAAGGTGAGTGATGTGAGCATCACCGTCGCATAATATATACATACATTCTTATTTGAATTTCTTCACAATCATATTATTGCAGGTTTCTTTATGATATTTTCCTTCACGGTAAAGCTCGTGGCGGTGAGGCAAGATTGCGCTTTTAACAAAACTCAATGGTACAGGCCCCTGGTATTTGAACTTTTGTCGCTTGCTACGCTAGCAGGCGTATATCAACTCAAACCACTGGGTCACCACAGCTCCTACACAAATATAAACTTTATGAAAAACGTCAAATGTATTTATTTAAAAATATAAATTAGGTCGCTTATATGGAATATCAAAAACAAATTCATAATATGTTTCTAAAATAAATGGAACGCTAATACTTAAATTTATTAATTACCTGAAAAGGAATATCAGTTAATACGTGACAAAGAAGTACTATACTAGTGACAACCCACTTGAATGTTATCGAAATATCTATCGATCACCCGCCTTCCCTATTCAAAATTAGTTTAGTGTAAACGATCCCGGTTTACCTGCAGCCAGTGTTTTTATTCCAGTCTCTAGGCGATGACGTATCGCCAGCCACGCATGGCGTCGTTAGAAACGTATTAAAACGTACTAAAATCCACCGTCCGTAATATCCATAACAAAAATTTTAAACAACTTTGTTGCACAGTTGGTCGAGGTTCAACGTGGTTATTCTGTGTGACCTAAATTTTGTAGAAGAGATTTCAATACTTTTTCTTAATTAAGTATTAGTGGCCAGTTACAATGAATAAAATAATGCTAATCGATAGTATGTTCTAAGATTTAAATTTAGTTGCCAAATAAAAATGCAAATATCCCCTTGGAATAAAAAAATAATATAAGCCCAAAAATTCTAATCGTAATGTTCTATATTCTAAAATTAAAATTTTATTGCCAGCTTGAAAAAAAATGAATATTTCACATCTACCTATAGAATAAAAAAATACTCACAAAGTAGTGAAAAGTGGTGATCCCGAACTAAACGCACAGAGGTCGTCTATCAAGTTTATGACACCGAAAGACAATAAAGCAACCAATATACTAATTCATCTAAATTAGGACAGCGTAGGTGACCTCCCACGGAGTAAACAAGCGAATAAACAGAATATCTATGAATAAAATAAAAATACTACGAGATAATATCGGCACAACGGGCTGAGTATGGAATATGTCGACTTATTATATTCCTAATAACAGGAACGTATTAACTTTCGACGTAGACCGTAGCGTTCATAGACAAGGCCGTTCATTTTCTAGTAAATTAAGTCTTCACTGATTGTGTTTCTTAAACTTAGAAACTTCTTCAATATAAATATCATATTAGTTTGTCGTAAAAATAAAAATGAAAATGATAATTATTTATTTGGATTGGGCCCTGGTAAGGCATTTATGAATGTAGAAAATCATGGGGGTAGGCAGAGACTAGACCCTGCCCCAAGTATATTTTTTATTTTGTCCCCAAAGGCTACCCACCTTTTGGGGGAATTTATTTCTGCTATTTGATAGTATAGGTTTTGACACAGTCTGTCGTCTAATGGACTTTGCGTTTTAGCGTGGCTCAAAATAACGACAAATACAAATACAGGCAAATTTAAGCATGAAAGAACTTATAGGTCCTTGTTCTCTACATACGATCCTTGCACACTTATTTCGCTTTGTGTAAATTATATATTTGTGCAGTGCGCTTTTATCCGCGTAGACTTAGTTCCATGCTTCTTTCTCGAATCCTAATTTAAAAAAATATAATTCAACTCTCTGACTGCGAAAGTTCTTATAAATAGGTCTAGCGGTTCCTTCGGAATTACAAAAAGACACTTCCACTTTATTTATCAGTATTTAATTTATTTATTAGATGAATGAAAATTTGTCTTCTAAACTTTGTCGACTCTAGCGTTCGCTATCTTCTATCTATAAATGTCTTAACGGCATTTATAGATTATTCATTTGTATCTCTCAGTATCGATTCTTTTATGTTATTGTTTGGTTGTCGTTTCGTCTGCCGTTCCGATATGAAACGTAATTGGCAGTTACTGTATTACCAACATACTTCTGCACAACTTTGACCCCTATTCTCTGAGCCATAAATCTTAATTTACCGTGTTATCTAGTAAGCAAAGTTTGCAAAAGTTACAGTAAGTTTTGTTCAGACAAGTTTAACGTATTTTCTTGTTAGATATTATTATAGAACATAGTTTGGGGTTAAATGGGATGCAATTTCTTAATTCAGATCCTGATATTGTTTTGTCCAATGGTGATTTAATTCTAACCACGACATAAATTAAGTCAACTTTAGCAAAGAGTGCCTTGGTGACTGGGGTTTGAGCAGTCGCCTGCTACGTAAGCGATGCAACTTCGTATCTCAGCGGGGCCTGTACCAAAGAGGTTTTCTTAAAACTTGTGTGCAGTGATGTCACACCACGTGCTTTATGGTGAAGGAAACCTGCATGCGTCTGAGAAGTTAATCAAAAGACATATGTATATTGTTTGAAACGGTGACAGACCTGCTATCTGTCACGTTGACACTTAATAATTTTCGGCAGAGGTGTTGTTATTACAAATGTTTGGACGGGAATTTTGATAAAGCAAAGAGGAACTAGGGACAGCAGGTATATTATCTCTGATCAACCCAAGTAAAAGTGATGAAAGCCCATTAACACTTTGCCTAACCCAGAGACTGAACCCAGGAACTCATGTTTTTAGTGCTTGCAACTACTAGACCAACGAGACGGTCTTACTACAAATACTATCATTATTTTCATGTAAACACTTAGGTAACTACTTAGACGCCAAAGAGACGGATCGTGTCCATATCAGGCACTTTATATATGGCTATGAATTTATATTCTAAATGCTTCGTTAAAATGCTTTCTACACGGTAAAGGTCATGGTATGGTAGCTATCAATATTTAGTTATCAATATTTGAAATAATATAACACTCTCTAGCAGCCATTAAAATCATTCAACCTTCTGCCAATCGCGATGACATACGCCGTGAAGTATTTCTTCTGTAATGAAATAATGGTAGAAACAATTTAAATTGTAGTCTTTACTTTAGATTGGTGACAATAGCTTGCAATTGAGACTATTTGCTCAGTGTTGGATTAGACTTGGTATGTGCAAATATGTTGTGATACATACACGTCTATTTTGGTACATTTTAACCTAACCAAGTGGATTGAGTAGTCGCGTGCTACGCAAACGATGCAAGATCCAATCCCAGTCGGTGCCAATGAGTTTTACTTAAGGGCAATCAGTGATGTTATTACAAGAGCGAGCAAACTTTACGGTGAAGGGAAATATCGTGAGGAAACCCTCGTGTCTGAGACTGTCTCGAATAGGCATGTATAGTGCCTGAGACGGTACGAACAGACTCTAATGTGGAGGAGACATCAGGACTCCGGGATCCTTATGAGAAGGTGTGAGCTTTAGCAATCCAGATTTGGCGTCATTAATACCCGTTTTAGCTTTTACTACTACCCTGGAAAAATGCTTAGCAGTCTAACCGCTTACCATAAGTAGTCGTTTGCTTGTTTGTTTATGATCTTTGCAGTCTTAAAGTCAGGGCATTGTCATTAATAATGCCTTTTCAATTTAATGTCACATTTATCCAGAAAACTACACTCATTATTAAATGCAGAAAACTTGTGTTAACTTAACAAACGATATAGTAGCAATAACTATGTAAAAGATTAAGATAAACCAAAGCTGGGATAAGGATTCCTTGCTTTTAAATAGGATGCATTCAATTATACATGTCCCGTGTCCAAGTTAAGTGCTGACTCTAAATGCTTAAAATTCTTAAGGAAATCGTTCAACATTCCAACTTGACCGATTTTAATCACCATGTTGTTAACCTTAAACCCTTGTTATAAGATTGAATTTTCAAATTAAACTCCATCCAATCTTAAATACCATCTTTGCTCGAGTTGCATAGTTGATACGTTCAACTTTTCCTATTATATTTTTACGTGAAAGGTGCAATTTTGTATAGCATGATTGATTTGTTGCAATATTATTTTAAAACTTTTGGTAAATTAGTTGACCTTTATTTCTCAAAACATACGGTTCAAATTAAGTTTTAAAATAGGTTTATGAGAAGCGAAAAGGGCACATCATATCTACAGTTAAGACCACCGTGTGTCGGTGCGTTTGATCTGTCGCAATTACAGTTTTACAGCGATCGTAAAACATGGGGAACTAAAATGGCGGCAGGTAGATTCTATTGTTAAAGTTTTTTCAAACCTTTTTTTACTTTAGACAATTACCTACGAACGCATTCGATGGAATAGCAAATCTTTACAATGTTGTTAGATTGTTGTGAAAGCTATTAATATGATGCTTAGATATTTTGTTTCTACTTATTTAGAGATAGTATTCTGCTGATACAAAATTGTATAACTTGTATTTGTAATGCTTCAATGTATTTTGATAGTTATTGATAAAACAGGCAAAAACAAAGTAGGCTACTAATTATGTATGACCTAAAATAGGTCCCTGTGACACTACAAATATATTTTTATAAATTAATATTATTAGTCACCTGAAATATTACTTTCGATATGTAAAAGGCAATAAGAACATAGAAATCATCCATGAAACTATTTAATTGAATTATGTTTTGCAGTTAATTTAAATCGATTTAGCATTTCAAATAAATATACAGTGTCAAACGCTTGTCTAACATCCTTTATCAGAAAATCTTAATTATTTCGTCTTATTACGCAGACATATTTAGCACAGCTTAAAATATAAAATATGAGACTGCTTAACAGATTAAGCATGACAACTTAACAGATTTCCTTAATAAATAAAAATTGTTTAAACATTTACGACCTTCGATTCGAGCCAAATCAATTTTGTAATAACTGTCCATATATTTGCGTATTAGCATCAAGAGAGGGCAATGTAAGCTTACAAATCCTACAATTGATGGTTTTTAAGGGTACTATAAGTTTTCGCATAAGTCTGTGCAAATCATGAATGGTAGCGTTGACATTTGGCGCGTTGTGGAGTGATGGGTTCGTGGTAAGGGCTCGAAAGATGATTGCAGCGATGCAACTACACGCCCTCCAATATGACCCTTCCCCTTGCTGGGAATCCTACGGAATACTTACAAACGGCTTAGCAAGCCAAGCCAGTCTGGTTTTGTGTTTCAATGCGCACGGATCGTAGGCGCGCCGGTCGCGTACGGGCCATAGCAAATTCCTCCGTCGAATTTCAAAATAAAAATAAACCGCCTTTTTAAATATTTGAATCAAACAAATATCTAACATTTTACAAGTTGCATAAAAAGTGTTTTTGTTCTCAGTGAACTTTCACCAAAGTTTGTTTTCGAAAGTTTTATTTTTCCGGGATTTTTCCTTTTTTTGGGTTTGACTTCGCACAAACCGCATTGTTTGCAAGATTTGTGATTTTTATTGTTTTAAGTGATTTATGGTTATGATTTTTTTATAATTGCTGTTTTTATACTTTTTAAGTTTGCAATGTCGTGAAGTGAGTTCAAAAGTTAAACCTTTATAAGTGTGTTGTTTTTCAAAAGCTACGTTTTTGAAAGTTATTGCACGATGAAGCTTCTTTGGAAAGTTTTGTATTCCTTGCTCCTGTTGGTGCAAGCTGTTCTGGGGAATTGGTGGTAAGTTTACCTGTAGAGTAGATTTCTATATATATTTTTAGGATATCACCATTTTTATTAGTGCCTTTATGTAATTTTTTTTGTTAAAAATTCATTTGTTTTTATGCTAAAAGTTCAATAAACTTATCACAAATTTCGAAACCTTATTTATAAAGATCAGATACAAGAACTTACACATTCATGTTAATGTATAAATTATCGAAGTTAATTATTATATCAGTAATCTGGATTAGTATGTAAGTTTTAATTGAGAGTACTATTTATCTCTAACAAGATTGTATCGTGTAAATTGTCGCTAAATTACTTAAAGGCTCAACCAACGAGTTATTCAAATTCCTTAAAGCTTGCGATATCATTATTTGAATAATTATAATCCTAACTCTATCTGGAATTTGTTTAATATTTACGCAAACGATTCAAATTACACAAGTGTTTAGAATTGTGATTTAATAATTAAAGCAAGTCACTTCTAAACATACTTGATAAATTCTTTCGTTGTACTGTTATTAGGGCTCACATAAATTATAATTTTGTTTACATTGCTTGCATTGTTTGACATACATTTGAAAAACAAAACAGGATTTATGCGTCCTACATTTATGTAATGAATATTGTCGTAAATTCAACGTGATTTATTGTTATTTGCACAATAGGGCTTAGGGTATAGTGAGATTTTCTCACTATAATATGCACACGTCAAATTAATAAAGATATATAATTACGTGTTACGACTTACGCAAAATTACGCATATTGTCAAAACGCATAATGTCATTTACACATACGCATAATAATTTGAAAACAATGATGTAACGCCGACCGGCGGCGGCGCGGCGGCAAATCAGTATTTGAATGTATGTAAAAAAAATATTTCTCAAAATAGTTTAAATATTAATTAAAAAATTAGATTCGAAGTAAGTATGAAATATTAAATAAGAATAATATTGTCACAAACTATTTAACTTGCTAACAATCATTTATGACTAACGCCACGTATTTTTAAAATTTCTGGTTAAAATAAAATTGTCAACAGTATAAAACTAGCCACATTTTTAAGAACATTACTGCTATATTTTGGTATAATAATTATGATTAACTTTACTACATTAATATTTTATGCCTTGAAGTTAATTCTATCGTGTTTAGAATAATATGCTTTTATCCCATGATTTTCATACACGAAATTATATTTGAAGGCACTTAGACGGTCGGTTTTCATGTAACCTTTTTTCTTTCTTATCTTCATGCCTTATTAGAATTGTCCCTGAAGCTGTAAGCAGAGGTGTTACAACATCCACTTTTAAGTGAAAATGATTAAGTAATAAGTGACAGATGGTGAGTTCATCGCCGTCTCAGGAGGCCTCTAACTCTACTCCTAATCAACGAGAACTTAGTTGCTGTCAGAAGTTCGGAAAGTACATACCCGATTCATATCATTTCTAAAATTATGTCCGAGTATGGTCACAAGAAAAATTTTGACAATTATTCTAAACTACTTTAGTAAAATTATTTAATGATATAATATTAATGTAATTTAAAATCAAAACAATTTTGTAATATCGATTGAATTTCGTTCCTTCGTTTCATTTTCGGAGAAAGATAGTAGATTTCCATGCATTATACGGCTTTGAATTTCTTATCAGAAAAACAAAGGTGTCTCACGATTATCCATCGCCATAACGTTTTTTTGCAGGAAACTTATTAATTAATTTACATAGATGAGACTGGAACTTCTCAAATTTATATTTATTCAGAATCTAACTCTGTGTTTGCATTTATCCTACGTTTTGTAAACTTTTCGCTGTCATTTCTCCCACTTCCCTTATCTTTCATCTTATAAAAAAAAAAGTTAAGTGCATATAAAGTAAAGTAATATGTAAAGTAATTAACGGACATCTGGCAACGTTTACTTTGATGTGATATGTCGCGATTTCCGCACGCACCCGCGGCAGTTAAATTATTTATACTGCGACTAGCTGCACAAAATAACTTTCACCGCCTTTTGTTACCCTATTTTGTAAACACGCGGCCAGCCCACCAAATATATCGATACAAACAGTCGGCTTCTTACATATTCATTTACTAGCTGTGTTTTATTAGCGGTTTCACCTGCGTAGAGTAAATTTCTTGGGTGTCCCGCAGAACGCTAATGTTTAAAAAAAAAAAGCAGCCTAAGTAAACTCCTTGTAAAATTAGCTACCTACCAGTGAAAGTCCCGTTAAATTGGTCCAGCCGTTTCGGAGATTAGCCGGGACAAAAAAGCGGACAGACGGACAGAGAAAAAGTTGTAAAATGATTTTTTATTATCAGTACCGTGTATAGGTACTTCCATATGCATTTAGTGAAAACTGCTATTTTGGAATTACAAACAGACACTTCAATTTTATTTATCTGTATAGATGTACCCACATCACGCGTTTGCCACCGTTTTCCTAATCTTCACTCGCTAGTGTCTCCGCCGAATAATCATTCGGCGAATAAATCTTTGAACGTTTTTAAAACACCAAGAAAATTACTCGCGCACTGGTTAAGATAGTCAATATATACAATTAAATCGCTATGTGAACATAACTCTGAATATTATTAAGACAACGATTTCACTGCTACTCTTTCTTTCCATGGAACACTACACTTCTCTAAGGGAGCGTTATTTCACTGCAGAAATCTTGTTTAAGTTGGAGCCCAGCAGGATATCCGCTGAATTTGACCGGGCGACATTATTATAATACGCCTTACCTGCTCTTTCATATGTTTTCTAGATATTGCACACATGCATAGATGCTTTAAAGTTGTGGGTATGTGCTTGAGCGCACCGATTTGGGGGAGCCGAACATTTGCTATGTTTTTATTTTACGGCCAGGGTTCACTTGCATTCGTTGAGATATTTCTCGCCGGTAAAAGTTACGATGTTTTTGGTTACGATTTTTTAATTTTGAGGTAACAATTAACAGAGTAAATATCAATAACAACGTTATTCGAAAGAATAATAAAAAATAATAGAGCACTTACTAATTAATTATTCATTCAGGAAGATACATTAATAATTACTTCGTTGTAGGCGAAAACCGTAGATGCGTAACTTACATCTAATAAAATGTTCTTGTTTTGTCAGCAGACGCATCTATGTAAATAATTTATACCTAAGACGCACCTGTATAAAGCATAGTAAAGTATATATTTTTGGAAGAAAAGCATCACTCTTTCCTTTATGTTATTCTCTCTGTAACTCTCTCTCCTTTGATATTTATCTCTTCGCAAAATGTTTCGAACTCATGGAATCTAACTTTTCACGAATGTGTAGGGTACAATATAGCACTATGCTTGCGTGTGTGCGTGAGATCTATTGCAGGCAAGTACAGTCGGGTCGTGAATTCAAGACTCTTGCGCCTTTGAGATAATGTATGAAAGTGAGTGTTTTACTCAGAAACTAGAATACTTACATTTATTACATTACACTCAAATTGCTAACGCATCAAAACTCTAACCTCGCCGTTACCGTAAATCGAGTGCATGAATACTTTGATCGCGTGAGTATATGTTGTCAAATAATTTCATCACTATTACAAAATGTGAACCTATTCTTGCAAAAAATTCAAAATCAAGCGACACACGCCTCCATACAAATTGAGGAAATACTTAATCGATATCGTCGACGTTAGAAAAGGCATACCTATTGGGGTACTGTTAAGAAATTTGTTTGTATTTGTTTGTGTTTGGGGGCTTAAGTAGGGTCGATCCGGGACATCTAACCAATCAGTAATACTAACCACTAGACTCACGCCCCTTAGTACAAAACGTAGCATAAGAAAATTCTTAGTTCAAAAGTAGTTTTATCTCTTTTTGAGATACAGACTTTAAAGAGACGGATATAGTTTTAGTTTGTGCATGGTCTAGTCTTGGCTTAAGTCATGTTTTGTAACAAAGTAGATGATTTCGTCAAAGAATTCTTTAATAATTGGACACTTTAAAAAGTAACCACCAAGTTTATTAATTACTACCGTTATTGATAAAAATCTTAACATTTCATAATAAAAAAAAACCGTAAAAGTGCCACAAAAATAACTTCTAATAATAGTCACACACTCTCTAATCGAGACATTAAAACAAGTATTTGAAAGACTTCATTAATATCTTAATATCTAATTAAACAAAGCTCAAATGAGTGATTCCTACGCAATCGCCAAAACCGTAACCATTTTAAAGTCGTATTCGGTTTTAAGGTTCAATAAAAGCTAAATTGTATATTACCATATTGAGATTTTACTGTCATGTATTTATATTGTTTTAAGAGGTCTGTGGAGGCTTGCTTGCCCATACAAACGTAAGTACCAAAATCATTAGTAATTTGTGAAGATTTCCTCTTCATGTTCAGTTACTTGGTATAATTATACGAATGCGTATTTTTTTATTAGGTACTAGCTGTGCCCCGCGGTCTCACCCGCGTAGATGTAGTTTAATCCTTATTGTCGCGGAACCCTAATATTTTTGATAAGTAGCCTAAGTTACTCCTTGAAACATCAGCTACCTACCAGTGGAAGTCCCGTTAAAATCCATCCAGCCGTATCAGAGATTACCCGGAACAAACAGACAGACAGACAGAGATTTTTTTTAAAACTTGGTTTTCATATGTATTTACTTTAAAAGCTGTATTTTTTTAATTACAATCAGACACTTCAATTTTATTTATCTGTATAGATATAGATTTAATTTCCTACTTTACCTCCATTCAAAATACTTACCAAAAACAAAATACAAGCGAATTTATTATTATTATTCCATTAATTTACAATATATGATACTTTTTATTTTTATTTCATTTGAATACAAATTTTCAATTTATTTGATGCGCAAGTATTTACAGATCAATCTATGGACAAATAAAAATTGCCGAATGCATTTAAAATGCCTGCATGCATTGCTCTATTTAATTTTTGTTATGTTTTTAAATATCACGACAAAGCTTGTATGAAAAATAGTATAAAATAGTAGGTATTAGGAGTAGAACAAAATATCTTTTTAATAACAATTAAGAGTGATGATACAAAAGATATCAATGAAATTGCGTCTAGGCAAGTGAAACTGCTGGCCACAGCTAGATAATCTATACAGATAAATAAAATTGAAGTGTCTGTTTGTAATTCCAAAATAACAGCTTTTCACTAAATGCATATGAAAGTATACACGATACTGACGCTTAAAACCAAGTTTTAACATTTTTCTCTGTCTGTCTGTCTGGCTGTTTGTTCCGGGTAATCTCTAAAACGGCTGGACGGATTTTAACGGGACTTTCACTGGTAGGTAGCGGATGTTTCAAGGAGTAACTTAGGCAACTTTGATTTATAAAAATATTAGGGTTCCGCGACAATAAGGATGAAACTAATATACGCGGGTGAAACCGCGGGGCACAGCTAGTAATAATAATAAAAACATTTATTGATTACAAATAAACAGCAACAATTCAAATAAAATGAAAAAAAAAATTAATATACAAAAAAGAATACACAAACACTAAATAGTTAAAAACTAATGTCATTATGGTGCACCAGTACATCGGGTGTTGCCGTTCATTGTCATCAATGGGCCACAAAGATGCACTAGATACAACGGACGAAATATGCTTGAATTACAAAATTATTTACGTTTGTATGGTGAAGCAAACCTCTGCGGCTCACTTAAATAATTCGTTTTGTGTTCCAAAAGGTTTCATTGGTCATCAAATAGTCGTCTATTTATCTAAATTTAACTTTAGGTAAGAAACGGAAGAAGTTTTGTTTTCCAAATTTAAGGCTTCTTAAGAGTATCGATAAAGCTTAAGATGTAAATAGAACGGATTACGAAATAGGAGTAATTTTTCTAGAGATTTTTATTTCTCAAAGAGATTATATTGATTGACTAGCTGTGCCGATGGCTCGTGGAAACTTATTGTTTTTTTAAATAAATGTAGCATAGGTTATTACTGGTTACATTAGCAATCTGCCAGTGAAAGTCCCGTCAAAATCGGTCCAGCTGATTCGGAGATTAACATACATACAGACAGACAGACGGACAGACGGCCAGACAGACAGACAGACAGAGATATTGTTTGAAAATTGATTTTAATGTAAATACTGTACACACTTGCAAATACATTTAGTGAAAAGCTGTCAATTTAAAATTACAAACAGACACTTCCAATTTATTTATCTGTACAAATATAAAATGTATAGATTCAGAATTTGACGAAATTGGATTCTGTTAGGCGCTTCTGTGACTCATCCTCAATTAGCTTAGATCTAAGCCACAAGCTTTAACAACTAAGTGAGCATCTGGGCAATAAATAATAATATTTCAATAGGCCTTACTATTAGTGTTTATGTCATATCAATTTTGTTCGAGTTTTCGTAAGATAGTGTCCCAAGTATAGGTTCTGACACGTTCAAACGTTTTACGTCGTAAAAATGGTTAGGTAGAATAAGAACACGAGGCGGTACTCGAACCCACGACCACTACAAAGCGTGCTGTTACTAAAGATCATTCCTCATACGTCGAATTTTTTCTTCGCTTGTTTTTGCGGTAAGGGTGGCACAAAATGTGTTGATACTTTATCGAGCGACGACGATTAACAAACCAATACTTGAGGTACTGACGTGTATAAATCTATATACAGATAAATAAAATTGAAGTGTCTGTGTATGTAATTCCAAAAAAATAGCTTTGCATTAAATGCATATTAATGAAAGTATACACGCTACTGACATTAAAAAACCAAGATTTAAAAAAATTATATGTCTGTCTGTCTGTTTGTTCCGGGTAATCTTTGAAATGGCTGGACCGATTTTAATGGGACCTTCACTGGCAGATAGCTAATGTTACAAGGAGTAACTAAGGCTATTTTTATTTAAAAAAAAACATAAGGGTTCTGCGGGACACATGAGAATAACTAGCTAGGCACAGTTAGTAATATAATATTTGTTCGCAATTAAATTATTTCTTTCTGTCTTTTAGATAGATTAGATATCTAGGACATCACAAACTGATGAATGATAATATATTGTATATTGTTAGATCTTGAGTCTATTTTTAGATGGCTAGATGAACGTCGTCACATGGACACACATGTAGCGGTTAACTCGACTGACTTCAAACGGACCGCGGCATGTTACTAGGAATCGTAGATTCTTAGTTTGTTACGGTTGTTCCATTTATGATTTTTTCTTGTTTTGTCCAAAAAATTTCGTCAACGAGTCTTTGAGAGGGTTATGAATCTATATCTATATAGATAAATGAAACTGACAGTGTCTGTTTGTAATTCCAAAATTATACCTTTTGACTAAATGCATATGAAAGTATACACGGTACAAACCTAGAAAAATAAGTTTTTAAAAATTTTCTCTGTATGTCTGTTTGTTCCGGCTAATCTCCGAGCGGTTGGACCGATTTTAACGGAACTTTCACTAGCGTATAGCTAATATGACAAGGAGTAACGTAGGCGTACTTATATTTAAAAAAACATTTAGGGAGCCGCGGGAATTTAATAAAATTCACGCGGGCGAAATCGCATGGCACAGGTAGTATGAAATATAATTAAAAATTAGGTATTTATTTAAATTGTTTTTATGCAAAACAGCTAGATGAAAGATAAAACTCCGGACAGATATTAAGCTGCATGCACATTAATTCAGCGTGTCGGTTCACCGACTTCCCCCTATAATAAACTATGGACCACATAGGTGCTTCGTATGTTTTGCGCTATCAGTTTAGTGGGCATGGGGTTTAATTTTATTTGGTTTTAGGGCTGGTAAAATGTGTATTTTTTTGGTAAAAAAATAAAATACACTATCAGGTTTTTTAGTTTTCATCATATTTATTTAAATAAGAATAACTATTGTCACAGATTCGCAATTCGTTGAGAAGATACTGTATTTATTCGATAATGTTTTTTTTAAATCTTTAATTTATATATAGTATGTATTTACATATACAAAATGGGTGAAAGGTGATATAAACGTTAAATTTAAACAACATCTTTAGTAACCATATGTCATGTGTAAAATTGTTACTAATTCTTATATTCTATTGTACCTATCTATCTATATTAAAATGATGATCGAAAAATACGTCTCTATGTCTGTCTGCTTACCTTACACGCATAAGCTAATGAAGCAATTTTGAATTGTGATTGAAATTTGGTATAGGGATGGCTACGATCCCGAGGACATACGATAATTACAGGAACAACACACGGAGGAAGAATGGTCATCTCAAGCTACGCATTTAGATATAAGTAGAACTACTAGACTTTTCTTTATGTTAATTTTTATCGACATTTGTGCATTGCAATTGTGTCCATGGGCTTACATTTCTCAAGTGATTTATTATTTGTATTTTTAAAATAGTATAATATTTTTGAAAAGAGTAATTACTGAGTATCTTCTCAGTAGAAGCAACCTTCCGAAGCTGGCGGTAGCATGTAGAATTCTGTATAATTATGTCATTCTGACAATTTGAAAGTACGTTGTGAAACGTGTCATCAAATAAAGATATTTTTGACTTTGACTTTGAAGTCATGGGTATAATTCAGTATAGTTTTAAAATGAACACGATTAAGAAATAACAAATGACTTGCAAATGAGTAACATCATTGACAGAATGACATAACCATAAAGTTCATATTTAATTCGTGCCTAAAATAAAATAACCAAAAAATATTTTTTAACACAACACATTTTTTTATGTGGTAACAATGTCCCTTGTGTTAGTGTAATGTGACACAAGCCACGTGTCCAGACATAACAACCAACAGCAAACATTGTAAGCAACAATTGTCGCGCTCATGAGGTTATAGTACACAAAAACAAACAGTACCGCAACCACAAAGCACTGTACAGTAACATAAGTAACTATTTGGTGATAAAGTAAAGTGACAGATTTTTGCCTAGTAATTTTCATATATCAATCCATACACATAAAATAAAATTGAAGTGTCCGTTTGTAATTCCCAAATTAACAGCTTTTTACTAATTGCATATTTGTATTATATTGCGCTCGATATTGGAAAATACTTTAACTTTCATAAAATCTGTCGAAAGAATTTTTATAATATAATTGGTCTACAAATCAGCAGCAGGAAACAGTATCATTTACCCTTTGTAGCAAATGTTTGCGCCAACATCACCCCAAATAATTTGTATAATAACCTATATTACCTTGGGGAGTACAAGTGGCCATGTGTGAGTACTATCCGCGTACAGATTGCGTCCAATTCAATTTTACATCGCAATATTTCAAACAAAACATACCGGATAATATCATTTATAAAGGTGTCACTAAACATTTACGGGGTTTCTTAGGGCTGCCAAAAAAACTCGTTGCTAAAAAAATATATTTTCAAAGAATTTTTTTTCAATCTTTTAATGTATTGTGGAGAAGTACCTCTCTACTAGGTAGAGCATTAATTAATTAATGGCTGTCCATTACCTCTACTAAATGTCCACTTTTTTTCGTGGATAAAAACCTGTTTAAGATTAAGCTTCCCTAAAAACCTCGGTGTCCAGCTATCCTCGATGGCCTCCGAACTCTCAAGAACAGACCGAGACCCTCCAACTCTTTGTCTAAGCACGTGCTTAGGAAAAGTGTTCATTCAGGGGACGTCCCCTAAATCCCTTGCTGTGCTCTTGGCAATATAAGCCATATGATAACCTTACTTTTCCAGTGTTATAGTGGACATCCCAGGGGCGTGCATAGGATTTTCAGAGGGGTAGGCATAAACAATAAGTAGGTAGGTAGGTAGGTTAAGTCCATACCTACGTGGCGCGGCTTAGGTACATACGTTTTGGTAAAGACACACACACGACACGAGTGTATTCAGTGATTACAAATTGTAACTTCTGCTTACCTGAGTGGGGGATGTTTATAGTCTACCATTACCCTGATTATTGGAAATGTATATACCACAATGTTTTTCTGAATGTTTTAAAAACTCGTACGCGTGGAATAGTTACGACGATTGGTTTTAGCGGTTGACATAGCATAGCATCCTCAATGAAAAAGCTTCCAAAATTTTTCAAATCGGATCAGTCGTTCCTGAGATTATTGCGTTCAAGCAAAAAACTCTTCAGCTTTATATATTAGTATAGATTATTGATGAAATAATATCTTCCACGACAGTATTTTAATCTCCGCTTATATTTTGAATGATCGATCGGTTACAAGTTATTTCAACTCTTTAAAGCGGTCCCTAATAATAATATCACGATATAAAATACCTCTAACTAAATGCCCTTTAAACATGCGTTTAATTACTTTTCGATCAACATTTGACATGACACCGTTTACAAAATTGAAAACGCATCAGAGCTATGCAAATGAAAATAATCGAATTTGACAGCCCTATGTTAGCCTAAGGGCTATTGTACATGTCTAATTTGGTGATGTTATACAAGTCGCCTCACTCTTTAGACTGCCTATTACGGTATTGGCCTGTCGTAGTGATGTGATATGTGCTATTTATCTATCGATAAAAATATATACTTAACTTGACAGAACATTAAAAATAAGTTTTTTCTGTAACTTCAGTTGGCTATTTTTAGTCAGAAGTCAGAATCAGAAGTGTTATTAGGCATATTTTATAAATATATTCACAACTTGAAAAAAAAAATACGTAAAAATATTAATGATTTACAGGCATTAATACCACGTTTATCTAAAAAAATCTTTATTGTCATGGTTCCTAATTCAAAGTGTATCAAATGCAAAAGAAACTAATGCTCTTAATGAGTTAGTTTTCTAACATTATGTTCTAACATATATTTAATCTTGGGATTCCAAATTTTGATTAAAAATTAAAAGTGGTTTATTAATTGCGGGTCGTTGTATTTAGAATAAAACCCATTGCTATAAATCAGGTAGGTTTGTAAGGTTTCACTTCAGAACTCAATTAATGCAAATTTTAAAATGTATCTGTTGATATCGTTAGTAAAACGAGCTAATCAAATCATAACACAAACCTAAGCTTTAGATTATTGATCTTTCATCACGACGTAATAAATTATTCGTAAAATATTTTTTATCGATACAATTTCAACACTCGCACTGCGTATGAATATTTAATTTCACCCCTTTGGCTTGTTTATTTATTGGTCGTATATTTCATAGCCCCGAGCTATTTGCATACGCTACCCGCTGTGATACTCTATGCATTGTCAAAATTATTGTGGGGTAAACCTTGCACAGACGTGTATCACGGGTGAACATGTACACTATCTGGTAATGCATGCAGTTACACTGGCTGCCTCCTATATGATTGATTTATTCGGGCTTAATGTTTCCACAGGCCATGATAATGCTGCTAATTTAAATGGTTACTATTTCAATCAAATTTGCTGTGAAAACAGAGTTATAATTTTTATGAAACATTTCTTAGTCATGATCATGTCAAGAAAAATTAATTAGGTATTAGGTATATACGGGATTAATTAAGATTCTTTACCAAAAGCTCACAAAATGTTAATCTCTATTATATGATAGCTGCTATTGTTGTAATACATTGTTTCAATACAAAACTCATTTTTTATTGTGTAGCAAATTTAAGCGAAAAATATCGATAGGAAAGAAAAAATCGATAATCATGCGATACAACACTAGAAATACCGCAAGTATTCATAAACTTTCGTTTCATATCACGCAGAGATTGTTATCTAAACTACATAGTGTATGATCGCTGATCGATGGTGCTATGATGTCTAAGAGTCAGCACACGTGCGTACGGTGACCGCTTGCCCTCATCACTTGTATAATTCTTTTTTATCTAGACCTTTAGACCTAGGATACATGAGACAAATTAAGGATAAAGTGTCTGCCATGACGTATAGGGAGGTCAAGGAGATAGCACTTGAAAGAGACGAATGCAAGAAATTGCACCGACAAGAGTCACAACTCTTAAATTTATGATGATGAGACATTTTCAACACCCTAAAGATAAAACCTTCACTCGCCGGTAGGGGCGCTTTAAAATTCCCAGACAAAATGAGGAAAATACGCAGTCGATATAGTCAGCGTTAAACCATGGTAAAACCTATACTTGGTACGGCCATGATATTAACTAAAGTTTCTCAGCGTCGCACTCGTCGTCACGTGTCGGTGTTAAAGATACGAAATCGAACCTTATCCTCTATGTTTTATGTGTCAATACATACATAGCCACGCCTGTATTCCCCCAAGGGGTAGGCAGAGGTGTTGTAATTTTCAACACCCACATTTCACCGAATATGATTAAGTGCCAACGTGACAGAGGGTGAATCCATCGCCGTCTCAGGCACTATACATACGTCTTTGAATTATTTCTCAGACATATGCAGGTTTCCTCACGATGTTTTCCTTCACCGTAAAGCACGTGGTTTGAACTTGCGCCGCTTGCGTAGTAGGCGACTGCTCTAACCCCGAGGCCACCACGGCTCTATGTATCAATATCCTATGATTAAAGCCAACACTCGTCGTCGATTTCGATGCTGAGAATTAGTGAATAACGCGGCATTAAAATACCTCCCACCTAAAACCAGTATAATCGTGAACTTTACGCCAATCCTACTGTTGCACTGAAGTCAAAGTTTGCTGATATGAAAATATTTATCTTAAAAAGTTCGCATTGGCAAGTTCTCCTATAAGTCGGGATATTTGTGAGATTCGTTTGACTTTCAAACCGGAGTTAAACGGTGTTATTTTAAATTCAATGTGGCTGCAAAGTTTGACAATTACTGTGCAACTTAAATACTGAGCGAACTTAGTACCTTTATGGACAATTTGAAATAGGAATTGTTAGATTATTTGTTTCTTTCTAAACTAACTAAGTTACTGTCAGGTTTTTCCATATATTTCCTGTAAGCGACGTGAATATAGGTCCTATCTAAGTATTAGGATACTTTTTTAATGCTTTTTATATTTTTCCTTTTTTCTTTGTGTTTGTCAATGTCAGTTCGCTGTATAAACACGTAAAAATCCAATATATATTTTCTAATACTTCAACTGAAAATTGAATAATTAATTAAGTACTAAGGATTTAAAAAAAATGCTTAAATAAGATTAAAGTATATATTAAATTCAATTATATTCATGTATATTTCTTTAAGTATTGCAAAATAATATGTTGAAGATAAATGTATATACTCCTCTATATAAATGTACCGTATATAACGTCTAATATACCTCAAGTGCCTCAAATGTACCCGCATTATAACGTTCTTATCATAGAAATCTTAACGGTCCATTTGTTTTTATTCAAATTTCGAACATCAAACACCATCGAGGCGGAAAATGGTTTGACATAATGACCCCTATTTACGGTTATTTTTGTGGTTTTGACATTATTAGATATTGTCCTTTTATAATTCCGCTTAATAATAATAATAATACCCTCGTGAAGAATATTGGTTTCATTTTACTTATACGATTTTAACCAGAGAAGGTTTTATGGGATTATTTCAAATTGGAGAAAAAATACTTTCATTCATTGTATAATGCTAAAATGAGGTCTTATTTATGTCTGTTTGTTCAGATAAATTTCAGAAACGGCAAGAAGATTTTAACAGGACTGTCACTGGTAGATACCTAATTTTACAAGGAGTAACTAGGCTACTTTTAATTAAAAAAAACATTAGAATTCCGCGGGTCACCCACGAGATGACTTCAACGCGGGTAAAATCGCGGGGTACAGCTATCTATATCTATACAGATAAAAAAAATTGAATTAATTTCAAAATTACAGCTTTTTTCGAGAAATTTTTTCGCTGTCTGTCAGTCTGTTTGTTCCGGGTAATCTCCGAAACGGTTGGGCAGCTTTTAACGGGACTTTCACTGGAAGGTAGCTGATGTTTCAAGGAGTAACTAAGGCTACTTACAGGCTTTTTTTTATAGATTAGGGTTCCGCGACATGAAGCATGAAACTAATTCTACGCGGGTGAAACCGCGGGGCACAGCTAGTTTCAAATAAAACAGTAAGATTAGTTGAAGAGCAATCATCTCTGTGATGAGTTTTTTTGTGGCGTCCGTTCGAAAACACCGTAAACTATAAAACCGATAATAAAAGGTAAATGTTACTTTTTATAGATTGGCGATTACAAATTTACCATCTAACGGTACATTTAGGAGAGCACGTTCAAAACTTGCTTCAATAAACCTTTAGGTAAGAAAAAACATAATATCTGTTTGTTGCTTATTAATTGACTAGCTGACGTCACGCGCCACCACCAGCGTAGTTTCACCAGCGTAGTTCCCGTTCCTGTGAGAGTACAGGGATAAAATATAGCCTATGTTACTCGCTGCTGGTGTAGCTATCCATTGCTGAAAGAATTTTGAAGATCGTTGTTTCGGAGCCTATTTAATGCAAACAAACAAACAAAAGAACAATCAAATTTCTCCTCTTTATAATATGAGTGTAGATTGAAACCGACACTCGACATCGTGTTCGTCGCTGTGATATGGTTTCTCGGCGGCACACTCGTCGCCTTGATTGAACTAAAATTGAAAGTGAACCTTATCCTCCATGTATTATGTATCAATTTCCTATGATTGAAACCAACGCTCGTCGTCGAGTTAGACTCGGAAAAACCTTAGTGAATAACTCGGCAGAAAATACAGCAGGGAGCCAAGTCTGAGGTTTAAGCAGCGCGTATTAAAAACTTCTTAGCTTTGACGTTTAATTTTATGGTACAAAAAAAAACAAACA
The DNA here is from genome assembly GCA_964035505.1 of Watsonalla cultraria. NCBI lineage: Eukaryota > Metazoa > Arthropoda > Insecta > Lepidoptera > Drepanidae > Watsonalla > Watsonalla cultraria. The sequence goes on along the minus strand of OZ037736.1, from coordinate 3,604,186 downwards.
GTCGATTTGATAACCTCCTCCTTTTTTTGAAGTCGGTTAAAAATGATACATTAAAGCTTTTAATAGACTCTGTTTAAGCCGATACTGGTAGGGCCCCAGAAATTAACCACGTACACTCGCTGCAATCAGCCCCGACGTCATAATTAACTTGTAATATATTTCCTACAACATGTATTACGTCATGACGTAAGTATTCTGAATATACAGTACATACAGTAATGCAACACGTTTACTTGTTTTTATTTATCATACAACTTCCCATTCCCACGTGATTCTCGGAACTTCGCAAATTCTTGGCGCTGAAAGTTATTTGATAATACTACGATGTTGCAATTTCATTGCAGAAATCATTGTTTTCGAACTAAGAAACATAGAACCCGCAGGATTTTATTGTCAAGCCGAAAAAGGTAGAATGGAAGAGGCAGAAATCTCAATGGTCTAGTGGTCACAAAGGCTACTCCGGAACACGAGGCCCTGGGTTCAATCCTCTTTATATTTCACTTCATTTAAAAAAAAACTTTCCTGTGAGACGAGTTTGATTGCGTCCTCAAACAACTATGCCGCCGCGGTAATCCCTGGATAATATTCAGTTGGCAATAAAGCATTTTGCATTACGCAGCTTTCTCAATCAATACAACTGTATTATCTTCCAGATAACTATCTGGAAACAAAGAAAATATAATGAAAACAAAAAGAGTCAGATCGATTCCGTGTTATAATGGTCAATAAGGCTTTGTGTTCTGTGGTTTTGCTGTACTGGCTGTGGTTGTGGTCACGTAAGGCACGTGACACACCAGCCTACGTCTGTGCATCTCAATCAAAGGAAAGGTAACCGACAGTAACGTTTTAAAGGTTCCCGTAACCAAAGTGTAAAAAATGGGACCCTATTACCAAGACTTCGTTATCCGTCTGTCCGTCAGTCCGTCAGTCCAAGTGTCCGTCTGCTATGATAACAAATACTATAGACATGACCAACTGCAGAGTTTATGCAGATCTCCTACTCATCCTCTTCATGGAGCACTGGTGACCTTACTCACGGCAGGAACTCAACACTACGGCATTATTCGACTGCGATTTTCGATTCCATTCGGCTAGATTGGGCGTGACTCGAACCAATTGCTTTAAAAAACAATCGAATACATTGCCAGGGCGCATCGTTGGTTGACTCGATGGTAAATTTCACCGATAATTTCGATTGTTGAAACATCTAGCATCGCGCATCGCTAACTGAAAGCACGGCAAGTGTGTCGCTGCCCTAATACCACAAACCCAGCCATATCGTATTACAGTGTATGTATTATCATAACAAAAGTGATTTATGAATGACTTGACTGCACGAAGCTGATGTTACTTTTGACTTTATTATAAAGCTGGTCGCCAATGCGACGTAGTCTTGATAGTAAATTGGTAGAGTTTGCAAACTGCTTCAGATCTCCTTTCTCACTAACAGTGGGCCCTTACCATAAACTCTTATTGCCATGATAATGAAATACGTACTTTTGAAAATAAAAACATGCACACTATTATATCTGAGCGCTCATAACTCGTGATGGCACCTGTACCCGGCGATATATTTTGCACATCGACCTCGGGGAAGATTGGCTAGTTTCGGCTTCGTAGGTATAAGACAAACATTTTTAAAGATTTTTTTGGTATATGACATACCTAATATTCATCTCTGTTGCACACTACCTATTTGACATCTGTCAGTTTTCGCATTTTAATGTCAGCAAAAAAAAACAAATGTGTGTTTACAAATAAAAAAAAAATATTCTGTTACTTACTCATGCTTCAAACATTACAGACCAATTAACACGAATAAGGTATAAAAACAATTACGTATTTAAATTAAAAGTATATTTCTAATTAAATATGTCTCAATGACACACCAAAACCCGTAGGTCAGTTAATTTAAACAAATTTAAGGATGACAAAACGAAATAACATTCCAAACATTGTAATTACTAACATATTTCACACGACAAAATGTTTAAAAGGGTATCATGGGGACATTACTGCCTTTTCGTTTTATTTTTTGTCCAAAAACGTGTAAAAGGTAGACCACCTCTGACTCTGGTAGCCAAATAACGCATAACCGCCATTAATTTTAAAGTGATGTCAGACGTTGTCAACAGTTTGGGTCGCTATAGTTTTTTTGCCGATAATATAACACGATTTATGTGCCTTGATTGTGTATCTCGGTTTATTTTACGATGTTTTTATTTCTTTTTATTAAAATGACAACGCTGCTTTCAATTATTTTTATTCTAATACTAGCTGTGCCCCGCGGTTTCACCCACGTAGATTTAGTTTTATCCTTATTGTCGCGGAACCCTAATATTTTTTATAAATAAAGAGCCTAAGTTACTCCTTGAAACATCAGCTACATGCCAGTGAAAGTCCCGCTAAAGTCGGTCCAGCCGTTTCAGAGAATACCCGGAACAGACAAGACAGACAGACAGATAGAGAAAAAATTCAATACGTGGCTTTTTAGTGTCAGTAGCGTGTATACTTTCATATGCATTTAGTGAAAAACTGTTATTTTGGAATTACAAACAGACACTTCAATTTTATTTATCTGTATGTAAAGATTAAAAATTTTGTAATAACTCAATCATTAATTTCTATACAATAGGTAGTAGTTTTTTCTTATATTGATTGTTTTTATTGATATTTGTGTATTTCCCCAATTAAGTGGGAATGTGCAATAATTTTTTTTGGTGAACTGGTTATAACAATATTATATTGAAGACTAAAAAGGATGAATAGTCGTGGTGGTCGTGGGGTTTCAGCAGTCGCCTGCTACGCAAGTGACGCAAGTTCGAATTCCAGCGGGACCTGCACCAATGAGTTCTTCTTAAAAACTTATGTGCAGTGATTTCACACCACGTGCTTTACAGCGAAGGAAAACATCGTGAACCTGCATATATCTTAAAAGTCATTCGAAGACATAAAGTACCTGAGACGGCGATAGACTCACAATCTATGAGTGTGGCATTTAATCATCTTCGGTGAAAACCCTTGCCCACCCAACCGGAGAATACAGGCATGAGCACATCTACAAAAATCACATTGTGTCTTTATCAAAATCGACGTCTTGGCGTTTAGATAGAATAACAGTATTTAAAAAACCTGCGTATTTGCAAGGTAAGTTACATTTATAAATAGTATATAATATAATATACCGATATAGATATTATGGATGTTGTCATAAATGTTTGTTAGTTAATAAACTGCAGGCTTACTTTCACCTTTGCCATAAACGAATAATGAACTAATATACGGACTAGCCTTAGGAGACATAATATTTAAAGTAAGATACTTGTAAGTTGTAAGTATACATTGCTATCATAACAATTAATTAAGCAATATCAGACTATAATCTGCTCTTATACAGCCTCAAACGCCGAAGAATGTCTTATCCTTAATACGTTTATTTTTTAACTTAAAACAAGAGCTACCAAAGAAGTTATTAAGCTGATAATATCGGTCCACACAATTTACTTGCATCCTCTATTAAAAGACAACCTGTTGTGAATTTTAATACTTAATTTAGCTCCCACCTCTACCGATGAACGGTGTAATTTGGAGGCGATAGCGACAAAAAAATAAAACTTTTTTAACTGTTATTTTTTTATACAGCCCACCTACCTGGGGCCTTACCATGAGCTCTTATTGCCATGATAGTTTCACTCATTTATGAGACAGATGTACGCGACGTGTATATCTGTCACTGTCGCAAAACTGAATTTTCATTGCAATAAGAGCTCATGGTTGGGCCCCTGGTATGGGGTTCTTAAGTGATATCAACTATATACTTATTTTATGTAACTGCACATGTAATTAACTTTAATTAGCGAGCTTAATTTGCATGTAAATCATCATGATATATTTTTTTGAATCCTAAGATTTTTAATGATTGCTTTGAACTAATTAATATTTAAATTATTTTAAGCCAAATGCATAGCTTGAAGTCTTAAAAATGATTTAATGATTTATGGTTTAATCGAATAATTCTAGAAATCATACAAGTATTTTTTTTACTAAGGTCAATATTATAAATACTCCAGATTGTTTTCAATTGAGCTAACATTTTTTAACAATTTTTTTATCCTTATACGATGGACCTCCTTAGTAAGTTCTACGTAAAGGTGTTGGAAACGCCCGAAGATGATTAAAAAAGGGTTTTGTATCGTGGGAAAAGGATCTTTATGATTAAATTAGTTTTTTATTTGGGGCGGACTTAAGTAATTATTTTTACAATAATTTTTAAGACTTGGTTCAGTAGCTGTTTGGGGGTAATAATATGATGAAATTAGGTATTTACTAGATTTCACCTGTGTCTCCGTGTATTGACTTATTAGGTACCGTCCGAAAAACAGAGAAAATTTGTTTTTTATGCAAGTACCGTACATACTTTCGTATGTACGGTTTTTAGCAAAAAGCTGTGACACTTCAATTTTATTTATCTTCCGGCTAATCTCTGAAACGACTGGACTGATTTTAACGGGACTTTCACTGGCAGGTAGCCGATGTCTCTTAGTAAATTAGGCTACTTTTGTTTATAAAAAATATAGATCTACGCGAGTAAACCGCGGGGTACAGCTAGTAGCCTATACAGATAAATAAAATAACTTCTATTTTATTTATCTGTTTGTAATTCCAAAATAACAGCTTTTCACTAAATGCATATGAAAGTATACACGCTACTGACTAAAAAAACTAAGTTTTAAAAGTATTCTCTGTCTGTCCGTCTGTCTGTCTGTCTGTCTGTCTGTCTGTTTGTTCCGGGTATACTCTGAAACGGCTGGACCGATTTTAACGGGACTTTCGCTGGGAGGTACCTGATGTTTCAAGGAGTAACTTAGGCTACTTTTATTTATCAAGCTATTAGGGTTTCGCGACAATAAGGATGAAACTACATCTACGCGGGAGAAACTGTGGGGCACAGCTAGTATAATATAAATGCCCCCCAGTGCGATGGCAATAGTTATGATACTCAACTTAAAAGGTTACTTAAATAAGTTGTAAACTTTAATGTAGGTAAGTATAAGTTTACTTACGTTTTTTGTTGTTATTTGCGCCAACTCCTTGATAATCTTAAAGAAATATCTAGATTCTAGAGTGTAATTAGTAAGTAAATAAACAGGATTGGAAAATGTTTCCAACCACTGGCTTGTACTCTTTAACCTTTCACATAAACTTATCGATATATTGGCGGTTTTGCGCCGACATGATTTTGTATCGATATACCTGGAGCCCTACCATGACCTCTTATTGCCATGATAGTTTAACTCTTATTATGGGACATACGTATATGACGTGTATAAGGCTGTCACTGTCACACAGTGGAACTTTGGTGGCTGATTATCATAATTGTTGAATTTATTTGAGTGTATTTAACACTCCATAGACTTACCTGCATAATATATTACGTGAAAGATAATAATATTATAATAGCCATATTATGGCTGTAATGGAAGTGAAGAACACATTGCGCCGACCACAAATAGCAGGGGAAAAAGATGGGAGGATGATGATGATGGTGATGATGATGCTGGTGATTATGTTAACTTGATTATCTATAGCTTCTTCTTATTTATACATAGTTAAATTCAATGTCATGACTGACTGACTCTGTCTTATATATCAACGCACAGCCTAAGTCTTGTGCTGGTCTTAGATACATGCAATTTAGAAGGTGAGAGTACCAAAAACTAAAACAGGGCTTTCCAAAAAAAGTAAGAACCCCTTATAACTGTGTCGTTGTAGATATACTTACTTAATTAATTATTAAATATTGAAAATTAAACGATTGAGTCAATATTAAAATAAAGACATTACCACGATTGATTTACGTCTTTACTGCCTCCTTAAAACGTCATTACAACCTTTTATTTATGGGAACTTCAAAAAATGCAACCTTTAAATACACAGACAAAATACTTATACAGTATCAGAAACCCGACACTCGCTTCGCAATCATTAAGAATCTTGTTCTGAGTATAATCACAAAAAAATATTATCAGAAGGCTGGATTCCTACATTGGTCGTGAATCATCGCATACATGAGGATGATAGAATGGATAGTCATAACACAGAAACCACTAATAAAAATAGAGTCCGCTATACAGGCAATATGTGGAGAAGACCTACTGCGAAGTAGACAAAAAGACATAAGTCCAAACGATTATTCTAAATGACATGAAGGCATAACGGGAAATAGGCAGACTGCGTTTTTGGATTTTAGCGACTAAACAGTACAGTTACAGACATACAGATAAAAAGAAGAAAAGCTCTTCATTTTGCTGAGGCTGCATGATCACTCGTTCGTCCAACATTTTCCGACTCCGTGTGTTCTAATTGGATTATTAAGTACACAAATGTGCAGAAATTGCTCTAAAAATCTTTGAATCATTTTTTAGATAACGTTACAGCTGGGAGCGTACATCTTTGCACTTAGTTTTCTAATAGAATAGAAAATCTTGTCAGTACAGACCACTGAGATTGGGATTTTCAAAGCACACACAAAGTGGTAAATTCTTCGACATTCATAAGTGCCTTACCAGGGCCTCAATTGAATATATCATTTTCATTATTCACTTGGCAGCCGCCGCAGCCGCCGCCTAGCTTTGGCTCTAAATTAATAAATGTATGGAAGCGGACCTTCTGTAAGATATTTTATTGTATAATATCCACATCGATATTATAATGTAAGTGCAATAAAAACTTCATCGGTGCTGTCGGTGTGGTCTCTGTAATGCCTTTATCAGTAACTATTGCAATAAGCAGGTAGACTTTTTGTAATCTGTTTAACTTTGACTGTATGTGAAGTAGTCTTTACTGTTGCATTAAATTACGCTAAAGAGTGTGTTTGGTCGTCGCCTGTTAATCGATACATATAAATAAAATTGAAATGCGTGTTTGTAATTCAAAATAAACAGCTTATTACTAAATGCGTATGAAAGTATAAACGGTACTTAAAAATGCCGATTTTTTTCTCTCTGTCTGTCTGTCTGTTTGTTCCGCCTAATATCTGAAACAGCTGGACCGATTTTAACGGCACTGGCTGATGTTACAAGGAGTAACATCGGCTTATATTCTTCCTTTCAAATAGAGCTTCGCGAATAATGACCTCCAATAAAATTAAGTCAACACGGCTGGAACCGCGTGAATTAAATTTAAGAAGAAGTTTACATATTTCAAATAAGTACTTATATTAAATTCTGCATTTTTACTTTTATTTATACCACAGGCATCGTCGCATGTAAAAAGCTACTTATTATCGGTATAATGCATTCCTAACAATTTCCATAAAAGATGAAATCCACCGACTTTCATACCACCAAGTTCATAGACTTACATATCCCGTTTCATCGAGCTAATATGTGTATTAAACCGTCAATGTACTTAATTTTTAACTTTATTGTCGCCTGGCTCGACTAAGATGTCTCTACATTATAGCGAGTGTTAAAGAACATTATCGCTTTATTAAGACTTGCTTGCTGTACCAAGATACGATAAGATACAGTTACAAATATAATGCTAATTAAATTATTATTGTTACATACATAGAGTATATAAAACCGAACTAACAGTCGCGTTTGTGTTTATCTATGGATATGCCATTGGAAGTCTGTGTGTCAATGTCAAATGTCAATTACTTGATATAGAGTAGTAGTATCTGTGGAAACACTACATTTTAAGAAACCTTTAGATAGAATCATTACGAGGGATTTTGGAACGTCTCAAGGGCCGTGACCGTTAAGACTGTGCGTGCAATACCTCTGCAACTCCAACGTACGTGTTCAAAGTACTTGTATCTATACAGATAAATAAAATTGAAGTGTCTGTTTGTAATTCCAAAATAACAGCTTTTCACTGAATGCAGATGAAAGTATACACGATACTGACACTAAAAAACCAAATTTTAAAATTTTTCTCTGTCTGTCTGTCTGTTTGTTCCGGGTAATCTCTGAAACGGCTGGACGGATTTTAACGGGACTTTCACTGGTAGGTAGCTGATGTTTCAAGGAGTAACTTAAGCAACTTTGATTTATAAAAATATTAGGGTTCCGCGACAATAAGGATGAAACTAATATACGCGGGTGAAACCGCAGGGCACAGCTAGTTCCAAATAAACAGCTTATTACTAAATGCGTATGAAAGTATAAACGGTACTTAAAAATGCCTTATGCCAAAATGTTTTATTTTCATTTGAACATCGACCGAACGATTGACCTGTGATGTCTGATGATTTAGTACCCGTCTGAAAGTGTAGTTATGGGGGTTCGAAACTCGATCTGCATCAATGGGATTATTCAGTAATTTTTAAAATGCCCTATAGACCGTTGGATTTGAGAAGTCACCTGCTACGTAAGCGACTCAAGTTCGAACACCCAGCGGAGCAAGTACCAATGAGTTTTTCTAAAAACTTATATGCAGTGATTTCACACCACGTGCTTTACGGTGAAGGAAAATATCGTGAGAAAACCTGCATATGCGAGGAAACTCTGAATTATATGAGAAAACGTTACAATAAAAAAAACAAGCAAAGTATTCAAAGTATTATTTGGTACGTAAGTGTTCAATAAATACAATAGAACATACATTCTTATTTACAATGCCACCGTTATTAAATGCAGATGGTACTAAACCGCTCGCTTCTTAAAACGTAGGGTTGATACCTATGAGTTTTTTTGATACTGAATGCACCTTATTTTATGTTTCTGAGTTCTAAAGTAGGTTGCCTGTCAGTATTCTTGCCACGATTCCAGAAGGGCTGAGATGTTTATGCCCTTAAATAGTAGATAATCCTAAAATGAACCCTTTGAAATCAATTGGAAATAAAATGGAAAGAAAATATTAATCGGGCGAGTAATTTTTGAGTTTTAAATTTACAAGCACTAATACAATAAAAACCAACCTGTTTTCTTTTAATCTAAACTAATATTATTAAGAGGAAAGATTTGACTGTTTTTAGTTTGTTTGTTTGCATTGAATAGGCTCCGAAACTACTTGACCCATCTTGAAAATTCTTTCTGCAATGCCCGTACTCCCACGGGAACGGGAACTACGCGGGTGAAACTAGGTGACGTCCGCTAGTTGTTAAATATATATATAACAAAGATTGTGTTAAATAAATCAATAATAGAATGCATTGAGAGTCAACCCTACCAACAAGAATAGTGCATTTGTGCTGGGAGCGACGCGTTATCGCCAGTCACCAGACAGCGCGGCATCGTGCGCTGGAACTAATCATTTGCACAATTTTACTACATTCACTTACAATGAATTCCACTGGGAAACTTCTTCCTGTCCTATTCTTAGAAATTTAGGAAGTCTGGGAACTTTCCTTACTAAATGGAAACTACGTAAAAAAGGAAATTTTTAAAGGTAGAGATAAAATATTTTTTACACATTATTTTTATCTTAAAATATATTTTCATAAGAGTCCTGGAAGAGTTCGTTAAAGGTACTTGGCATATATTTATAAACTAGCTGTGCCCCGCGGTTTCACCCGCGTAGATTTAGTTTCATGCTGCATGTCGCGGAACCCTGATATTTTTAATAAATAAAAGTAGCTCAAGTTACTCCTTGAAACATCAGCTACCTGCCAGTGAAGTCCTGTTAAAATCGGTCCAGCGGTTTCAGAGATAACCCGGAATAAACAGACAGACAGACAAACAGACAGAAAGAGAAAAAAATTAAAATTTGGTTTTCGGTGTCAGTAGCGTGTATACTTTACTTTCATATGCATTTAGTTTGCGTTTAGCAAAGCTGTTATTTTGTAATTATAAATAGACACTTCAATTTTATTTATCTGTATAGATATATAGATTAATAGCTTTTACCTGCAATTTCGCTCACTATGACAAAAAAAATTAAAAGTATTCTATGTTACTTCTAATAACCTCCAAAATACAAAATTTGGAGGATGTTATAGATGGGAATTGTATTGTCCCATCTTATTTAGCTTACAACTAAATAGATAAGGATTTATATTTTTCTAACTTCTATCTTCTGTCCATTGAGAAGAACTTTCTAGTTCACACTAGTAATGTTTACCCGTTGTTTCAGCTTTAACGATTAGTTATTTTTTTCTTCGTAAATGAAGTGCCTACTCAATAAAGAACAGTCGAAAATGCATGCGATACCGAAATACCAATGCGTAAACCACAATAAATAAATACAATTGTATTCTGACATCAACTTAATTAAATTATATTTCAACAAATCCAATACGAGACAACAATGATTGTAACTCAGAGGAACTTGTAAAATAAATGAGTTATTAAATTGACAACAAGTTAGTCCTCGGATCGGTCGAGTCGCGATAATCCTGTCAATGTATCTGCGGGCTATATTTAACCAATAATTAAATACTAGGGTTGCCACGACGAAGCGCGAAGCCATATTTATAATATTTATTTTCATACTAGCCTATTTCATAGGTGGAAGCCTTAATTATTTTTTCAAAACATAATTAGTTCAATTACTCCTTGTAAGATCAGCTAACTGCCATTGAAATTCCCCTTAAATCGGTCCAGCCGTTACAAGCAAACAGACAAAGATATTAAAATTGTTTCTTTTTCATTCAATTGCCGTACCATACTTTCATATGCATGTAATAAGAAGCTGACCGTTTTTGTTAAGTTTCGGAAAAAATCTTTTTACAGTTTAGGCCCTGGCAAGGCAATTATGAATGTCGAAGAATTGATCAATGGTTCGGAAACTCAGCTGGCATCATGTACATTTTATTACATATTAATTAAAGATTATTTACAAAAAAACATATAAAATTATTTTATTTAATTACAAACTGACACGTCAATTTTAATAATCTGTATAGAATAGTAATAATAAAAAATAAATAATTTCATCAGCAACCACTCGTACCGATGTGCACCATTAACTCAACTTGACAGCCCTAATCACCCGAGGGATTTAATACTGGCATCTTTTGTTCTTTTCCTGAGTCTTGATTTAAATTGATCATTGAACGTGTTAATTTATTTAGGTACATATTTAGGGCGGGACTGTATTCGCGGGCAATGTCGATTAAATGTGTACAAAACAGTGCTGAAGAATGTATACTGAAACTAGCTTTTATTCGTGACTTTATCTGCGTAATTATTGTTTATGACCTTTGACCGTCCTTGGAAATAAATCTATAATTATTCAAAATATTACCCAAATCGGTTCATTGACTTAGCAGACAGACAGATAGACAAAGAAACTTTCGGCTGTGATATACCTATAACTGGTTAAAGGTTCACATTTATAATTTTAGAATAGACTAGGTACTGTTAATCATATTAGGTAACGATCAATGAAATTTAATAGTATAGATTGCATTTGCTAAAGGGATCAAATAGGGGTTGAAAGTTTATATGCAAAACCTTTATTTCTCTAGATATGAATAGACTTTTAAATGGACCTTAAAATAATGATTGTAGTAGTATTTTATGTTCTTTAAGCTTAACACTTTTTTCAGAACTTGCGAGAAATCTTTTAATCGATACTATCACAATCACATCAGTATCCAAAAAAAATTAAGCCACTTAACATTTAACAACTTACAATTACGATAGCTGTAAAGTAGCTGAATGTGTATGATTAACTATACTCAGAACGTATCGGTAACCCCAAACTTGGACGTAAACGTTAGCTTTTGTGAGGAACCCTTATGTGAAACCTGTAATTACGGGTTGAGTGGTGATTAAATGCTTACAAAACCCCGCCCCTGTGCGAAAGAGATGGGAGAATTCCCATACAACCGCGGAGAAAAAATGGTTACCCGATGAGATTACAAAAGATGCATTCTTTCTCTCGATACTGGCATTGAAGATACATTGTGGTTTGGCACAATTTCAAAATATGTAGAAGATGGACCGAATTATATTAAACACTAGCTGTGCCCCGCGGTTTCACCCGCGTTCATTTAGATTCATCCTTATTGTCGCAGAACTCTAATATTTTTGATAAATAAAAGTAGCCTAAGTTACTCCTTAAAACATCAGCTACCTACCAGTGAAAGTCCCGTTAAAATCGGTTAAGCCGTTTCGGAGATTACCCGGAACAAACAGACAGACAGACAGAGAAATTTTTTAAAACTTGTTTTTTTAGTGTCAGTAGCGTGTATACTTTCATATGCATGTAATTAAAATCTGTTATTTTGGAATTACAAACAGACACTTCAATTTTACTTATCTGTATGTATAAATTTGGCTTATTATGTTCTCTTCTTAAATGTTATACAAGTGTTGTAAGAGTAAAGCGAGCTCAGCGAAAATAGTGGAGGTAACTTCGAGTGTATTGTATTCGCCGTACAGACAGACAGAGACACTCATAAAATGAATACTGCGCATTCAAGGTCAGCGCTCATAACTCACGACGGGACCTATATCAAAATTTAAACAATGATCTTAATCGTACCTACCAAATGCTGACCAGTTAGAAAAAAAATTGCTAAGTTTTACTCAAATATATTTTTCAAGTAAAAAGAGTCCTCCTTAACTCCAGAACTTATTTATTGTTTCTGAAGTCACAAAAATTCTAAGAAATTATAGTATAGTGGGCGAAAGATGGTTGAAGGGCCGTTGGCTAGAAGAGAAGACGAAGGTTGGCATTGCGAATGAATGATCGTAAAGAGATCGAAGTATAGTAGAGTTGACGAAGGTTCGTCAAGGAGAAGAATGATGGGACAGTGGACGAAAAGTGGTATAGTTGACGAAAGATGATATAGTGGACGAGAGATGTAATACTTATTGGACGAAAGATGGTAAAGTGGACGAAATATGAGATAGTGGACGAAAAATGGGATGGTAGTCAAAAGATGGGATAGTGGACATGTTTGAGATATTGGACAAAATATGGGATGGTGGACGAATTATAGTACAGTGTACGATATCTGTGTTATTACCCCGAGTTCCTTACTGGGTAGCAGAGAGCAATTGAATTACTCTAGACCTTTAATTCCCGATAATAATGAAGAATATAAAAGCTTACCTCCGTTTGCGATTCGTCCGTAAAACTTTGGTTGTTTAAATTGTATTCCCCTTATAAAGTATCTTGTAGGGTATTAAGGGTACTAAGGGCCTTTGTTACTCATTGAAAAGACTCATTCAGGAAGTTTACTCTAACATTGTATAGCAGTGGAGGGGATCAAGATTTTTTGTTAAGCGATCGGTTACTCGAGGGGTTTGGATAATATAAAAACAAAATTAGGGATTATTAGGTGAATGTTGGATCGGCACTACACAATTAACAAACACATAAGATTTATATAAATCAAAATATGAATATATATAATTTAAACTAATATTGCCATGATTTTTATGATAGTCTTGAGAAAACTACATTAATTTATAGAGAGCTTGGCTTCTTGGCTTCAATTTGTGAATATAAAAAAATACTCCTTATAACATTAGCTGACCAGTGAAAGTCCCATTAAAATCGGTCGAGTCGTTTCAGATAATAGGCGGAACAAACAGACAGTTAAAAATTGTTTTTTTTTATTGTAAGTACCGTATAACCTATACATTTTCATATGCGAATGAGATACTGTTCATTTGGAATTACAAACATACACTACAATTTTATTGATGCGTAAAGATTATAATATATGTAAGTAATCTGAGAATATACCTCATTATTATGAGGTTAACACTATCATTTAAATTAATAACTGCTGATAAAGAACCATTTAACACTTCCCTATAAATTATTTGTTCCGAGATAAAAATCTGAATCCTTTTAGAACAGTCCTCCTATTATCAATTCCATTCACATCTTCATACGCTGTGTTGTTCAAAAATAAACCTTCTAGCACGTCAGAATTAGGTTCGTTTTCCAATACATCAAAATCCCTGACCAATGTTTGTCCAATATGTCAAATAATTTCACAACAGGCAGGTTGAAAATGTTTGTAAAAGGTGTACGGTCCGTTATTACCCGACACTATATCAAGAAGAGCTCTAGTTACGCTATTCTTCAGTGGGATTGGAGCTCAATATAATTTGGTAGTGTTACTATTGTATACTTTGTCATTCGAACGACTTTAATGTGTAAACAGATAAAGGGCTATTCTTGAGTAAATCATAAGTAGGGTTTAACAACTTGAGATAAGGGGTAGGGGTAATAATGGACAAATGGATATACTTTTACTTTCCGCTGTGAATTATGGAGAAGAGATAGAGATTGTAAAAGACATATTTTATTTCTTTTATTTTACTAGCTGTGCCCCGAGGTTTCACGAGGCGGAACCAAGTTACTCTTTGAAACATCAGCTATCTGCCAGTCAAAGTCCTGTTTAAATCGCTCCAGTCGTTTCCGGGTAAAAAAATTAAAATATCATCTTAAACACTTTCATATTATGCATTTAGTGAAAAACTGTTTATTTGGAATTACAAACAGACACTTCAATTAGATTTATCTGTATGTATAGAATATGAAGTCGTGGCTTTGACTCACACATTGTTTTCGTAATGGTCTTACCATTATAATTTAGAAGCAAATCATAACTATTCTTAAATATTCGGTCCTAATCAAAGAAATATGTGCATTGGGGATGCACTTAAGACCATGTGCTGCTTGGATACGATACTCTATCCATAAGTGTAGCATTTAAAAGCCTCTAGGATATACATAAAGCAACAGGCCACCTGGGCATTATTGACAAGCTAGGCGTTTCAGTGCTCGCAGAACTTATAATATCCAATTACATTAGTCTGGGTCTGTGAGAGAACTGTTGATTGCTAAGGCTTTATCTATACATGTTAACAACTTTGCTTTATAGATACATCTATACCGATGAATAAAAATTAAATATCTGGTTATAATTCGTCATAAGCAGATTTTCTTTTATTCAAAGTAAATACGGTACTTATATAAAATAACAACGGAACTGTTATAAATTTTCTTTGTCTGTCAGTCTGTCTGTCCGTCAGTCCGTCCGTCTGTCTGTCTGTCTGTCTGTCCATTTGTTTTTAATGGCTCTTTCACTATGTTTAAATGTATGCAGATAGTTAATGTTACACGGAAAAATATGAGACTTTTATTTAAAAAAAAGTGATAATTACCGATAAACTAAAGTTATAACTTCGAGTCACGAAACTTGAAAAATCTATTAAGTGCTTAGCATGTATACATTTCTAGCCTGTAACACTTTTAAAATCACGCAGAGAAACACATGCCACATGTCAGCATTTTAACATTCATGATAGCAAAAACTACTGAATGGGTTTTAATGACACTTTGCAATACAGCTTACACATCAGAATAACACTTTAGCTATATTGTGTGAATTGTCCAAAATATAAAGATAAGTCGCAGGCACCAGCATGTACGCAAATCTAAACCCTCATCAATCGGTCACTTACCTCCACACCCTTACAAACGAAGCGTAGGTAGTATTGTCTAGTAAACAATATTGGCCATAGAGTGCAGTAAAGGGTACACCATTCGACGGGGCTATTTAAAACATAGGTACCATCGTTTATGTTGTATTCGTGACGTTGCATACGTCAGAAATGGTATGAGATGCAAGCGAGCGAAGTTTTTGAGGTGATATGGGAGCATACGTAAAATAAATGATCCTTAAATACACGTTATGTTTTTGAAAGGAGACCATTAATTTGTTTAAACATTTAAAAAAAAAAAAAAAAATTTTGGGTAATTTTTAAGTCTGGTATTGAACAACCGTATTTTAGCATTTAAATTATTGTATTAAAAATCGTTTTGAGTTTATTTCAATACAAACTTCACGTTATGTCTGTGTAGCTTTGACATAATTTCTGAATTTGTAACTGAGAGACATCCACTGCCAGAGAGTAATGCAGTTGATGGTAAGCAGTAACCTCATCGATCTTAGCACATGACCCACAAGCTCAAACTAGGTACATTGGGCATGGGTATAAAGACCGTATGATCGCAATAGCCCATATTTATTTATACGGACAACAATGTGACGTATTGTATCAAACGAGTAGATTGGAACCAATCTATGACATAAAAAGTTTAAAAAGAATCAACAATTTATTCACTAAGTAATTTTGTTTCAGTAAGGTAAGGGAATTCGGGACCTACCTAAAGCATGGATGTGGGCCACCGAGGGAGTTTTAGTGCGGTAAAAATCCCACGTAGCCTATACCTTTAGAAGGTTCATCCCGCCTTAATAAATAAATATCGCAAATTTCTTGTCT
Organism: Watsonalla cultraria; assembly: GCA_964035505.1. Taxonomy (NCBI): domain Eukaryota; kingdom Metazoa; phylum Arthropoda; class Insecta; order Lepidoptera; family Drepanidae; genus Watsonalla; species Watsonalla cultraria. Next base: position 3,587,981 of record OZ037736.1, on the reverse strand, counting down.
CGTGCACCACACGTTTGGTCCGTGGAATTGGTCATTACCATCATCAAAGCTGATATTCAAGGGGTTATGACCCTGGTTATGGTCATGGTGTGATCGTCAATACAGTGGCGTTTGTCTTCGTTATTGAAATTGCTATCATTATGTCAGTTGTAGGTACGAACCTACGGGGTATGTGTCCGGTACCATAAGCTCTTATTGCCATCATAGTCCCACTGTGGGAAAGTGACAGTCTTATACACGTCATATACATCTGTCTCGTAATAACTGTTAAACTATCATGGCAATAAGATGTCATGGGGCCCTGATTTCTACGCTAAGTTCGATTCCCGAGTCAGTTCTTCAAATCACACCAAATCACCAATCAAAGATTTTGCCCCAAAATGAACCTCAGAAGTTCTTAGACGCTCTGTTTAAAGTGTAGGGCCCCTGATCAAATTTATGAAACTTGGGTTAATGCTTTTATAGTTTAAAAGTGTCGTGTCTGCTTGGTATAGTATCATTGTTTCAAGACAATTTAGGAGAATGTCACATTGTGTAACACGAACTAAGTGTGTGGAGCTGGCATTACACGATGTTATGCGAATAGATTATGTTCATTGTGATTAGGTTTACCTTGATATTTTTACATAAAGACATGTTCTACTGGCGTTTTTTTGTAGTTATGCCGGTCGGTTATATTTTATACACTTGTGGATGACTTTGATTTTACACACACACAACTGTTTCTCTCTTGACTGTACTTACTTGTCAAAAGTAGTACAGACAAAGTAAACACATCGGAAATAAAATAAAAATAACCAGTAGTGGATCAGATAGGGGATCCGACCGGAATAACTCCAGGTAATAAAGTAGTATTGGTAAGTTTGTATGTCTGTATGTTAGCAATCTTTGGATTTTCTCATCCGATATCATAAATAGTTTTTGAATGGACTTTAAGGAAGGCCATAACTTTCTATTTATAACTTATTACAAAAAATCTGTTATGTGTGTCTATACTCCTTGTACAGATAAACACAGCGTTAATAAAATTACATTAACAAAAGGATTTGACTAATAAATTAAAACAAAAATAGACCAAAAAAGTGGTTTTATAGTAATTTTAATAAGTATTAAAGGCCGTTTTCAATAAACCCTCGAAGTTAATAGATCGAGTACTATCCCTCAGTTATCTGTTAGATTTGATCATTTTCTTTCAATGTTAACTAGCGATAAGTTATTAGAATAAAAGTAGGGATAAAACAATACCTACTAGAGCAAGTACGGGGATTAAATATAGGCTATTTTACTCGCTGATGCTGTAGCTATCCATTGCTGAAAGAATTTTCAAGATCAGTCTAGTAGTGTCGGAGCCTATTCAATATAAACAAACAAACAAATATTTTCTCTTTATAATATTAATGTAGATATGGCAGATGGATAGAATATTGAAAACGTTCGTAAATAAAAGGCACATCCCTAATAATTCTTTAATAATATGGTTAGTTATAAGTAAATATTATCGAACAAACATCTTTACCACATTCCTGGGACATGTTAATAGTAGTTGGAACGCGCTTATTGTGATATATTTGAGGTGGACCGCAATATATTTAGTGCTAAGTGACTTACCGGTGGTCCCATTTGCACCTCTGATTTTTTCGCTATTTTATTGTGCGCTGGAGTCTTATTACGGATGCATATAGGTAATATACTATATGCAATACTTAATTTCCAGTCTCGCTTTAAAAATATAGGTTTATGCTATAAGAATATGGATTAATTACCTAGTTAGATTTTTTTTTGTAATTTTAAGCTCTTATTTTTTATTTTTATTTTGTACAGCGACTGATGATTTCGACTGTACTATAGAAACTTTTTCATTGTGACTCAATTTGTAAAGAAAAATTGTACACAATAAAATATGAGGTCAAGTAAATTTATTAAGTGGAAATTATAGTCAGATATTACAGAAGAGTGTTTTAAGGGCCTTAAAAACTATTTTATTTTCATTAAAAATGTACACTGACAATCAAACATGCTAAGCAGAGGGATGAAGAAAATGTTACTTGTTCATGGATGTGAATGGATACAAGGGGAGAGGAAGACTAAGAAACGATGGATGGATTGTGTGAAAGGTGATATGGCTAGAGAGGGTGTGAATACTCATATGACGGATGATATTGAGAAATTATGGAAATTAAATGAATATTTAACCGAATTATTGTATAACAAGTACGAGACTATCTATACATCTATATCTATATACATATACATATACAGATAAATAAAATTGAAGTGTCTGTTTGTAATTTCAAAATAACAGATTTTCACTAAATGCATATGAAAGTATAAACGCTACTCAAAATTTTCTCTGTCTGTTTGTTCCGGGTAGTCTCTGAAACGGCTGGACCGATTTTAACAGGACTTTCACTGGCAGGTAGCTGACGTTTCAAGAAGTAACTTAGGCTACTTTTATTTATTAAAAATATTAGGGTTCCGCGACAATAAGGATGAAACTAAATCTACGCGGGTGAAACCGCAGGGCACAGGTAGTCATAAATAAATCAAAAGAGTGGCTTGCAATCTGTGAAAAAGTCTTTGTTTTATAGCTTGAAAAAAACATTTTTGATTATTTTTTGTTATATAAAACATGTTCAATAAGTATACTTGTCATTAAGTAACCAAATTACGAATGTAATGTATAATGTAGTCACATCCATATTTATAAGACACCTTTTATATTGACACACAGTGGGCCGATCGCCGCGATCGCGGACAAAAACGTTTTTTGAACCTTTTCATTGTAACTGCAATATGCCGCCGATTGGCGCAAGAGGTTTTGATATTTGAAACTAAGGTTTTGTTATTGCTGTAGCTGTGTAGTTTTTCTTTTTTTTCATGTTAGTATTTCCTTTATGTTAGTTTTCGATAGGTGTAGCGTTCAGAGAAGGAGGTAGGCTAGTAATGATAATTTCCTTAACGCACTACATTAAAGATATCTTTTTAGTGGGTACTGTATACCTTTTGATTGAGGCATAAAAGTCGAAAGCGGTAAACAGATTACACAGGAGGGCTTTGGCTGGCATTCTCGTCATACTTGTGAACAGGTGCTGCTTGTGGGGGCTGGTCATCTCAAGCTACGCATTAAGATATAAGTAGAACTACTCGACTTTTCTTTATGTTAATTTTTATCGACATTTGTGCATTGCAACTGTGGGCTTACATTTCTCAAGTGATTTACTTTGTTTTTTTTTTAAATTGTATAATTTTTTTGAAAAGAGTAATAACGAGTTTCTTTCCAGGTTCTTCTCAGTAAAAGCAACCTTCATTCTGACGATTTGAAAGTGCTTTGTATTAAATCTAATCGAATAAATATATTTTTGACTTGACTTGACTTGAAAACTCTTTTAATTTCCAAGTAAGTAAGTTTCGTATTTTATTAAAACATACTGACCAAATTTCTAAACTACTGCTTCCTAGTTTTACTTCCTCATCACGTAAAATATTTTAATACCTTAATAATATGAAGTTTCAAGATCACTCAATCCATCTATACACCCCAGTGGTCAACACAACTGATGACGGCCCCAAAAAAACGAACAAAACCGGGCGCCGACAAAGTGACGAACGCATAACTTTCAAGAACTCTCATACACCATTGTGTCCTGCGGCCCAGCGATTAGGAGTTAAATAACTTTTTATTAAAATTTTTCGAAGCAGAAGCACTTAATTGTTCGTTGTTTTTTGTGCAATATTTTTCGCGGTTTGAACCATTGTGTCTCTTGTATTACTAGCGGATAGTGAGGAGTAACTTGTAAGGAAGACGGATTTATTATAAGGGATGAAAGTTTTTTGAAATTTATTTCAATCAGCCTTGCGACGTTATTTAACGAGATAATATAATAGGAATTATCTTGTGTATATTCAATAACTAACTGTGATATGCGGTTTCACACGCTCAGACTTTATTTGATACGTGATGTCTTATAATAACATCAGCTGTCTGACAGTGAAAGTCACGTTAAAATCGGCCCAATCGTTTCAGAGTTTTACCAGAACAAACAGACATGCAGACAGACAAACAGACAGCTAGCTTAAGCCCGCGATTGATTTTAGCGTGATGATAGTGCCTACCTATAACCTTTCCCGATAAATTAACTATCTAACACTAAAGAAGTTTTTGAAATCGGACCAGTGGCCTTACCATGAGCTCTTACTGCCATGATAGTTTGACTCATATTATAAGACAGATGAATATGACGTGTATACATCTGTCACTGTCACACAGCTGAACTAGCATTGCAATAAGAGCTTATGTTAGGGCCCCTGTTGTTCCTCAAACAAACAAACAAATTCCTTTATATATTAGTATAGATTAGAAGGTATGTGATGAAATGTATACAATTGACGAAATGTACCCAAGTTACGGTGATTTGAAGCGACCTCACGACTCTGTCGTAATGAAATTGACTGGATCTGATGAATGGCAGTGATATCAGTAAATGCCATACGGTTTAAATGTTAAGCAGTTATTCTGTAAATACTTTGGAACTGGGCCATGTACGTACAACGTTACAAACGTTATATTAAGGGATCTTTTGACGCCTTACAAACATGCACAGTAGTACTTTACTAGAATAATCATATTTGATATTTAACATAAGGGGCTGTTGGAGCACTCATTGAAAGTCATTTTTAATATTAACTTAGCTTAAAAATAACAGAGTGCCTAGTGCGAGTTTTCTTAAAATCGCCATCACAAGTCATTGCGTCGACGCAAACGCAGATTTGTATGGGCTCATAATAGTGTCATCTTTAGGCCGACAGAGGCGCTGTTCCGATCCTATACAAATCTGCGTTTACGTCGACGCGGTGACTTGTGACGGCGGCAGTGGAAAACTCGCACTAGGCCCTCTGGACATGAAACGGCGTAAGTAATTCTCCGGTTTTTTAAATGTAAATTTGTGGCAAACAAGAAAATTCACATGTATAAGCCATATTTCCTTTTCACTCCTAAGCAGTTCAATAAGCAATTATGAAAGCAACAGTTATATCAAAACTAATATTATACATAAGAAAGTTTTATTATGTATGTTTGTATCGAATTTGCTCAAAAAGTACTTGACCGAATTAAAAAAATCTTTCACCATTTAAATGCTGCATTGTCACTGATTAATAAAGGCTATATTTTATCTCCGTACTCCCACGGGAACGGGAACTACGCGGGTGAAACCGCGTGACGTCCGCTAGTACGAAATATTTAACAAAACAAAGCAAAAAAACATTTTTTTTGGGGGATTAGAAAAAAATTTGCGGTAAGTTTATTTTAATGATTCCTCTTTCCTTCCTCTTTAATAATATTTTACAGAATATAACTGCAAGAAGTACGTTTGTTATCGCCTGTACCGAATATAATTAGTGGACTTTGATATGTACTAATTGGTGTAAACCAGTTTCGCGCCTTTCAAATTGATAATGCCTTGATTTATTGGTTAGAAATTGATTGTTTTTATATCGAGGCATACGACGCATTGCCATTCCTTTTCTTACAACGCTCTTACAAATAAGGACCTAATTAGAGTAATTAACAAAGGTAGTTTTTGAAGGCCATTTTGGGACTTGTATATCGTCGTTGCGCGTGTAAAAGTCGGTATGTGTATTTCGTGAACTCGGTGTCAAAATTTCCAGTAATGTTTAATTTTGTCAGTATCTATACAGATAAATAAAATTGAAGTGTCTGTTTGTAATTCCAAAATAACAGCTTTTCACTAAATGCATATGAAAGTATGCACGATATAGACACTAAAAAACAAATTTTTAAAAATTTTCTCTGTCTGTCTGTCTGTCTGTCTGTCTGTTTGTTCCGGGTAATCTCTGAAACGGCTGGACAGATTTTAACGGGACTTTCACTGGTAGGTAGCTGATGTTTCAAGGAGTAACTTAGGCTACTTTTATTTATTAAAAATATTAGGGTTCCGCGACAATAAGGAAGAAACTATTTAGTTCCTTCCTTATTGTTTGGTTTTTCACCCGCGTAGAAATCTACGCGGGTGAAACCGCGGGGCACAGCTAGTTAATAATAATACCTATCCATCATTAATAAAAAAAAACTATGTAAATTTGTTATATGTATCAATATATATTTTTTGAATACTTGGGCCGTATTTTGAGAAAATCACTTTCTGCGTCTCCTGTAAAGTGTGTAAACAACACATAGCTAACTTTTGAACGCGCAAAGATGATGTGTGTATTTTTGTCCCTATGCTAAAATATTATTATGTAGCTATATATACCGATAAATACCCATTATATGGAAATATATAAGGTACTTAAATAGTAAAATATTTTTTTTAAATGTTCAATTGTGTCTTTTTCTTCTGTTCTGTTTCTTCAGGCTAATCTCCGCAACGCCTGGACCGATTTTAACGAGACCTTTACTGGCAGATAGTCGATATTGCAAGGAGTAACTTAAGCTTAAACTGCTTGGGATAGCTAGATGCCTATCTGTAAGTGCTTAACCTGTTTTGACAACTATGCTACAACAATCCTACATCATAAACTTCTCATTAGATGATAATTTATCACATTTAAAGTGACAACGAAAAAATATCTCTACATTGTATGAAGTGCTTTTATGGTCGACTGTACGTAATTAATCGATGCTAATTATTGTGGTTCAACTGTACTTTGGCATTAATCACCAATAAGTAGGTGATATCCGGCGTCTTCCAGTTTCCAACGATTATTGAAACAAGTTCCGTGATCAATTTATTCATTGAAATTACATACAAATCGAAGCACGTGTGAATGTGTGTTACAAAATTATTCAAAGTAAGTTTACTATGTCGCTGTTGCGATATCAATATCTATGCTATGAATATAATCGATTAATATAGATATACCGTATATCTAAATAATATTATAAACTAGCTGTGCCTCGCGGAAAACCGCAAAACACCCACCCAACGCATGGTCACCCATGAGAAATCATGGGTGACCTACGGAACCCTAATGTTTAAAAAAAAAAAAAGTAGCCTCAGTTACTTCTTGTAATATTAGCTATCTGCCAGTGAAAGTCCCGTTAAAATCGGTTCAGCCGTTTCGGAGATTAGCCAGATAGAGAAAGAAACAAATTTTACATTCAAACATATGTGTTTTTATATGTCAGTATCGTATAAACTTTCATATGCATTTAGTGAAAAGCTGGTAATTTGGAATTACAAACAGACACTTCAATTTTATTTATCTGTTTGTATATGTATAGATAAAGTTATAGATTTGTAACGATCTGGCTCAAAAAGTACTTGACCGATTTTAAAAATTCTTTCACCATTTGAGTGCAATATTATCACTCATTAATATAGGCTATATTTTATCTCCTTACTCCCACGGGGACGGGAACTATGTGGGCAAAACCGCGTGACGAACGGTAGTCAAATAATAAGCATAAAGCGATGCTTGTTTTTAAATACTTCAACAGCTATAACTCATCTGTAAATGTCTTCAAAAAGCCTAAAATTAATTCTAATGGACTATTAACATAAACGGATCACAGTAAAAGGTCTGTCCGTGCGTCCGTCCGATCGCCTTCCACGCTTTTGCATCGAAAATAGGGTTGCCACTTTGTACTTTATACAGTTTATACCACATTGCAAACATTGAAGTTTGATATAAAAAAAAATATCATTAAAGAAAATGCATACCATGATAAAAATATTTTAATTTATATATTATTTATATAGGACGTATACTTTTTAGGCGCACATTCTTGCACAAAACATGGGTGGTACATATTAATTACAAAATGAAATAGAAATTAAAAGAAGCATAAGTTGCTTGTGACATTAGCTATCTGCTAGTGAAACTTGAGTCTATAAGCTGGAACAAACGGACAGACGGACAGGAAGAGAAAAAAAAATTGTATGTCAGTATCCTATATTCTTTCATGATGTATTTAGTGAAAAGATGTTAATTTGGAATTACAAAAAGACACTCCAATTTTATTTATCTGTTTATAGATAAAAACTAAGATGGTGACACTACAAAACGTTAATCATAAAAACGAAAAGAAGATCAATGCGTACTAAATACATTACTTATTGAAGACTAATAGAATAGTAATAAATTGGAACATAAATACCAATTTAAAAATCACTCAACATTTTAACTGAGGGCAAGAATTTTTCCTCATATTTTGTTATTTATCCAGTGTTTTCGTAACAGCCCTACTGTAAAGATTAAAATTTTTATTCACAACTTGTATTTTACGAGCGCTAAAAGCTTGACGAAATATCCGACCGCAATCTTGTGATTCCTGACTCATTAGAAGCTATTAAGCTGACTTCAAAAAAGGAGGTTTTGAAGTACACCTTTTTTCAACATTATTGGTCTTTCGAAGATTGCAGGAACTAAATAAAACTAGGGTTCACATCCAAAGGTTTGTCATAATGGTGCGTCAAAGATAGAGATAACAAATCAATGGGAGACTTATTTATGTAACGCGATACAACTTTCAAAAGCGCGATCTATTTTACTACTCACGCCATCTACTTATAAATAGTGAAACTAAAAGATACTCATAACATGTATGATTCGTACAATCATCATTCAACTGAAATATTTGTTTAAGGTAGGTAATATTTGTTTGATCAATACCACTTATGAACGTATTCATGAAAAATGAAAAATGAAAATGATTTATTCAGTTTAGGCCCTGGTAAGGCACTTATGAATGTCGAGGAATTTACCACCGGTTCGGAAACAAGCCTTCTGAGAAGAACCGGCAAGAAACTCTCATCTCGTCATGAATTTACATCTACATTCCCACTATATTTCCCCGAGGGGTAAGGCAGAGGTGCATCAACACCTACAATAAACTGAAGATGATTAAAGTGGCAAAGTGACAGAGGGTCACTCCATCGCAGTCTTTACATGGCTAAGTCGTTGAATTACTCCTCAGACATATGCAGGTTTCCTTACATTGTTTTCCTTCACCGTAAAGCTCGTGGAGTGAAATTACTTATTGCATATTTCATAATTTTTTTCTGAAAGTAAAACGTTTTTAGCAAAACTCATGAAAATGAAAATGAAAATGATTTATTCAGTTTAGGCCCTGGTAAGGCACTTATATAAGGGGGAGGCCTATGTTCAGCAGTGGACGTCTTCCGGCTGATGATGATGATGATGAAGGCACTTATGAATGTCGAGGAATTTACCATTCATCGGCTTGGTTTCTTCCTTCTTATGACACAAGATTTTTCAATCAGATCGACGTAGGGCGTGGTTGAACATAATTATCTGCACATTAACTTATTCTTACTTGCAATTCCGTGAGAACTAAGTGAAGGTAACCCATAATGACGTGGATATGCTTTGTACCTGCTAGGTGTATGCTTTAGTTCCACTAATTGTTAGTAGGTGGTGTGACCTGTCAAATAGATCGCGCTATTGAGAGTTGTATGTAATATATTTAAACATCTTTTTTTAAATATATTACAGGCCGTACCCCTGGCCACACCCTTAAGAAGATACAAATTCGGGAATAAAAAACAAAGCAACTTATATTTTTACGCGAAATATTACAGCAAACGCTGCCAGGAAACCAAAATCCAAAACACTTCAAAATGTTGGTACTTCGACAGTCTCTCGTTGGGCGCCAAAGTCCACGTCGCTTAAGTTCATTTTCGCGCAGCAGCATCATGTATCACAACATAAATAATCCATCGTGATAACCACATTTGCCTTCACCCCCTCAGAAACGAGTGTAAAACAAAATGGATCGTAAAACAACCCCAGACATAACTTCACCCCAAGACGTTAGTCGTCTCGTGAAGACCACGTGATCAATGCTTTATTGGCAAGGGATGTGATGAGAGACTCCATTGCTATGTTGTTTGAACGATTCTAATCAAAAACAGATGTGATCAGTTTTTAGCCGACTTCAAAAAAGGAGGAGGTTATCAATTCCATTGTATTTTTTTTTAATATAAAAACTAATTAGAATTAAATGAAAGAGGCTCTTTGATTAAACTGCTGACCAAAAATGTTTGTCCAGAATTCTGCAATTAGTCCCGAAAAGTCAGTTTACTTGTGCCTACACCTTTAAGAAGAGAGCGAGAAGGCTTGAAAAATTGTATAACTACGTACTTCACAGAACACAAGAATGTACGTATATTCTATAACATAAATATCTTATTCCAATTTAAATAATAAAGAAACGCTGTTTTAGAAATTCTCACAATACCTTCAAATTGTAGCCTATGTGTTATTCTGATGTATAAACTATATTATTGTAAAGTTTCATTAAAATCTATTCTATTCAATACAAACAAACAAATCTATCGTCTTTATAATATTAGCATAGATATTAGAAGGATTTCTAACTGGGGCCCAACCATGAGCTCTTATTGCAATGTTAATTCAGTTGTGCGACAGTGACAGATGTATGCACGTCACATACATCTGTCTCATAAATGAGTGAAACTATCATGGCAATAAGAGCTCATGGTAAGGCCCCTGATCAGTATCAATCCGGCATGAGAAGAAAAACGAATTAATTCTCAAACCAAATTCAAAATCCGAATACACCGAAACCAAGCTTCCACATTTCGTCGAGGGTCATTCAAAAACCAGTAAAATTTTTATAACATTACATCATATTAAAGGAACCGATTCGTGGTGTAATTTGTGAACCCCTCACAAAGAAATGCAGCAAAAAACGGACCCACTCTCCGTGTCCAATTTGAACTAGTGAAAAATGAACCGCTATTATCCTTACAAAATTATTGTAGGACCGACCTCTACCAAGGTATTCTGATCGACATCGTGTCGTACAGGTGAGAATTCCATTTTTAAATTAACCGTTTTAAATATCGAATCTGTCAAAATTATTATCTTTGAAAGTCGTACGAATTCAAAAAAATTTTATTTATTTATTTCATCGGCAATAACGATTGTTTAAAATGTAATTTGAAATACGTGTTAATTTGAAATACGTTAATTTATTTGGTTCATATCAATTGGGGTGATATCTCCATATCACAGTGATACATTTATTTTTCCAAAAGAGAGTACCTACATCCAAATTCTCATAAAATTTCCAAATTCTTAATGAAGTAAGTACAAAGTTTTAGTTTTAATTAAAAACACTCACATCAGATATATATAACAAAATAATACTAGACCCTTAAAATAACATAGTAAGGGAGCCAGGGGCTAGACATCGTAAGTTTACGATTCAAACTTTACTGCATCGCACCGGCCCTGCAACGGTGGGGAAAAAATAAATTGGAAACTGACGCCCTCGTGATAGCGAGACGCATTTTACGATCGAGCTTAAGTCACTGATATTACACAGCTGTACGCGACTGTACCTGTGTTGCTGTACCTATGCAGTTTAAATCTATCTAAAAAAGGTAAAATACCTTAACAAGCCACAATGGGACATAATTATGATTAACTTCTATAATATAATATGTAGTAAATTTGAAGTGCCCTTAAAATATTTTTTACTAGCTAGTGTCCACGACTTATTCTACGCAGGATTTGAATTCACTTATCTTTATATTTGGACAATTCACCCAAAAAAATCTAAAATATTTTTATAAAATATAGACTGTGTTATGCTCTATAGCCTGTGATATGTTCTATAGCCTGTGATATGCTTATATTATATAAAGCCTGTATTGTGAAGTTTAATTAAAATTCATTCCGTACTTTTTGCATGAGAGTGATAAACATCCATACATACAAACTTTTGTGTTAATAATATTAAGTAGGACTAGCTGTGCCCCGCGGTTTCACCTGCGTAGATTTAGTTTTATCCTTATTGTCGCGGAACCCTAATATTTTTGATAAATAAAAGTAGCCTAAGTTACTCCTTGAAACATCAGCTATATACCAGTGAAAGTCCCGTTAAAATCCGTCCAGCCGTTTCAGAGATTCCCCGGAACAAACAGACAGACAGACAGACAGACAGACAGACAGAGAAAAATTTTTAAACTTGGTTTTTTTGTGTCAGTAGCGTGTATACTTTCATATGCATTTAGTGAAAAACTGATATTTTGGAATTACAAACAGACACTTCAATTTTATTTATCTGTATAGATGTAAAAAGTTGATCTTTAAAACGAGTAGGTGTTAGGGGTTGTGGTGTCATCTAAAGTGGCAAAAAAAATCTGTGTTATATTTTGTTTGTTGAAAAAAGGTTTTATGTAATGCCAGGTTTCTGGTACTGACATAATGAAAATTCCAACAATTTACGTTTATATTATAAAACAACGAAAAACACATACTGTAACCTATTATATTAATGAAAGCCAATCATGGCAATGAGTTCCTCACTCTTCAATGCAATCGTAAAAAAATAACCCCATTTATAAAATATCGAACAAATGTTAAAAAAAAACCTGGGTGTTTTTCGCAGTTTCTTCTCATGAAAGGCTTACATTTATAAAATTTTGTAAATAAGCCTAATTAAGCTTTAAAATTACGTCCAATGAGTGTTCCAACGTTTGAATAATTTTTTTTTAAAAAAAAAAATTTTATACTTATTAACTACTTCACCCAATAAATGGCAGACATCATTCAGCCAGCCCGGATAATGTTATTATATTACCAGTATATACCATTTTACCCTCTCATATCTTCTAAGCACTTTCCAGAATGTCTGAAAATTATGCCTAAATTAACAAATGCAGGAAATGCTAAGGTGTTAGGCCTAACTAGAAGTAAGTCTTACAATGAATTATTGTAAAATTTATAGGATATTGTTTTATTATAATGTGGTTGTTATACTGAGTTTCGATGTAGTGGATACCCACATTGCGCTGTAAAATGGTTAGTTTCAATAAACTCTAATACACTACACTCTCATACAATATACAGGTGCGGTTTTTACATAGGTGCGTTATTTAAGAAGGTTGATATTCATTGAAGGGAAGAAAATCAATCTTCGAAAAATACATAATTTCTTTAAGTTAGCCTATTCTAAGATTCTTTAACTATTGTGCTCAAAATGCGAAACATACACACATGTTCTTAAAAAAAAGTTTTCATTTTGCTTAGAAATTATGTCAATAATTTTGATCATTGTTTTATGTTCTATATATCAACCGTAAATATGTCACCAATGAAAAACAACACCCTGTTCCTTCATGCCCACTAGTGTCCCAGGAATAATGTAAAGAAAATAACAACAGACTTGCTAATAACCATTTTGTAAAATCATAAAATTATTTTGCTGTGCTTGGTCTTTTAGTGGCTAGCATTCTTGCAAATAAGATTGTTTTTATGTAGTCTTTATTTGAAGGGTGATAAGATTGAGGACTGGTTGTACTTACAAAATAATACAGTTTGTTATATACACACATATATCCAGATAAATAAAATTGAAGTGCCTGTATGTATTTTCAAAATAACAGCTTTACGCTAAAAGGATAAGATGGAAGTACGGTATCGACATTAGAAAACCAATTTTTAATATATTTTTTCTGTCAGTCTGTCTGTTTGTCTGTGTGCATTATAGAGAAAGTCCCGCTAAAATCGGTCCAGCCGTTTCAACAGGAATATACAGACAGAAAAATTAAAAAAAAAGTGTACTTTCATATGCATTTAAAAAGCTATTAATTTGGTATTACAATCAGACACTTCAATTTTAATTATCTGTATATGTATAGGTAAAAACAATCGCCCTCCGTGCAAAGCATGTAAGCTGACCAACAAGTGGTTAATATTCAGTTATATGTAAATATATTATAGTATGTTTATAAAAATAAGATTGATTAAGACACAAACTCTCGGTTAGTTTGACCACCTGCCCGTCAGCTTTCAACAAATGTAAATATTTGAATAAAAAACCAAATACCGACTACCTAATAAAGGCACGGAGATTGATGACAATCGGGTACTATCACTGTCAAAAGAGTTATCTATTTTGTTTTTTTTAAATAAAATACTCTTGTATGGATCTGAAAAATTATTGCTAGCAATGATTATCGCAAAGATTTTATGTTTTCCACTTTTAAGTCAGTGTTATATATATAAATATCTCAATGCATAATATATAGATATTACAAATTAGAAAAGTGAAATGTCAGGTGTAATATGAACATTGCAATATTCACAGAATTAAGAAAATCTGACGACAATCTTCCAACGGCTGGAGTACTTACAAATGATTTTGTGATTTAATGTAATAAGTAAAAAAAAATTTTTCGATTTTTTTTTATAAAATAAAATTATCAGACGCAGATTCATTTGATTTAGGTTTTCTCAAACCAGCTTAAATAAGTTCCATGGAGTAAGCGGCTTCCCATGGCCCTTTTATAACTAAAGTATGTTTTAATACCCACCATAAAGGTTATAGCGGCATATTAAAGCACGGACCAGGTCGATTTTACTGCTCTATCAAAGGCATCTCGGATAAAACATCTTTGTTATAATTATTGCTGTGTAAATTACTTTCAGATTACGTTACTTATTTAGGAAAGACAGGAGACAGAATAACAACCGAGGTAGCATATTCTGGTTATATTTGTTTCGGTTTCGTGTCAACTTCAAATGCAAGCTTTTAAGCAAAATATTTTTCTTGGGAATCTTATTAAAAAACACAAGTAAATTATAAATCGTATGTATGATTTAAATCTTATTATTTAAATTGTTCGTAAAAAGCACGTAGCTCAAAAAAGAAGTCCGATTCATGGATTTGATTGTACTAATACATTTTTTTAAATAAAATCAAACCACTCTGTACGATATCTATGATGAATGTGAAGATTAAAAAATATTTGAACGGTTGAAAAATCTCAAGTTTACTTGAACAAACTGAACTATTTAATCAAGGAACACAATCTGAATGAAGCTGAATGGTCTCTAAACAAATTATGAAACCCGATCTCAAACATAAAGAGCGATCAATCAAAATTCTGACAGATGGTAAAAAGTATTACCCTTTAAAAGAATTTTGTTTGTGAATGTATTCGACTGAGTTTATAGTTTTTATAAAGTTATGAAAAAAGTTTAATTAATGTTTTTCAATTCAATGAGATTAATTAAATAATATAGAACACAGTTTACGATGGAAAGAGTAGGTATTAATTGAGATATTAAAACAATAATATATAAGTCAATAGGCGCAGCAGGTACGAACAAACTTTACGCACCAAACGGAGGACGCGTGGGTGACAGAAATTTGACACATGACTTTCAGACACGTGGTTACGATAATTCTATGCATAGATTTTGTATAAAACTAAAGAAGATTCGAATCTTCTTTACGTAATTAAAGAAGATTCGAATCTGGCTTGTCTGTCCCATGTCGTATTTGAAATGTCGTTGATTACTATGAACGTAACACATCTAGTGTTACAATATCATTTGTTTCCGAGTATTCGTAAAAAAAGAGCATATTAATTCAATGGTAGGTTAAACCCATACGTTAAGCAAATTAGACTTATGCACGCGCACATACAAATTCCTACGTTCAAATAATAGCCGTACTCATTCACGATTTATGTTTTCTTAATATTCACTTACGCTTTAAACGCAATAATAAAACGAATCTCAGTTCTGAAACAAATTTATTGATGCAGACAAACCAGACTTATAATTTTCGCATACGCACCATAAATATCAATTTGTGAGCGCCACAGCTAAATTACAGGTTACGTCGTCGACACGTAAGTGATTTAGTACTTTTTGAAAACGTCTAACATTTCGGCGCCTTGTTTGGTCACTGACAGGGTAATTGTTAAGTACTAGGTTATTTTTGAGTTATTGACTCTCTCTCACATTATGACACTGTATCTATTGTTTGATATTAGGTTTGAATTGTTTCAAGATGTTGTTCCAGGTAATTTTATCTTTGGTTAATCGATTATGTAAACCGACTTCTAGGCTAGGTTTCTAGGTTTCTAGGCTTCTAGGCTACTGCACACGAAATTTTATAATTCAGACGATGTTTCTTTTAAATGTGTAAAATTTGGTCCAAATATTTCTTACCACCCTTAAGATACAAGATACAGTTTAACCATAAACTTTGTGTCAAGGCAAAGTTATGTGGTGAAAATTTTGTGCTAGTAGTGTATAGGTTTTTTTTATTAATAAATAAAAGCGCGGATTAGATGCGGATGAAGACTCCGATAATTTTGCTTATAAAAAAAAAAGTAAAGATTTTTTGTAATAACGGATGTTAAACACTATCACAGAGTGTAGTATATACTATGTTTTTTGAATGGGTATAAAAAAAAATCTAATATTTTTTTAATTTTCCGTATTATGTTATGACCTATTTTGACGTTAACTAGTGGGACAACCTGAAAACATTGTTACAAACATAATATAGTCTATATATATTAATAGAGTCTATCGTGTCACTTTCATTAAATTCATGGTTCGTCGTTAACTAGATATAATATCATGACCTAATAAATTATTGTTGACACCAAATTAGCTTAGCTAAGGAATATTCCAAATGATAACAATAAATAAAGCAACATGTGCATTATAACTGTTGAGAGGTAACACACGCCTTGGTAATAAACTTTAAATTATTACTTACCGTTAAACATTGCGTTAGTACGGTAATTATTGTAAACTAGCTCTTGCTCGCGACATTGTTCGTGTCGAAGTCTGCTAAAAATGAATTTTTGAAGGTTTGTTAACAAAACCATAAATTTAATCTGTTGGTTAATGAAAAATTGTATTTGGGTTTATTATGATAATCGAAATGATTTAGTAATTTTGAAAATTTTACTTTCGAAGGGGGTGAAAATAGGGGCTGAAAATTACTATGGAAAAGTTTTTGTAAAGAGTTTCATGAATTTTTTTCTCTTTGTTTAAAAATAAAGGAAGGCGTTAATGTAACAGAAAAATGTCTACGACAGTGTATTGGATAACATTATTTAATTAAGTATTTAAATATCTTGAACTATTGAATGAAAACACTACATAGTAAGAATCACTAGAAGTATAACATTAAATACTTCTTGCAATCTAATGTCCGGTAGCTATATCTAACGGCAAAGGAACTCAATATTGTCGGTTTTATGTTACCGTAAAAGTGGTTTTCATGGTTATTTTACTTTTTTCCATAAACTCTTTATTGGTTTTACATTTTATTACAGTTTTAATGGGGTATTTGGTATTGTGATAGTTCGCTTTTGTAGTGGCGATAAACTGTTGAATCTTTCCTTATCAGAATGATATTCTCTATCTTAATATAAAAGTGACACAAATGTCATGAAATTGCAAGTACCTTCTTTTTGATCTTAAGAATTCACCTTGAATGCTTAAGATCAAAAAGAAGGACAAATTATCAATAATTCTTAAGAACAAAAACTATTATAGTTTTTAGACGTGACATACCCCGTAGGGTTAGGCAGAGGTGTACTTAAAGTACACTCGCATTTCGCCAAATTATTGCCATTAACCAGGACCCCGGAACACGAGTTCTGCGAGGTCAACAAACAAGGCTATATATTATTTTCTGAATTAAAATAGGGTAAGATTATACCCCTGAATGTAAGTTAAAAAGACATGTAAATACATGTGACTAAAAAACAAAAAAAAACAGTAAAACATTGTCAAATTGTAGTCAATCCTAAAATTTGGACGACTCTCCTAATATTGACAGCGTCACTGTAATATTCATTCGGCATCACGGTAAATGTATAATCGATGGGGTGCCACATGTGACTCACCCAGGTGGTGAATAACACACCGGGAATTTTTTAATAACAGTTTCGTTCTTGACTGTACTTTTGAGTCAGAGAACAATTTAAACATTTCTTGTAACCTTTATGTTGTGAAATTAGACATTTTATGACTTGACTAATAAAGTAAATTTTTATGTATTTTGATGTGAACAGAGCAACAGATAGGTGCCTCGTGGAGCTTAGCACAATTTAACGACTTTGCTTACTTGCATTATATTAGCTTACGTCTGTTTATGCTTTACATTTATTTTTAATATTTTATTTTTTGGCTTATCAAAGGGCTTTACCATAAGCTCTTACTACCATGATAGTTTGTCTGTGTGAAATTGACAGACTTATACACGTCACGTACCTCTGTATCATAATCATTGTGAATCTATGATGGCCGTAAGAAGTCACATTAGGGCTTCAGACATTTCAAATTTATTTATTTGTTGATCCGACAAGGTCTGTGTTTGATCCAAAATGTTCGTCATAAATATAAGTCAGACTAGGCCACAGAACAAATATAAGCTTACAACAAGCAGTATGGGATCTAGGAACAAATCGTTCGAAAGACACACACAGAATTTCGCATTTACGAGATGATAAGCAGCCTAGGGCCTGTAGACAAAGTAAAATTATGCTCACACTAGTAGAAACGATAATAAATGTACGGGATTGAAATATGTCACGGGAATGAAATATGTCACGTGACTGATTTATGTCATTTCCATACATGTTTATCGTTCCTATTAAGGCAAGCGCGAGCGAATGTTGCTTTGTACACGTAATGACAGTAAGGCGTGTCACGTTATGGCTGATCGCATATACGTTATTTACGTATTTTATAGACATTTTCTAAAGCTCAAATTGATAAATCAACATTGCTTTAGGCAGTAAATAAATGCGTAAATTTTTGATAACTATAAGGTAACCTACACGCTCGAAGGAGCAAACGTTCTTATTTCAAAAACTAGCTGTGCCCCGCGAAAATATTTTTGATAAATAAAAGTAGCCTAAGTTACTCCTTGAAACATCAGCTACCTGCCAGTGAAAATCCCGTTAAAATCGGTCCAGCCGTTTCAGAGATTACCCGGAACAAACAGACAGACAGAGACAAATTTTAAAACTTGTTTTTTTAGTGTCATAAGCGTGTATACTTTTATATGCATTTAGTGAAAAGCTGTATTTTTAATTACCAACAGACACTTCAATTTTATTTATCTGTATTAGGTCGAGATTCCACACTGCTTAGTAAACTATATTATATACTGTGACTAGCTTTCCTCTTACTATAGAAATTAATAGTGGGAATGAACCTCTATGTCTTATGAAAATGAATGCAAATCATAAGAAATAATCCCCCATATTGACTTATTACAACACAATGGTGCGCCCACGCCTCGGTAACGTTATATTTATTACCCGAGCATGTCCATACTTTTACAAAGTTACACAGCACATTGGGATGATCTAAAATAACCCTTATTTGTAAGGTATTAAGAGTTATATTGTCGGGAGACGTTTCGTCACACCGAGTCAACAATCACCTTCCTGTTGATAACGATTTAGGCTAATTATATGTAAAATGTAACAGATTACTGCGTATAGGTAAGGTCGGTGAAGAAAGTGTTTTGAGAACTACTTTAAAAAAAAACAAGGCTCAAGGAAAATGTTGGTCTGAAAATTAAAAAAAAAACAATGTGATCTTCGATTGGTACCAGTAGGTCTAAAACGGCCACTTTGGGAGAATCATAATGTGATCCAAATATGATTCAGGAATGATTCATATTTCGCAATTCACCTGTTTGACACTTTCCTATGAAGATTCCTAAAATGGTCCACTAAATATGAATTGCTTTTGTGACAAATAGCAGAACCATAAAAAGCTACATAGGGACTAACATCTACAATTATTGTAATCATTCGTGAATCATCAAAAATTTTCTTCAAGTACAGATGCGATAACAAGTTTTAAGTGCAGCGATAATAGTGGGAAAAACGGCATGTATTTGTTCGCGCTCGCTTCATACGAAACCCAAAAATATACTGTGCTGTTGTATTTTATAGGTCTTGTAATCAAAGCAAGGCCAGTGCTCAAAACTTTTGACTGTGTATCTTTTCACTCTGCTCACTAGATCCTATTTGGTTTGCAACAAAATTTGGAAAAGAATCCTAAAAAATTGAATTCGGAAAAATATTGTTGGCCCTTGGGAAATTTAAATAACGAAATATAACATGCTATCTATATATCTACACAGATAAATAAAATAAAAGTGTCTGTTTGTAAATTCGAAATCCAACTTTGCACTAAATTCGTACGAAAAAAAAAACAAAATTTAAAAAATAATCTCTGTCTGTCTATCCGTTTGTTCCGGCTAATCTCCGAAACAGATTTAAACGGGACTTTAATTGGCAGATAGCTAATGTTACAAGGACTAACATACTTCTATATTATAATATTTTTTACAAAAAAAACATTAGGGTTCTGCTGGTCACCCATGAAATGAACTCTATGCGGGTGAAACCGCGGGGCACAGCTAGTATATCCTATGATAGTTCCCTTCAAGTAGTCAAGGTATGTAGATATGTAGGTATTTTGGAGCGCTTTTCAAATTCAACATGAACGAAGCTTTTTCAATACATTGTACATATTAGAATCGCTTGTGATGTTCCCTTTAGCAGATTCTCGTTTATAGCTCACTTCGCAATACAGTGAGAAAAATTCCTAACGAAATCCATGCAAAAGCCAATATCAACTCAATCTTAATAATTTTAAAGTATAATTTCGAATGCAGTTAATATTTGACCAGTAGAAGTCTAAACTAGTATATTTTGTCTCTATATTTCGCGTGTACTTAGAAGATGTTTCGTGCCATAAGTGCCTGACTAGTGGTGTTTTGACTGTCACTGTTGGACCCTACAAAGACCCTAGAGACTGTCCTATGGACAGAGAACTTTTAAATCGTTCCAGTACTTTTTGAACCAATTCGTTACAAACATACTTACATACAAATGTTTCCTCTCTAGTATAATACTAGCTGTGCCCCGCGGTTTCACCCGCGTAGATTTAGTTTCATGCTTCATATCCCGGACCCCTAGTATTTTTAATAAATAAAAGTAGCCTAAGTTACTCCTTGAAACATCAGCTACCTGCCAGTGAAAGTCCCGTAAGAATCAGTCCAGCCGATTCAGAGATTACCCGGAACAAACAGACAGGCGGACCGACAGACAGACAGAGAAAAATTTTAAAATTTGGTTTTTCTGTGTCAATAGCGTGTATATTTTCATATGCATTTATTGAAAAGCTGTTATTTTGGAATTACAAACAGACACTTCAATTTTATTTATCTGTATAGATAGATATATAGATGTATAGATATAGATAGATATAGATGTATAGATAAATGCGTAGAATTTGAGGGGCATTCCGCCAACTGTTCAAATTAATATAGAGGAACTAGTACTGAGTGATGAATGTGGTGCTCAAAGTTGGTATGCTCTGGAACTTCTGGAACTGGTGAAAGAAATTGGTGTTGGACATAGAATGGCTGGACTGCCACCCCTATTGGCAGTTGAGGGAACTCCCAATGAATTTTTAAAGAAATGCGTTTCATTTTGTGCCTAGTGCGAGTTTTTAACTGCCGCCGTCACAAGTCACCACGTAAAAGTTAACGCAGATTTGTATGGGATCGAAACAGGGCCTCTGTCGGCCTAAAGATGACACTTATTGTGAGCCCATACAAATCTGCGTTTACGTCGACGCGGTGACTTGTGACGGCGATTTTACACAAATTGGAAGTACAATCTCGATCGATTTGAATTTAATTTGTTAAAAATGCAATATAACTAGTTTTTTTAAAACGTGTATCCGAACCTTAACACAAAGGACAAAACACACGCCTGTTTAGAATAGTGGGAATGTTATAGTGGACATGATCTATTCATGTCGTGAGTGTGTCCAATGCCTAATGCGGTCCTAGACACAGTCGCTATTATGGGGACGCGACGCGTGAAATCGCCCTTACCTGTCGGAGCTGTCGGCTGCGATTGTTGCATGTGTGCATAAAATACATACAAAAGGCTAGCTCTCATACATTAACGATCACAGGCGCACGCACACATATGGGATTTTTATTATTGAACGCAAATCTCTTGCACAGAGCTCATATTCAATGTACATACATAATCACACAAAAATACAAAAAACTCTAGATAATAATATTTTGCGAGTCATTTTATTTTATTCATATAATACGAGCCGTGGTGGCCTTGAGGTTTGAGAAGTCGTCTGCTACGCAAGTGACGCAAGTTTGAATCTCAACGGGGCCTGTATCAATGAGTTTGTCGAAAAACTTAAGTACAGTGATTTCACACCATGTGCTTACGGTGAAGGAAAACATTGTGAGGAAACCTGCGTATGTCTGAGAAGTAATTCAAAGACGTATGTATAGTGAGAGACGGCTACAGACTCACCATGTGTCACGTTGGTACTTAGTCATCTTCGGTGTGTGTTGTTATTAGAACACCTCTGCCTACCCCTTCGGGGAATACAGGCGTGAGCGTATGTATGTGTGTCTGAAAACTAAGTCGATTTACCTCGATTAATAATAAAGCCTTTGTTACTCAGCGATAATACCAATAGCATTATATTAATAAAATAATGTTTAATGTCGTTTTGGAGCCAATTCGTTACAAACAAAGAGACAAATCTTTCCCTTTTATATTATTAGTTTAGAAGTGCACATAAATTATGTAGCTTGCATGATCTGATATCCTCACGTATTTGAGTGAGGTAGGAAGCCGCCCATCTGTTTATTTTTTAAAGTTCTATGTATACGCTTCCTTATTACACACGACGATTTTGTTCTACAGAATTATTGTAAAGGTTTTTGCTGGCTTAGATGTGCTAAGGGTTTTTGCTGGGAATTTCTCAGTAGTTCGGCATTGCTGTATTTGAACAATAAAATGCATAGGTCATCTTAATTTCAATGCTTTCCAACTTAAAATAGTCTTTAGAAATATTAAATTGGGGTTAACTACAACCGCTTTAACGTTTCATATGATAGCTAAGAAGTTCTTGTCAACGCGCTGCTTAATTAACACGATCTCTAGGCGACTTCTTCGTAATTCATGAATGTCCGTTATGAGAGCTCAGAACTAGTGGGGAGAATTCACAATTCATGACCTTAGTACCTTTAGTATACCCGAAGAAGCTCGTGGCACAGTTGCTATTGCTCATATGATGCGATCAGCGAAGTGAAGCAACCATACGCCTAGCCAGTAGTTGGATGGGTGACCGCCCGAGATCCCTCCGTGCCTCGGAGAGCACGTTAAGCCGTGGGTCCCGGTTGCCAATTTAATATCTTTGGCAATCGTTAAAGGTCAGTCAGAGGCCTAAGAAAGTCTGAAAACTGGTTTAACCCAGATTGCCTATTTTCCTCGAAAAAAGGGGTTACGAAGGTCAGATGGCAGTCGCTTCGTATAAAAATCAGGTGATCAGCTACATCGGGTTGAATCAAGTGCAGGCTAGGGAGATGATGAGTTCCTTTAGTATATCCTCACGCTTGCACGAAGGGTTCCCGAAGTTAGAAAAGGTGTTCACACTTTCGTAGTTCGAAGATGGCGTGACAGACAATTCTAATTGAGTGACTGAATAAATTCTCAGACAGAACTGGTTTCCTCACTATGTTTTCCTTCAGCTTTAAGCTTCGTGGTGTGACTTCACTGCGCTTTCTTTTTCTTTCTGCTCTATGAAATCATAGCCAATACACTTATATTTACTAAACATTACTATCGAACAGTTCCAAGTCGTTTCGAGTTATAAGTCGCTTCACACATGTCAATATTGACTGATTTTTGAGTAATTGCCTTACCTTAAATAGCAGTGCGTGTGCACACGGCTTTACTTTATTATATGGTTTAACCATTTTAGACACGTTCCGTTACGAGTATTATATCGTTGCTTTCAATTCACATCTTAGGTTCTATTTCCATATTTTTCTATTTTTGCCTAATAATGAGTTATTTGCCAAAGAGTTTTATCAACACGTCTGAGTGCCTAGTGCGAGTTTTTTTACTGCCGCCGTCACAAGTCACCGCGTCAAAGTTAACGCAGATTTATATGGGATCGAAGCAGCGCCTCTGTCGGCCTAAACATGACACTATTGTGAGCCCATACAAATCTGCGTTTACGTCGACGCGATGACTTGTGACGGCGATTTTAAGAAAACTCGCACTAGGCCCTCTGTTTATTCCGGGTGATCTCTGCAGCGGCTAGACCGATTTTAACGGGACTTTCACTGGCAGATGGCTAATGTTACAAGGAGTAAACTAACTTTTATTTAAAAAGAACATTTGGGGTTTCGCGGGAATCAAATTAAATCTACGCGGGTGAAACCGCAGGGCACAGCTAGTAGTTTAATAAATAGGAATAAATGAACTCTTACAAACCAACCGGATAGGCACAAACTAAGAACTATTAGACATATCACAGTCGTTACTATGTACGTAGAAGTATATTATTAAAAACGGTCGGAAGTGGTTCGTAAGAGGAAATGTGTCATTTGCGGCAAGTTGGTAACCCTATTAGTCAGTGTTGCCAACCTGATGGCTAGTAGACACGCGATACCTGAGTTAATAGCTGGTCATAATATCGTGTTGATTGATTGAAATATATTTGTAATTATTATTAGGTCATTAATGTCATAATGTGTTGCCATACAATTGAAAAATAAAAAACATTTGTATACTAATATTATAAAGAGGAGAGATCTTGAAAATTCTTTCAGTAATATACATATAGCTACATCATCAGCGAGTAACATAGGCTATATTTTATCCCTGTAATCCCACGGGAACGGGAACTACGCGGGTGAATCCGCGTGACGTCCGCTAGTTTTAAATAATTTGACATTGCATTTTTCATGTAAAGGTGCCCAAAGGAGTAGGCAGTATTGTAACAGGTCCCGTCACGAGTAAAGAACGTGCAGCGAAAAATAGCGGGGATGCTGCGCATGTTTTTATTCGTCTCGCGCCATGCATATAGACAGAGACAGACTTATAGAATGACTACTGCGCATACAAAGGTACTCGTTCTTAACTCGTGACGGGACCATGGCTCCAACCATGAGCTCTTATTGCAATTTGCAGTTCAGCTGTGTGACAGTGACAGATGTATGCACGTCATATACATCTGTCTCATAATATGAGTCAAACTATTATGGCAATAAGGGATCATATAAGTAAAATACTAATGTTTTATTGAAGACATGATTGAGAGCTAATGTGACAGCAGTCTGCCTTCTTTACATCTCCTTTTATATAACTCCAAAACAAATAAACAACATTAAAAGCCCAAGTTAAATTAAGCTTGAAAAGAAAAAACTCCCAACCCGTTGACCCGCAGTGCAATCTCGTACAAAATAAGATTATTACGACATAACCCCCATCTGACAGGACGGAGCATGGCGTAAACAAGGAGCCCTCCCATTTAACCATGTTGAATGCACGTGCACCACTCAAGGTCTCAACCCTTTACACGACCTCTCATGCTTGCAATTAAAACGAAAAACCGACTGCAATAGACATATACAAATGCAACAGGCGGAAAAGAGACGACACACCTCATTTATCCAAGCACTTTTATTCCAACTTGCACTCAGGTTTCAGCCAATCAACGTACTGTGCCAACCCGCACCGCATTGGCCGGTTTGTATAGAGAACATTTTTAAACAAAAGAGGGTAGGTAATACCGAGTTTTATTTTCTTCGAGTGCTTTTGCATTTGAGTGGCGGTGCTCGTAGCGAGCGGACGTCTCTAGCTTTAATTACCTTATATTCATTCTGTATTGTTTTGGAGGACTCTTTAGCCTTTTCATTTAATTTGCAGGAGGATGTTTAACATTGTTATTTATTACAAGGAAGCTCGTAGCGAGTACTTGAGTTGGAGGATTTTACAAACGCAAATTGGCCATGTTTATTTCATTCTAATCTCTGAAGACCGTCGAGTTCAAGTGTCGTTCAAATAGAGGGATACATTTCTGCGTTCATTCGTGCGAGATGCCTATTCAACGGAACAAATAGAATGGTTTCTTCATTTATTGAGCATCTTTAGCGTACGCTCGCTAATTGGCAACCATCACATCAAAAGTTTGACTCGTGAATTCATTGAAAGCTTTCGTTTACAATTTGACACACTGGAGTTTTCCAAATTTACACCAATCCAAATATCGACAAAGCATGCATATTTGTGTTAAAATATACATTTTGTTATCATAAATAACGTTTTGTTATTGCATCTAAATAAGTAAAAGTAGTATTTGTTTGTACTGGCCGAAGAACAGTTTTTTTTTTGGGTACCAATTATTTTTTGAAGTCGGTTAAAATATCTCAGATCAAATACTAATAGTATAGAGATTAAATATATATCTTTTTGTTTGTCATAATAGATAAACTCACTGTCTGCCTCGTTAGTCTAGTGGTAGCAAACATTAATGCCAAATACGAAATCCTGGGTTCGATACCCGGGCCGGACCGATTTTAACGGGACTTTCACTGGCAGATGTTACAAGGAGTAACTAAGGCTACTTTTATTTAAAAAAACTGGCTGTGCCCCGCGGTTTCACCCGCGTAGATTTAGAGTCTTTATTATTGTCGCGGAACCCAAATATTTTTAATAAATGAAAGTAGCCTAAGTTACTCCTTGAAACATCAGCTACCTGCCAGTGAAAGTCCTGTTACAATCGGTCCAGCCGTCGGTCAGAGATTTCCCGGCAAAAACAGACAGACAGACAGAGAAAAATGTTAAATCTTGGTTTTTTAGTATCAGTATCGTGTATTCTTTCATATGAATTTAGTGAAAAGCTGTAACTTAGGAATAACAAACAGACACTTCAATTTTATTTATCTGTTTAGATATAGATGTGTTTTTGACATAAAGCCAGTCATGAAATTAAATCTATTCATAAAACCCTATCACAATAACCAAATGCTGATTTGAATCCTTTATGTTTCCAGGAACTTAGCAACACCGAGTCCAGCAGTGCCAGTGAGCAACACCTCCTTGGAGACAGTGGTGGTGCTGCACAAGGAGAACTGCTTGAGGCTGGAGTACCTGGTCGAGCGGCAGAAACAACTGTGCATGCTGTCTGATAAGATGATACAGGTGAGGGGAATTGCTATGCCGTCTGTTTATTCATGCCCCTCTGCTACAACTGGGTTAGTTAGGTAGCTTCAATAATAAACACCGGTACGTACAAGCTCCTTTATTGGCAGAAGACACATCTACCCTATAATTTATACATCTATACTCTATAAATACAGATAAATAAAATTAAAAAGTGTCTGTTTGTAACTCCAAAATAACAGTTTTTCACTAAATGCATATGAAAGTATACACGGTACTGGCATAGAAAAACCAATTTTTTTATTTTTTCTCTGTCTGTCTGTCTGTCAGTTTGTTCCGGGTAATCTCCGAAACGGCTGGACGGATTTTAACGGGACTTTCACTGGCAGGTAGCTGATGTTTCAAGGAGTAACTTAGGCTACTTTTATTTATCAAAAATTTTTTCGCGGGGCACAGCTAGTTTTTGAAATAAGAAAGTTTCCTCCTTCGAGCGTGTAGGTTACCTTAAAGTTATCAAAAATTTACTTTACTTTACTTTTATTTATTTAATTTATTTTACTTTTATTTGTCCTTACTTCTATTCCAATAACTAATCGCTAGTTAGCATTACCTAGTATGTAATTGAAGATTTGATCAAATCTGACAGATAACTGGGGATAGCAATCCATCTGTAAACTTTGATAGGCTATGGAAAACGGTCGTAATTCAGACCTTTGAATATAGACTAGCCTATTAATTTGACTATGTTATATACACACAATTTAAATCTCAAATTTATCACTCATCTATCCTTGCGTTCAAAATGAAGAACTCATAGAAACCTATGCATTTCGTTAGTATTCTAGTATTACTATTCATAGGCATGGAGTATTTCTCGTTTGTTGAATTTGTAATTAGTTACCAAGATATTAACTCAGCTTGGTTATTTTGTTCTACGGTTTGTTGCCATTCGCGTCCATAATTAAGCGCGTTAAGTGTTTGTAACGAACTTCTTCTCATATAGCAATGAAATAAATGTCAATTTCGAAACCTAACGGGAGGTATTCAAAATATCTTTATTTATTTAGACTTTTAACAAATTACTTTCATATCGTAACAACGACATGATTATACCGGATTATACGTGCAGGGTTCGGAAGGTTGCATTTACTGAGAATAACCCGGAAAGAAATGTATGCATGTGGATTATGAAGAGATGCATGCATGTGGACGAAGCGAAAAATGTAAGGATCGTAGCATGCGGCAAATGGTAGTCTCTCCCTACCCCCCATGGGATACAGGCGTAAGCATATGTAAAGAAAAATATACTTAACTAGCGGACGTCACGCGGTTTCACCCCCGTAGTTCCCGTTCCCCTGAGAGTAGGGGGATATAATATAGCCTATGTTACTGGCTGATGATGTAGCTATCTATTGCTGAAAGAATTTTTAAGATCGGTCAAGTAGTTTCGGAGTCTATTCAATGCAAACAAACAAAAAAAAACCAATCAAATCTTTCCTCTTTATAATTGTAGACAAGCATAGTCGCCGCGTTAAGGGATGTCACATCCCGTGACCGATCGCGTATTACGTCATTTGCGTATCTTGCAGACATTTTCTGAACCTCAAATCACCATTACTTTGAGAGTAAAGAAAGGAGTAAATTTCAAAAACTTTAAGAGTGACAACCCTCGCGCTGGAATCCGCTCGATAGAGCAAACAATCTTGATTCAAAAATTTGGCTTATATTCCATACTGCATAGTAAAGCTTATATTTATATTGTGATACAAAGGCTAGCGCTCAAAAGTCGTGATGGTATCTAGGTATACCTACCAGTACCGACGCTGGGTTTTGAGAATAATTAACCTTTTGTGATGGAAATAGGCTCTTCATCAATCCCCATACAAGCTTCATTAAAAGCTATCGTAATTACTTCATTAGCATCCAAGTACCGGAGCATGTGAAGAGAAATCACTAGTTGCTAATTAAATCCAATATGCGTTATATCAACATTGCTATCTCAATTAAAGGTCCGTTCATATGAAGCGATTTTAATTAAAAACGTTTTTTTAAGAATCTTTGTTGTTCAATAAATTGACGTACAAGGGAAACTTGGATAACAAAGGTATTTCACAGTTTGTTTTTTGATGAATATTTATATAAGAAATATATCAATAAAATATCTCTAAATTTCATTTTTTTATTGAAATTAATAATAATATCTTATTTAATAATTTTATATTGAAGTACACTACACACTACACTAATTCAATATTCGAAAAAAACTTATCGGATAAAGTTATTTTATCATCTAATAGCACAGACTAATAGATAGAGTATTGCCCACTCAAAAAACCGTCGCATTCTCTCAGAAGAATATCAACCTAGTTCAAATCCTTAGATCATAATGTCGCTAATTTACGATTTGCCGTGCCGTATGAACAAACCTCAAATCACCGCGCCGTTAAGAGTTTGTTTTATGGCTATATTCAAACTGGATTCCTTTACGTAATGACATGATTTTATGCACTAGAACTAAATTGAGTAACAACATAACGTTTCACTTAATGAAGTTTTACGACTACTCCGTAGTAACTATTGGCAGGACATCTGTTTTATTGTCTCCTTAGGGGTACCATTCATTTCTATCGGACTTATATTACCTGCTTGAAGTTCTAATTAATTTCTACAATGGTTTCTCTATTAAAATATTTTAAGACTAGGAACTAGTCCTAGGAACACTAATTTATGGAAAAAGTAGATTGTAACATCAGCCAGTGAAACTCCCGATAAAATGGACCTAGCCGTTTCAAAGATTAGTCAGGACAAACAGACGGACCGACAGCGAAAAATTTTTTTTTTCTTTTGAGGATTCGGGCGACTGGACCATAAAAAACTGGGACCGCGGTCCCAGTCACCTGATAGCATTTTTGAATTGGTTGAATCGGACAAACAGATATTTCAAAATTGTAATTAATCTGTATAGATTGCCACGGATTTTTTTCCATCGTGTCTTATCCTAGAAAATGATTGAAGTTTGAATAAAATTAAGAGCAAAGAGTACATATTTTGCGTTGATAAGATTTACGTGAACTGAAATCCAACTATGTATGATTCCAGGTGCTCCAAACGGGGGCCATGCAAGCGGTGGAAGAGTGCCAGCATCAGTTCAGGCACAGTAGATGGAACTGCAGTACTGTTGACAACTCTACTGATATCTTTGGAGGGGTGCTCAAGTATAGTAAGTCATTTTAATATAATAAGCTTTTCCACACAAGGGGTAACTGAGTCAACACCTGTGCCTCACTTATAGATTATGTCACGTTTGAACGTCGTCGCTTGACCTTGCGTTTTGCGGTTTTTTGTAAGAAGACGTAAAACTTTGCTTTGCTTGGGGCGCATTTTAATGTTCTCATACAAAATGAGGAAATACGCAGGTTATATTGTCAGCGTAAAAACACATCTATACTTGGGGCACTTATTTAAGTTTTGTCACATTCAAACGTCATTGTTTGAAAATTTGATGCTTTTTGTTTTAAGCTACGCTCAAACGTAAGATTAAGCGACGACGTTTGTACATTTACAAACCTATACATCTGTGTCAACTGGAACTGGGCACAGTTGCACCAAGTGCGAAACACAGTTTCATCTTCATCATCTCCCTGGCCTTATCCCATGTATTATCGGACCTACGTAACGTTACGAGGAAAATCGGTAATCTCGGTCAAACCATTTGCCAAACTCTCTAAGGCCTTCGACTGACCTGTAACGATTACTAAAGATGTTCAATTGGCAACCGGGATGGCTTAACGTGCTCTTCGAGGCACGGAGGGCACTCGGACGGTCACCCATCCAACTACTGGCTTGGATTAGAATAATATCTCTTATACATATATCTTTCGGTCCACTCCATGATGTATTCGGGTCAACGTGATGCACAAGATAAGTTCAAAGGATCTCGCGGAACATATGTTATTGGTTGGAAGATAGATCGTTACAAACGCCATGTTTGAAACGGCCCGTCTGTCGTCAAGACTGTTTGTAATAAGCGATTCCATTCTACAGAAGCAGAATAGAATCTTTTTAGGATTTGATGCGATGTGTTGTATATTGTGAGGCGGCCTGTAGGCGCAATTGTAGTGCGAATAAAATTATCAAAGATGTTAATTATTTGTAAATTGCGATGTCTTCCTAAAGATTCAAAATATATAAAACTAAGATTAATAGGTTACAGTTAAAGTACATAAGATAAATATCACATCAAGTAGGTGCTTACCTGCTGCAGGTATAATGCTAACTATTGCTAGCTATCCTACTCCTCCCCTGCAATGGAGCACTGGCCTTTCACACCACAGGAATAATAATATATAATAAATAAGAGAGCCGTGGTGGCCTCGGGGTTAGAGCAGTCGCCTGCTACGCAAGCGACGCAAGCTCCAATCCCAGCGGGGCCTGTACCTATGAGTTTTTCTAAAAACTTATGTACAGTGATTTCACACCACGTGCTTTACGGTGAAATAATTCAAAGTCAAAGTCAAAGTCAAAGTCAAAAATATCTTTATTCGATTAGACTTTATACAAAGCACTTTCAAATCGTCAGAATGACACAATTTACAGGATTATACATGCTACCGCCAAAGACGTATGTATCGTGCCTGAGACGGCGATGGACTCACCCTCTGTCACGTTAGCACTTAATCATATTCGGTGAAATGTGGGTGTTGAAAATTACAACACCTCTGCCTACTCCTTCGAGGAGTACAGGCGTGAGCATATGTATGTAGGAATAATAATACTAATTAGTAATTGAATGTAGCATTTATTGATTGCTATACATTAAGTGAAAAGACAAATGGAAAGAGTTGCATTGGTTACGCCAAGAAGAATAGAAGTATTACTCTTAAATTCAGGATGATTCTTTTAGTGCAGGTCAAAAGTCGTCGTTATACCCTACTTAAAAAAGTCTTTCAAACACATTTGCAATAGATTTCCACTTCTATAAATTTGTAAAAACAGCGTATTTAAACCTAACGATTGATTATGAATGACTCGTCCCAGATGCAAGGAACACACGTAAATCCACAGAATTCCCGAGTCCACGAAGAGACTGTTTCATGGAATCACTTTTCGTAGACCCCGCTGTTTATTTTGAAGTGTCGATTGCTAAGATCACGTGTGGACTTGATGATTGAGCTCCTCAGTTTGTTTAGAATATACTACTAACATACTCACCAGTTTACCAAGACCCACCAACTCTCTTAACGCGTTTAATATCCAGTTGGATTTGAAGAAGGTTCATGGAAGATTACAGGTCTTTTAGACTGGTTAGATGATGTAGTGCTGGTCAATGAACTTATATGTATAGATTTTGATGAAGGGCTTATGATTTTCCCCTGCAGAAACTGCTTAGCATGGTATCGATTCGAATTCGAAAATATTATTAAGTTTTTCTATGTGTAATTACCTAGTAGCAAGCCGGGGTCTGGACACGTACCTGGTCAATAGGCAAAATGTTATATGGGGCATAAACACAACTGGAAAAATGTTATCGTTCCTACAATAATTACTATTCTGTCTACCCATTCGGAGAATACAGGAGTTATCATCATTGGTGATCATAAATGGGGATCAGAACGGCAGAACTCATAATAACTTCTTTATGTTACTAAATAAGAATTTAATTAACGAATGACAATTGGAGAAGATGATAAAAGAAATTGATGAGCAGTTTGAGAAATAACTATTAATTTAAATAATTAATTATAATGAATATCTGCATCATTTTCTAGGAGTTATTTATGTGGCAGATACTCAATACATTCAGCTTGTATCCATTACGTGGGTTATGGTGTCAGACTCAAAGGTTAGACGGGGCTCAACAATCTGAAGTAATAAATAAACTCGACACTATTTATGCAAGCATTGAAGATCTGTTGGATTCAACACCGGTTTCAACACTTACAACAATTAACAAAGTACCTTATACTTTGTGATTTGTTCAAAATGGGGTATAAGTTTCGTCTTAACAAGAAAGATCTCTCAATTAAAAACTAGCGACCGCACTGGAAATTTTTTGAAGATAAGCTTTTACGCGTCTTCTTATTTCTCTTCATAGATGGCGCTGTTTAAGACAGTGGGATATTTGAAATCGAATGAACACGAAGATTTTATTCACAAATTCGAAGTCAACGTTAAATATAATTTTCACTGTTATTTGTATATGCAAGTACAAGAATCCAACTAAGTAGAATTGTTGGAGCCGTGGTCTCTAGAGCATATCACCCGTCTGGCTGAAAGATCTTCTCCTTGGAAACAAGTCGCTTTGCTGAGACTGAGCATGATCAACTGTTTGGTCAACTTGCGCAATGTCCTTTACCATACTAACGTCTAGGAGAACTCTACAAACAAACTGAGAATTCTAACTTTTTTTTAAATGTCTCAGTTACTACTCAAATCAAATGGCTGTTGCAGTATTTATTACTTTTATCATTCCGCTTTTTAAACATGTAAATCTTTATTCCAGAGTCTCGAGAATCGGCGTTTGTGCACGCTCTCTCGGCGGCTGCGCTGGCGCATGCCGTGGCCCGCGCATGCAGCCGCGGCGAGCTCAACGAGTGCTCGTGTGACTCTCGAGTTAGGAAGAGGACTCCACGACATTGGCAATGGGGAGGTTGTTCTGAAGTAAGCACCTTTCTGGCCCTCTAAACTTACATTGATGCATAATAAAGGCTTCTACGAACACAGCACAGCACACTCGAGTAGCCGCGACTGCTTCTGGTGGTGGACAGCTATTTATAAAGCGGCTTAGCTGGACTGGTCGGGCAGCCCGTCTTTGGTCACTGGCTACAAACAATGGAAAGAGAGCTTGCCATTAGGCAAGCGACAACTGCAGAGTGCCTAGTGCGAGTCTTTTAAAATCGGTGGCGCTGTTTCGATCCAATACAAATCTGCGTTTACGACAACGCGGTGACTTCGCGGCAGTGAAAAACTCGTACTAGGCCCTTAGAGTTTGAATGCTTAACACACCGATGAAAGCGTTACAGAGACAATTAAATCTTTCAATGATAGAATAGACATGCAAAATCGGAATATTTTACTAGTGTTATTCATGGTTTTCCCAAGTGCTTTCAAAGAGGTATGCAAACAGAGAGTGTGTTCTTGAAGTCACTATGACTATACTGATAAAATAGCTCCTTATAAAAACTTTGTTCTAAACTTCCCAGGACATACGCTATGGTGAGATGTACAGCCGTGATTTTGTCGACTCTAGGGAAGATAAGAATAATGACGAAGGACTGGTGAATCTACACAATAACGAAGCTGGACGAAGGGTGAGGTCGAACTCATTTTTAACAACCTTACCAAATTTTACTTTAATCGTCAAATTAAACGAACGTATCCAAAATTTCCATATCTTCTTGTAAGAGATGATTTGGTGTCATCAGGTACAACTGCCACATGTTTTTTATACCACTAAGGTGGCAAACATACATGTGATCCACCTGATGGTATGCGTTTACAGCCTATTTAAATATCTCTTCGCACCATTCTTCAGGAACCCTATGCTGTAGCAGTTTGGTTTAGAATTCTTCTCAACTTGTGACAACTCAACCCAATAGCCAACATGGCTTAAAACATTTTAGTAGATGGCTAGTGCAAAGCAAATGAAGTGTTTTACTGAAATTCCAGGCTGTTCGAGCTCGCATGCAACGCGTGTGCAAATGTCACGGAATGTCTGGATCTTGTTCGGTGAGGGTGTGCTGGCGTCGACTGCCTCAGTTACGAATGGTTGGAGATTCCCTCTCGACCCGATACGAAGGTGCTTCTCATGTCAAGGTTAGTATGAAGGAATAGTAAGTAATGCTTAATGGTAATGTATTAGAAAACAAGAATTTTGTGAGGCTTAGGTAAGGAAGAGATTTGATATGAAACTAATTTTGGACGGACGGAGATTTAGTTCAAATTTAAAATTCGGCGGAAGTTTGTTGAGAATAATCATCAAAAACCATATAGTGTTCTGGGAGCAAGCAATTCCAGTGTCATAATTATCGACGAACAATTTCATGTTGCAGGTGGTGGAAAGAAAACGAGGAAAGAATATTCGAAAACTGAGACCGCTACATTCAGATATGAAGAAACCCAATAAAACAGACTTGGTTTACTTAGAAGATTCACCGGATTACTGCGAGCCTAATGATGAGTAAGACACTTTAATAAAATTAAGATAAGGCATGGAAAAAGCTAAATGCTAAAATTGTTGATCAGATTATATGTAAGTCGATAGCACAAGCAGAGAAAAGACGCAGCTACTGAATCGTTTAAAACATCGGGTGTAAAGATTGACTGCAAAACACATGGCGTGTGATTAGCACAATATTTAATCTCGACTGCAGTTTTGACGACTGTTTTGAGTATGAGAGTAAACGAGATTGATGACTGTAATGTAGTAATACCGGTCTTAAGCTTTGTAAACTAACCCTCTTATTACTGAACTTACAAAACATAGACTACGGTAGTCTTTGGCTTAAAAGTAGCTCCAACTCTTTCTGTGATACGGATTTAAAAAGGGATAGGCATAGTTTTGTCAAGTCTGCGTTTGAGCCACGTTCTTACAAGGGAATGGTCTCAGAAGAAAGAACGAATATTATAATTTGAAAGAAATTGAAACTCGTCCCATTTTTTCCAGGTTGGGTATTCTGGGTACCCGCGGTAGAACTTGCAATAGGACATCAGCCGGCCTGGATGGATGTAGATTACTGTGCTGCGGTCGAGGGTACCAGACCAGAGTTCGTGACCACGAGGAAAAATGCAAATGTCGCTTCGTCTGGTGCTGCAAAGTGCACTGCGAAATTTGCCGATACAAACGAGACCACCATGT
This sequence comes from Watsonalla cultraria, assembly GCA_964035505.1. NCBI lineage: Eukaryota > Metazoa > Arthropoda > Insecta > Lepidoptera > Drepanidae > Watsonalla > Watsonalla cultraria. Next base: position 3,552,323 of record OZ037736.1, on the reverse strand, counting down.
TTGCAACTAACCATTCTGAATTTCGACCTGACTAATTTCAAGTCTTACAACTACAAGAAACGTGTTACGAGTATTACCCAAACACGCCACTTTTTCGTATGATTCTCAACGATTTGTAATTTAATCTGAAAATGATACACTGAGTTTAGACAGCTCTCAGACATTTATGAATTTTTACAATCATTGAGTGACGATGATGATTCATTTATAGAAAGAGTATTAGTTTGGATTTGAAAAGTCACTTAATTAAGATTTTTAATAACGTGCATTTTTTGAGCATATATTAAAAAAGGGTTTGCAATATTATGACCACCGAAATATGGAGTGAACTACCGAATTCATTTGTTATTATTATCAAACGAAGCAATTAGACGTATGTTTGTTAGTTTTGTTATGTACTTAAGTACTTCTTTATGTCCTTAATTATTAATAGTTTATTTCTTATACTTATTTATTGCTCTCAAATTTATATGTTCAGCATGTCCATCTCGATGAGAGTATTATGAATTTCTTTGTGTTCATTTTCTGTGTTCATACTTCTGCTTAGCTTTTAAAATGTAATCATATTGATTAGTATATTATGTAATGGACTGATTAATTAGTATTTTCTTTGCGAAACTGATTTGTTTTTCTTTCTGACAATAAGCTTTAAAATTGTTTACAGTATTACTAACATATTTAATAATATTATGTTCACCGTGTATATAATTGTAAATAACGTCTTTGTTAATATTTTATTTCGGATTCATAGTAGTTATAGTAAACGCTACTTCTTAAATTATATTTGTAAATAGTTTGCTTACGTACTTAATATAAGACATGGAGTTATAATTTTCTACCTCATCAGGGAAAACGATTTCGTTCGAAGGAAGCCATACATCGATATTGTATTAATTAGCCTTTCTGAATTCTAGTTTGTTAAGTACAGTTGTATATATTTCACTTAAGTTAGTATTAGTAACTTATTGTGTTAGATTTGTGATAGTTCTATTCCTTTTAGCATTAAAAAGTAGTTCTTCAAGTTTTATAGTATTCTTCAAAGCGCTGACAATTTCCTTGTAAATATCTTCTTTAGTGATAATGACTTTTGTAGTAAGTCGCCTCACGTGTAAGTGTTTAATAAGTGCGTCTACAATACAATCAATTCAGATTCGATTATCATCAAACCTTGCGATAGTTTATTGACTGATTGACAGTGATAGATGTATACACTTCAGATACATCTGTCTCTTACAGTGAGTTGAAATAAAAGTTACAACAAAAGCTGATGGTGCAGTCCCAGCTCACAATATTGTTCATACATATATAATATGTCTTTTTTTTAACTTCCTCGTCGTGGCTAGTAGGTTCGCCTGCCGACCACGAGGTCCCGGGTTCGATTCCCGGGTCGGGTCAATAATAGATATTGGGTTTTTCTTTCAAGAAATTCACAATAAAATACCCGGAGTTTGGAAGTTGGCGGTGTTTACACACCCGTGCCTCGGATAGCACGTTAAGCCGTTGGTCCTACGCCTGATCTCTCTCTGATCGTGTCGGATTGCCTCCCATCGGACTATGAGAGTGAGGGAATAAAGAGTGCACCTGTGTTTCCGCACACACTTGTGCACTATAATATCTCCTGCGCACATGGCTGATCCTCATTGAGATTAGCCGCCGTAACCGAAATTCGGTAGGAGATCATTATTATTATTATATGTCATTTATTGGTGGAAACAAAATAAATAATGTATATTTTTGAAATGCTTTCAGCCAGATATTTACAATAATTTATAAAAAAAATAAGTATGTGGACGCATTTTCTTCATAAAACTATTTTAAACTTGCCAACTATCCTAGTAAGTGTCAAAATTATATTGCAAGTGGACATTTCTAAAATAACATTTAACTTTAGGACATAAGTTACATTTTCCTTTGACTCTGACGTATCACCAAATGTTAAGTACTTAATCGGTAGGGTTTAAAGGGTCAAAGCAAAGACTTATTTTTAATAAAAATGACAATTTAACCAGTTTTACCTGACCTCTAAATAAACAGAAAGTCTATGCAAAGCGAGGTCTTATACTGGTAATTTTGTATTCATTTTGTACTTTGTCATTGTTATTAAAATAATTGGTATTCTACTATTCGGATATGGTATAGTTACTATTTGATGTAAATGGTATAAAAGTAAATGTATTAAAATATGTGGTTTATTTATTATTTATACCTACTTCGGACTTTTAGTATTATGTCATCAGAGGCACCCAAGAGTCTTGGTGACCAAGGGGTTTGAATAGTCTCTTGCGTTCGCGCGTAATTTCTCAGCTGCCTGTACCAATGAGATGTTCTTAAACAAATTCACACCACATGCTTTACGGTTAAGGAAAACATCGCGAGTAAATCTGCATATGTCTGAGAAATAATTCAAAAGACGTGTAGTGATGATGATGAAGATGTATAGTGCCTAAGACGACGATAGACTCACCATCTGTCCTCACCACCTGTTATTACAACACCTCCTACCTCAGATTTAGTTTCCAGACTTATTGATGTGGCACGAAATGTGTTGATACTTTTCGAAACCGGGTTGTGGTTGAATTCAAAGATGGTCCATCAATTTATTTCGAACCACAACAAATATCCAATAAAATATCGACAACGTTTAAACATGCAAAAAACCAGTATAGGGTACTGAGATAAAAACACAACTAAATTCCTGTCCTTACATTTACTGTCATCTATTGTCAAGAAGTTGCAACTTGGCAAACCAATGAACTTATAAACATTGCTTAGAATTTGTTTTTATTGCCGACCAACAGATGGCGGTGTGAATTAGGTGAGTAAGGGACATAAGGGCAACTATCCTACAACCCAAACTAGGCTTGTCTTGTCCCTTCCAAGTACACATTATTCTCTAAAGATGGCATAGCACTGATATTTCATTATGTTTTTGTGACGTCATAATTTTGGAATTTATGCTTATTGGATAATACCCTTTGAAGACTCTTCCAGATATTGTAAGTATTTTAATAGATACATAATGCTGACCTGTATTCCCGGAAGGGGTGGGCAGAGGTTTGGAATACCAACACCAATTTTACCGAAGCTAATTACGTGCTAACGTGACAGAGGGTTAGTCCATCGCCGTCTCAGGCACTATACATACGTCTATGAATTACTTCTCAGGTATCTGCATGTTTCCTCACTATGTTTACCTTCACCGTAAAGCACGTGGTGTGAAATCACTGCACATAAGTTTTTAGAAAAGCTCATTCGCACAGGCCCTGCTGGGATTCGAGCTTGCGTCGCTTGCGTAGCAGGCGACTGCTCAAGGCCCATGGTCACATTGGCTCTTCTTAATTTAAATTTATAATTGACTAGCTGTGCCCCGCGGTTTCACTCGTGTAAATGCAGTTTCATACAAACTTTCATCTCCTATTTATCCCCTTGGGAGTAGAATTAATCAAAATCCTTTCTTAACGGATGCCTACATCAAAACATCTACCTGCATGCTAAATTTCAGCCCGATCCGTCCAGTGGTTTGGACCGTGCGTTGATAGATCACTATGTCAGTCAGTCAGTCACCTTTGAGTTATACAAATAATAATACAAAACATACAAGCCACCTACGTTACGTAAGCACAACCATTTTATACGGTGTTCCCTCTAAACCAATAGCGTATATGTGACACTGAAGTGGCTGTGTTTCATTTACGCAACCTTGCAAAGGGTCTACACCTGCGAGTGTGTCTGTTTATTTAATCCGTCCAATAATAGCTAATGTTCGTACACAAAGGGTTCATCAAAATCGATATCTACAGATAAATACTATTGAAGTTACTGTTTGTAGCTCCAAATTAACAGCTTTACACTAAATACATAATATGAAAGTATATACGTACGCTCATATAAAAAAATCTCTGTCTGTCTGGCTGTCTGTGCCGGCTTATCTCCGAAACAGTTGGACTGATTTTAAAGGGTACTTTGCTTTATTTAAACAAAATTGAGGATTCAATCCATGAAATTAAAGTGTCTTGTCTCACGCGCGTAGAATTAATTTCAAGCATGGGTTTTTTCCACTATATCCTAATTTAAAATAGCCTTAGTAACTAAATAGACAGCTACCTCTCAGTGAAAGTCCCGCTAAAATCGGTGCAGCCGTTTCAGAGATTACCCGGAACAAACAGACAGACAGACTGAGAAAAATATGAAATCTGAAATTTTTATACGCATATAGACTTGTATATGTATTTATTAAAAAGCTGTATAATTTCAATTACAAACAGACAGTTCAATTTTATTTATCTGTATAGATATAGGTAATAAAGGGGTTAACGTCAAACAAAATATCTCATCTAATATCTGATTTGGGAAAGGACCCGTGAAAATGAAGTCATGATAGGAAACATTAATAATTTCCGTACTTTGTGCGTGGATTTGAGGATAGTACAGGGGATCGCACCTGGGACGTCGTTACGGGCTACGGCCAAAAGTCCCTTCCAATGGGAATACGGGGATTTCACACAGTACACATAACATAAACAAAATCGGTTCCTTACATAATTTATTGATGAACTAGCTGTGCCCCGCGGTTTCACCCGCGTAGATTTAGTTTCTTCCTTATTGTCGCGGAACCCTAATATTAAAGTAGCCTAAGTTACTCCTTGAAACATCAGCTACCTACCAGTGAAAAAAACAGTAAAATCGTTCCTCTTTATAATATTAGTGTAGACTAGCGGTTTCACAAGGCTAGACCTTAGGATCCCTATTTTTTTAAACTTAAAGTCGCCAAATTTTCTCCTTGTAACACAAACTATCTCCCTATGAAGTACCTTTAAAATCGGTCCAGCAGTTTCTACGATTACCCGGAACGAACAGACACACAGAAATAAAATTTGATATTTGTTTGTTTTTATATACTTTCATGTACATTGAATGAAAAGCTTTTAATTTGGAATAACAAAAATACACTTAAATTTTGTTTATTTATATAGATATAGTTATATAAATACTTAGTTAATTTTTTTTCTCGAATCGGGGATTGAACTCAGGACCTCGTGTTCGGCAGTAATACTAGACTGATCAGGCGGTCGGAATCAGTCCAAAATACTTATAAAATATATAGAAATATTTGGGAACAGTTAAAATAAATATATTTTACCATGACTACATACATAGACCACGGCTTTACCACGTCATAATACTAATCCTTATAGAAAACCTCTTATCGAACGCGAGAGATTGACATAAGAAGACACTAAGCAGTCCTTTTATTGGAAGCCGGAACTGACGGAAAGTGAATTCATAATAACTCGGAGCTGTGGTCTATGCCATAGGATAGAAATTCGCTTCGTTTATCTATGGTTTACGATGGTACAAGCAATTTGTCTTTTTGTGTTTAGTGAACGTAGTTGTAAAGACCTATAACATTTACCAATGCACCAACTATACCGAATGTAATACCAAGAACACCAAATTTTAAAGATGTTTTCACGTGACCACTTCATTTGCGTATTTAACCAAGTTACAAAATAATACGCGATCGAATGTCGAAAGTGTTTAAAAACTTACAAACCTGTACTTGTGGTACAGGATCGAGATAAGAATAACGTCGACGGTCACTAAAGTCAAAGTCAATGTCAAAAATATCTTTATTCGATTAGACTTTTTACAAAGTACTTTCAAATCGTCAGGACGACATGGTTATACAGGATTATACATGCTACCGCCAGGTTCGGAAGGTTGCTTTTACTGAGAAGAACCTGGCAAGAAACTCAATAATTACTCTTTTCATAAATATTATACAATTTTAAAAACAAAGTAAATCACTTGTGAAACGTAAGCCCACGGACACAGTTCCAAGTGCACAAACGTCGATAAAAATTAACATAAGGAAAAGTCTAGTAGTTCTACTTATATCTAAATGCGTAGCTTGAGGTGACCAGCCCCACGAGCAGCACCTGTTCACAAGTATGACCAGAATGCCAGCCATCGCCCTCCTCAACCATTAGGCATAGACCGTCTTTTGAGAGCTTAATGCTTGCAATGCAACTATAAACATCCCTACCTTCGGGGTAGGCAAAAGTGTACTTATAATTTGCCTTAATTTTGCCGGCTATGTTAAAGTCCCATCGTTAGGCTTGTCATTGCCTTAAATCTAGGCAGAAAAATAAAACCTACGTGTTTGTTTGTAATTCCGAATTAATTGCTTTTCACTAAATGTATCTACGGTACTCACATAAAAAAACGAATATATTTTTTTTTCTCAAAACCCGAGGGTGCCGCGCTAAGTCTACGCGGGGGAAACCATGGGGCACGGGTAGTTTAGTAAAAATATTTCAATACAACCCACGGTATTTTTTGTTTACACAGAACAATGTCGCTAACTCTTCAGTAAGTAGGTACGTGTGTTCATGAAGATGTACACCCGGGAGAGAACGTTCATATACATTGGGATTTCCGTATTCAAATGTAAAAGCCAATGGCATCCTCAATAAACTTGGAAGAGGCAGTCTGATTTGCCTACATTACACAATAGCATCTAATCAATGCCAGTTTTTGATGGCCCTAGAGACGATTTGGGTTCCTCCCTTTATTCACTTTATAACTTACATTTTACGGTTTCGTTCGCTATCAGTACTTATTGTTAGGATTGAGGCGAAGTATTTTGGAAGTTTTAACTAGCTGTGTCTCGCGGTTTTACCCTCGTAGCATTGACAACAAAAAATAAGTATAGGATTTTTTTTTCTAAAGTAACATTTATTAAATCAGCTATGTGCCCGTGAAAGTCCCGTTAAAATCAGTCCAGCTGATTCAAAGATTAGCCGGAATAATCAGACAGACAGACGGAGACAGAATAAATACAAAAATCTATATGTAAATATCGTACTATGCATTTACATATGCATTTAGTGAAAGCTGTTAATTTTGAATTACCTACAGACTCTTTTATAAATGAAAATTAAATAGAAAAATATTTATTGTCAAAGTCAAAGTCAAAAATATCTTTATTCGATTAGACTTTTTACAAAGTACTTTCAAATCGTCAGAACGACACAATTTACAGGATTATACATGCTACTGCCAGGTTCGGAAGGTTGCTTTTACTGAGAAGAACCTGGCAAGAAACTCAGTAATTACTCTTTTAAAAATATTATAAAATTTTTAAAAACAAAGTAATTCATTTGAGAAATGTAAGTATTGAATTTGGGCTTTTGTAAGGCACTTATGAATGTCGACACTGTACCATTATCTGTGTAGATATAATGTTTGGGAATAGTTGTAAAACACGATGAAAAAAAAGATAAATTGAAAGCGTCACTCCTACACTACGAGTTAATCCTTTTAGCTGGGAGCGCACCACAAAATTCTTATCGACACAAATGCCGCGGAAGGGTTCATTTCCCAGGAAAACAAACAAGTTTTTTACGCGGAAAAAGATATTTTTAGACCAAATCCCCTTAGAATAATTTGTAATACACGCCCCTTATAAAGGTCTGTACAGACAAAAATTCTCTAGTGTACAACGAAACTGAGCAAAGGGTGGAACAAAGGAACGCTTTCGCGGACGCCCGTGTTTTTGTCCCGTCCGTCATCTGTTGACGAGGGTACCGGCGTTACATACAAATGTAACAAAAAGTCTGCTTCTTACATTGCTCGCAAATCTTCGCACGCATTAATCTAAAAGATCTCTATTTGACTAGCTGTTACCCGCGGTTTCACCCGCGTAAACTAACTCTTATGGGTGGCCGCGGAACCCAAATATTTTTTAATTAATAGTTGCCTAACTTACTCTTTGTAACAAAAGCTATCTGCCAGTGAAAGTCCCATTAAAATCGGTCCAGTCGTTTCGGAGATTAGCCGGAACAAATACACTGACAGACAGATGGACAGATAGACAAACGGAGAAAAAAAAATGGTTTTTCCATGTCAGTACCGTCTATACTTTCAGGTACATTTAGTGAAATGCTGTTATTTTGGAATTACAAACAGACACTTCAATTTTATTTATCTGTATAGATGTATAGATATAGATTAGACTAAAGAGCTCGAATCGTCTAAACGACTTAGCGGTAACGTTAACTAAAATTACGTGAAAAATTAAGTAAAATGACGTAGCGGTAACTAAAAATACGTGTCGTACAAATATTGCGATGGCGCGTCGAGTTTAGATTACGAAAGTGGTGGTGAATACGTTACGCAGGTACTGTTACATGAGCTCAATAGCTTGTAGCAATCTATACTCTTTTAATTCTCTCTATCTATTTGATTTGAAATTAAAGAAATTGTGATCTCGTTGCCTCTGGCGATCGCGTAGTACTAATAATGCGAACAGAGTTTTCGTTAACAGTGGCACTTTAAACACATATTCCTGAGTAAATTTTGGATTTGACATGTGTCAAACTCGACGACTAACACTATTTCTCAAAAAGTATCAGGGCCTTACCATGAACTCTTATTGCATTGATAGTTTCACTCATTTATGAGACAGATGTATGTGACGTGTATACATCTGTCACTGTCGCACAACTGAATTAACATTGCAAAAAGAGCTCATGGTTGGGCCCCAAGACATTTCGCTAATACGCAACTTATAACTATTTACTTATTCGTAAAATATGACAAAATCTATACTTAGATACTCAAGTGCCTTGTAGGTGAGACGCGTCCGTAAGTATGCATTAGCGTCTCTTACCACTACACATCCAATTCTCGTATTAGGACCGACTTTTCGTATATTTTTTATTATACGGTATAGGCTAAGCCCGACTGTGTGCACACTTTAATTATTCTCGGTTTTTGCACGAGTGATTTCAAATATGAAACGAATCAACTGTAAAGTTCCTTCACGCCTCCAGCTCCGTTGGAAGGTTTGTAATTAAGGCCTGAATGTGTTACTGGATAGGTCTTATTGCTTTTCGGTCGTACTTTAATATTAATTTGGGGACCATTAATTTAAACTGTTAAAGGGTCGTATTGATATTAATATTTTGAACTGCGTCTAGAGTTTCCAATAATGTGTGATCTTTCAATTATTTATTGTTTTGTGGATTCTGGTTTAATGCTTTGTGAATTCTACACTGTCTGAACTGATAAATATCTATCTTAAAAAGGTTTTGTTTGCATATTGACTTTCAACGGTTATCTATACTAACATAAAAAAGAAGAAAGATTTGTTGGTTTGTATTGAATAGGCTCCGAAACTACTGCATCGATTTAAAAAATTCTTTCAGCAATGAATTGCTAAATTATCAGCGAGTAACATAGGCTATATTTTATTTAGGAACTACGCAGGTGAAACTGCGTGACGTCTGCTAGATTTGGATATAACATTTCAGATCTTAGTACAGTTTTATCCATGATTGAAACACCATACATAAAATAGCCGTTTTTCCGTGGGGTTTGAGTTCGAATCCAATGAATTTTTCTTAAAACTTATGTGCAGTGATTTCACGCATTTTATAGTGAAGGAAAACATCGTGAGGAAACCTGCATATGTCTGAGAAGTAATTAAATAGATAGACTCACCATCTGTCACGTTCGCACTTAATCATCTTTAGTGAAAAGTGTGTGCTGTTATAACAACACATCTCTGCTTACCTTCTGGAATGCCGTAACATTTCAATGAAATTGATATTATTATCTATACATCTATACATACATACATACATACAGATAAATTAAATTGAAGTGTCTGTTTGTAATTCCAAAATAACAGCTTTTCACTAAATGCATATGAAAATATATACGAAATTGACACAAAAAAAAACAATTTTTAAAAAAATTCTGTGACTGTCTGTCCGTCCGTCTGTCTGTCTGCCTGTCTGTCTGTTTGTTTACTACTCCTTGAAACATCAGCTACCTGCCAGTGAAAGTCCCGTTAAAATCGGTCCAGCCGTTTTGGAGATTACCCGAAACGAACAGACAGACAGACAGAAAAAAAAATTGAGAATTGGCTTATTTATGTCAGTATCGTATATGCTTTCATATGCATTTAGTGTAAAGTTGTTATTTTGAAATTACAAACAGACACTTCAATTTTATTTATCTGTATGTATGTATGTATGTATATGTATAGAAGATATAGATGTATATATATAGATTTATAATGCATCGATTTTACAACAAATTCAAAATAGTTCCACCCGAAATCGCTAGATGGCACTAAACACACATTTGCGTTAACCTAATTAAAACTTTAATCCGTTAATAAAATAGCAAAGTTGCGCTAACTTTTGACTACCTGCGAGGGAAACTATTAAAACAACTATGTACATGGTTATTTGAAGTACATTAGCGCTATAGAGACCTCAATTTGTGAGTTCATGAACAGTTTAAAACTACGGCACTGCCCTAGGGGACCGCATAATGTTTTAAACAGTGTTTATGAACACAAGATACTGTAGAGTAGTCATGTGTATTTATACCCTCCCACTTTAATGTTGAGGAGGGCGATGGCTGGCATTCTCGTTATACTTGTGAACAGGTGCTGCTTGTGGGAGCTACACAGTTATACGTAGTACCTACTTTTAGTTTTTATTGACTTTTGTGCATTGGAACTGTGTCCATGGGCTTATTTTTTTATGATTTTTATTGTAATATGTAAAGAAAATTTAAAAATTACTTTTTTTGAAAAGAGTAATCACTCAGTTTCTTGCCAGGTTCTTCTCAGTAAAAGCAACATTCCGAACCTGGCGGTAGCATCAGGTCAAATCTCAGAAGTTATTATTCTCTGCAAGAATCGATGATGGTAGGCCCCAGGGCGATACCTAGTTTTATTTTTATAGAGATGATCTTCCTCTCTTATTGAATTTTATAAACTACGTGATAGCAGAGAGTCAACACATTTTCTGTGCATTGTTGTTTGTCGGTCGTATTTAGACGTCATAAAAACCAAGTTTAAACTGTGTGTGTGTAATTGAATAATTTTAGCCTAGTATAGTGAAAAAAGCTATACGTTTCACGTGCCTAGTTGTTTGTAATAGAATAATCAGTGTTCAAGTACCCTATTGTAGCTGTTCGGGGTTGAGCACTCGCAGTAAAAATTTCGAAAAATGCAATATCACTTTTTTATTTAAGGTAGCAGGTAGTACACACAAATTTGAATGTAGGCAGCGTGCGTCGTGCGTGGAGGTGGTGCAACGACTACTTTTGCAAATGACATGACAATGACATTCTGAGATTGACACATGATTCCCCCGGACCTCAGCTCACACACCGCACGCTCCCTTTGACAGGTTAAGTTCAATAATGACATGTGACATACAGTATTAGAGAGAACGTAAGAATATTGTAATAATCAAACAATGCGTCCATTGCGTCGCTAACACCTATGTTACACCCAATACCAAGATTCATCGCATTGGGATGAACGGTACAGCTCCGCATAGAATAGTAATAAACATAGAAAAATATAATACATCCCCTGTCTGGTAGTACTAGATTTTCTTATTTTGGGACTGTGTGATAATGTATGCATGTTTAGAAGGAAGTCCATTGTGTCAATCCTACTAATATTATAAACTAGCTGTGCCCCGCGGTTTCACCCGCGTAGATTTAGTTTCATCCTTATTGTCGCGGTACCCTAATATTTTTGATAAATAAAAGTAGTCTAAGTTACTCCTTGAAACATCAGCTACCTACCAGTGAAAGTCCCGTTAAAATCCATCCAGCCTTTTCAGAGATTAGTATCGTGTATACTTTCATATGCATTTAGTGAAAAGCTGTAATTTTGGAATTACAAACAGACACTTCAATTTTATTTATCTGTATAGATGTGAATGTAAGTTTGTTTCGTTTTCATACAAAAACTACTAAACCGATCATCATATACACATATTCTTATTATTAGAAGTAATATAGGATACTTTTTATTGAAATCTAAGCGAAGTAAACGCTAGAATTTTAGAAATCTTTTACATGAAAAAATTTTTCGGCTTTAGTGGATCCAAAATGTATGTAAGTTTACTCTCAAATTCAATTGCAACTATATTATTTGTATAGGGGTGAAGAGCGGTGGAAAGCATAGGGATTCGGGCGCATTGTGTTAACACTCCCAACGTTCGTTAGTTCGAGGTTTTGGTTACCAAACAGAAGTCAATCAGGGAACTGACTAATTACATAAAATAGGTATAAAGTACTGTGTTTACTATAAACATGTCATTGATTAGGTTACCTGTGACAATTGCCGAGATAGTACATGCAATAGTTTTATTTATAACTAGCTGTGCCCCGCGGTTTCACCCGCGTATAATTTAATTTCATGGTTGCCCGCGTATCCCTAATGTTTTAAAAAAAATCAAAGTAAAAAAAGTAGCCTAAGTTACTCCTTATAACATTAGCTATCCATCAGTGAAAGTCCCGTCAAAATCCATCCGGCCGTTTCGGAGATTACCCGGAACAAACAGACAGACAGACAGAGAAAAATTTTAAAATTTGGTTTTTCTGTGTCAGTACCGTGTATACTTTCATATGCATTTAGTGAAAAACTATTATTTTGCAGTTACAAACAGACACTTCAATTTATTTATCTGCATAGATGGTCGAGATGACCAATAAATCGATTTATTTAACGGTGACCGAATGAAAGTCGACTGAGTGGCCGAGTTGTCACTCTTTCTATTAAGTTGAAAGTTGCAATAAAATAGTGTTATCACGCATTGTAAATGTACACGTGGTTATCTTAGAAATTACTTAACATGAGCTATACTTGTAGAAAATTATATATTGACTAGCTGTGGCCTGACTTAATTTAATGGGTGTCCCGCGGAACCCTAATGTTTTTTTGCATATAAAATTAACCTATGTTAAACCTTGTAAAATTTACTTTCTGCCAGTGAAAGTCCCGTTGAAATCGGTCCAGCCGTTTCGTAGATTAGCCGGAACAAACAGACAGACGCATGGACAAACGAAGAAAAACATTTTTTTTGCATCAGAACCTACCGTTTGTTCCTTCATATGCATTTAGTGAAAAGCTGTTAATTTGGAATTACAAACAGACACTTCAATTTTGTTTATCTGTATAGATTAGTATGGAGTATAAATTGTAGACGAAATCAATGTAAATATAACATCAATGTTGAATGTTCGACGCGTGCTCATTAGCAAGCTATTCGCATCTAATCTCAGTTAGATTAGGGTCAGGGGTCCAAATAAATGGTAACTTGTTTGTCACGCAACATGTCAATTAATAAACCCGTCGTTGCTTCCAGCCTCGGATGTTCACAATTGCTTGTTTATTCTATAAAATGTCCAGTTAAAATTGCTAGCAAATTAAACAGTTTTAATGTTCTCATCATCATGTATTTAAGAGTTGTCACTCTTGTCGGTGTAACTGATGCAACTTCTTCCATTCGTCTCTATCAAGTGCCATCTCCTTGACCTCCTATACGTCATGGCAGACACTTTTCCCTTGACTTGTCTCATGTATGTTAGCCTGGGTCTTCATCTTCCTCTCTTTCCTTCTACATTTCCTTGTAATATGTTTTTAAAGAAACTGTCATGTCGTACAAGGTGGCCAATCATCTTTCCACTTAGATCATGGATTGTATTCCATAGTACTCTTTTTCATTTACTCTTTTGAGTACATCTTCATTTGCGACTCTTTCTGTGAATTTACAGAATACATACAATAACAGACATAAGGTCTAAACTTGTTAAAAGCGTAGGCTAGAGGACTGGCAGTGTTTTATGAATGACGGATGACTATGTAATTTGTAAATACATACATATGCTCTCGTCTGTATTCCCCGAAGGGATAGGCAAAGGTGTTATAATAATAACAACACCTACTTTTCACCGAAGTAGATTAAGTGTCAACGTGGCAGTTGGCGAGTCTATCGTCTCAGGCACTATAGATACGTCTCCAGAGGTATGCAGAAAAACTCATTGGTACAGGCCTCGCCGGGATTCGAACTTGCGTCGCTTGCTTAGCAGACGACTGCTCAAACCCCAAGGCCACCACGGCTGTATGTCATTTGTATATTTTTATAAAAGCAGAATAAGGAATTGTTATGTTTATTTCGTACAACCATTAACAAGGATTTCCGCAAAGGAACACCATTATTCTGTTAAACAGTAAGAACTTTGTTTAAATTGGACCGTAGTATAGTGTTGCCCTATTGGCCGTGAAGTTTAAGTTGTCACTTGCAACGCGTGGATATGACGTGGGTTCGTTCAAAATTCAAAGCTTAGCTTAACTGGAAACTGTATCTCCACCTTAAAGAAGATTGCAGACAAATAATTATACAGTAGTGTTATGTTATGTAGCAGCGTTTCTCCACTCGCTACATAGATGGCGCTACTCGCTAACAAATGCAAAGTTTGAGTACCAATACACGAGAACCTAAATCGCGCAATAAGAGTTTTCAAGCGCATTGCAGTATATATACAAGTTTCCAACTAGAACAGTAGGAGCCGCGGTTCCCCAGGCATGATACCCGCCTGGTTGGAAGTCTTTCCCTTTGCTGGGGATGAGCATGATCACCCGCTCTACCCACATTTGCACTTGTAATACCAAGTGACGCCTCTTAAAGAATAAAATCCCTAAGCTAACATAGCGACTCGGCTACTACTCTGCAGCTAGTGACCACGGCCAATGTAGCTTGGACGAAACGTCGAGGTGAATAAAATAATGTTGTAATCAAAGGTATTGGTTTTGGAGGCGTATCGGTTTTCAAACATAGGGTCAGCGTAAGTTTAAAATATAGTAGTGAGCCTACTCCTCCCTTGCACGTAACACTGGCGACTTTTATCAGCACAGGAAGAAAATCGCAGACAAAATTAGCTGCCTTTGAAGGTGATGTGACCTTCCAAGGCAGCTTATTCGGCTGTGATCTTCTGTAAGGTGGAGCTGTGTACAGTCCCCAGTTCAAATATCGAACGTAACTACTACTAATATTGCGTAATGCGAATCGTTATTAAAGCTTTATAGTTGTAGATGAAATCCATCTCCAGCTAACAAGAGCTCTGGAACCTCAGGACTACAAAGCTAAAGTAGGTCTGTAATTTTGGCTACGTTCTTTAGTAAGATAGAGTTATAATAGTCCAGTTTTAAACTGTAAACTTATTGTAATAATAGCCGTCTGTCGTGACAAGTATAAAGTCTGATTTATTCATGACGAGTAGTTAGTGAGAGCGTTTGAGTTATTTTTGTGGAATCGTGAGCCGCGCGGCGTCCTGCCATTTCTCATCCGGCCTAAGTGAACAAATTACTCGCCGTTACTGCTCCACTAACAGCCCGAGTTACACCCTACTAATGATGTCAAACTCGTTTCGATAATACTCAAGTGTTTTCTAGAAACAAGAGAGTACTCGAGTGGTTGACACTTTAGTAAATTCATATTAATAAAGCTGTGCCTCGCGGTTTCACCCGCGTAGAGTTAAGTTCATGGGAGTCCCGCGGAACTCTTAGGTTTATTTATTATTTTTAAAAGTAGCCAACTAAGTTACTCCTTGTAACATTAGCTACTTGCCAGTGAAAGTCTCGCTAAAATCGGTCCAGCCGTTTCGGAGATTAGCTGGAACAAACAGACAGACCAACAGAGAAAAAAAAATAAACTTGTTTTTCTAAATGTCAGTATTGTATAGACTTTCATATGCATTTAGTAAAAAGCTGTTATTTTGGAATTACAAACAGACACTTAAATTTTATTTATCTGTATAGATGTACAATGTACAAATATGTTGGAAGAGTGGCACTCATTGACAGGGCTGCTTAGTCTCGTAAATACCTGCGTCTGTATGAGTGTGACGTTTCGATTCATTTGTTACAAATTTCCATACTGTTTAGTAAGCTTATTACATATATTGTGGCTTAGACGCGGTGCTTGAAACGATCATAGCTAAGATCGTTAGCTCTCTGAATCTATAGGTAATCTTTAAGTTTCAACTTCAGAGTTCAATGCCCCTCAATATGTACGTATAGAATCCGTTCTATATTGAACTTTCCCTGGGGCTTTTCCTTTGTACCTTCTGTATCTGCCTCTATTCAAATAAAATATGGAGTTTTGCCCTTGTATTTATAGATATGAGATATTACATTGTCCATGCTTGAAAACGGAAAGTATGAAGATATATTTACGCTTATCAAAGGGTGCTTCAGAAAGTATATCTATACAGACAGGGTACATGCTACATTTGAAGTGGCTGTTTGTAATTCCGAATCAACAGATTTTCAAGAAATGTATATTATGAAAGTATAAGTATAAGGTACTAATATAAAAAAAAACTATATTTTAAAAATTTCGCCGTTTCTATCTGTTTGTTCGAGCTTATTTCCAAAACGACTTAACCTATTTTGAAGGGACTTTAACTGGCACATTATAGAAATTACAAAGAATAACTAAAGCTAATTTATATGTATAATGCACGAAATTAAGTCTTTGCGGGTGAAACCGCGGTGTACAACTAGTATTTTTAATTTTTAAAGAAATTAAAGCATTTTGTAAAGAGTAATTGCTCATCAAAAACAAACGTCCTTCATTTTCCCTATGCCTTATAGAAATAATTTCTATCTAAATAAAAAATATAAATCTTTAAAGAACATAGCTCATAATTAAGCAGCGTGCAAAACAACAAATAGTAGGGCCTACCGCTGAATAATGCGAAATAAAGCACGCGGGCTTCCGTCATTACCTCTCCCAAAGAGATTGGTGGAGCAATGAGTGTTGTATTGTTTGTTCGGAGGGATCACATGCCAGCTCTCTGTTTTGTTCAAATGGAGCTCATTGCTTCACTTTGTAGTACCTATTTTATTAACCAACGAAAAATCTGAGGAGGTTATCTAATTAACGGGGCTTTTCTCGCTCAGAAAATCAGCATTGCTATTCAACGTTGCGAATACATCCGACAGAGAATTGATGTAATCGACTTAGCTCAAAGAATTCGCACGCTGAAGTGGCAGTGGGCCGGCCAGATCTCGAAGAACCGACTACCGTTGGGGTAAACGTGTTCTTGAGTGGAGACCGCGACTCGGCAAACGTAGTGTAGGACGCCGTCCGGCCAGGTGGGATGACGATCTGCGAAAGACTGCAGGCAGATGCTGGATGCGGCAAGCTGAACACAGGGCGATATAGCGCTCATTAGGGGAGACCTATGTCCAGCAGTGGACTAAGATAGGCTGATGATGATGATGTGGCAATTCTGCTAGCTTTCTTGACACGATCCCGCGAGACACCGATTCGACACAAGTTTTTTACTTGCAATTAGTTTTAAGTAGGGGCCTACCATCATCAGCTTAAGCAGAGAGTATTCAGAACTTCTTTGCTTTGACGTTTAATATTACGGTTAAAAAAACGAAACGACATTACTTAAACTTTAACGATCATAGTTGGCCCCCTTTGTATACGCAATTACTTGAATTGTATCTAAAATATTCATTCAGTTTGGAGCCTGGTGAGGCTCTTATGAATGTCGAAAATTTATCCCCGATTTGGAAACTAGTCTTCTGAGAAGAACCAGCAAGAAACTCAGCCAGGCATCATGTACATTTCATTAATACAATATAAAAAATATTAAGTATTTGTACAAATAGGTGTACCGAATTGGACGCAAGTAGGTGCATCATACAATAATGAAATTTGATGTACGGTGTATATTCACAGTCACATTAGCATCACATTCATAATCAGATTAGTAGCATACCATCAGACTGCCTGCTTGTTTGCCACCTTTACACTAAAATATACCTTTAAAATACCAGTAGACTTCAAATTGCGGTCATTTCATATCTTGTTACCACTACACTGAAGGCTATAAGTGCATGTCTTCCGTAAAATTGAGTTCCGTGCGACGGAATGCGGTCGACATGCTATACCGTGAACAAATTTACACATCCACTGAAGTACACTCTTACTGCTAACGCAATAAAACACAAATTCCTTTGATATTTTCACGTAATCATTTGGCTAAGCGCAAGAGATGGTTGCTTCGACCAATTTGGGTTGAGCTATAGTGGGAGTTGTTATGTTCTTTCGTCGAAGCAAAGTTGGGGTCTAGTGTTAGTGGTATTCTGCACGAACAATTTTATGGAGTGGTTTTTTGACACTTGACTAGTAGAATGACGTCCGGATATTACTAGTATCTTGTGTGATGCATGCTCTAAAATTCAAGTGTCTATAAATATATTTAAATGGTAGACTTTCTCGCTGGTCTAGTGGTCGCTAAGTGCTACTGCGAAACAGGTTTGATCCCTGGGTCGGGCTTAGTGTTATTGGGTTTTTCCATTTGTAATTTCCCAGAAGTAGTCCGGAATCTGGATTAGTACCCGGTTAATGGTAACAAGCCCTTATTACATAGGACTTAAACATAACTGGCGAAATGTATGTGTACTTTGAGTTTACCTTTGCCTACCCCTTCAGAGAATATAGGCGTCAGTTTAAGTATGTAAAATTATAGTATCAACTTAAAGTGCGAATTTTTTTCCATTTGCACTTTGGAAAAGGTGAAGAAAGTGTAAAATGAACTTTAACCTTTTATGAATTAGTACTATTTTTCAACACCGTGAAAATAGAGGGTTCTCCATTACATCCAGCGCATAAACCCGTCCCTAAATAAAAATATCCTAGTACGTCACCAAAATTCCGGAGCGTCCACGTCCACCATTGTACAGTGGTGTAGAGGAATGAACTCACTGACAAATATTCACGGAGAACTTACACGAAATACCGTAAATTTTCCGGAAATACCGGTGATGAAGTACCGGTTCGGTTCCGGACCGGGCTTTGTTGCGACTTGAAACAAGATACAGTATTGTTAAATGGTAAAGTTTCAGAGATAGGTATGCGAAGATCGACAACCGTGCCAGCTTATTATTATAGACGATAACTTTAGCTATTACTTGGTTCAAACTTAGACGTTACTTATCGACCTTTCTTAGACTTTAGTCATCATTTCACCAATTTAGGACAGTTCATTTAAAATTTGAGAAATGAAATGTCACTCAATCTATACCTATATTGTAAAGGGGAAAGATTTGAATGTATGTATGTTTGTAACGAATTGGCTCAAAAAGTACTGGTGTGATTTTAAACATTCTTTTACTGATTAACATAGGCTATATTTTATCCCCGTACTCCCAAGGGAACGGGAACTATGCGGGTGAAACCGCGTGACGTCAGATAGTAGAAGTACTAACAAGGCGCCAATTTTGATCGTTAAAGCAGCGCGTATTAAGAACTTCTTAGCTTTGACTTTTAATTTGGTTTATTCCCAGACATCCGTAATATCTATATAAAAGCCGTGGAGGTTGTGAATAATGAATAAGCCAAACTCTGTACAGTACAGTAGTACAAAAATGACACGTCATTGTTCAGAAGTTCTTAATATGCTCTGCTTAAGCCAATGGTGGTAGGTCCTATGAGTGACTTATTGAATTGCTATAACAGTACGTAATAGGAACCCGCCACGGTTCATTAAAGGTGATTAATCATCGTCTTTCACCCGACCTTGGGACCATTACTGTACTAAACGAATGGCAGTTTTGATTTACATTACCGGGCAACACTGTTACATGACATGCTATATTGACCACGGCATTATTAGATTGGAAAGTGGGAAAATTGCTAAAAATATTACCTTAAAATAGGGTAAAATATGAAAGTTGCTAAGAATTAAATTTCTTTATACAGGTTCCGTATAGCGTAATAAGCGATCAGCAAAAATAATAGGGTAACTACGCATGTATTTAATTCTAGTCCCGTCATACAGACAGACAGAGCGGAGAGCATAGAGGGTAGCGTTTATAACTCTTAACGGCATCTGTGCATCCGAAATGATTTTTTAATTTAAATGAAAATTCAAAATCGCAATACTTATTAAAAAAATATGCCAGGTCCAAAAGAAAAAGAAAATATTCGGGTTGAATAGCGTACCTATTTGTTTTTGCCGTTAAAAATAAATTATTCTTTTTTAAGCCATTTTTTTCACCCCATTTGACACAAAACTTCATGGTAAATTCTAAAGATAATATATTCAACAAAGCTCATCACGTTTGTATGGAAAATAGGGGAATCCATTGAATTTTTCCATAACTTACTGTTACGATTCGATCGGATAAGGAATTTGCACTAAACGGATATACGTTTCACTTAGTCTAAATTTATTTTAACTGGATCCCTATACGTATTATACGATAAACTTCAATATTGAATTCTAAATCTCTAGCTCTAAGGTGTAAAGTGCTTTGTTAGTTCAGCCATTTATTGTACTTACTGATTGAAATATATTTCAAACTTTCTGTACAAAGCTAGATCTTATGCTTGTTTACTTCTCTAAGCCAGGTCTTAGCAAAGTGGGGTGAAGAAAAGTGTTTTGTATCTATACATCTATACAGATAAATGAAATTGAAGTGTCTGTTTGGAATCACGAAATAACAGCTTTTCACTAAATGCATATGAAAGTATACACGCTACTGACATTAAAAAAACCAAGTTTTAAAATTTTTCTTTGTCTGTCTGTCTGTCTGTTTGCTTGTTCCGGGTAATCTCTTAAACGGCTGGACGGGACTTTCACTGGCAGGTAGCTGATGTCCCAAGGAACAAGGTAACTTAGGCTACTTTTATTTATTTAATTTATTAGGGTTCCGTGACAATAAGGATGAAACTGCGGGTGAAACCGCAGGGCACAGCTAGTTTTAAATAAACCTTCTTCGGACTATACAATTTACTTGTCACACTTAACAACCTATCACCAAAAATAAATCGAGAGTAAAGTCGGACTGAATACTGCTACGTACGTGTGTATTTTCATGCAGGGGATAGTGTATCTATCTGTCTGTCTATCCGCGGTAAAACCAGAATAAATTTTGTAGAAATTTGGTATAGGAATAGCTTCGACCCCGAGTATGGACTTAGGGTATGTGAGGAGAGTGAGTGATCATGCACATCCTCAGCAAAGGGAAGATCTATCAGCCAAGGAGGTGTCATAATGAGAAGCACCCCTGAACACTGATCTACTCGTATTTAAAAAATTTAGAAACTTGCGTCGACACAAAGTTGAGACTTTTAGGCGCACATATTTGGTACGGAGCATAGGCTGCAACCTCTAACTACTACATTTTAACGGAAAATTTAATAGTAAATGTAACGACGAAACAATTTTAAAAAGTTATAATAAAATAAAAAAAATAAAAAAGTTAAGGGATTTTTTTATTTTGTTTGTAAATTAATATGTACCACCAGCCTTCTCTGTGCCAAAAATGTGCGCCTAAAAAGTATAGATTCTATATATATAGGTATATTCCTAAGTACTGCAATGCACTCGAAAACTCTCTTTGCGCGATTTAGGTTCGCGTGTTTTGGTACTAAATTTTGTAATTGTTAGCGAGTAGCGCCATCTATGTAGCGAGCGGAGAAACACTGCTACAGGTAATTTTAAATTCGAATTTCTATCTCAATATCGTGATTAAACAAATACGTGTCATTCAATAAAAGTGAATCAGTTCTCGAGTCTATGGAACCAAATTAACTTCGTAAAACACGAGTCAGCACTTAGTAATAGCAATTCTTTGCGTATCTGAAGCGTCTTTTGCGATCTCTGAGGAAGATTTTTTGCTCTTCTGCTACATTTTCTTTTCTCTTTTAAGGTGGGAATATATGACTAACGCACAACATTAACACGATAAATTGTGTTACCTTGTTAAAGAATATATAATAAAAAGAGGTGTAAAAGCTGAAACCCTACTACTGGAAAATATCACTCTCAAAAGTACGAAATAAGAGTAATTTTCTGAATAGTGTGTAAAGTAAAATAAATAAACTAATTAATATTCTTTTTTTTGCCAAAATTTTTTTAATTTCCCTATGGGATAGAAAAAAATTGTTTTCTTTCATGGCAAGAAATATACAGGTTTTCGAATCTGCATTTCTGGGTTGGCCCTTATAGGTCCAGCAGTCTTTATTAAGTTATATAAAACAGACTCTAAATTTAGATGACACGAAGTGACGCATATTATTTGCAACAATTCTCCCAACATAGCAGAGACAAATTGACAGCTGCAACACAGCATTTTAATATTTTTCCCATTACATTATTTTATATTTCCACGTAATCCCCCCATAACAAACACGTAGCGCCCGATGCTAGGCGTTACCCTTTAGAATTACTATTGGAAACGGTTGAACCGAATTTCTGGGATATTGAAATCGATTTGTCGATAAACGATAGTCACTGCAGGGAGTCTTTGATGAGGACTGGGTCCTCTCACTGTTACAATTATATCAACCAAGCTGTACGCTTACGTTAATGCACATTATGGGAAGATTTAAAGTTCAAGTGAAGCAGAAATTATATAGCCGATATGACGTTGTCCTGTCTAACAGTCTGTTTGGCAAGACCTTTTTTAGGAACTTGTGGAGGTACCGACCTGAAATTAATATTAAATATTCAGGTTTATGATTAGCAGTTGAAAAAAGTCACTATTATATTGCATAATTTGACAGTCTCAAAGAAATTAAAATCTTGACCTACTTATGAATCATGACATTTCCTAGGAAACAATTGCTTATAGCAATTAAAGAATAAACCTGAAAAGAATAAATATCTCAAAAAATCTTACCCATAGGTGATATATTTTTTCAGTCAAACAAAATCTAATATTGCTTTAAAATTATAAGTAATATTTTAGTAAAATCTAACAAAAAAAAAACAAATTCGTCCGTCAAAATTATTCGGTACGAACATGATAGAAATATCTTTTCGACTTTTTATTCAAACAATTTCACTTTATTATAAAAGAAAACAGCCCCCATCCCTTAATGTCAACGAGAGGGGATGAAAAAGGGGTCCTCTAATGATTAATGGAGCAGGAACAAATTTGCTCAGAAGGCATTTAAGACAAAGGTTCCAACAAACAAAGCAACGACGGACATTAACACAAGAATATCTCGTATTTAAGAAACTTGGGATTAAAGGATGTGTGTTTAGGATATAGGAAATATAAGGCTTTGAAGAATTCCAATAAAATATACTCACGCCTGTATTCCTCGAAGGGGTAGGCAGAAATGTTGTATAAATATAATAACAACACTCACTTTATACCGAAGATGATAACGTGACAGAGTGCGATTCTATCGCTGTCTCAGGCACTACGTCTTTGAATGACTTTTCAGATTTACGCCGGTTTCTTCACGATCTTTTCCTGCACCGTAAAGCACGTGGTGTGAAATCACTGCACATAAGTTTTTAGAAAAACTCATTGGTACAGTCCTCGCTTGGAATCGAACCTGCGTCATTTGCGTAGCAGCTGACTGATCATACCCCACGGCCACCACGGCTCGTATTCAAATATACTCACTTGCGGGATGATAGACAACATTGCTTACCATCAGCTAGTCTTTCCACATCTTTAGGATTTTTGTAGTATATAAAAAAAGGAAATCTACTGCCTCATTGTTCTAGTGGTCACAAACGCTACTGCGGAACACGGGGCCCTAGGTTCGATCCCCGATTGAGCAAAATGTTATTTTCATCTGTAATTTCCCAGTAGTAGCCTGGAGTCTGGATTAACGCCCAAAACACCCACATTTTCCTAGTTATGGTGAAGTCCATTGTGATAGGACGCGCATAAAGCAGGGCACAATCCTGACTCAGTTCTTCTACTGGGAAATTACAGATGGAAAAACCCAATAACACTTTGCGAGACCAGGTGATCGATACCAGGACCTCGCGTTCGCGTTTAGACCAACCAGTAACCTAATTAATAAAATAGTAAAAATTCTAGGCGAATACAGCCGCGAATATCAGTTATTAAATTCCAACGAGGTAGCAGTCCCGTCTTAATAATGTTGTGGAATATTCTGAATCCGATTAGTGGCGTCGTTTGGAGGAAAACAGCAGACGGCTTTTAGCGCTGTATAATTAGTGAACTCTCAGTAATTTCACTTGTCACTGACAAGCACTATAGTTTCAAAAAGCGTCCCCGATGGAGAAGGGGAGGTGTTTGACACGAGACAAATTCTCCTAGATAAATTTGGTTTCACTCAAAATATTGCCTGGGAACTTAAACTAAGTTGCAATAAAATATATAACCTACCGAAAATCTCTATCATATGGCGAAAAATTCTTGCTTCAACGCGCCAATCTTTAGGATTTTGTTCTATTGGGATACCAGCCCCATTAGATCAAAATGTTAAAGATTTCTCGATCCTAGGCACTAATTCCTTCCTTTAAAAGTAACTAGTGAATGTGGTTTGAGCCTGCTAAGCAAACGACACAAGTTCCAATCACAGCGACCAATGTTTCTCTAAAAACCTTACGTGTAGTGATTTCTCACCACGAGATTTTACGGTGCATCGTGAGTAATTCTGCAGATATGTCTAAGAAGTCATTCAAAGACGTCTTTCAAACATATATGTGTACATACGTATAGTGCTTGAGACGGCGATGGACTCACTATCTGTCACGGTGAAAAGTGGGTATTTTTATTACAACACCGACTTACCCCTACAGAGGGCCTAGTGGGAGTTTTTCACTGCCGCCTTCACAAGTCACTGCGTTGATGTAAACGCAAATACGTATGTGATCGACTCAGCGCCATTTGTCGGCCCACGGGTGGCACTATATTGATCCCATACAAATTTGCGTTGACGTAATTTTAAGAAAACTCGCACTAGGCACTCATAGACCTTCAAGGAGGGCGTGAGTATATATAAACGTAGCTAGTGGGACTGCTAGCTATAGTTAATTCACCATTTACCATCAAGTCAAGAGGAGCTCGTGGCACAGTTGCTATTGCGCATATCATTCGATCAGCGAAGTTAAGCAACCATACGCCTAGCCAGTAGTTGGATGGGTGACCGCCCGAGTTCCCTCCGTGCCTCGGAGAGCACGTTAAGCCGTCGGTCCCGGTTGCCAATTTAACATCTTTGGCAATCGTTACAGGTCAGTCGGAGGCCTAAAAATAATCTGACAACTGGTTTAACCCAGATCACAGATTTTCCTCCTAATATGGGGTTGCGAAGGTCAGATGGCAGTCGCTTCGTATAAAAATCATGTGATCAGCCACATCGGGTTGAATCAAGTGCCGACCCCAACAATGTATGGGATAAGGCCAGGGAGATGATGATTACCATTAAGTCAAAAGTACACTTGACTGCCATTCTTTTTGCACAAACACATCGTTTTCATTGAAAAATTGTCCTTGATAAAACTTAACCCTTTTCATTCAACGAAATAAAAAGATAATACAATTTGTGAACGAGTCAATTAGAATGATCAAGCGGCATCTTATCTGTAAAGTGATTTATTAGTTAGTTCGCATTCAGAAGGCTTTACAAATTATCGCCTGCCACCGTGTTTAGGAACAGGTATACAACTTGATAAATGGCGTTACATCATTCCTCCTTTCCTTAAGCTGGGTACAGATAGATATGATGATGTTTTTTTTATCGGAATTTGCGCATTGGATATATTTTTGTAATTTTTTTGTATTACTAAAATATGCAAAATATTTTTGATAAGGTAAACACCGAGTTTCTTGCCGGATTTTTTTGTATCTCTGCACATACGTTTTTAGATATCTTCATTGGTACAGGCCACGCTAAGATTTGAGCGTCGCTTGCGCATCAGACGACTGCTCAAACCCCAAGGCCAAATTTTTAATTTTATACGGATAAATAAAATTGTAGCGTCTGTTTGTAATTCCAAATGAACAGCTTTTCACTAAATGCATGTTCTTTGTGTATCTGTCTGTATGTTCCGATTAATCTCGGAGACCGCTGGGCCAATTTAAACGGGATTTTCACTGGTAGATAGCTGATGTTAAATAGCTAACTAATAAAAGTAGCCTATTTGCGTTTTTAAGATACTTTACTTTTAATAAAAATACACATTAGGGTTCCGCGGGTTACTCATGGAATTAAGTCTACGCATTTGAAACCAGTGGCACAGCTAGTATAATCTAAATATATATAACTCAAAGGTGACTGACTGACTGACTTACTGACTGACATAGTGATCTATCAACGCACAGCCCAAACCACTTGACGGATTGAGCTGAAATTTGGCATGCAGGTAGATGCTATGACGTAGGCAGCCGCTATGAAAGGATTTTATTAATTCTACCCCCAAGGGGATGAAATAGGGGATGAAAGTTTGTATGAAACTTTGACAATTTTAGACCGATCGGGCTGAAATTTGGCATGCAAGTATGTGCTATGACGTAGCCATCCGCTAAGAAAGGATTTTATTAATTCTACCCCCAAGGGGATGAATAAGGGGATGAAAGTTTGTATAAAAGTTTGTCAATTTTAAACCGATCGGGCTGAGACTTTGCATGCATAATTTATTTATAAAAAATATTAGGGTGCCGCGAAATTAAGCATGAAACTAAATCTACGCCGGTGACACCGCGGGGAACAGCTAGTATAATAATAAAGATTAAAATAACAAATAAGCTGGAATATTATGTACATAGCTTTATATAAACGTTATTTTCTACTATGCCTACGGATGTCTTCGATATTTGTACTCTTTTGACTTATTTGCGGAGGAATCCTAGTTTGTGGACGAAAAAATGTAACCTAGTTTTTCTAGTAAACGATGTTTACTGTGAGTTATAGTTTTATTCTAGACTAGCTGTGCCCCGCAGTTTCACCCGCGTAGATTTAGTTTCATCTTTATTGTCGCGGAACCCTAATATTTTTAGTAAATAAAAGTAGCCTAAGTTAAATCATATACATAAGGTAAATCGGTCCAGCCGTTTCAGAGATTACCCGGAACAGACAAACAGACAGACAGAGAAAAAAAATGAAACTTGTTTTTTTAGTGTCAGTAGCGTTTATACTTTCATATGCATTTAGTGAAAAGCTGCTATTTTGGAATTACAAACAGACACTTCAATTTTATTAATCTGTATAGATGTATAGATATAGATAGATCGCTGTAGTATTCTTTAAGACATTGAAATATAGTATCTATCACAAAACTTCTCCGGCTGGGTGGTTAATGGACGATAATGTGCTAAAAAAGGAATTCTTTTAGGGTTCAGTAACTCAAAAGGAAAACCCCTACACTAATATTTGTTTGTTTGCGTTGAATAAGTAACAGACAGACAGAGTTACTTTCACATTTATAATATTAGTAGGGATTGTAAGTATGGATATTTGTTACTCTTTCACACAACAACTGTTGAAAATGATAAAGCTCATTAATAAAGATATTCTATGTATTGTCTAAAATACAGGGTGTCGGAGAAAAAGGAACAGTTGTCTTCTAGAAGTTGTAGGGTTTTGTGAATATATCACTATATTGAAATCGTAAAATATCTAGCTTCAACGATAACGTAGTTATAGGCTATGGCCGAAGAGCTCGCGGCCTTAAGCGATTGATTGAATGCGCCCGCGTTTACCTACATTACGTAGGCGGTAGTTAAACTTTTTAAATTAAGGGGAAGGTTAATGGTTTCGAAAAATGGTTTTATGTGATTATTTCAGGATTTATTAGTGGGAGAAAAAAAATAAAAACGTAGTTAAATTTCACGTGAATAAGTCTACGTTACAGCTGATTTTTATGCTAAAATAAGGCCTTGATATGGTCAACTTTGAACGTCAATTACTCGAAAACGGAAAAAGATATTTTTGACATAATAATTTTATTTGCTTCCTCAAATTATACCCTCTCACATATTTTAACAGCTGTCCTGTTTTCCCCGAAACCCTGTATATACGTAAAGATCGTAGCATGTAGCGAACGGTGGTCTCTGCCTACCGCTATGGGATACCGGCGTGAGTATATGTACGTATATATGAAGATTAGGGCACCTGAGTATGAAAGGATCGTAGCATATAGCGAACAGTGGTCTCTTTTTTTTAGGGCACCTGCTGGTGTTACAAAATTTGTCACTTGTAAAGGACACAAAACCTAAAGGGTGGTTTCCCGTTGATTTTGACAGAAACTATACCTTCATCATCATCATTCATCATTTCAGCCGACAGACGCCGACTGCTGGGCCTCCCCCAACGATCTCCGCGACGACCGGTCTTGTGCCTTCCACATCCAGCGGGTTTCCGCGATCCTCACAAGGTCTGGGGTTCACCTCGTTGGGAGCCTACCCGCACTGCGCCTGCCAGTACGCGGTCGCCACAAGCTATATCATATCGAGTATCAAATGGAGGAAAAACAGAAAACCACGCATAAAAACCGCAATTAATTTATTCCCGGAGGTTGCACTGACCGCAATGGCTTTTATTCCTTTGCTACGAGACCAAAGCTTTCTAACAACAATTTTTAATTTGTCCTGCAAGACAATTTTATAGTGAACCCTCGGTGCTCAAGACAGAGTCGCATTTCCCAGTTATTTATAGATCTACTAGCTGTGCCCCGCGGTTTCACCCGCGTAGATTTCGTTTCATGCTTCGTGTCGCGGATCCCTAATATTTTGAATATCAGCTACCTGCCAGTGAAAGTCCCGTTAAAATCGGACCAGCCGTTTCAGAGATTACCCGGAACAAACGGACAGACAGACAGACGGAGAAAAATTTTAAAACTTGGTTTTTCGGTGTCAGTAGCGTATACACTTGCATATGCATTTATTGAAAAGCTGTTATTTTGGAATTACAAACAGACACTTCAATTTTATTTATCTGTATAGATGTATAGATATAGATTTACAAGAATACACCTTTGTTGCCTGTCATACATAACCTCCTACATAAGTAAAAGGTGAGTACGATATTTTGTGCTACGGACTTTGATTTGTTTGCTACGCCGTAGCGCGGTCAGTAACAAATTGGCGTAGGGAAGCGGTGTCGTAGCAAATAGTCATAAAGATATGCTACGCCCGACGTGCTCGTAGCAAAATATGTAGACGATTGCATTTTACGTAGTGCTTACGTGTACTGATACATAACATTATGAGACAAAAATTTAGGTGCGGAATTAATGTTTAGCAGATATTTTTGTACTTGGAACAGATAAGCATGTTATGTGCAGTGATTTGAAAACCTGCATGTCTGACTAGAAATTCAAAGACGTATGTATAGTGTCTGAGACGGCGATGGACTCAGCCTCTGTCACCTTGGCATTATCATCTTTGGTGAAAAGTGGGTGTTGTTATTACAGCACTTCTGCCTAACCCTTCGGGGAATGCAGGCGTGAGAATATCTATGTAGGTTGGAAGAAATAAGATTATATGAAGAGCGTTGTCCGTGCCTTCGTCCACATGATTTTTTCCTGTTTATGTAACATCTCGACTGACGCTTCGCTCCTATTGGTCGCAGCGTGATGTTCTCAATAATTCCTGAGATTAACGTGTTCAACCGAATAAACAAACTCATCAGCTTTACAATATTAGTATATACTAGCTGTGCCCTGCGGTTTCACCCGCGTAGATTTAGTTTCATCCTTATTGTCGCGGAACCCTAGTATTTTCAATAAACAAAAGTAAGTAAGCCTTAGTTACTCCTTGAAACATCAGCTACCCGCCAGTGAAAGTCCCGTTAAAATCCGTCCAGCCGTTTCAGAGATTACCCGGAACAAACAGACAGACAGACAGACAGAGAAAAATATTAAAAATTGGTTTTTATGTGTCAGTACCGTGTATACTTTAATATGCCTTTAGTGAAAAACTGTTATTTTGGAGTTACAAACAGACACTTCAATTTTATTTATCTGTATAGATTGTTTGTTTATGAATAGAAAGAGTTCTAGCAAGTCTACTGTGAAATGTCAATCCATTTTCCATTCACTCATCGACTTGCTCTTTTGTTTCGAAGTGTATTTTTTGTGGTTGAATAAAATTTATATTAGTCATCTATAATACACGTAATCATAATGACCGTTTTAGTGCAATAATGTACGGATTTTAAGTATATTATAGTATCCATCGATTACAACAAAAATGTTAAAATCTTTAAAACACAGATACGAATTACATCATTCAAATTCGATCTCTAAAGTAACGTGAAAACAACGGAAAATTCAAGGGCGAATAAGGAAAAGCACAAAACTGAATTAGGTTTATTTTTGAACACCAGCATTTTTCATACCATTAGTTTCGTGTGACAAAGCATTTTGAATAAACTCGTTTCACTGCGAACTCTCATTTTCCAACTTCCCAGTTTCAGTTTCTGGGTCGATATATTCTCTCTCTAAGAGTATTTTGTGCGAATCCAATTACTTACTTGTTTTTATTCTGGGATTAGTTTATTCTACTTTATTTATTCTTTATTCTCATTTGCTTACCAAGGTTATCATATTATTATCTACACTAATATCATAAAGAGGAAAGATTTGGTTGTTTATTTGTTTGTTTGCATCGAATAGGCTCCGAAACTACTTGACCGATCTTGAAAATTCTTTCAGCAATGGATAGCTACATCATCAGCGAGTAGCGTGGGCTGTATTTTATCCCCGCACTCCCACGAGAACGGGAACTACGTGGGTGAAACCGCGTGACGTCCGCGAGTCTTCAATACTAAAATATGATAAGGTGACGCAATTTAAAAGCCGTGGTGACCGAGTGGATCGAGCAATCGCGTGCTACGCAAGTGACCAAAGCTCAAATTGCAGCGGTTTTTAATGTACTGGGGGCCAACTATGATCGTTTAAGCAGCACGTATTCAAATCAAATCAAAAAGTTTTATTCATCATAAGGGACACTTGGAACACTTATTGAACGTCATTTCTCTTACGCTAACTTAGGTAAATTTACTACCGTTTCCAAAATATAAGCCTGTCAGGAGAAGAAACGGCGAAACAAGATATTATATAATTGATATTAAGAACTTAGTATCTTTGAAGTTTAATTTTACGGTACCAAAATATTACGCCAAAGCTTAATACGCTTTGCATACCCCGGCAGATTTTCTAACGATTTTTTCATTCACCGTAAAGCACGTGGTATGAAATCACTGCACATAAGTTTTTTACAAAATCTCATTGGTTTAGGCCGCTAGGATTTAAATTCCCGTCGCTTACATAAGGCGACTGCTCAAAAAAGTTCTTCTCAGTAAAAGCAACCTTCCGAACCTGGCGATAGCATGTATAATCCTGTAATTTGTGTCATTCTGACGATTTGAAAGTGCTTTGTATAAAGTCTAATCGAATAAAGATATTTTTGACTTTGACTTTGACTTTGACAAACCCCAAGGCCACCACTGCCTTGTATATAATCCTACGTATCCAAACACCGTATTAGTGTCAAGATATTCTCAATACCGTTTAAAACAGACATTCCGTTTATAAGAGTTCATAAATATCTGCTTTATAATGAGTAGTTGGAATAAATTAATTCCGTTTTTATTGAAGGCTCTCGGCGGCGCCAGCTGTGACAAGTGTCAGCGACAAATTCCTTCGGGTAAAGGCGAGTTTGTACTCACTAACCGTAACATACTACCATCAAGACCGGTCAACTAAGTATATTAATTATTTTGCTCCACGGTTTCATCGCGTTTACTTAATTTCATGGGTAGTTTTATTTCGCGAGATACTATTTTTAAAAATAAAATGTAGTCTAAGTTACTCCTTGTAATATTAGCCAGTGAAAGTCTCGTTAAAATCAGTCCAGCTGTTTCAAAGATTATCCAGAACAAATATCCAGATCTTATTGACTTTCATGTGCGTTTAGTGAAAAGCTGTTAATTTGGAATTAAAAAGAGACTTCAATTTTAATTATCTGTATAGAACATGATCCATTAACCAATAGCATTGTGTCCTCCTGATTTTTCCTTCTTTTCGAATTAAGAAGTCGCACAATTGGTAGCGCGACTGCACGGTTTACGGGAGGTTTTGGGTTCGAATGCCACATGGTTCGTATTTTTCCCAACCATTTTGAGTGCTTAGAATAAAAGCTTTTAAGTTCATGGATAAAAAAGGAAAAAAACCATAACATTTAACATTATTTAATAACCTTACTGCCTGTGTGTATTCTCCAACGTCATTCCGCATTAGAAGCGGCTATAGCGTAAATTGTTTGCACTCGCCTCTAGTACTTTCGCAGTAATAATCATTGCATATTATGTGCTACAGTGGCTAAATGAAGCTAACTGTACATTAATATTATTTTAAAACCATATTCTCGTATTAAAAACATAGTCTTAGATTAAAAGTAGACTTGCTTAAAAGTAACTATCTCATTTTTTGATACGGAATTAAAAAAGGATGGATATAGGTTTAGCCTGATTTTATTCTAAACTAGCTGTGCCCTGCGGTTTCACCCGCGTAGATTTCATTTGATTACCGCGGAACCCTAAATATTCTTTATAAATAAAAAGCCCATGGTACTCCCTGTAACATAAGCTATCTGCCAGTGAAAGTCCTGTTAAAATCGGTCTAGCCGTTTCAGAGATTACTCTTTGGCAAATAACTCATTATTAGGTACCAATTCTTTGCGTTTTTATACTCGTGATAATTTCTAAACGCAATGTCCTATTGGAATAAAACAAACGGTACTTTACTTTTCTTTACTTCTACATGAATACCTTTGATAGCATAATGCTTAATTTGCATAAGGATTAATATTAAGATACACATTTAACGTAGTTTCTTTCTTCAGACGATTTAATATTTTTTATGAACATAAAAACGGTTATTGTGACTAAACTATGATAGTTAGATATCATAGTTTAGTCACAAACTATGATAGTTAGATGTCACGCGGACTTGCAGGTCTTATTAAGATCTACAAAAAATTGTAGATCTTAATAAGACCTGCAATTCCGTAGTACATCATTTTGTTCTATTGTTAATAGTTTTTGCAGCGCACGAATAAACCCCTAATTTTATGAGAATAAAATATAGCCTATAGCCTTCCTCGATAAATGGACTATCCAACACTGAAAGAATTTTTGAAATCGGACCTGTAGTTCCTAAGATTAGAGCGTTCAAACAAACAAACAAACAAACAAACAAATTCTTCAGCTTTATAATATTAAGTATAGATTTAAACAATTTTCCATACCATTCAAGTATTCAGGACTTTTAGGAGAATTGTTGATAGATATCATCTTAGCCCCATAGAGGGGTTATATGAGACTTCACCCGGACAGAAGGAATTATCTATACGCAAAACTTAACCCTTAAAGTGTATACCAACAACATGAACATTACATATTGAAATTAATATTACATAACAATAAACCCGTAAGGTTTTGCACCGTTTTTGTTTTCTATACTCGCTAGCGTATGAGATGTATTATTTATATTATTTAGATGTATTATTTATATATCTATACAGATAAATAAAATTGAAGTGTCTGTTTGTAATTCCAAAATAACAGCTTTTCACTAAATACATATGAAAGTATACACGATACTGACACTAAAAAACCAAGTTTTAAATTTTTTCTCTGTCTGTCTGTCCGTCTGTCTGTCTGTCTGTCTGTCTGTTTGTTCCGGGTAATCTCTGAAACGGCTGGACGGATTTTAACGGGATTTTCACTGGTAGGTAGCTGATGTTTCAAGGAGTAACGTAGGCTTTTATTTATTAAAAATATTAGGGTGCCGCGACAATCAGGAAGAAAGTAAATCTACGCGGGTGAAACCGCGGAGCACAGCTAGTTATTTATATAATGTCACCGCTGGGCGCTACGACAAATTGTACAATGTCTCATACAAATGTTCGTCGGAGATGCTAGCGAGTATAGATAAGGAAAACAGTGGCAAACTCGTGATAGTGGTACTGTGTCCCGCGGTTTCACCCTTGGTTTCATGGGGTGCTTAATTTCGTGGAATCCTGATATAATGATAGGATTAAACGAACTTACCTTAAGTAAAGTTCTATCCTTATTATATTAAGTACTTGGTCTAAGGATGGAGCTTCCCGCCTTCCCATTAAGGCATCGATGTGGCTAATTTTCACCCTTGCTTATAATTGGAGCTGTAAATTAATGAAATTGGTGACGTTCGGTACGTTTCCTCCTACTGTTCAATTAAATTGCTCGCAGAAACTAGTTGAGCAGTTGGTACACCAGAAGGTTTACCCACTGTTCAAGTGAGTAGTTCAGCAGTGGGTATTACGCAATGCTCAACTTGCTGCAGTTAGGCAATTTGAGTTGAGCAGTAGCGAAGGTATAATCAGGTGCATTTTTGACTTCGCGTATATAGATTAGCGTAGTGACGGGTTATCTAGAATCCGGAATCAAATAAATGTAGCCTACTTCTTGTAAGCTCTCTTTGAAATCGGTACGGAGACCGTTTGAGAGATTAGCCGAAATAGAAAAAACTTTTTTTTTACCAAGTACCGTATATACTTTCATATGCATTTAGTGAAAAGCTGTTAATTTAGAATTACTAACAGACACTTAAATTTTATTTATCTGTATAGATATTAGGTATTGATATTCTAATCGCCTACGGACATCACTATAGGTAATGTCGGCATGTTTACATATCCCACCTATTACTTATAATGATGCTATTTGGACTGGCGTTATGACATGAATAAACTGCCAAACTTTCTCGGTAACTCAACAAACAATTCTTAATCTTATTTGTTTCCTGCATAGCTCTTATTATCACTTGGTACCTCGACAGACAAACAGCCCTATTATCGCGTGAGGGTTGACCCGCAGACTTGCCGGCACCAGGGCACATCATACAAAGGTCACAGAAGGACGTCTTTCTACATTAATAATATTATTTTTGCTTCTTTACGGAGCTGTGAATTGCAACGCAACACGTCTAGGCGCGGAGGTGCCGAATGCTAAAGCTGTGGGTTAAATAATTTAAAATTGTATAATATTATAACCTATGCCCCGCGGTTTCACCCGCGTAACTTAGGTTCATGGGTGCCCGCGGAAACGTAATGTTTTTTTAAAAAAAAAGTAGCCTAAATTTTGCTATCTACTAGTGAAAGTCTCCTTTAAATTGGTCCAGCCACTGCCTGAACCCAGGACCTCGTGTTCCACGGTAACACTTGCGACCACTAGACAAACGAGGCAGTCTTCACCTTTACTTTTTTTATGTCGGTACCGTATATACTTTCATATACAAACAGACACTCCAATTTTATTCACCTGTACCTATATAGATATGTGTGTTCGCCGTTACTGCACGTGTACTGAAGCTGACCTTCTGTAGGTTTTTATTTCAAGCCCAAGGTTACGTAACCAACGCCTTTTCATTCAATACAAACAGAATGCAGCAACACTCCAATTGTTACTGTATTGTTATTTACGAGTGTATGGAGTCATATTTTATAGTTATTTTGTGAGATGGATGGATATTAAGATGGATTTGAATTTCGGAGCTATCTTTATGAGCAGAAGAGTATTATTACTGAGTTTCTTGCCCAGTTCTTCTCAGTAGTAAAAGCAAACTTCCGAACCTGGCGTTCCGGAATTGTGCCGTTCTAACGATTTGAAAGTACTTTGTAGACTTTAAAAGTCTAATCAAATAAATGTATTTGAATTTATATATTCAGTAATACGCGTGTCGGATATATATTCTCATGCATGTATTTACATAATAAATAGTCTTTAACGTGTTCGTATGTATATTTAGAACACGTCCCGCCACGGGTAAAGAACGTGCATCGAAAAATAAGTGGAGATACTTTATGTTTTTATTCACCTCGCGCCATACATATAGACAGAGACAGACTTATACAATGACTACTGCGCATTCAAAGGTACTCGTTCTTAACTCGTGACGGGACCTTTTTATTTTTGGGTGAAACCTTCAAAAGGTCCCCGACCGCCCTGGGAGAGGCAGATCGGGGTATGTGGGATCTACATACTCTCCTTTCTCCTCCTCACGTCTACTTTTGTCACTATTGTGAATATTTATTCCTGATATCGAAATTGTTTTTTTATGATGATTTCATATGATTTATATTGTATCAATGAAATATACATGATACCTGGCCGACACGCGTCGATCAGGCGTAGGACCAACGGCTTCGAGGCACGGGGGTGGAAACACCGCCAACTTCCAAACTCCGGGCATTTATTGTGAATTGCTTGAGAGAAAAACCCAATATTTATTTTTGTACCGACCCTGGAATCGTACCCTAGTGATCGGCAGGCGAACTTAATAACGACTAGGTCAACGAGGAAGTTAATCCACGCCATAATGTACACACATACCTTCACACTGAGCTGTAAAGTGAGATATAAAGGAACTCGAGTGTTGTTTACTTTTCATTGTTACCTGTCCACAACAGGCGACAAGTTAAATAGCACCTAACTATTACTTAATAGAGCATTTAATTATGCAACAGGTACTTTTAAACTTTACCTTTTAATAACACTGGTTTATCCTGTGAGTGTCAAAGTTTATATAAGCCAGGATTTTGTAATGAGTATTTAATTTTTGTTTAAATACTTACAAAATTATTAAAATCAGTGTTGAATAACACTTGAGATTATATTTACTAAGGTAAATTTGTTTATTATGTATTGTGACTTTTATGTCATATGAGATTTTATAGTGCATGTGGGGAGAGCGAGTGAGCATGCTCATCTCCAGCACAGGTAAGATCTTCCAGCCAGGCGGGTGTCATGTCTGGGGAACCGCGGCTCGAACTGTTCTAGTTGGAATGGCACGATTTAGGTTCTCATGTATTTGTACACAAACTTCGCATTTTTAAGCGAGTAGCGACATCTATGTAGCGAGTGGAGAAACGCTGCTACATGCACAAGTGTGTGCGCAAACACAGGTGCACTCTTTATTGCCTCACTCTACTAGTCCGATGGGACGGCAATCCGACACGACCAGAGAGATAGTAGGACCAACGGCTTAACGTACTTTCCGGGGCACCAGGGTAGAAACATTTTCAGCTTTTCTGGACCGATAAACCTAATATCTATTTTTAACCCGGAAATTGAACTCGCGATTCCGTGTTTGGCAGGCTTACTTACCACTAGACCAACAAATTAAGTATACAAATAAGAAAGAGTTTCCTAAATTCCGCCCTTAAGAGGGCTAAACGGACACGCAGCCAAAGCTAGTAAAATAAATAAATACATAAGACGAATTAAATTACTCGTATTTTAAGATTCGAGTAAAGAGAGTTTGTTTTTAATTAGTAGCGTAATGGTGTAGGGTGGTGTTCGAAGGAACTCGTTAATTTTTCACGGCAAGTTACCTTGCCGCTTTTATTTAGCCCAAACGAGCTATGTCTAATTACTTTAGGTTACTTAGGGTTTTAATTAATTATGTTTTTTAAGTCATAGTAGTTACGCGGTTAATGACCGTAAAATTGCTACCGTTTGCCGTAGGCCTAATTCTAGTTTTAATCAGTTATTTTATTCTGCTATGTGGAAAGAAATCAGATCAACAATCTCTACAGAAGACCGAGGACTGTATGGCAGCGTTTCTCCACTCGCTACATAGATGGCGCTACTCGCTAACAATTGCAACGTTTGAGTACAAATACATGAAAACCTAGATCGCGCAATGAGAGTTTTCGAGCGTATATACAAGTTTCCAACTAGATCTGTTTGAGCCAGTGTTCCTCAGGCATGACATCTGCCTGGCTGGAAGATCTTCCCTTTGCTGTATATTGCTATGTTGTCGCAGTTCTAAGCAATGGATCTTGACTGCTTCAAGCAGTCCATTTATGAGGGCTCTTACAGAAGTGCTTAGATGTCTAACAATTTTGTGTAAGACGGTACAGGTGCTGCGATGAGCGCTGATGTTTATAGCAATAAAAATTGTTAGTCAAAAAATGCTTTATTCGGTTAGACTAAGTACTTTAAAATCGTCAGAATGACATAATTATACAGGATTATACATGCTACTGTTTTGAAACGGTTGCTTTTACTGAAAAGAACCTGGCAAGAAATTCAGTAATGTCTCTTTCCAAAAATATTATAAAGTTTTAAAAATACTAAATAATAACTTAAGAAATGTAAGCCCATGGACAGTTCCAATGCACAAATGTCGATAAAAATTAATATAAAGAAAAGTCTAGCAGTTCTACTTATATCTAAATGCGTAGCTTAAGATGACCAGCCCTCACAAGCAACACCTGTTCGCAAGTATGACTTATGTTTATAGATATTGGGGAAAAGAGTTGTAATTGCCTTAAAGAATCGTTACACGAAATGAAGCAACCGAGGGTCGTCACATAAAATAACAATAACAATACTGACATGTCTAATCTCGACGACAACAATATAGTACAATTACAAACATGTCATTATTACCACAGAATTATGGTTTAAAATTACTATGAAAATGAAGGTTTTCATGTAATCTTTAATGGGACCCCATAATAATCCCATAAGCGTAAATTTAACACTATTTTCCGCAATAAGGAAGTTATGTTGCGTAGATTAGTGGGCATAAAAGGCGGAAGTGCAAAAGGGTTTGAAATATATTCATGGGCCGTTAACCCTAAGGGCCTGTTTGTTTTAAGGAAATGGAGAATTTTATGTCGATGTTCCGAACTAGTAAACGTAGTTGTACATATTATGATTTAATTTCACGTTTCTGTTAAAATTCAATATTTAAAAAATAATTTAACATATGGGACACTCATTGAACGTATTTTTTAAGCTAACTTAGGTTAATTTACTATCGTTTCAAAATGTAAGCCTGTCAGGAGAAGAAACGGCGAAACAAACTTCCCGGTTTTTTTACATGTGTCCCTTTTTTATACATAGGGGCTTTTTAAGTACGAATTTAATAGAAGAGTGAGCAACTCATTGCCATGCTTGGCTATCATCAATATAGTCAGCTACACTATAATAATATGCTTGTTCACAAAGTTGTTGATTGATGATTGCCTTAAAAATTTGAATGGTAGTTCACACATTTTTAACGGTAGTTTGTTGAAAACTCGGATACTTTTCCAAAAAACAGTTACCAGTTTTGTACTGTTTAGTTACAGGGACACGTTCGATCGAGGATATCGAGTGGCAACTGCGTGACAGCCGAGCAACAAGCTAAGACGTGGTCAAGCCGTGGTCGGCTTGGGCCCGGCTCGGTGTAGCGTGAGTCATCTTTTAGAGTACTATTGCGTTGTTTGTCTGTCAAGACTTTTTTTCAGGAACGTGTCAAGCTAAAATTAGTACTCAGATATAAATGGACTTGCAGCTTAAATTCCAACTTCTAAGTCAAAGGAATCAAAGTCTTTTATGGGACGCGGAACGCTCAATGTGGAAGTCCACCTCGCACACATTATTAACCTCTGCATATCCTAAAAGTTAGGTCACACACTGCCTTACAAGCAAGTGACAACTTGGAAAACAAATCTTTCTTCCTGTTTGTTTCTCTCTAGGGTGTAACGTGTTACGTGGCTGTCAGGAGGTACAGTAAAGTGGTAGGAAGTACAAATTCAATAAATTGGTCGGCACCCGCCGCCGTGAGGCACGGCTGTCGTAATGAGAGTATTTTTCATGCGATCCGCGCGTTCACCACTCTTGTCCCGGTGTGGCCATTACGATACTATTGGGAAATGTTTGGGCTGGGATTCAATATATAAATCAGTCAGGATTTAGAATTGTATGTGTATAGATAGAAGATTGATATTCAATTGTACAACGTTATTTCCGAATTTTAATAGTACCATACTTTGTGACATTATTTTCGAGTCGAGTACTGTGAGTTGTACAGACTGTAGAGGTCATATACGTATATATTTAGCTATTTTATCTACCTAGAGAATAACTCAGTTTTTACTTACGTACCGTTAGCTACGTTAGCTATGCCTAAGAACGAAAAGCTTGTT
Source organism: Watsonalla cultraria (assembly GCA_964035505.1). Classification (NCBI taxonomy): domain Eukaryota; kingdom Metazoa; phylum Arthropoda; class Insecta; order Lepidoptera; family Drepanidae; genus Watsonalla; species Watsonalla cultraria. Next base: position 3,512,731 of record OZ037736.1, on the reverse strand, counting down.
TGCAATTTATATTTTGGTATTTAATTTAAATACGAGTATCTTGTCTTATCAATCTTAAAGAAGACATAACTACGCTCGCTCTTTAGTCACGATGTTAGGTGCCAATGAGATACAGGATGCATGTTTCACCGGCTCTTTGGGGACAAGAGTAGAAAATAAAAAACAGTGCGAATCGGATTAGGTATTCAAGCAAAGATTCCATGCAAAATTGCGTTGAGGAACAAACTTTACTTTGGCCACGGAAAACACTCGCTGTCACACAAAGTTAACTTATACCCCCTTATTGCAAAATATACGAGTAGTTTATTAATATATACACAAAAACTAATACTATGTCTATCTCTTTTTTAATTCATCAGTGCATTAAAAGAAATGGAAATAGTTATAGACCAAGTATTTGTAATAAGGGTTGGTAAACAAATAGAAAGATTGGTGATAGATTGCGAATCGCTCGCGCTCGCCCCGCTGTTTCTCTAGCCTAACTAAGGTTGCCAGCAAAAAAAGCGAACAGCAATATACAAGCAACGTAATGCGTGACTGGGGGCAGCGATCGTTTCTAATGACATTGTAATGTGCGCTGTAAAGTGTCGGAGCGCACCGCACAGAGCTGTGCACGATCGTGATTACACTTTGAGTACCTTGATACTATTTAGAATTTAATAAATGTTTGGTTTCCAAAGAAGTTCTTATGCTTACTTAAATATAATAAGTTTTTATGCTAAAACAACAGCCTCATTTTTTTGAAGTCGGTTTAAAATAGACGGCAATGAAGTGCCCAGGGTGAACCATGAGCTCTTATTGCAATGATAGTTGTGTGTGACTGTGACATATGTATACACGTCATATAGATCTGTCTCATAACAAGAGTTAAACTACCTGATTTTCTCACAAAGCGACTGCCATCTGATCTTTGCAACACCTTTTTGTACTTATAGTACACCCACATTTCGCCAGATAGGTGTAAAGACCTACCTAGCCTGGACTGTTACTGGGAAATTACCGATGAAAAAACCCAATAACCACATACCCGACCCGGTGAACAAACCCAGGAATTTGTGCTCCTCAGTAGTGTTTGCGACCACTAGACCAAAGAGACAGTCTGAGTGGTTTATATTGAGAGTCTACTAATAATTATTACAACTAAAGGTGCTTTCATGAGTTATGAGCGCTGACCTTAAGACATATGCACGTGGTGTGAAATCACTGTACTTACGTTTTTAGAAACTCATTGGTAAAGGCGACCACGGCTATGGGACATAATTAAAAAGTGTTTTCACTGAGATCCACGTGTAGGTATAATTTAAAAGCCGTAACGAAGTAAAACCACAGTCTCCAAAAGTTGTCACTAAGTACACATTAGGCCGTGGTTATGCTAAGCTAACTACGTCACACTTGCAAACCACAATAACACAAAACATACGCGAGGTGCTAAGGCTAAAGGCACAATTTTGTGGTCCGAAAGGAGTATAAATTTCAATTTTAAAATCTCACATACGGCCCGTGGGCGCCAATTTTGTTGAATAAATGAAAAAGATTTTATTTATGTATATGTTTTTTCTCTGCAGTGTAATAAAAGCGGTGTAAGGACGGTTATAGCTTTTGACAGCGTTTGCTCCGGGCGTGTTTTGCTAAGTTTTGTTTCACTAGGGCAAGAAATTAAATAATTATTGCTCATATGATGTTCTGATCTGTCTTGACTCGTGATTATTATTTATGCTATTGATTATTATTATATTACTAGCTGTGTCTCGCGGTTTCACCCGCGTAGATTTAGTTTTATCCTTATTGTCGCGGAACCCTAATATTTTTGATAAATAAAAGTAGCCTAAGTTACTCATTGATATATCAGCTACCTGCCAGTGAAAGTCCCGTTAAAATCGGTCCAGCCGTTTCAGAGATTACCCGGAACAAACAGACAGACAGACAGACAGACAGACAGAGAAAAAATTTAAAACTTGGTTTTTTAGTGTCAGTAGCGTGTATACTTTCATATGCATTTAGTGAAAAGCTGTTATTTTGGAATTACAAACGGACACTTCAATTTTATTTATCTGTATGTATCTATAGATTGTGACATCTGCTATCTGCCAGAGTAGGTCCCTTTAAAATCGGTAAAGAGATTAGTGGCAGACAGACAGACAGGCAGAGGTTTGTTTAGGTACCGTATTTATATACTTTCATTGTGCATTAAGCGAAGAGTGTTATTTTGGAATTACAAACAGATATTTCATTTTTATTTATCTGTATAAAAGATATATAGATGTCAGTACCGTATATACTTTCATGTAAATTTAGGTAGAAGCTGTTATTTTCGGATTACAAACAGACACTTCAATTTTACTCATCTGTATAGATATAGACAGAAGACGAAAAGTGTCTGTCAACGACATCGCTACAAAATATTTCCGAAGCTTGACCCTAGCCTATTCAATTACAGGAGCAGGAATCATTTAAACTGAGTGACGTCACCAACCCGAAACTAACCCGTGTTTAGTATGCAATGTACATTATGAACTTGAACGGTTGGCAAATTTGTTGAATAAATTACTCGGTCAATAACTATTTCATGAATTCAGGTTTAAAATCATCCACTTGATTTGAGCTGGAATTTTCGAATGGTTTAACACGGTCACTGTCCAGGTGATGTCAATAAACTGCTACTGGGAGATCATATTTCCATTAATATATTAAACTAGCGGACGTCATGCGGTTTCACCCGCGTAGTTCCCGTTCGCGTGGGACTACGGGGATGAAATATAGCCTATATTAATAACTGATAATGAAGCATTCAAATGGTGTAAGAATTTTGAAAATCGGTCCAATACTTTTTGAGCCAATTTGTTAGAAACATACTTGCATACAAATCTTTCCTCTTTATAATATGACTAGCGGACGTCGCGCGGTTTTACCCGCGTAGTTCCCGTTCCCGTGAGAGTACGGGAATAAAGAATACCCTATGTTACTCGCTGATAATGTAGCTATCCATTGCAGAAATATTTTTTAAGATCGGTCAAGTAGTTTCGGAGCCACCTCTTTATAATATTAGTACTAGTACTTCTACTATGGACAACTTAATTTTGATTTGAAACTGGTTATTCCCCGTGGTGTCACGGATGTAGACTTAATATGGATGGCTTTATTTCGTAGTATAAGTTACATCAGCTATCTGTCCCGTTAAAATTGGTCCGTGTCAGGAGGCCTACTCTCTTTCTCCGAAAACGAAACTTCGCAAACGAACGATAATTAAACGTAGTTTCAGTATTGCTTTGTTTTTATAAAATTCAAATTTTCGTTCGTTTAATACTGTTGTCAAAGTATGATTAAAATATATAAATGTCAAAGCATTTTCTAGCAGTCCACGTTCGGACGTAATTTTAGAACGAATAAAATCCGTGGTAGGAATTTGCGAACTTTCGGCTGAAGCTTCGTTTTTCGGAGAAAGCGAGTAGGCCCCCAGAGTTTAATCGGGACAAACAGAGAATCAAAATTAAAATAGATTTTTTATGTAGGTATCGCATATACTATCTCTTGTTCTTCGTACATTACTGAATTATATCACTAGTAATGTACAAAGAAAAAATATTCTTCGTACAAAATCGGGTAAGTTGAAAGAAATTTTCGTTCTTTGTACATTACTAGTTGCGTTAGCAGTTATGTACAAATAATTAAAATATTCTTCTTTCCTTACCAGGTTTTGTACGCAGACACACACAATAATTTTTTCAGACTTGCTTAGATAAATTATTACCAAATTAAAGCCTGACAGGCGAAGAAACGGCGTAACAAACTCTCCATTTTATTTAAATGGGGTTGAGATTAGATGCTTAATACAATTTCATTACTGAGTGAGCACTTCATTGCCATGGTTTTCATTAATTTAATCAACTACAATATAAAATAGGCTTTTTGGAAATCTATTTGTTTGAGTGCCGTGATGGCCTTAGGGTTTGAGCAGTCTCCTGCTACGCAGGCCACGGAAGTTTCAATCCTAGCGGGGCCTATAATAATGTGTTTTTCTATAAAACTTATGTGTCGTGATTTCAAACCATGTGCGAAGAAATCACGAGGAAACTTGCATATGAAGAGAGAAGAACTGAGAAGTAATTCAAAGACGTATGTATAGTGCCTGAGAAGGTGATAGACTCACCAACTGTCACGTTGGCACTTAATCATATTGTGTGAAAAGTGGGTGATGTTATTGCCTACCCCTACGGAGAATACAGGCGTGAGAGTTTGTATGTTCTTCTCAGTAAAAGTAACCTTCCGAACCTGGCGGTAGCATGTATAATCCTGTGTAATTATGTCATTCTGACGATTTGAAAGTACTTTGTATAAAGTCTAATCGAATAAAGATATTTTTGAGTTTACGTATGAAAGGTTTGTAGAATTAAGGCAGTTCCATGGTGTTCTTTTAGACCTGTATAGCGGTTTATGCAGCTGTTGTGCATCTTAAAGCGGTACAAAATATACAGTTAATGAACACACGTGTGTCCAGTTGGTGAGAACATAAAAGTGATTTAATTTAAATTTCTTTACAATAATACAATAATTGGTGTAATTCAAAAGTCAAAAAAGTCAAAAATCAAAAATATCTTTAATCGATTACACTTTTACAAAGTACTTTCAAATCGTCAGAATGACACAATTTACAGGATTATACATGCTACTGCCAGGTTCGGAAGGTTGCTTTTACTGAGAAGAACCTGGCAAGAAACTCAGTAATTACTCTTTTCAAAAATTCTAACAATTTAAAAAAAACAAAGTAAATCACTTGAGAAATGTAAGCCCATGGACACAGTTGCAATGCACAAATGTCGATAAAAATTAACATAAAAAAAGTGTAGTAGTTCTACTTATATTTAAATGCGTAGCTTGAGATGACCAGCCCCCACAAGCAGCACCTGTTCACAAGTATGACGAGAATGCCAGCCAATTAGGAAAGTATATATTCTTTGATTCGCCTTCTTTTACGAAGCGATGGAGTGACAAATCGGTTGATTTTGCAAATTTAGATAGACAAGTGACTGAATTGATTACAGAAAAAAATACTGGCTAGATAAAACGTGTTGGAAAATGTTTGAATCGCACCTAGTGGAAAATAAATAGAAGCTTAAATTCTGTTGAATGGTTGGAACACTATTCGAGAGACTAAGCTTTTGATAGAACTAGAAAAATGAATAAACTATTTTGGACACAAATTCCTAAAAAACCGACCAAGTACGAGTAGGACTCTCGCAAGAAAGATTCTGTACCATTGTAGTGTGTCAAGTGTCTGTTTGTAAATCCAAAATATACACGCTACTGACATAAAAAACCAATTTTAAAAAAAAATCTGTCTGTCTGTCTGTTTGTTCCGGGTAACCTCTGAAACGGCTGGACCGATTTTAATGGGACTTTCACTGGCAGGTAGCTGATGTTTCAAGGAGCAACTTAGGCTACTTTTATTTATTAAAAATGCAAAAACTTACGAACCTAGGGGAACCCCCTTAAATATTTCATATGCTCACGCCTGTTACCTGAAGGGGTAGGCAGAGGTGTTGTAATAACAACACCCACTTGTGGCGAGTCTATCACCGTCTCAGGTACTATACATACGTCTTTGAATTACTTCTTAGACATATGCAGGCCTTTAAAATGTTTATTTTATTGTTTTCTATTTGTTGTTATATAAATACATTATCTGTGAAAAGTTCAACATATACAGACGGACAGACAAACAGACGGTCAGCGGAGTTTTAGTAATACCCATTTTACCCTTTGGGTACCGAACCCTAAACAAAATAATACAGAGTATCTAAAAACCAATTTAGTTTTTCGCTTTCGTTTTGAAACTGCAAACGGGATTTAGTTTTTGACAGAAAGCTTGTTATACGTTTAAATGTTCTATTCATCCAAATAGTTCCGTATAATTCTGTTTTGTCCTAAATCTGGTACACTTTTTGTGTTTACAGTACCATAAATATATGCTCCATACAATTGTAAATACCGTTAGCGGACGTCACGCAGTTTCACCCACGTAGTTCCCGTTCCCGTGAGAGTACAGCGATAAAATTAGACTATATTAATCAGTGATAATGTAGCATTCAAATGGTGAAAGAATTTTGTAAATCGGTTCAGCATTTTTTAAGCCAATTCGTTACAAACGTACTTACATACAATTTTTTCCTCTTTATAATTTTTGTATTGATTTCGCGAGATTGTGAACCGCAACAAACTTCTTACAATTTAACGTAATATTATTCGCTAGATTATAATCTATCGAAGTGAAAGGGTTTGTTGATTGGTTGGGGTTGCGAAGGTCAGATGGCAGACGTTTAAAAACCAGGTAATCAGCCGCATCGACTTGAATCAAGTGCCGACCCCAACAATGTATGGAATAAGGCCAGAGGACGATGATCCAGCTATTCTCAAGCTTTATTAAAAGAAACAAAGAGTCTTTCAACGTAAAAATGAAAGTAAAGAATCCAAGGATAGCAACCAGGCATTAATAATTTATAACACAGAGACGTCTCTAGAAATCCGTGAGCGATTTCTTATAAAATTACCTATATCAGACGGATTTTGGGCCAATATACCCCTGTCATCTAAGGTTATATTAGCAAGATAGCTTTGACTGATGGTTTGAACCTAACTCCGTACCTGTATTAGGGACGACTGTTAGCCTTCTAGATAATTGACACGTTCAGTATGGTACTGAGATTCAATTATTTATGCGAGCCTAATCTAATGTGTTTACAATTAAACTTTGCTGCGATCTTTTCTTAAGTGGAGGCACATTCCCCAGTCAGGTAGTTCTGAATTTCAAATGAGAGTTGCAAGGTGAATTACCTATATTAATATAAAAAATGGTGAAGCCAGAGGACGCATAGTATTAATTGCACCTACCCTTAGCTACTTTTCCAGTGAAAATAAAGCTATTTCATTGATAAATATTCATCTCCCCGGCATTAGTCCAAACATTATTAGGCTCGGCACCTGATTCATCCTGATTTTTATACGAAGTGACTACCACCTGACCTTCGTAACCTCTTTTCGAAGAAAATCGGTAATCTGGTTGAAATTGTTGTCTAACTCCAATGGACCTGTAGCGATTGCCAAAGATGCTAAATTGGCAACCGAGACCGACGACTTAACGTGCTCTCCGAAGCACGGGGGGAACACGGGCGGTCACCCATCCCACTACTGGCTTGGGGTTGCTTAACTTGGCCTATCGAATGATCATTCATGCAAGCTAAATTATAGCAAAAAAATACGTATTTCGCTTGTCGTAATATTAATATTGAAATACCAACTTAAATTCCTATTCACATAGTAAAATACGGTACACTAACCCCATAAATAATTAGCATATTCGAGGCGTACAGAACAAGTATGTGCCTTCAGTGAAAACCTTTTTGTAGCACCTTCCAAAGTATGTGTAAGGGTTGTCTATTGTACTAAATTGTGGACCGTGCCCGTGTAACGGACGGTCGAGTCACACTATAAATATTATTAAGCAGTATGGAAATTATGAAATTATATTATATGGACGGAAAGAGTCACAAATGAAGATGTACTGAAAAAAGAGTACTATGGAATACAATCCAGGATCGAAGAGGAAAGATGATTGGCCACCTTGTGCGACATGACAGTTTCTTTAAAAACATATTACAAGGAAAAGTAGAAGGAAAGAGAGGAAGATGAAGACCCAGGTTAACATACATGAGACAAGTCAAGGAAAAAGTGTCTGCCATGACGTATAGGAGGTCAAGGAGATGGCACTTGATAGAGACGAATGGAAGAAGTTGCATCAGTTACACCAACAAGAGTCACAACTCATAAATTCACGATGATGATGAGTATGGAAATTAAATGTTATTTTTTTAAATGAGAACGATTGCTTCATTGGATCTCTCAGTGCTCAGAAGTAAAACAAACGATCGAAATGTCGTTGAACGATTAAAGTCATCCGATTGAAATCCTCTCCCAATGTGATATTCACGTGATCTGAAATCGTAGTTCAATCGGACTTCAATTCAATAGAACATTAGCGCGAGGACGACTAAGCTATTCCGTTTTCCCTGTGATATAATGAATACGAAAACGCTATCAACGACTAAGTCACTACGATATCGTTTTAGTTAGGTGAATCTTGTTAGTTGTTCAAAAAATTAACTCCATTATTTACTGTCAAAGTAAATATGGGAGTTGATAAATGTCGGTAAAACATATCTATATGACGAATACGCGATCAGACACGACGTGAAACCCTTTCATTTGACACCACTGTTAGTCTCCTTAACATCTTGCAGATGTGAGTGTGTCATTTCGAAAGATTCATTCCTAGATTCCGCACTGCTTGTAGTAAGCTTATTTACTGGGGCCGAGTGATTACTTAGTGAAAACATTCCTATTCAATTGTTCCATACATACTATCCCCGCAGGGCCTGTAGACAAAGTAACATTATCCTCACGCTTTGCTAATATAAACGATACAAAATGTATGGGAATGACATGTCACATGACCGATTTTTATCACTCCCGTACATTATGTAGCGTTTCTATTAGCGCAAGCGGAAGAGAATGTTGTATAATATATACAATGTCTAAGCCTACAGATATTATGCCTTAAATTATACTAGCTTTTACCCGCGATTACCACCGTGTTTTACGCAGATCACAGTGAAATGGTGACAGACAGACAATTTTGATGCAAAGAAAGCCATTCGTCAATTAGATCGCAAGATGATTACGTTTTCTTCAGTCTACATCTATAAAGATAATTAAAATGAAAGTATATACGGCAGTCACATCATAAAATAATCTTTATATATAAAAATGAATCCCCATTTCCCTTGGTCACGGAATCACGCGTGAACGGCTGGACTGATTCTAGCGGGACTTTTAGTGGCAGATAGCTGAAGTTTCAAAGAGTGATTTAGGCTAACTTTATAAAAACATGTACGCGGGTGAAGCCGCGGGGCACAGCTAGTATTTCTATAATTTTGCTATGTCTGTCTGTTTGTTCCTGCTACGATTTAACGTGACTTTCACAGGGAGATACCTGATGTTACAAGGAGTAATTAGTTTTATTTAAAACAAAAAAGGGTTATTCTGTTCCCAGCGGTTTCTCTCTGCGGTGCCTAATACACTTTCAAAAGCATTTAGTGAAAAGCTATTAATTTAGAATTACAAACAGACACACCAATTCTATTATCCGTATAGACTATACATTAAAACAACCAACACTACATTCTAGTTCCGAAAATAACCAGCGTAATTATTTGGTCCCGAATCCTCGGACCACTTAGAGACCCTTTTCTACAATAATACGGTCGGAACGTGATGTGTGCACGTACGCAAATATGTACCAAATATCCAATCATAGAGCCCAGAGCGTCCCTTATAAAACCGTGTCGATAATATGCCCTTTTTACTTACCTTACCTACCTACCTTACGGACCTGCGAATAGATTTTCTAAGGGCATTTACAAATTGTGTCAAATTCAGCTATATTCCATTCGTAGCTAGCCTTTGAAGTTCAGTTGCGTGGACGTCGAGTGCTACGCTGAGAAACCGTAAGGAATAAGAATGATTGCCAAAGATGTTTATTTGGTAATCAGGACTGACGGCTTAACGTGCTATATGAGGCTCGGAGGGATTCGATTCACCCACGAATGATATTATGCACAATAGCAACTATGTCAATACCAATAACCCCTTTTACAAACATAGATACGATCACGCCGTATTTCCCGAAGGGTTAGGTAGAGGTGTTGTAATAACAACACCCATTTTTACTGAAGATGATTAAGTGACAGATGATGAGTCTATCGCCGTTTCAGGCACTACACGTCTTTGGTTCACTTATCAGACATAATATGCAGATTTTTTCAGGTTTTCCTTCACCGTAAAGCATGTGGTGTGAAAACACTGCACATCAGTTATTAGACAACTTTTTAACTTAATTTATTCGAGTTTGCCAATTTAATAACTTCAAAAGAGCTTCAGTGCCTATCAATATACCTGCTATACCTTGATAGCTATATTGTTGCGCTAACTTGCCTAATATCGAAGTTACAAGCCTTGCTAAACTAATAACAGGTGTAAAGCTTGGAGTAGCTTTTCGGAGAATCAGGCTTGTGATTTAATGAGCCCTGTGTAATCTTAGTTAAGTACAAGGTGTTTGCCGACACTTGGAATGTTTAGATGGAATTGGATCAGGTGTTTTGCTTAATTTCACACTTTAGACTTACCACAAGAATGAAAATGAAAATGAAAAATATTTATTCAGTTTAGGCCCTGGTAAGGCATTTATGGAAGTCGAGAATTTACCACCGGTTCGGAAACTAGCCTTCTGAGAAGAACCGGCAAGAAACTCAGCCAGGCATCATGTACATATCATCGAAACAGTCAGCAGGTAACGTTTGTAACGCAACAATAACATTATTTTATTCTAGTAATAAAATACAGATTCGCTTAAAAAAATCTTTTTTACGTTAGTACTGCATGAACATTCTTTCATAGGAATTTAGTGAAAAGCTGTTAATTTGGAATTAAAAACAGACACTTAAATTTTATCTATACTATTCTTATAAAGAGAAAAGATTTCTAAGTATGTTTCTAACGAATGGGCTCACAGAGTACTTGACTGATTTTTTATTTCACCACGGTATGCTATATTATCACTGATTAACATAGGCTATCTTTTATCTCCTACTCCCACGGGAACGAGAACTACGCGGGTGAAACCGCGTGACGTCCGCTGGTATATTCATACGCATCGATAGATTTTATTTTTTATTCTGGCAAAATGTCAATAAAATTTACAAGCGCTTTAATTTCACTACCTGCATCAAATCGATTCAGCGTAAATGTTAGCAACCCCATCTTAAACAACAAAGTCCACCCTTTCCATGTCTAAAGTAGCCCTAAAGTTTAAATCTGCGAACCAAACAGTGTTTACCAATCAAATAAGTAATCAAGTTACGGATCTAACATCTGAATAATTACTACAATGCAAATTTGGCCAGCGCCCAGAATCAATACATTAAGCTAAATTACTGTAACTATTAACTACTATACATTCACTAACAAGCAACAGCGTGTTGCTAGCCTATTAGGTTAATTAAGCTAACAGAGTATTTTGTTTGTTTGCTACAAAGAATTATCGATATATGCTAGCGATGTGCGATAGCGAGAGGATAATCGCGAGTTTTTCGATTGCATTCGATGGTTAAGTCCGACTCGCGTGTAGATACCTCGAACGATGCATCGCTTCGGCCGACGATCGCTTACATTCGGCTAGCTTCGGCCCAACTCGGATCAACTGGCATCAAAACGATCGAAAAACATCTCGATTGTTCCATTGACGGTTGACTCGATGGAAAATTAGACTTACTCCGATTACTTCGATTGTTGAAACATCTCGCAATCGGACATCGCTTATATATGACATCACTGTTTACTACGCATAGGTGCCCTCGCGAGCTATGAGCGCTTAGCGAAAACAATGAGGGTAACTGTCAATTGGCATCAAAGCAATTGAAAAACCACTCGACTGTTCCATCGCTGGGGCTAGTCGATGGTTGACTCGATTGTTAAGATTGTTGAAACATCTCATAACTGCGCAGAGCTTATTATACCTACTCCATCACTGTTTGCCACATATAGGTGCCCTCACGAGATTATGATCGCTCAGCGAAGATAATGAGGGTAACTGCGCATGTATTTTATTCGAATCCCGCCATAAATATAGACAGAGACAGACTCATAAGCTGACTACTGCGCATTCAAGGTCAACGCTCATAGATATCATTTTGTTGTAATAAAAGGAAGTCAAAGGAAGATGGTCAAAGAGCTGGCACTGGACAGAGACAAATGGAAAGAGTTGCATCGGTTACACCGACAAGAGTCTCATTACTCTTAAATTCATTATGATCAAAAGGAAAAGTATAAAATGTAAAAACTAGAAAATGTGTGCAAGTTTTTTGATGTCTGTTGGTTTGTACATTTTTCCTACTGGAGTCTGGATTAGTGCCCGGTTAATCGCAATAGGCTCGCCCCCTATTACACTTACACATAACTGGCGAAATGTGAGTGTACTATCTATGTACATACGTAGATAAATAAAATTGAAGTGTCTGTTTGTAATTCCAAGCAAAAAAACCAAGTATTCAAATTTTTCTCTGTCTGTCGGTTTGTTCCGGGTAATCTCTGAAACGGCTGGACGGACTTTCACTGGTAGGTAGCTGATGTTTCAAGGAACTTAGGCTAATTTTATTTATTAAAAATATTAAGGTACTGCGACAATAAGGATGAAACTAAATCTACGCGGGTGTAACCGCGGGGCACAGCTAGAAAGTAAGTATACTTCTGCTTACCCCTTCTACCATACAGGCGTTTATGTGTGTGTGTGTTTATGTTTTATTAGTATTAGTTCCGTATGGGTAAAGCCTCCGCCGACTACTTAAATTGGTTTGTTCGTAATAGCCTGGCGTTAGTCATGACCACCGAACCGAGTTATTAAATTTACCTTAATTTAACATATCCATTGCTGCTCTAATTAGCATCACATGCTCTACTCGTCTCATATAATATTCAATGGACTAAAAGGATAACACTACCCAACTGCCATTCCAAAGTCATACCGTAAAGGCAATATTATTCAAAAGTTAAATTAGTTTTGCAAATTAGAACATTTTCATTTGAATTAATACTTTGTTGGATTAAAATGGTTCCGCAAATTATAATTACCAGAAGGATATATTAAAAGTAAGTTCATTTGGAAGTTTGTGTACCCGTATTGGAATACTGAAATTGGGTAATTTTTCTGTAGCACATATACACTTTATTATCAGCTGTTACTCAACTCAAAGAGAGTAGTTTGTGTCCAAATACGGATGTCAGCTGTATAAGCGCTTACACAGATGCTAACCCGTCTGCCGTGGCAGCTTTAGTCGTTATAAATTGCTCGTATACGATGGTTATTCAGCCAGTCCGCGATTGTGTGTTGTGGCAAATAAAGAGGTGTTGGGTCCATCGTCTCAGGCACAAATATCTGGATTCATGACCTTGTTTTCCTGCACCGTAAAGCATTTTTGTTATCGATAAACTTATTGGTCCAAGCGGATGGGATTTGAACTTGCGTCAGCAGCAGGCGACTACTCAAATCATACGACCGCCACGGCTCTTTCCTGATTTGAAATTTATTCTCACACAGAACATGTGTGAGACCCACGATATGGTGATCAATTTTCCAACGTTCATAAGTAAACTGAATAAATGTACTAAATTCTTAAAAATGGTTTGGAATAACACCAAGTCAGGATTCGAACCCACGACCTCTGCAAGCCAACTGAGCTACTGGTGATCACACCTCGATCGTCGATTTTTTCCCTTGAATAAATATATTCTGGGGGCAGACTACACTTCAATTTGCTGGATCGAAAATTCAAAGACTGCTGTAATCTATTTCACAGCTTTAAAACACATATATTTTTCCTCTTATTAAGCCTTTATTTGTCTATGTCTATCTAGTTTTTTCAAACGTCATATTCATGTCTTCAAAAAATGTTATCATTTACAAGCATTCTACCTTAATTTTTTAGTTGGTACTTAAATATAAACCCTTATAAATAAATTTCCTGAAGAAACCGCAATGCGCAGTTAGCTTTAAGAAGCTTAACAGTACTGCCATTCGATCTCCGCTTATAAAAGTATCGTTCCAATCTCTTTTTCTCCACTTATTCGCAGAACACGAATTTGTTTGCACACACTAATGGGAGGGAGCTGTCCCGACATCGTTTAGCTGGTTAATCGATCTTTGTTTACCGATAATGTTTGGATTTCGTTAGGGTTATTATGTACCCAATAATCTTCAGAGTCACGACCTTTGCAGCTAAAAGAACTCATCGTGCGGAAAGTGGAAAATATTTTCGAAGAAATCCAACGAAGTGATAGCCAGGCTTTGTAATGAGCTGGGGGCTAACTATGATGATTAAGTAAGACCAGCATTTGTACCGAAATGTAGCGTCAACGCTTAGAAGTTCCGCATACGATTTGTTTAAACCGATCATAGTACGCCCCTTATTCACTCTTAAATACAATTGCATTAATTAATGAAATAAACTCTTGAGTTATACATAAAATAAAGATTTTTCTTTTTGAAAAATTTCTTTCGTCCTTTTCTCAAACCTACCGAATATACGGACATTCTTAAAAATCGATCAAGCCGTTTTAAACCAGCTTATTACAAACACTGCACGAGAATTTTTAACCGACTTCAAAAAAAGGAGGAAGTTCTCAATTGGTCAGAATGCCTTTTTTTATATATTTGAGTATGTGTGTGGCTGACGAGAAAAAACTAGTTGCAAGAAAGGTCACAGTTTGCTAGGAAACTTAGTGCACTATCGATGGTGACACTAAGGATTTAAGAATATTTGTAATATCTGATAATATCAAGAGAAAACCACGTGTTAATCTTAATAAAACCATGAATATAATATATATCTATAAATACAATTGAATTATCTGTTTGTGATTCCAAAATAACAGCTTTTCAGTAAATACATATATGAAAGTATGTACGATACTCTGTCTGTCTGTCTGTTTGTTCGGGGTAATCTCTGAAACGGTTGGACCGATTTTAACGGGAATTTCACTGGCAGATAGCTAATGTTACAAGGAGTAACTTAGGATATTAACTTTTATTTAAAAAAGTATAAGGGTTCCGCAGGACACCCATGAAATGAACTCTACACGGGTGAAAGCGCGGGGCACAGCTAGTATGCAACTATATTTCTTTCTAATTTAGTGCAATGTAATTAGATCTATAAACTTGTAGGTATCTCCCCAAGTGACCAACAGACATCCTTGCAATTAGCCTCTTACAATATATATCGTTCGTAGGGACAAGTTTAATTAGAAAACTAGTTTATTCGGACAATTATTTCAACTTTAGATTTTATTTAAGTCGTCGTTGGAAGCCATTTAAAAGTGAATTAATGGCTCCTAAACAGCTGTAACATTGAACAGTTTCATAACTACGAATCAAGTAGGAAATAAGTAAATTATATTAGGGCTTTTTGTATGTATTACTTAGTACTTAGTTATTCAGTTACTACATATCCGAAAATTCTTTCAGCGTTTGATAGTCCATTTATCAAGGAAGGCTATACATTATATAATATATAATGTATAGCCTTCCTTGTTAATTATATAATATACAGGCTTCAAGTACCTATTTTATGCGGACTAAGTCGCGGGCAGAAGCTAGTCTAGACATACAATATAGATAAGATTATAACATTTGAGATAATTATAGTTTAAATTACATACATACATATGCTCACGCCTGTATTCCCCGAAGGGGTAGGCAGAGGTGTTGTAATTTTCAACACCCACATTTCACCGAATATGATTAAGTGCTAACGTGACAGAGGGTGAGTCTATCGCCGTCTCAGGCACTATACATACGTCTTTGAATTATTTCTCAGATATATGCAGGTTTCCTCACGATGTTTTCCTGCACCGTAAAGCACGTGGTGTGAAATCACTGTACATAAGTTTTTAGAAAAACTCATAGGTACAAGCCCCACTGGGATTCAAACTTGCGACGCTTGCGTAGCAGGCGACTGCTCTAACCCCAAGGCCACCACGGCTCTCAGTTTAAATTATTTATAGATTTATCAGCTACTAATGGTTAGCTAACATCATAATGTCTTTGATAAAGCGACACATGACTGATCTATTCATTATTGCAAAATCAGTCTAAAGTTAATATTTTACCGACAATTTATTGCGTAAGTCGCAATAACACAGTAATAATTCAGAATAACACAAAGTAGGTAATTGAACACAATACTTTTCCCACGATTTCTTCGTTGTAACACTCACAAATCGGCGAAAAAATGCGGCCGTCTCATAAATCCCTTTGTAAACCTTGGACCTTTGCGCAGAACAGCGCTATAACAGCCATATAAACGCCCAAATGGTCACATCCGTCTTCCCTAACCCGAACTATTGAATAATTCCCGACACAACCCATAGACACTAAAATCTTTACAGAAGGGCAACTCCCACCGATTGGGGCTAACAGGCTAAGACGGATGCAAATATAGACATAACGGTTTTACAAGTGTAGACTTAATGACTCGATTTTTTTTTTTTAAATGTCAGCATCTGTCGTTAAGATCGTGTCAGCCGTTTCGGAGATTAGCCTGAACAAATGAAAGACAGACTGACAGACAGAGAAAAAGTTTTTTTTTAATGTGTTTATCGTATTTATTTTTAGTTAAAAGGGGTTAATTTGAAATTACGAACAGACGTATACATTTTATTTATCTTTGTAGATATGCTAGTTATAGTCAACTTGAGTGTGAGGTTCGATCTTCCCGTTACGTTAATTAATATCCGAATTTGACTATGTTCGGTGTTAGATATAACTCTCATAATATCAATATAGCCCAAGTTAGCTCGAATAATAATATACCCTTACGCTATTCATCCATAACGTAGCGTTCAATAAAAGGGGTGGTTCTTTAACGTTCCTAAGTGCCTTACCAGGGCCAAAACTGAATAAATTATTAACATTTACATGACCATCATCATCAGCCGGAAGACGTCCACTGCTGAACATAGGCCTCCCCCTTGGACCGCCACGCCGATCATGATCACTGGAAGTGTTTTTTTTAATTGGTCCTATAATTACGAATTTACTTCTTTTGTAGTACAAATAATATTGCACATCGACGTCGGAAAGGAGACAATCGGTGACGTCCGGTAGTATAGATATAAATCGTCGGGTTCTGTGAGTACGTGGCGGCATGTGCGTGGGACGATTCTCGCCTAATGTTGGAAGTCATCTTTCTGTCATGTTTCTATTTCTGGCCATATAGATGGTCTAGGGAGACTTAAATATGTAATGGTGTGACCGAATGCTTGTACGTTGAGGTTTAATATCTTGAGATCGCTACAAGCTAATAAATCATTTTATATTCGTGTATGTCTGCATTGGTAGTTGTTAGTGAAATGCTGTTATTTTATTACAAACAGACATTTAAATTTTATTTATCTGTATGTATAGATACTGAGATTAAATTGAAGTTAGTTGAATATGTATGTTCTTTATGAAATTTGAAAATCAATTGAATTGATACGAGTATCAGGGTTCTAACCATGAGCTCTTATTGCCATGATAGTTTCACTCATTTATGAGACAGATGTATATGACGTGTATACATCTGCCACTGCCGCACAACAGAAGTATCATTGCAATAAGAGCTCGTGGTTTGGGCCCAGGTGTTTCGCGACATGGATGGTTTAAAAGCGATTTCAACAATTGTAAAACATATTTCAGTCTCATACAATTTCGAATAGTGAAATACAATACTGAAATTACCTTTTAAATTTGTATTACTCTTAATAGGGTATTGGTACTTAAAAGATGTCTGGAGCACTTTAGAGTTTTATTTTTTGTCTACATATTCAAAATACATGAATTTTTTTTTTTTATACTATAAGGTGAGGCTATGAAGGACCTCTTGAAAGGAAAACTCCCTTTAACATTAAAAAAAAAATGATGGACATATGCATTCTCCCAATCCTCACCTACGGTGCTCAGACATGGTCTTTGACAGATTATCAGAAATCCAGACTAGGGGTCTGCCAGCGAGCCATGGAACGTAGTATAATGGGAATCAGATTAATAGACCGCATTCGAAATAGTACACTACGTTCCAAAACACAAATCGCCGATGCTGGTCATCAAGCTGCTAAGCTGAAATGGGATTGGGCTGGGCACGTGTGTCGCATGTCAGACGAACTGTGGGCTAGACGAACCACACTATGGATCCCTCCGAATGCGAGGCGCAGACGTGGCAGGTCGAAAAAAAGATGGCAGGACGAACTGAACGCCTTCCTGAAAAACTGGCCTGAGAAAGCTCTGGATCGGAAGGGATGGAAAGAGGGAAGGGAGGCCTTTGCCCAACAGTGGGACAATTCAGGCTCATAATAATAATAATACTATAAGGTACTCACATAAAATTATAATATACTAGCTGGGCCCCGCGGTTTCACCCGCGTAGAGTTAATTTCACGAGTGTCCCTCGGAAACCTTATGCTGTTTTGAAATAAAAGTAGTCTTAGTTGTAACATTAGCAACCTGCCAGTGAAAGTCCCGTTAAAATCGATCCAGCCGTCTCGGAGATTACCCGGAACAAACAGACAGACAGACATAGGGAGAAAAAATTAAAAATAAATTTTTTTTATGTCAGTAAAGTATATACTTTCATATGCATTTAGTGAAAGGCTGGTATTTTGGAATTACAAACAGACACTTAAATTGTATTTATCTGTGTAGAAGATGTATAGATTGGAATATATTTTCCGGGTGTGGTGTTTGTTCATGAATGAGAATGAGATATTTGTACTTTGGAACTGTGTTTGTGGGCTTACATTTCTTATATGTTTTATTTTGTATTTTAAAAATTGTATAATATTTATGTAAAGAGTAATTACCGAGTTTCTTGCCAGGTTGTTCTCAGTAAAAGCAAACTTCCGAACCTGGCGGTAGCATGTATAATCCTGTATAACCATGTCATTCTGACGATTTGAAAGTACTTTGTAAAAAGTCTAATCGAATAAAGATATATTTGAGTTTGAGTTTGATCCCACTTAGACTAGAAGTCAGATATAAAATCAAACCACGGTATCATCCACAAGTTGCCTTAACTGCTACAATTTCAAGTAAATCCATCAACATTTCAACTCCAAACAGTATCTAAAATACTCGTGTATTAACACAAGTCAAATATATGTGTGGAGAGATATCACAATTCCCAGTTGAATCAGTTCGAGCAAGTATCGTCAACCTCGAATTAAGGTAGCGAGCTTACAAACTACTAAATATGTATATTTATCTATATATATGCAGAAAAATTTGATTGTAGTGTCTGTCAAATTAACAGCTTTTCACAAAATGCATGTGAAATAGTGATGTAACGAATGTCAGTTTTTTAATAAGTTTTAATGAAATTTTAATTATAAAGTTTTATTGCCCAAAGTAAATAATGAATAAATATTATCAAATGATAAAGTGAAGACTGTTAATGGCCTTATGAGGAACTTTTAGGATTTTGATTTTATTAACCTACCATTATCTTCAAATTGTTTGTTTTCTTTGAATTTCTATGAATGCGAATACGAATATCAAAAAAAGCGAATATTCGCGAATGCGAATATTCGTTACATCACTAATGTGAAAGTTTATACGACACTAATATAATTTAAAAAAAAAATGTTTCGCTCTTGTTTGTCCGTCATTGTACCGTCTAATGTCTGAAACGGCTGGACTTCTTTTAAAAGAGAGACAAGACTATGGCCATTAACGGGGTACCTACTAATCCAGACTTTGGACTGCTACTGGGAAGTTACAGATGGAAGAACCTAATAACACTTTTGGATTTAACCCAGGACCTCGTGGTCATCAGTAGCACTTAGCCAACGAGGCAGTCTTAAGCATTAAAGAAGATTATTTATCAATAAGCAAACACCGCCTCGTTTAAAACAACGCAATAAATCAAGTATTTTCTCCACAACAACAGTCATATCCGTTGAACCTTGGCTTATAAGGTTGATGCCCGGGGTCAATAATTGCTAGCTTTGTTTGTATATAAATTAAGATGAATTCATCGTAAAAGTAAACAAATATAATTATGAAACAGTGCCCGGAGCTCAGGTTTTGACACGTCCAAACGTCGTCGCTTGATCTTGCGTTTACGCGTGACTTAAAATATGTTGATACATTTCCTGGGATGGATTGTGGTTGAATGCCAAAGAGGCATGTTCAACCTCGTCGGTTTTTTGAGTAATTACAAATCTTTACTTGGGATACCTACAGGGTACCTACCATCATCGGTTAAAGCAGAGCCTATTACAAACTTCTGAGCTTTGACGTTCAATTTGTATAATTAAATGTCAAAGCTAAGAAGTTCTCAATACGCGCTGCTTAAAAGATCAGAGTTGGCTCCCTGGACTACAAAAACGTGAGTACAATTTTTTTTAATAGGAATAGTATTTAGTATAAAATCTTTAAAAACATATTAAAAGGAAAAGTAGAAAGAGAGGAAGAGGAAGACCCAGGTTATACATGAGACAAGTCAAGGAAAAAGTGTCTGCCGTGACGTATAGGAGGTCAAGGAGATGGCACTTGATAGAGACGAATGGAAGAAATTGCATCAGTTACGAGAGTCACAAAATATTCAATGCGGAGTGTACTTGTAAACTTCAACAGTCATGTTCAACATGGATCACAAATTATTTAGACGAAGCCCCAGGATACACGACAGATATCCGAAACATTGACGGATACTGTTGTACTTACACGTATCTCGGATACTACGGGTAAGTTATTCGCAAACATAACTCTCATTAAGATCTTACCCGAATATGGGACTTATGATTGGCTTTTCCCCTACGGGAGACGACAAAATTGCTTGCAATTTACTAGTTAATGAATTCAATTCAATTCTAAAATATCTATATTTGATTACACTTTTAATAAAGAACTTTCAAATCGTCAGCACGACATGATTATACAGGATTATACATGCTCCTGCCGGGTTTGGAAGGTTGCTTGTAAGATTTTTATGAGAAGAACCTGGCAAGAAACTCAGTAATTATTGTCCAAAAATATTTTTCCAAACTTGAATAATCTTTACATCTATACAGATAAATAAAATTGAAGTGTCTGTTTGTAATTCCAAAATAACAACTTTTCATTTAATTCTAATTCATTTATCTCTGAAAGTATATACGATACTGACATGAAAGAAAAAAATTTAAAATGTTTCTCTGTCTGTTTGTTCCGTTTAATCTCAGCAACGACTGCACCGATATAAGATAATTTTACAAAGAGTAACTTAGGCTACTTTGGTTTAAAAAAATATGTTTGTGTCCTCCATGAAATTAATACGCGGGTAAAACCGTGGGGCACAGCTAGTCTACAATAATATTATAAAGAGGAAAGATTTGATTGTTTGTTTGCATTGAATAGGCTCCGAAACTACTTGACCGATCTTGAAAGATCTTTCAGCAATGGATAGCTGCATCATCAGCGAGTAACATAGGCTATATTTTATCCCAGTACTGCTACGGGAAAGGGAAGTACGCGGGTGAAACCGCGTGACGTCCGCTAGTACAAAATAAATCACAGAAATAAATATTAAGTCAAAGTAGTAGTTTTAGAGCGAATAGGTTATTACTACATTCGCGTCCTATTTTAGGTGCCCAGGGTACGGGAATATTAAACTTTGATAGAGATTTTTTTCCAGGAAAATGTACATATAATCATTTGAGGGATAACCATTTTAGTTTGAACACTTCTAAGCAGAATTTTACAAATAATTTTTGTATCTCTTTTCAGTCAGAGATAGCTGGTTTAGCCGAAAAAATTAGTTTTCAGTACGATAATTTGCAATACTTAATTGTTATTCATACATACATATGCTCACGCCTGTATTCCCCGAAGGGGTAGGCAGAGGTGTTGTAATTTTCAACACCCATATTGTGCCCCGCGGTTTCAACCGCCTAATTTCTTCGGTGGCCCGCCGGAACCCCAATGTTTTTAACCGACTTCAAAAAAAGGTTATTGCAATTCCACTGAACTTTTTTTTTAAATAAAAGTTGTCTTAGTTACTCCTTATTACATAAACTATATGCCAGTGAAAGTCTTTAAACAGACAGACAGACAGTTAGACAGACAGATAGAGAAAAAACAAAAATGATTTTTTTGTGAATACCGTTTAAATTTTCATCAGTGGAAATCTATCAAATTGGAATTACAAACAGACATTCACACAACACAGACAAATCGAGTCTTTTGCAAATCTCAAGCACCACCAAAATCACAGAATCATCATGTCCCTGGCCTTATCCCATACATTGTTGGGGTCGGCACTTGATTCAACCCGATGTGGCTGATCACCTGATTTTTATACGAAGCGACAGCCATCTGACCTTCGCAACTCCATTTAGGAGGAAAATCTGTGATCTGGGTTAAACCAGTTGTCAGATAATTTTTAGGCCTCCGACTGACCTGTAACGATTGCCAAAGATGTTAAATTAGCAACCGGGACCGACGGCTTAACGTGCTCTCCGAGGCACGGAGGGAACTCGGGTGCCACCAAAATCACAGAATACACTTTAAATATTTACAAGCAGAATTTCAAAGGTGACGTTAATTCAACAATTGAACGCGCAGACAAACAAATTAAGGTTACAAACGCCTTTGTGCGTGAAAGAGGATTGGGCGGTTCTGAGAAATTCGCACAGAGACCTCTCATTAACACGTAACACTTTCAATGAAGAATTTAGACAACATTAATATGAAAATGAAAATGATTTATTCAGTTCAGGCCCTAAATGTCGCGGAATTTACCACCGGTTCGGAAACTAGCCTTCTAAGAAGAACCGACAAGAAACTCAGCTGGCATCACATACATATCATTACACAGTAAATAATGATAATTACAAAAAATAATAATTATAGTGAAAATTGTATCAGCATGCATGCATATGTAAAAAATAATAATTAAAAAAGTAAAAACAAACCAAATGATTTACATATCATGTTTGCATACCAGGTCATTGCCAGGAGCTGCTACAAAATACAATACAATTATAACAGTTGCCTGTTGGATACGTGTCTTACAAAAAAAAACTTATTTACTTTTATCTTAAAATAGGCCGTTCAGTCTGTGTGCAGGTGAAACAAATTTTTTAAATGTTTTATACAGCGTTCGGACTAGCCCAGCGGGTTTATGTAACGTATTGTATTTTGTGTATAAATTGCATTGTTTAATTTTCTTAAAAAAGCTGTCATCAGTCCCGTCAGATATACCAATAATTTGGAAAAGTTGGTTTTTGTTCAGAGATCGAGCCGTGAGAAAGAGCCGTGGTGGTCTCGGGGCTTGAGCAGTCGGCTTCTACGCAAGCGACACAAGCGCGGCCTCTACCAATGGGTTTTTCTAAAAACTTATGTGCAGTGATTTCACACCATTTATTGTATGTACTGTGAACGAAAACATCGTGAGGAAACCTGCATATTTCTGAGAAGTAATTCAAAGTTGATGTATTGTGTACGGCGATAGGCTCACCATCTGTCGCGTTGGCACTTAATCATCTTCGGTGAAAAGTGAGTGTTGTTATTACAACACCTCTGCCTACTGAATACACACCTTACATATTACACGCTAGTTAAAGTGGGAGGTTTGGTGCAGGAAGCGTTCATAGGCTGCTGTAACCGCGTACCGTTAAGCAGACTGTAAAAGTCAAAAAAGTCAAAAGTCAAAAATATCTTTATTCGATTAGACTTTATACAAAGCACTTTCAAATCGTCAGAATGACACAATTTACAGGATTATACATGCTACCGCCAGGTTCGGAAGGTTGCTTTTACTGAGAAGAACCTGGCAAGAAACTCACAAATTACTCTTTTCAAAAATATTATACAATTTAAAAAAAAAAAACAAAATAAATCATTTGAGAAATGTAAGGCCATGGACACAGTTCCAATATACAAATGTCGATAAAAATTAACATAAAGAAAAGTCTAGTAGTTCTATTTATATCTAAATGCGTAGCTTGAGATGACCAGCCCCCACAAGCAGCACCTGTTCACAAGTATGAAGACGAGAATGCCAGAATGTAGGATAAAATAGTAATGTGAAGATGGGATGTGACGATAGGCATACACAATCATCTTGGAGAACTTCCCTACATTGCTTGTAATTACACAGAAAGAAAGAAAAATGTTTGACAAATGTTTGCGAAACTTTGTTGCCAAGTCGCTACGGGGAATGAAATGCGGAGACATTTACCAGCAAAAAAGATTTTCACCGCATAAAAATTTCATTTATATTAAAGTGAACAATACAAATGCAGAATGCAAATTTGTTCACAGTAACTTAATTCCGTTAAAAAATTCAATCACATTCGTATTTGATTTTACAAAGCTTGATATTGATACTTTTTTATTGGTTGATTTGATTTTATTGCGGGTTATACGATTTGGTTCTGCAACAAAATTATGAGTGTTTTAGTTTTATTAATTTTTAGTAGATGGCGTTAGCTGTGAAATAAATCGCGCTATTGAAAGTTGTATCACATTATAGAAATACGCTTGGAAGATGTATACCGTATATTGATAGAACATTTTAACAGTCTTTGTTTAATACTTTTCCTGTATTAACCTGTTATAACTATGAGGACAATTATAGTTTGACGCACCAGAATACAAAAAAATATTTTTTTCAGGAAATGTAGCAGCACGTCTCCACTCGCTACATAGATGGCGGTACTCGCAAGCAATTGTAAAGTTCGAGGACGAATACACGAGGACCTAAATCGCGCAATAAGAGTTTTCGAGCGCATTGTGGTATATATACAAGTTTCCAACTAGAACAGTTGGAGCCGCGGTTCCCCAGACATGACACCCGCCTGGAAGAATATCTTTCCTTTGCTGTAGAGGAGCATGATCACTCGTTCTCTCCACACTAGTATCAAGTTTTAGGAATTGAAAAAAAAATTGCCGTGCAGACTGTGAAGTTGAAGCCACCGGTTGCAATGCGTGGATATTTAGGCTAGTTCGAAATTTGGAGTTGCCCGACTGGGGACTACCTACATCTTTTAGAACTACCAAAACATGCGGTGAGTTAGGTCGCTAGTGTTTCATGAGCGGAAGGAGTGGACGCACAGATTTCTGTGATTGGAGGCGCTGTCCAGACGTAGGGAAAGAAAAGGACTTACTAATACCTTTGAAATACCTAGACAATCTCCTTAATCCGATCTACAAAATTGTATTGGAAAATGAAACAAAATATTCTCCTCAAGATAAAAAAAGAACGTCTAATCCTCTTGAAAAAATGTTCTTACGATAAAATTAAAATTAATCATATTGCCCGTTCAACTTCCAACGCTATTCAGTTCACAATAGAGTTTGAAATCTTATGAGAGTTCAGTAGCATTTTCTAATACTTGAGACTGTGTAAATCTTCGATCGCAGGTCATAACCGTAGTGACGGGCGATAGTTTATCTAGCTTTGAAGAAGTGTATGGGATTAGTTAGTACGTAGAACGACTCCATTCCGCTGGCAAGAGATTTGTCTGGATTTCTTACACCTGCGATGCAATTCATTGTAAATACGCGG
Organism: Watsonalla cultraria; assembly: GCA_964035505.1. Classification (NCBI taxonomy): domain Eukaryota; kingdom Metazoa; phylum Arthropoda; class Insecta; order Lepidoptera; family Drepanidae; genus Watsonalla; species Watsonalla cultraria. The sequence continues at coordinate 3,487,544 of OZ037736.1, read as the reverse complement.
AGCTGTAACTGGCATGACGAATAATTTGCTGTAATTGGTACTTTCTACATAATCTTATAGATTTCTGTTAACTAATGAAGTGCCTTTACTTAGTTGAGCGTTCAATTACAGATAAAACAAACAATAACATACGGTATATAATTAAAATTCGATAACAACTTATTACAAACAAAATTAAAAGATGAAAAATGATAATTATTTTTTCAGTTTAATCTTCTGAGAAGAACCGGCAAGAAACTTAGCTGGCATCATGTTCATTACATGGTAAATAATTATTAATTACAATAAAATTCATATTTATACATTATAAAAATATTATGAATTAATACAATTTGAAAATGAGCCAACTAAATTCACTTAATCCACCAATACTACGACCACAATAAAATTACGTGTGGTTACCTCAAAAAGACCACAGTGAAATTAGTTTAGCTTTCATGAAATAAGACCACAACGAGTTGAATTTTGAACGATAGGAGGTATACTTAAAGTACTATGTATACCACCTTTAGTATAGCTTAGAATTTTTTACAAAAAAAGCACAATTAAAAAAGCCTTCAAAAAGAGAACAATAAAATTGTTGGAAATAAATTACCTACTTTTGAAGTTGGTGTATGGCACCGAGTATGATGAAAATGAAAATGTTTTATTCAGTTTAAGCCCTAGTTAAGCACTTATGAATGTCGAGGAATTTACCACCGGTTCGGAAACTCGCCTTCTGAGAAGAACCGGCAAGAAACTCAGCTGGCATCAAGTACATTTCATTACACAGTAAACAATGATAATTACAATAAAAACATTTAAAATTGTTCACAATAGTTAAAATTGTATATGCATGTGTAAAAAATAATAATTAAAAAAGTAAAAACAATACCAAATGATTTACATAACATGTTTGCATACCATGCTATATTTGGCACCAATATATTTTCGATGGTTCCCCTCGATTTCTCATTGATGCACCATTACACCTGAACCAAAAATTTCTGAGGTAACCTACTACTTTTTTTTGAAGTCGGTTAAAAAGTGACTGCATCGCTGGTCTAGTGGTCGCAAACGCTACTGCGTAAAACGAGGTTCTAGTTTCGATCCGATCGGTCAATGTGTTACTGCCTACTGGGTTTTTCCATCTGTAACTTCTCAGTAGCAGCCTGGAGTCTGAATTAGTGCCAGGTTAATGCCACTCTTACATGGGACTAAAATAAAACCGGCGTAAACTGAGTGTACCATAAAGTACACCACGTTCGACCAATTAAAACAGGCGTGAGCAATGTATTATTAAAAAATACTTTCCATAAATTTCAACCCAAAGATATATATTTTTTTGACTAAATAACGGGAAAGTAGATAATTTGTAATGCTTCGTTTTTTGTTTAGAAAACGAGTTTTATATTTCGCCAAAATCGGTATTTTTTGTATCGCTATAGAGTTCGACATCAAATATCTACTCCAGATTTATTCTAAAATTCTAAAACTATGTTGGGGGTGACTTTTCCGCCTGTTCTCTATCTCTTCTTCGCAAGCCTAAACTTCTCTTAAGTCTGAAAATATTTTTCTCGTTTATTGTATAGTGACTTTTTCCCCCTTATTACGAAAGATAAACGAAGACAAAACTCAGACTAAAAGGTTGTCCATCCATTTTTAAATCCGTGTCACAGAAAGAGATAGAACTTCTTTTAGACCAAGTACTACCTTAGTCTATGTTTTGTAATGGGATTATATCGAAATGAATATTCTAAAGAATACTCGTCTCTTTCGTTGTACATTCATCATTCAACATAAAAGTTTCATCCGCGGAGTGTGAAAAATAATTATATCAAATGCAGGTGTACGTTTTGTAAAGGTGCAAAAGGATCCCGTCCTGTAGTTTGACAAATGAATATACATTCCAGAAGGTCGGGACAAAACACGAGCAAAAAAGGTGTTTGGGTCACACCTATTTCATAAAATAAAAAAACTTACAAAAGGTCGGATCCTAGGCTTGTTTGCACCATAGTAGACACATTTTAAGACAAATTTGTTAACTAACTGCAAATCTGCCCAAAACCAGCTATAGCATCTATAGGTCAAAGTCTGGCGCCAAATAGACAGTCAGAGACAAGACTCAAAAATTACCATATTAATAAATTATACGGGTTCTTAACTAGTGACGGGACCTGTACAAATGTGATATACCATCGTATTTCCTAGCATAGTTGAAAATGACAAATTTTCGTCAATTTCATTGTCAGTTTGTGTAACTTGAACTATAGCTTTAACCAGCGAAGTATGGGCCCATGCGAATAATAATTATTAGTTATGCGCTATTATTATTTATGCTTGACCGTTTGTTATAGCTAGAGTTGATACTTTCCTCACTAACAGGCACACACAAGCTAAAAATCGGCCTGCTTTAAAGCTTAGTAGAATAGCCCTGATATCGTACGTAAGCTATGCGTGTGTACGATGATTCTTAAGCAATGTTGAAGGCCGCCCTTCTGCCACTTTTTCCTTTTGTGCCTATTTTCTGCAAATGTCCTCTTTTATTTGGAGCAAAGAAAACCTTTTAAATGTCCATTTTGGATGGCTCGACATACGGTTTTTGCGTCGACAGTGATTGATGTGTCTCTTTTGTTTCCAAATTCGTGATAATGATAAGTAATATTATGATGAATGCCGCCTCCCTCGTTCGGCGGAATGAAAAAAATTAGCATTTTCAGAGAGGGTGAAAAACTCAAAATATAACATACATACGGTCAGCTCCCAAAATGTTGCAAGGTGTGTTAGGTTAGCTCAAAGATTATTGAAAACAAATATGTTCCACTTACGAAACTGGGGTGTATGAGCCAAATAAGAAACACTGAACAGTAATTATAATTAACAATTATAAAATTATTACACTTTATAGAAGATTGTAGCCAAGTAACGCTACCTTATACTGCTACACTTAAAGTAAGCTCACCAGCAGTGCTCCACTAACAGAGAGAGAAGTCGCGCGGGCTTGTCAACCTTGCTGTTGCAAAATTTCATAGATCGTAGCCGCTTAACATCAGACGGATTATATAATTGATTGCCACTTTTAAAAAATAAAATAAAAAAAATGTCGCTTGCTCGCTCAACTTCATACATGAAAAATCATTTGAAATTCTCGTAAGTGTTAATTATCTACGTATATGGGAAGTCACCTCTCTGTTACGTTTCTATTTTGTGGTTAAAATAACGGTGTTTGCTCATGCGTTTATACACTTATCTGCGTACAGTCCTACGTGAAATATGATTAAATTTAAATTTAATTTAGTCGGGACTGCGTATGCAAAATAAAATTGTGAATGGACGGCCGTATTCTCTCTTTATTTGTCGGGACGTTTAAAAGCTTATAAAGCAATGTAGGGAAATTTCATCAGTTGAAAATACGTACATACATATGTTCACACATGGGTAGGCAGAGATGTTAATAGCACACATTTTCACACAAGATGATTAAATGCTAACGTGACAGATGGTGAGTCTATCACTGTCTCAGGCACTATACATATATCTTTGAATTACTTCTCAGACATATTATGCAGGTGTATATTAGATACGCAGATATTATACATGGAAAATTTAAGAATAAGCCGATAAGCCGCCGTAGCTGGTTTTATACATGAATTTTCTTATAATATGAGATGATATAAAATCAATGTATACGTAAGATACGGGAAGTTAAACCTGTGAAAAAAGAGACTGGTACAATATTATAGTACTCAAGTACTTTGAACACATAAGTTGGACCTGCAGAGAGGTATTGCACGCATAGTTGTTACGGTAACGGCCTTTGAGGCGTTCGAAAATCCCTTGCAATAAATCTAAAGGCAGACAATATTTTCAATAAGTAGGTTTCCACAAACACTACTACTCTATATCGATAAATTGACTAAGTGTAAATTGATAAGTTAATGATTAATAATAATTCAAAATTGAATTGATCCACAGAGTTCCAACTAGTTCCCAAGGCTTATCCACAGTTAAACATAAACACAACTCTTCGTTCTATTTCATATACTCTATACTCTATGAAAAAAAAGGCTTTCAAAAAATGTTATTCTTTGCAGACAGTAGATCCCATTTTTAAACAAATTCCCACTGTTATTGCTTGAAATAGTTCAAAGAAATAAAATGTATCAATGCTGTTTAATGAATACAAATGAACTCTCTTTAGGGGGGAGGAGGGGATTAGATTGATGATACTTATTACTTATAGTCGCTGAAAATTAATATACTTCGTAAATTAGGTCAGTATATCATGCAGCTTACGGGGTTTCTTGTGTTAAAATAGGGTTAATTCTTGTTTTGGGGCTTGAAATTACTTAAAAAGCATTGAAATCTCAAGACTAGTTTGTAAATATCATAAGAAAAGCCCAAATACTATGCCTAAATCAGTAGTTCTTAACGCCTGGTATCTATCTGCACTTAGCCCATAAGTATAGGGTGCCGTCACGAGATATGATCGATGAGCGCGAAAATAGTGTAGGTATCTGCGCGTGTATTTTATTATACAGGCAGACAGACAGTTTCATAAAATGACTACCTGCGCATTCTAGGTCAGCGCTCATAGCTCATGACGGCAACTATACTCACACTATATATCTGAGTGCCTAGTGCGAGTTGTCTTAAAATCGCCGTCACAAGTCACGCGTCGTGGTAAAGATTTGTATGGGCTCACAATAGTGTCATCTTTAGGCCGACAGAGGCGTTGATCCGATCTTATAGAAATCTGCGATTACGTCGACGCGGTGACTTGTGACGGCGGCAGTGACAAACTCGCACTAGGCACTCTGGTGTAAAGTGGGTCAAACTGACACCGCAACAAGACAATTTGTAGAATAGTAATGAATTGACCTGAGGATTTATTTTTTAGAGGCAACTAAAAGTGGCACCTAACTAAAATAAAACATTCATACGGACCAGATTTACGAGTGTCTAAAAACGTGCCAATGGACCAAATGTAGGGTTGTCAAACGAAAGATACTCTACTAGGATAGAGTATCTTTCGCTACGCTAGCCCGTGATACCATTTTTTTATTGACGAGGGGGAAACCTTCAAAAGGTCCCCGACAGCCCTGGGAGAGGCAGGGCGGGGTATATGGGATTTTTACCGCACTAAAACCCTCCCGGTGGCCATCCTCAGTGCTCAGGGGGGACTCCAGGTACTAAGCCAGTCATACCCTATTTTTTCATCCTTCTGGCTTTATCCCATACATTGCTGGGGTCGGCGTTTGATTCAACCCGATGTGGCTGATCACCTTATTTATAAGAAGCGACTGCCATCTGACTTTCGCAACCCCTATTAAGAGGAAAATCGGTGATCTGGGTTAAACCAGTTGTCAGACTATTATGGCCTCCGACAGTCCTGTAACGATTAACCTTAACCGACGGCTGAACGTCTCTCCGAGGCACGGAGAATCCTCGGAGAGACTTCCAACTGGCTTAAGTAAGGACTGCTTAACTTCGCTGATGGAATGCCATGCGCAAAAGCAACTGTGCCACAAGTCATGATAACCTTGTCAATTAATAATACTCGCGCGACGGTATTTGGCCTTCCAAATTTTTATTCCTCCTTATGCAGTACAATGTTTTAATCTCCCTGTCAAGGTATCTACCAAATAATAAAAAAAAAAGTAAGATCAAAAATTAAGGCGTCGAGCATAACAAAATTTTGCTTAAAAATGTACAGACGTCAAAGTGCAAAATCAGTACAGACAAGTAGACAACATTTCTCGGGAAACATTTTTCTGCCAAGAATGTCTAAAAGATGTTTTTGAATGTTCTGACACCATTTTAGCACTCTCAGTTATTAAAATATCACGAGTTTTCAACTTCGGTAAAATACTGTGGCAAATATATTATTATTATTATTTTATGTAGTGTTATTTTACCCCAACTGGTAATAAATAATACTCACGGGTCAAGAACAAGTGAGTATTCAATCAGTATCACATTATTCAAAAAAATACATCCCTTAAAAAAAAAAACTTATTCTTGTCATGCCAACCCTATGAACGTTGAAATCCTAAGCGGTGTCCGCAATTACTTTGTTTTGTTGTAAAATGTCTGTTCCTTCATTACATATTTAAAGACACCCTTAGCCAATTTTATTGGAAGGGCTCACGCTATTTATTTATTTATGTTTGAACTAAAATATGTGGGGATTTAATAATCACAGTCACCGCTAAGTTGGAGACAATTGGGAGTTTGTGATAATTTTATTAAGATATAGCTATATTTAAAACTAGAGGACGTCACGCGGTTTCACCCGCGTAGTTACCGTTCCCGTGAGAGTACGGTAATAAAGTATAGCCTATGTTACTCTCTGATAATGTAGCTATCCATTGCAGAAAGAATTTTTACGATCGGTCAAGTAGTTTCGGAACCTATTCAAGCCGGAACAAACAAACAAATCATTCCTCTTTATTATATTAGTATAGAAAATTAATTCCTTGGTCACGCCATTACGCGTGAACGGCTGGATTGATTTTACCGGGACTTTCACTGCCAGATAGCTGAGGTTTTAAGGAGTGAATTAGGCTAATTTTATTAAGGAAAAAATACTCTAGAGTAAATTTCATGCGTGACCCTCGGAACCCTAATGTTTTATTAAAGAAGCCTAAGTTACTCCTTGTAACATTAGCTATCTGGTTTACAGTCAGACCCGTTAAAATCTGTCCAGCGGTTTCCGATTAGATTAGCTGGGAGAATCAGAGAGAGAAAAAAAAATATAGGTATTGCTTTTTTTAAGTCAGTGCCGTATATACTTTTGTATGAATTAATGCATATGCTCACGCCTGTATCCCATGGGAGTAGGCAGAGAACACCGTTTGCCGCAGCCAATAGCAAATAGGTCTCTGCCTACCGTGTCTGCTACGATTCTTATACTTTCGCTTTATCCACATTTCCTTCGGTTACTTTCATATGCATTTAGTGAAGCTGTTATTTTGGATTTACAAACAGACAGTTAAATTTTATTTATCTGTATAGATTCCTAGCCCTCGGCTGTGCCCTCGGTTTGCAACCCGACACCGTAGCTAATATTTAAATATCCGTTTGTTCACTGTCATGTTCAACATAGGGTGTGTAGTTTGCATTCACTCTAGTTTTGTTAGCCGTATATTTACTTGGGCGGCTAGTTTACATATCAAATGTTCTAGACATTAGATAGGGATTCAGGCATGACCCTCATTTTATTACCCGACTACGGCGAAGGCAAAAGGAGGGTTATTATTTTGACTATGTTTGTATACATATGACCACGGCTATCCTCTGTGCATCACTTCTTTCATACTTTTGAGTGTGTGATTAAGATTAGTCTTTAAACTTACTTTTTTTGTACACTATAATAATCACGAGAATTAGCGAGTCATCCTACAAATATTATGAATGTGAATGTAAATGTTATACATGTGTAGGCAACTATTACTGAACTAAGTAACCGCTGAAGTGATTTTCCAAATAAAGCCAAATTATACTCTAAGCTAATTATAACTTGTGTTGAGTCGGTCCTGTGCTGATAATGTTTCTGGTATATATCAGTATTCCATGTTTCTAAAGCCGTGAAATAGTATCCATGATCACAAAATAAATATTCACCGAAGTTCGGCCCCATACTTGCACATAAAGAAGCTACGTACAAGCATCTGGCTCCGTTGTTACTACTGGATTATTCTTATATACATCGAAATCCTCTTACGTTTGAGTGTATGCATATATGCGATGATTTTCGACCAATGTAGGAAGCTGACATTCAGTAACATGATATTTTGTGATTCAAATCAGACAATAGCGCACTTGTTTGTCACGTACAGTTCATGTTTGTTGTTTGCGCGTCGAATTTAATGACCCGTGATACGCAACAAACATTCCTATTACTAGAGCCATAAAGAACATTGTTCTGTCCGGTAAATTGTATGTCAGTATTTCTGTTGTGATATTTTTTTTCTATGAGCTGCGTATTATACTTCCAACAGTCTACATCGCTGGCCGTAGAGATATAAACTTGGAAGGTGTATTCTCGGTGAGCTGTAGGTATACACTAAGAAAGGATGTTTGAAAATCAATCTTTAAGGGGATGAAAGTTTGTATATGGAATCTGACTGCCAGGCAGGCTACTTATGTCTGAGAAGTAAATTAAAGAGGTATGTATAGTGTATGACACGGCGCTTATCTTCGGCGGTATCTTCAGGGAAAGTACAACTTCTCGGCTTACTCCGTTGGACACATTCCTGGGATGGTTCAGTACATATATATATACTTAGAAACCGAAAAAAAAGTAAAAAATCTTCCTAAAATATAAAATATAACTATATTTTTTATGTAGAACTTGAGCGAAAGTGTCTGTAGAGGTCATCCAAGGAATAAGTATCATGACCGGATTAATTATTCCGGAAGGTCAAACACAGAGCACTCGTAACCGAAAGAAGTGCATGAATAGAAAATCAATGTGGACGAAGCGACAGAAGAATGCAAGGAGCGTAGCGGGTTGCAAACGATAATCTCTGACTATTTCCATGGGTTAGCATGTACATATTTGTTTTTCGTGCATGTATTTTTACTGCAATTCTAATGCAAGTCTTGCTGAGCAGCAATAACAATAAAACGTATCACTACAGGCTAACAAAAAGACGCGATAATACCCGCGTAATCTTTCTGACAAAATAATAATATAATGGGAAACTGGAAAATTTATCATTTTAACAATCGCTCTGTTCGAGTACTTACCAAGTGTTCTCGAACGGATGGCACGTACGACTCGAGATCTTGACTTATGGCCCGATTGGGTTGAGTGTTTTTCGATTGGTGATTTGCTTCCACTGACGTCTTGATTGTTGATTTACTTTTGTGCTTGCTATTTTTCCGAGATGACGACCAGAACGTAAAGTAGCGCGAACGATTTTTCACAAAATAGTATGTTTTGAAAATCGCGTAACTAACTAGCCTTACGACTGCTCGACTCGGAAAGCGTGTGTGTATATGTAACAGGGGCCTTACCATGAGCTCTTATTGCCATGATAGTTTCACTCATTTATGAGACAGATGTATGTGACGTGCATGCATCTGTCACTGTCGCACAACTGAATTATCATTGCAATAAGAGCTCATGGTTGGGCCCCAGTACTGAGTGCCTAGTGCGAGTTTTCTTTAAAACGCTGTTACAAGTCATCGCGTCGACGCAAAACGCACATTTGTATGGGTTCACAATAATGTCATCTTTAGACCGACAGAGGCGCTGTTCCGATCCTATACAAATCTGCGTTTATGTCGACGCGGTGACTTGTGACGGTGACAGTGAAAAACTCGCACTAGGTCCTCTGTAGTGACTGCTACCGTAGCTTTAAGCAGTCAATTTCAACTTTTTCTATCAGTCCGTGTATAGCCCTGACGATGTACCTACTAAATTTATCCAGACTAATGTAACCTACAAATTTTGAATGAGATATCATGTTATACATTGCAGTTGGAGGTTTGACTATGAACAGTTTAATATGATATGAATTAAATTGTTTTTGATCGGAATATATTTATTCTAAATTATTATTTATGAATAAATTATTTATTATTATTATTATTATTATGTGTTTAGTATTAAATAAATTTAGTATAAAACAAAAGCGCTAGCGCTTTCTGTGCCCAGAAAAAGAGTTGTAACTTAAATAATAATGTTTTGCTGCCCAATCAGTAATTTGAAGAGATATTGGGTATAGAACTCAAATAGTAGGGCCTAAAGATTTATCTAGCGTCTAAGCAAATACCAGGATAGGGTCGGATTAAGATTTGGTGCAAGATGTTGTTATCCGCACCTCCAATGTGGATTCCTTAGACCTGAATACATCCCAAAATTGCTGTTTGACATAACTTCATGTAAACTAAATGTAATTGAACTTTGAATCAGTTAGTATTATGAGTCTAAGTTAATCAAATTTAGTGTACGGGTTTGTAACTAGTTTGTGAATAACGCAGATATTGTGCCTTCGTGACTGCGGATCATGATTCTGTAATGGCAGAAAATAGAAGGACTACGGAAGCGCGGCTTCTTGCGTCAGTCGAGAATAGACACGACACGCGAGTCTGATGATTCCGTGTCCGTCTTATACTAGAGGGCCTAGTGCGAGTTTTCTTAAAATTGCTGTCACAACACGCTGACGTAAACGCCGATATATATAAGATCAAAATAGAGAAATGACTTGCGATCGCGGCAGAGGAAATCTCGCACTTGGCACTACTGATTGCCTAGTATGTATGAGAGTTTGTATGGGATTACAATAGTGCCGGCAGATGGCGCTTCAATCCCATACAAATCTGCATTTATGTCAACGCGATGACTTGTGACGACGGCAGTGAAAAACTCGCACTCGGCACTCAAGAATGATTTTAGAGAGGAGATGGTTGTGAGTAAGGGTCTTATTATCAAAATGTAAATGTAAATAGTATGGGAACCTACCTATTGTAGCTTTTTATATTGAGGTATAATAGTTAACTCTACTATCGTTAGTTGGAACGTATTTTGTATGTCATCTAAGTACACTACTAAACAAATATGTTAATATCCTAGTTAATCATAGAACAATTTGTTTAAACCATTATGCAAACCTCACTTTCGCTTCCAGATTAAGCCATTTCTCGTGTAGTTTTTTGAGTAAAATTATGTATTTTTACCCAACAAATTATTTTTACCTAGCGGACGTCACGCGGTTTCATCCGCGTAGTACCCGTTCCCGTGGGAGTATGGAGATAAAATATAGCCTATGTTACTCGCTGCTGATGTAGCTATCTATTGCTGAAATAATTTTCAAGATCGGTCTAGTAGTGTCGGAGCCTATTCAATACAAACAAACAAACAAATTTTTCCTCTTTATAATATTAGTATAGATAAGCATTGAATTAAGTTAAGTGGTGGGAGAAAACTGGACTCAAAAGGCCGAAGATATAAATTTGTGACCCACGAGGAGACCTACACTCAACAGTCTCAACAGTAGGTAATTACGGGTTGTAGAAGAAGCTTTGAATTACATACATACATATGCTCACGCCTGTAATCCCCGAAGGAGTAGGCAGAGGTGTTGTAATAACAACACCCACATTTCAACAAAGAAGTGCCAATGTGACACATGGTGAGTCTATCGCCGTCTCAGGCTTTATACATACGTCTTTGAATTACTTCTCAGACGTATGCAGGTTTCCTCAGAATGTTATCCTTCACCGTGAAGCACGTGGTGTGATATCACTGTAAATAAGTAATAAAACACATTTGGATCTGTCACGTTAGCACTTAATCATCGTCGGTGAAAAGCGGGTGTTGCTATAACAAAACTTCTGCTTACCCCTTCGGAGAAATCAGGCGTGAGCATATGTGTTAGAATTAGAGGTGATTCAAACAGTCAGGTTAAACACACAACAGATTCCCTAGAATTGGGAGCCTAAAACCTTTTTGAATTCGTTTAAAAATAACGAAACGAACGCGCCTCTTCACGCTTTTCCGTCGCTACAGTTTTTTGTGCAATTCAATTCAGGACAAGTTATGCGTTACGTAAAATTTTATAGCCAGTTATTTAACAGTATTGGGACGCTGTTATCGTTATTATGTCCAGCCCTACCGTTAAAAGTAACGGCGATTGATTTGTTGTCCTTTCCCTTCCTGTTTGTACTACTGAACAGTCTTGGAATGTGAACCGATAAAGGTGCCGTCGCGAGTTTTGAGCGCTCAGTGAAAATAGTGAGTGATAGTATCACTTGTATATGGCGCGATGCAAATAAAAACTATATAATGCCTAGAGACCCTGTTTAGTCGGATAGTCGCCTGTTTGTAATTCCAAATAAATAGAAAAAATCCGTGTCTGTCTATCTATCTGTCTGTCTGTTGTTCCGGGTAATCTCTGAAACGACTGGACCAAACTTAACGGGTCTTTCACAGACCGGTAGCTGATGTTACAAGGAGTCATTTAGCCAACTTTCGTAAAATTAAGGTTCTGTGAAAAAAGCCATTGAATTAAGGCTACGTAGGTGAAACCGCGGGCATAGTTAGTAGATAATATTGTAGATGTGAATTTCTACTTTTTAATTACAATGAGCGATATTATTATCTCCCCTGTCTGCAACAATCTCGAAAAAGGTAGGAGGGGAGACGATATTTATGATATATCCCACTTAAGGACAGACCTTTTAAGGGCTCATTAATTCTTCTCAAAACGAGCAGTTGAACTTTGGCTTGCATGAGACGTAATTCAACGACGTATTTAAGAGACACAGACTCAACATTAAATTGTAATCTAGGAAAGTAGGTTAATAAAAAAAATAACCAACTGTTGAATTGATAAAAAACATGATGAAATGCCAACGTGACATAGTGCCAAGCACAAAATATGCGTCTTGGTCACTTCTCATACATATGTACGAGTAGGTTATCATGCCTGGGAAATCGTTCTGTAGAAAAAAGCTCCATCTGTTTTAGTTGGAAACGTGTATATATACTGCTCCTTCATAACTCTTATAGCGCGATTTAGTTTCTCGTGTATTTGTACTCAAACATCGCATTTGTTAGCGAGTAGCGCCATCTATGTAGTGAGTGGAGAAACGCTGCTACACTTTATGAATATAATGAAAAAACACTCTGAATAAAATCCTTTTTTAAACCAATACAAAAGATAAATTGAATAAATCAAAACGAAATTAGATAGGATTGTTCTTAAAGATACGTCTCTCATATCGGAATCTAATAATCTCGAGGAGAGAATAAAATATACTCTTATCTTACTTGGTGTTACTTGTGACCTACTGAAATTGTTGCTGCAAAATTCGAGGGACCAAGGAGTTAGGAATTCATAGAGCAGAGTTTTGCTTTTAAATTTGGAAACTTTGGATATTCCACGTAAGCACATGCTCATGTATTCCCCGGATAGATAGAGGTGTAGTAAAGTACCCCTAAATTTCGCCAGTTGTATTTAAGTCCCATGTAAATAGGAGGCAAGCCTATTGCCATTAACCGGGCACTAATCCAGATTCCGGGCTGCTACTGGGAAATAACAGAAGGAAAATCCCAACAGCATCTTGTCCGACCGGGCAAACGAACCCAGGACCTCGGGTTCCGTAATAGCGTTTTGCGACTGCTAAATGATGGAAGTCGTCAATAATATATACAAAAATAAATATCTGAAGAGTAAATGACTTTGCATAAACGCGCTAATGTCAGGAGCTACTAGTCCGATTTGAAATATTATTTTAAGCCCATTAATTATTGATGAAGGCTATATTATCATCACGCTACAAACACAAAGTCGCGGGTTAAGGTTAGATTTACTTTAAAGTACTTTTCCACGCAGAGGAAGTCGCGTCGAATTCAGTATTTCATTATATAATTTTTATATTTTTCGGATGACGTACCTCCATTTTCGAACACATGGGCAGTCATATATTGTCCTCTGAACTTAAATATAAAAGTTGTCTCTACTCCAAGTTCCTGAAGCACTAACCTTGAAATTACGGGCGTGCGAACATTTTCATTCTGTGCAGTAACTCACGAGAATTTACGTTATGTTTTAATTTAAAAAGGCGAGTGTGACATCCCCGCGTGGAAAATGGCGAATTATAAGGATGCTATCTTTGGGGCACTGAGCTGGTAAATTTATTACAAGGGTGTTAAGATGAGGTTGTAATGATACTGAAATTAGAATTTGTGATCATACATACAGACAGTTGAAATAGCTGGCAGCCGTGGGATTATTCAATTATCGATACATCTACTTTTGGCGGTGTTCACGGGGTGTGAAAGCACTTTAAGTCGTTGATCCTACGATTGCTCTCCGGTCGTGTCAGATTGCAGTCCTATCGGACTATGAGAGTGAGGGAATAAAGAGTGCACCTGTGTTTGCGCGCACGCACTTATGCATTATAATATCTCCTGTGCTAGCTAGTTAGCTGATCCCCGTTGGGTTCCAAAAGAATAAAATTGAAGTGTCTCTTTGTAATTCCAAATTAACAGTTTTTTTTACTAAATGCACATTAAAGTTACATACTTTCATAAAACTTACATATAGGTACTTACCTACATAAAAGCAAAAAAAGGAAATTTTCTCTGCACGTCTGCCTGTTTATTCCAGCTTATCTGAAACGACTGGAGCTATTCTAGACTTTACATATATACTTTGTGTACCTGACCACGGATATAAAACTTAAACATTTATCTACATACGAAACACACAGACACAACACAAATTACATCACCTAAAATGTTTTTACTGACGTAAGAACCCAAGAAGTCTAGAGTAAGCAGGTACACTGGTTACTAGACCAACGTGACTAGTGCCTTCGAATTAAACATTTTGGCTTACTTTGATCCGGAAAAATAAAGATTCCATTGCAATGCTCTTGCATTAACAGCTCATACGCCATTGAAAATACAAAAAACCGTTTTCCCTGTTATCTGGACTGAGCCGGATAGATCCAGCTCGCCCGTGACTAAAATAGTTGTCCACTTTTTTGACTAAAAGAGTAATCCTATTCATTTTGTTGAAAGTCAAATCCTTTGCCTGATTTGTGTTTCCAGAACTAGATTTTATTTAGTAAATGAAACAAAATCGTGGATAAAAAATATTTTAGAGACATTTTCCTATATTCATCGTGTTTTAAAGAATCTTTGAAAATGAAAATGATTTATTCAGTTTAGGCCCTGGTAAGGCACTTATGAATGTCGAAGAATTGACCACCGGTTCAGAAACTAGCCTTCTGAGAAGAACCAGCAAGACACTTAGCTGGCATTACATATATTACATTACTTTACTAGATTCAATAGGTAAGACTGCCTTGTAGATCTTGTGGTTGCAAACTCTACTGCGAGCAGGAGGTCTTAAGTTCGGTCCCCGGTTCGGGATAAGTGTTATTGGGATTACATAACATGTAATTTCCCAGTAGCAGCCCGGAGTCTGGAATTGTACCCGGTTAATGGCAATGGGCTCGCTCCCTATTACTTGGGACTATAAGCATAACTGCCAAAATGTGGCGTAGGTACTTTATTAATGTTTGAAATAGGAAAACTCTTTTATAGCCGACTTCAAAAAAGGAGGAGGTTATCAATTTCACTAAATGTTTCTTTTTCAATAGTCAGATCCATAGTAAATTTAAAGAAGTAAGAACAGGCTAAAACTAGAACAAAAATTATACTCCTGACCAGAACTCAGAAAATTAGAGTGTTGTACAAACGGGTTGGGACGGTCTTGATTTTTCGTATGAAAATTCAGATGTATAGCCTACTAGTGATAATTTTAACAAATAACCTTTCAAGTTGAAGCGAGTAATAAAATATATGATAAATAGGATCATGAACCGTAAATAATGTATTTCACCGCCTTTGTTAGAAATACCTTGAGAAGATTAAAAGAACTTCCTGTTATTTATTCTTCAAATCCGAGAAAACACCTTGAAAAAGAGCTTATTTAACAGACAAGAGCCCTTTAAAGTAAATAAAATGAATAAAATATTATCACATTCACTAAGGCTGCCTAAAAATGTCGTTAGATTTTTTTAAGGCGAGCATTCCCAAAAACGTTCCCGGGGCTAAGTAATGTGCTTACATTATTCTAATGTGGTGGATGACAATCAAATATTTATGCCAGGATCCAGGTCAAAGGAATAACACTGGAAAAACCTGACTTAGAAATGGATTTAGTAAATTCCCCTCTCATTTTGTTGGTTGCGTTATTTTTACCTACAGTAAAATACAGTTATCTTTATATATAAAAATGAATCCCCATTTCCATTGGTCACGGCATCACGCCTAAACGGCTGGATGGATTTTAACGGGACTTTCACTGGCAGATAGCTGATGTTTCAAGGAGTGTTTAAGGCTAATTTTAACCTTTTTTTTAATTTAACCGCGGGGCACACCTAGTGTTTTATGAAAATGAAAATGATTTATTCTGTTATGGTCCTGATAAGGCACTTATGAACGTCGAAGAATCTAACCGGTTCGGAACTAGCCTTCTGAGAAGAACCGGCAAGAAACTCAGCTGGCATCATCTAATTGAGACGTTGGACGAATTTATCAGAATTTTATAAATATTTGCAGGTAAATGCTTATGCGTGTACGGCTGGGCCGATTTTAACGGGACTTTCACTGGCAGATAGCTGATGTTTCAAGGAGTACATAGGTAATTTTATGCAAAAAAATATTAGGCGTTCGCGAAATAAAGTATGAAACTAAATACATATAGCGGGTGAAACCGCGGGGCACAGCTAATATTCTAATGGATAAGACTAATTCAAAGCATCCGCAAATTTGCCAAATTCATGCCGCGTAAGGCTTATCTCATATAAATCTATATACAGATAAATAAAATTGAAGTGTCTGTTTGTAATTCCAAAATAACAGCTTTTCATTGAATGCACGATACCAGTATACACGATACTGGCTAAAAAACCAAGTTTTAAAATTTTTCTCTGTATTATATACTGTTTGTCCCGGGTAATCTCTGAAACGGCTGGACGGATTTTAACAGGACTTTCACTGGTAGGTAGCTGATGTTTCAAGGAGTAACTTAGGCTACTTTTATTTATTAATATTAGGGTTCCGCGACAATAAGGGTGAAACCGCGGGGCACAGCTAGTCTCATATAAATACATCAATATGTTTAATTTATGAGACGCAACTGGGTCAAACGGAAGGAAAAGGGAAATCATCCATTAGAACCGTTGTTTTTTCTCACAAAGGGCCCTGACCTATCGCGGTAATCACGTAATTCATATTTATTAAAGGTTCTATGGATTCCCTTGTATGGATTGAACATTGCCTGATTTGATTTGATTTGATATGTCGTCGCAAATGGTAGGGGATTGTGAGGAGTTTTCCTGGGTTGATTCGTTACTGATCGTAGTCGCTTAATGCGTAGAATATTATACCGAAAGAATACGTGTTACAATATTTTGATGATAATGATTAGATGAGAAGGTTATCTTAGGAAAACTAGATCACAGACTTTCCTCGTTAAAGGGGTTGCGAAGGTCAGATGGCAGTCGCTTCATAAAAATCAGGTGATCAGCCCCATTGGGTTGAATCAAGTGCCGACCCCAACAATGTATAAGGATAAGGCCTGGGAGATGATGATAAATGATTAGATGAGAAGAGCTGTGGTGGCTTTGGGGTTTTGAGATACCTGCTACGAGCCTTATCACTAAGTCCCAAAGTATATTCAGCTTTAGAGCGACGGACAACTCTCTGGTAGATTATGTTCATGGCATATTTGTGATTAATTGTGAATCCTACTCAAAATATTTTGAAATGATTATTTACAGTTTCCTGTCTGAGCCCAGCGGTAGCATGTATAATCATGTCGTTGCGACGATTTGAAAGTACTTTGTTATAAGTTTGATTAAATAAAGATATTCTGAAATTTGTATTTTCACTTAATGCATAAGTAAGTATATATACATAAAAAACAATTTTTAAATGTTTTCTCAGTCTGTCTGTCTGAGGGAGGCTAGTCTCTGAAACAAGCAATAATTTTAAGCAGTTAATTAGACTACTTTTACCCATTAAGAAAACATTGGGTTCCACGAAATAAAACCGCTCATAAAAATAAAGTCTACGCGCGTGAAATCGCGGGGCACAGCTCGTTACACATCGTTATTAAATTCGATATTTCAACAAATTAACAGAATTTGTTGGAAATATCGAATTTAATAACTTGAATTTATTAGAATTCATAAAATGAACGGATCTGCAAATAGGTACCCACATTTTGTTAACGATATTAAAACCGATTTTCTGATTTTATTTGGGTTTTGTGTATTCAACTTTTACGTGTTTGTCGTGCCGTATTATAATATCTTAATGGCATCGTTTACGGTTAATGGGTTTGTTTTGTACACGGAAATTATGTTACATACTGAAATTATAAGAATAATATAAAGAGAAAATAATTGGTTCTAGTTTATAGCTCAAAAGCTCCTGTACCGACACCCAAAATGTTTCACTAATGGAATTTTATTCACATGTATCAGAGGAAGAGTAATAGTGGAAGAGCCGTGATGTTTGAGCAGTCGCCTGTTATGCAAGCTACGCAAGTTCAAATCCAAGCAGCTTACACAAATGAGTTTTTCATAAACCTTGCAGTAATTTCACCCCACGTGTTTTGCGTTGAAGGAAAACATCGTGAGGAAACCGGCATATGTCTGAGAAGTAATTCAAAGACGTATGTATAGTGCCTGAGACGGCGATAGACTCACCTGTCACGTTGGCACATAATCATCATCTCATCTGTCACGTTGGCACATAATCATCTTCGGTGAAGAGTGGGTGAAACCTGCTTACTCCAGGGACGCTTCTGAAATAGCGTGAACATATTTATTTTATAGTTTTTTTATTCAATTTACAACAAAATTTCATTTTTATTGTCCTTGTAACAAAAATACTCATCTATACATACAGATAAATAAAATTGAAGTGTCTGTTTGTAATTCCAAAATTTTCACTAAATGCATATTAAAGTATACACGCTAAAGACACTAAAAAACCAAGTTTTAAAAATTTTTTGGGTCTGTCTGTCCGTCCGTCTGTCTGTCTGTTTGTTCCGGGTAATCTCTGAAACGGCTGGACGGATTTTAACGCGACTTTCACTGGCAGGTACCTGATGTTTCAAGGAGTAACTTAGGCTTTTATTTATTACAAATATGAAGGTTCCGCGACAATAAGGATGAAACTAAATCTTAGAAGTTTATATTACCTCCACCATAATAATCTTTAGTCGATATACTTTCAGTAAACCAAGTGAGCAATGTAACTTTGTGAAGTTATACAATTATCTTTATTGTTAACACATCTCTCCCTTGATAAATAGTCCTGCTAATGGCACAACTTTACACCAAGATGAAGGATGCACGCATTTAGACGTATAATTACTTACTTAAAAATCTAAGTAGCCTAAGTTACTCCTTGTAACATTCGCTATCCGTCAGTGAAAGTCCCGTTAAAATCCGTCCTGTCGTTTCGGAGATTACCCGGAACAAACAGACAGACAGACAGAGAAAAATATAAAAAAATGTTTTTTCTGTGTCAGTACCGGGTATACTTTCATATGCATTGAGTGAAAAACTGTTATTTTGCAGTTACAAACAGACACTTCAATTTTATTTAACTGTATAGATATAGATGTATAGACACGGGTTATGGACAACACTGTGTATACTAAACTAGCTGTGCCCTACGGTTTCACCCGCGTAGATTTCATTTGATTACCGCGGAACCCTAAATATTCTTTATAAATAAAAGCCCATGGTACTCCCTGTAACATTAGCTATCTGCCAGTGAAAGTCCCGTTAAAATCGGTCTAGCCGTTTCAGAGATTACTCTTTGGCAAATAACTCTTTATTAGGTACCAATTCTTTGCGTTTTTATACTCGTGATAATTTCTAAACGCAATGTCCTATTGGAATAAAACAAACGGTATTTTACTTCTACATAAATACCCTTGATAGCATAATGCTTAATTTGCATAAGGATTGAAACTGGAAATGAAAATGAAAATGAAAATGATTTATTCAGTTTAGGCCCTGGTAAGGCACTTATGAATGTCGAGGAATTTACCACTATATTAATATTAAGATACACATTTAACGTAGTTTCTTTCTTCAGACGATTTAATATTTTTTATGAACATAAAAGCGGTTATTATGACTAAACTATGATAGTTAGATATATGCTCTCGCGGACTTTTTTGTAGATCTTAATAAGACCTACAATTCCGTAGTACATCATTTTGTTCTATTGTTAATAGTTTTCGCAGCGCACGCATAAATAGGTTTTCGATTCTACACCTTGGGTTACAAATTCGCAATTTTCTTACGGACCCCTAATTTTTATGAGAATAAAATATAGCTTTTAGCCTTCCTCGATAAATGGACTATCCAACACTGAAATAATTTTTGAAATCGGACCTGTAGTTCCTGAGATTAGAGCGTTCAAACAAACAAACCCTTCAGCTTTATAATATTAGTATAGATAGGTACCTGAGTGCCTAGTGCGAGTTTTTTTACTGCCGCCGTCACAAGTCACCGTGTCAAAGTTAACTCAGATTTGTATGGGATCGAAACCACGCCTCTGTCGGCCTAAATATGACACTATTGTGAGCCCATACAAATCTGCGTTTACGTCGACGCGGTGACTTGTGACGGCGATTTTAAGAAACCTCGCACTAGGCCCTCCGGTGATAACAAATTCTCACGTCTGTATTCCCAGAAGGGGTAAGCTAGTGTGTACTTATAGTACACCCTCTTCTCACCAGCTATAAGTCCCATGCAATTGGGGGCACTAATTCAAACTCAGAACTTTTGGAAAACTACTTTGCTCTACCCGAGAATCGAACCCAGGACCCCGTTTCGCAGTAGCGATTACGACCACTAAACCAACGCGAATCAAATATATGTGCGTAATATAACTATCCATTGTTTTCATCGAATCAGTGTCAGTCGCACATTAGGTAGTGCCACGGAGTTGACAAAAATATCCGATTATCTCTTTCATAAGATCGATGTGCAATATTTATCGCCTAGTACTTAGGCACTGAGGGGTGAATGAACTCATCACAATGAACAATTTATTATACGAGTAATCTTGAATTCGGGGAAAAGCAATTTCCTTCTTATTACTTACTAACTTATTTAATAAGTAATTGTTACACCTAAATATCATGTATGGTACAGTCGCGAGCTTAAATGAAATGTTGAATATGATGATGAGAATGATGAATGCATAAATAGCGGATGAATGGAAGAATATTTGTTCTGTATATTTGTAGCCGTGGTGGCCTCGGGGTTAGAGCAGTCGCCTGCTACGCAAGCGACGCAAGTTCGAATCCCAGCGGGGCCTGTACCTATGAGTTTTTCTACAAACTTATGTACAGTGATTTCACACCACATTCTTAACGGTGATGGAAAACATCACCGTTCCATGAAACTAAATCTGAAATGTGAATTCGCTGGGCTGGTATTTTATATATATAATGAAAGTATGAATAGTATTCGTTAATGGTTGCCTATTGAGTATTCCCGGACGTATTTCGCGTTAGAAATCGATTTAGGCTCTGCGTCAGGCTTGACAAGGGTATAATAATTTAATAATCATTTTTTATCTAACCATTTATTCTCAACTAGATCACAATTTATTTTCTTTCGCACAATTTTTATTTTCATATTTTTTTTATCTAGACTTTTCTAATTCTTACAATCCGATACCTTTTTCTTTAGATTGCGGAGGTATATAGCATATATATATTATATATTCTCATTGTATCTATGTTACTTCTTGTAGCATCAGCTAACTGCCAGTGAAAGTCCCGTTAAAATCGAAAAAAATTGTCTTATGAAACATCCAGGCAGACTGACAAACAGGGAAAAATATTGATATTTTTTATGGGCTTTTGTGTCCCGGCTGTATATTCTGTATTTATTTAGCGAAAAGCTATTAATTTGAAATTACAAACAGGCACTTCAAGTGTATTTATCTGTATAGATGCATGTAGGTATATGTATCGATTTCTTAATATCAACTGACTTATAATATCACTCATAACAACATTGGTACTAAATTATTGTTTGGGGGTGTCAAACTATTGGCCTTCCGAAGATTGCAGAAACTACACAAAAGTAAGGTACAAATCCAAAGTTTTGTTATAATGTTACGCCAAAGAAATAGAAAACAAATCATTGGTAGACGTATTTATGTAACGCGGTATAACTTTCAATAGCGCGATCTATTTTACTACTCACGCCATCTACTTACAAAGAGTGAAACTAAAACATTCACATAAGAGATACAACTCGTACAATTATATTCGATGAAAAGGCAGTCATAACACCTCCGTATAAAGTAGCATATTGAATGAAATATTTAGCGTCATATTACTCCTCTTTAACCAAGGTGCCTTAATCTACAAACCGAAGGGTTTGATCCCCTATTATAGTTTTACTTTACGACACTCAAGGTCGTCGTAAAATCACTTTTTATGACTTAGCACACTTCGTCAGTGGAGCATGACGTGCTTTCGACTTTACAGGGTTGTCAAACAAAATGTTATTTTAATATATTGACAGAGCTCACTTTGAGAAACTGTAAAGGATGGAATTTTAGGTAGGTACTGTGAAACTGTGAAATATTTAAATCGACTAAACAAAGTATTAATAAATCTATATTTTTCAGAAAGGTCAAATTCGGAGCACTCGTAACCGAAGGAAGTGTATGAAGAGATGCATGAATGTGGATGAAGCGAGAAGTATGTAAGGATCGTAGCATGTGGCAAACGGTGGTCTCTGCCTACCCCCATGGGATACAGGCGTGAGCATATATGTATGTATGTATGTATGTTGAATCAAAAAACCCTATGGCCCTTTTTGTATTTTGTGGTGGCCTTGGGGTTTTGAGCTATCGCCTACTACGCAAGCTCGAATCGAAATTTTGAATCCCGGTGGTGCCCGTACAAATATGTTTTTCTAAAAAACGCATGTGCAATGATTTCAACTACGTGCTTTACGGTGAAGGAAAACATCGTGAGGAACCCTGAATATGTCTGAGAAGTAATTCAAAGACGTATGTATAGTGCTTGAGACGGCGATGGACTCACCCTCTGTCACGTTGGCGTTTAATCATACCTTTCTGGGATATCGTGAGCATAATATTTATTGATCTATACATCTATACAGATAAATAAAATTTAAGTGTCTGTTTGTAATTCCAAAATAACAGCTTTTCACTAAATGCATATGAAAGTATACACGATAATGACACTAAAAAACCAAGTTTTAAAAATTTTCTCTGTCTGTCTGTCTATCCGTCCGTCTGTCTGTCTGCTGTTTGTTCCGGGTAATCTCCGAAACGGCTGGACGGGTGAAATCTACGCGGGTGAAACCGCGGGGCACAGCTAGTTTATTTATAAATTGCTGATAGTTTTAATGAAATGGAACCTATAACAAAGTAGGTAACGTTGTTATTCTTTTAGAGTTCCTTAAAACCGTTGGAAAGCGTTCATATTTATGTATCTCCAATGCACCTAACAATACACAAACATCTTTGAATACAAAGACAGTAACAACCACACAAGTCTACCATAAAAATTGGAATTTAACTTATTCCGGGAACGACGTTTTATTACCAGTTAAAAACTTTTTATAGCTAGTAATTTTAGGGCGAGTCTCCGAGAAATATCAACGACAAACACTCTAGTTTCATAACGAAGGCTTATGTTGGACTTGGCTGTTATGACAGCGGAGGCTTGTTACTCTTTGGGATTGTTGTCCTATGAAACATGAGAGAAGTAAATAAATTTAAAATAAATTCCTTTCATGTTCATAATACATCATTCATCATTTCAGCGGACAGACGCCCACTGCTGGGCATAGGCCTCCCCCAACGATCTCCACAACGACCGGTCTTGTGCCCTAATACTCGTATGTACATAATACATAACAAAACAAAAGGTTAATAATCACGTAAAATATATAGCTATTCTATACAGATAAATAAAATTGAGGTCTCTGCGTGTTATTCCAAGTAAACCGGTTTGTTAAAAAAGTATAAATTATGGTATTGACATAAAAAAAAATCGCCATCTGTCTGTCTGTTTGTGCCAGGTAATCTCTGAAACGACTGGACTGATTTAGCGGGACTTTCAATGGCAGATAGTGTATGTTAGAATAAGCAACTTAAGAAAATTAAAAAATAACTTTTTTGTAAAAAGTAAAAAATATTGGATTCCGCGGGCCTCCCATGGAACTAAGTCAACGCGGGTGAAACCGCGAGCCACAGCTAGTATGTTATAATAATTTAACGCAGAAAAGAAGACAACAAATGCCCAAGTAAAGAAAGCGTCACAGTTCTATAATATTTAATTCCTTCTCTAAGCTAAAAGCACTGAAGGCCTACTCTTATTTAACAAAAAACGAAGCTTCAGTCGAAAATTAGCAACGTTCCTATCACGGTTCTTTTTCGTTCTAAAATAATATCTATCGCTAATCGCCATATGCGTACTACGAGTACTCAAGAAAATCCTTCGACATTTATATATTCTACAGCTAATGTTATTAAATTATTTAACTTACAAAAATTACACATACATATGCGACGCGTTTATTCCCTAAAGGGGTAGGTAGAGGTGTTGTAATAACATCACCCACTTTTCACTGAAGATGATTTAGTGCCAATGTGACAGATGGTGAGTCTATTGCCGTCTCACGCACAATACATACGTCTTTGAATTACATCTCAGACATATGCAGGTTTCCTGATGATATTTTCCCTCTCACTTGATCACTGCACATGAGTTTTCTTAGAGAAACTCATTGGTACAGCCCCGCTGAGATTCGAACTTGCGTCGCTTTCGTGACTGGCGACTGCTCAAACCCCAAGACCACCACAGCTCTTTTATTCTTCTTCTTCAAGTGCCTCTCCAATTACTGAAGGTTGGCAACCAGTTCTGAATATTTTCTGCCATCCCTTGCGAGGTGGAACAACTCTGCAGCGCTCTTGCTAGCTCTTTTATGCATCAAGAAAAATTTAGTTTAATAAAAATAAAGCGATAGTGAACTTCGTTTGAATTTCGTTCGTTTTCGTAGTAAGAGAGTAGACCCCGATTCGGGCAGCTCCGACATTTAAACAAGCGACCCTTTAGTGCTCCTCTCATAAAACTTGAACTTTAGAAGTGACTGCATTATGCCTCCATACAATTATTACAATACAGCGTTGCCTTTGGAGTAACATTTTGCTACTTAACACAAGTCGACTAGTTTCGTATTCAAATTGTGGAGTGAATAAATTTAAAGTTTGTAGCGAGCGGCTAATTTCTTTGTCAAAACTTAGCGTTGCATGGAATTAGTAAACAACTTCATAATGGTTTGTCTAAGCCATTAACACTATAATTAAGTCTATTCTACCACCGATAGCATCATCATATACATTACACACGCCTGTATTGAAAATGAAAATGAAAAATATTTATTCAGGTAAGGCACTTATGAAAGTCGAGAATTTACCACCGGTTCGGAAACTAGGCTTCTGAGAACCAGCAAGAAACTCAGGATTCATCATTCTTGATTATTCCCTGAAGGAGTAGGCAGAGGGGTAATAATAGAACACTTACATTTCGCCAGTTATATTTAAGTCCCAAGTAAAAGGGGGCGAGCCTATTGTCATTAACCAAGCACTCATCCAGACTCAGGAATGCTACTGAGGTGGAAAGTCCCAATAATCCAGAACCTCGTTTTCCACATTAGACCAAGGAGGCAGTCCTACTGATAGCTTTTCACAAAATAAATTCGTTTTTTATCTATTTCTATAAATTATTGACGATTCATGTTCCGATAGCCCTCCGGCCATTCGGCCGCCGTGTCATCGAAACGTCAGAGAGTAATTAGATTACCTATACGAACCGGTACTACGTTCGGTTCGAATGCGACACAGTGACAGTGATACGTTGATTCAGTATGACGTGAAACAGCACAAAAACTGCGTGATAATAGAGCAGTGAGTACTGGCCGTACCGTAACTCTCATTGCCATGAAGGTTGGACTTATTCAGTAATACAGTTTTATGACTCATCGCTATCATCTTCCTGGTGTTATCCCATACATTGTTAGAGTCAACACTTGATGATCCGATGTGCAGCTGATCACCTGATTTTTATACGAAGCGACTGCCATGACAGTTGTCAAACAATTCACAGACAACTATCTCTCTTTTTTTTTTTTTTTTTTCCGCCAGATGGCGTTGCTACGTAAACAATTGATCCGCGTCTCTTTACCTTAAATTAATTCACTAAAAATATAGTTTCACAATTGCAGCTTCGTTCTTGTTACGAAAAGCATTATAGTGTTCTAAATTCTAAGTGGAAGTGTTATCTTTGCCGAAAGTGTTCTGTGTCGTATACTGGAGGCAAAACATTGGTACTGTGAACGATTTGTTTGTGCTCTGCTTCTCTTCACAAATGCAAAGCGTATGGGACTTATTATAAATACAATTCTGCTCGCACGGTGGAACTGTTAATGTGTTGCTGATAGTGTTCTAACTGCCTATAATATTTGCCGCTTCTAATCAGTTCTACAAATTCTGTAACCAATCTCGTTCAAAAAGGTCCGTTAAATTCCTAGTTGCGATCAACTCCACGGTAGATGGAGCTAGTTTCTTTGCATGAAGCCTAGGCGCCATCTATTGGCAAGGAGCTGCGCTATTTAAGCCATCGGAATATTGAACCTCATTAGCATCCCTACAGACAGCGTCATCTCTTGGCGAGTGGTCGAACTCTTATAAACTCTTATGATCCCTAAAGCTTGAACTCAACGTGTGCGCATTGTAATATTCTATGACAATAATAATTGCAATATTACTCGAGTTTAACACAGTGTAGTCTTGAATTGTTGCTTGCTTGTTATAATATCAGGATGAATTGCTCGGCCTGTTACAGCATTATTGTGGATGGTGAAAATGTTATACCTTGCACATTTCCGAATTGTAACAAAACCTATCATCTTCCTTGCATTGGAATAAATAGCTTATATAATATTAACAGTGAGACATGGGAATGTCCGGAATGCCTTTGCACGCAGAAGAGAGGCGGTGATAACAGCCTCACTCCAGTTGGTTCTAAAAATAGTCGTGATTTTAATATAACGTTGCGAGCGAAACCTTCCTCGCTTATGATTTCGGAACCTAAAGGGGTATGTAATACAAACGAACTTGCAACTGAGATATGTTCATTACGCCGAGAGATGGAGACACTGAAAGATCAACTCTCGAAAGCCGTGTTGCTCATAGCCAAGTATGACGCAAATATTGAGGGCTTAGCATGTCAGGTTGATGTTTTCAATAAAAACCTATTAAAATGTGGTACGTGCAATAATTATTCCATTCTAGCCCCCCTTAAGGTCGACGAATGCCTGCCGCACTCCGACTCAATCTCCAAAGGCACCCCTGGGATTGCAACCACTATCGACGGTTCCACAAAAATCAACTCTGGCTCGAACAGACACGTTGCAAGGAAGGCTCCTCCCAACACAAGCATCTCCAGCACAGTCCCAGTAACGCGAGTGAAAAAGTCCAAGCAACCTCTTCAAACACAGCCTCCGTCACGCCCAGTTGTGATCGATACACTGACTGAACATGATGATTTGTCCCAAGAAAGTGCGCCTCAACACTCCGAGCAAACATGGACTGAGGTGGGAACGAAGCGAAAATCCAAGCGCGTTGCACCTCTGTGTGGAGCCGCAGGGCCTGCAGTTACAACGCTAAAAGCCATCGAAGCGCGTAAATACCTCCACCTATGGAATATGGCCAGCAGCGCCGAAGATATTCGTGACTACCTGAAACAACTATGTCCTACGGGGACATGCACTGTGGATGAATTGACGGCAAAAGGAAATTATAAATCCTACAAAATTGGTGTGCCACTTGACCACTACGATGGGTGTTACTCGAAAGATGTCTGGCCAGTTAATGCACGAATTAAGCCTTGGATAAACTACTACCGCAAGCAACACTCTAGAACATCAGTGGACGGCAGTAAGAAAGCTGGAAACCAGTCCTTTCGCTTCCTGCCAAACTCAAAATAAGAGATTCTTCAACATCTTGTATCAGAACGTGCGTGGCCTCAAAACTAAGCTTTCTACGTGGCGAAACAGTTTAGCACTACTCGAACACGATTTGATAGCAGTGACTGAATCGTTCTTGGATGATAGTGTGGAAGACGCAGAGCTGTCGTCAGGCGAGTGGAGCGTGGTGCGACGCGACAGGCGCACGCCCTGCGGCGGTGTATTGCTCGCGGCCCGAGCGCCTCTCGCGCTGCGCCGCTGCCCCGATCTAGAGACCGACAGCGGCGAGGACCTGTGGGCTAGCTTAGATTGGCGGGGCCGGTTAATACATGTGTGTGTTGTTTACCTAAAGCCTAGTTCTACCGACGACGATTACATGAAATGGTTCTGTAAAGTGGAGAGTTTTGTAAATAGTACTAAAGGAATTGTAATTATCCTAGGAGATATTAATCTTAATAGTGCCTCAACAAATGTAAATAATTATTATTGTTATTTTTTATCTTATTGTAGTTTGAAAGAGAAGAATATTGTGGTTAATTCGCATGGAGGTATGTTAGATGTAGTATTGGTCCGGGAGAGCGTTGTTTCACGTGATGTACGAGTCGTCGAGTCCGAGGGGCTGGTGCCTCCAGATAGCTATCACCCACCTTTGGATATTGAGGTGAGTGTCAACACAGCTCCTATAAAAGGTTTCGTTCAGCCCAGCAACATAAGAATCAACAGAGATTGGAATTTTAAAAAATGTGACCATGAGTTGTTATACAGCATGTTATCTAAAACATCGTGGGAGAAAGTCCTGCAAACTGATAATGTTGATCTGGCTGCACAGTATTTTTATGATGCTGTTTACAATATATTTGATACCTGTATACCCAAAAAACACCGTACAAACAATAAGAGTAGACGTTATCCGGTATGGTTTAGCCGAGACATCATTTTAGATATTCAGCGAAAACTAAGGTTGCACCGCAAATGGAAACGTAATAATGACCAAGCAATTTTCCCTATATATTCAGAGCTCAGAGCTAACTTAAAATTACGCATTTCATCCGCTTATAATACACATATTAATCGTATTGAGAGTGAGATTGGTACCAACCCGCGGTGCTTTTGGCAGCACATTTCAAGCCTCCGATCTAAAGGTGGATTCGAGCCTACAGTGACCTACGATGGTGAAAAGTTCGAAGGTGTTAAAGCTGCTGAAGCTTTTGCAATGTTTTTTTCTAGTGTTTTTTTATCTGACGTCCCAGAATTAAATGCCAATAACATCTTGAGTAATGATAATGATTACAATAATAACTACGTAAATACATTGACATTCACTGCATCTGACATTAGGACAGGCATTAATAAACTAAAGTCAAATAGCGCTGTAGGCCCAGATAATATTCCATCAGCTATTCTTAAGCGCTTTCAAAGAAAGTTTTGCACTCCTCTTTCTCATATCTTCAATCTGGCTCTACGAACTGGTAAATACCCACCGCAGTGGAAGGTATCACGAGTCACTCCTATACCTAAAAGCTCTGACAAGTCTACTGTAGAATTGCATCGTCCAATTGCTAACTTATGTTCCCCAGCCAAGGTATTTGAAATTTTACTTCATAAAAGTATTTATAGTCAAGTCAAAAATAATCTTTGCGACGAGCAACATGGCTTTAGACTCAAAAGGTCTGTGAACAGCAACCTAATGACGCTCGTTGAGTTTATATCGTCATGTCTTGATAGAAAGTCCCAAGTAGACGTGCTCTACTTTGATTTTAGTAAGGCATTCGATAGGGTTAATAACGACATACTGCTGGCAAAACTTTGTGCATTTGGCTTTTCTCCTGGTGCTCTCACATTACTCGCTGACTATCTCCAGGACCGCCAGCAGTATGTCAAGTTGGGTATGTATGAGTCCCAGCCTTATCACACGCGGTCTGGCGTTAGTCAAGGCTCCGTGCTTGGACCTCTGCTATTCTTACTCATGATAAATGACCTACCGCAAGTTCTAAAGCACTCAAAGTGTCTATTATATGCGGACGATCTGAAAATATACAGAGAAATTCGCTCTGAGGCCGATTGTGTTGAGGTGCAATCTGATATTGACGCTGTATGCAATTGGAGCATTGAAAACAAGCTGGATTTCAATCATTCTAAATGCCATGCCATGACTTTTGGTCGGATGCGGAGCCCTTTCGCCTTCAGTTATACACTTCATGGTGACGCTATCATGAGGTCGCAACAAATGAAGGACTTGGGTGTTACATTCGACCGAAAGCTCACTTTCCACGTGCACATTGAATCAGTGGCTAGAGACTCTTTTAAGCGCCTAGGATTTATTCTCCGTAACACCCGAGACTTTAGCAGCGTTCAAGCCCTGGGACTAGTTTTTAGTGCCTTGGTCCGCACCAAACTCGAGTCGAGCTCTTGCGTGTGGAATCCACACGAAAGCAAGTACTCGATTCTGCTGGAGAAGGTACAGAAAGCATTCCTTAGGTACCTATATAAAAGAATATACGGATATTATCCCTTAATGTACCCAACGCAGTTCCTCCTTGGCAGTCTAGGATATAATTCCTTGAAGGTCAGGAGGAAACGAGAACAGATGGTAACGATGCTGAAGACAATTCATGGTCACATCGATGCTCCAGTCCTTCATGAGCAACTGTGTCGGTTCCATGTGCCCGATAACTATACTCGTAATCGAAAACATAGACTGTTTAGTGTACCCGGGAGCCGTACGGTCGCCCGGGCACGATCCCCTGTCCCCCGCAACCTCTCCGCACTCAACGCTCTTGTGGACAAATATCCTGAATGTGATTTGTTTGCGGATGAATGGAAGGATATCATGTCAGTATGCTTGGAGTACTGCGAGAAGACTGAGTAAAGTGCGTACCTATTAGTGTAAGTGGCTTATAGCCGTTCTAACAAGGTTTAAATAAATAAATAAAATAAATAAATAAATAAAAAGGAGTTTCTGTGATTCACACTCAATTGAACAATCCTGGCAATGGGAGCTCATGGTTCAGCTGAAGATTATTTTAACGATTTTTGTATTAGACTGATCCGTCACAATGTCAGTCACTACGGTGGTAAAACAAGCAGTCCACCCGATGGTACTAGGTTACTGCAGCCTATGATCACTTGCAATACCAGGGGCATCACACGCGTTGTCACTCTATAAATATCTCTTCACACCCTTCTTTAGGAACCCCATGCTGCATTTATTTGCGAAATCTCCATCTTGGATTTAATAATTATTGTTGCGTGGGAAATCGGGACCGCGGTCCGTTGGGGTGATCCCAAATCCCATTTGAAATTCATAATTATTTTACAAGTACACACTGGGATGCTTGCGGTCCCAATTTCCACCCGATTGACTTTCATGACCAAGCTTTTATTTAAACTCATTGGTACAAGACATTTATGAACGGCGAAGAATTAACCACTGGTTCGAAAAGGCCTTCTGAGAAGAACCGGCAAGAAGCTCAGCTATCGTCATTTACATTTCATCAATTCAATCTATACATCTATATCTATACAGATAAATAAAATTGAAGTGTCTGTTTGTAATTCCAAAATTACTGCTTTTTACTATGCATATGAAAGTATACGCGGCACAGAAATAGAAAAACCAATTTAAAAAAAATATATCTGTCTGTCCGTCTGTCTGTCTGTATGTCTGTCTGTTTGTTCCGGGTAATCTCCGAAACGGCTGGACCGATTTTAACGGGACTTTCCCTGGCAGGTAGCTAATGTTACAAGGAGTAACTTAGGCTACTTTTATTCATTAAAATATAAGGGTTCCGCGACAATAAGGATGAAACTAAATCTACGCGGGTGAAACCGCGGGGCACAGCTAGTATAAAATAACAAAATAGGTACACCAAATTGAATTCAAGAAATCATCCGAAAATCTAATTTAATTACGTACTACATACACTTGTGTTTATTTATTCATTACAATTGTGACGTCATAATTCGCGTCGCTTGCGTAGCTATCAACTATTTTAGGCAACAGTAAAATTAGGGACTTCTTTTCTCGAAGTATTTGTAAATACAATTTCTTGTTCGTATCTTATTATTATTCGAACTAAAGTGTATATTAATTAAAACTTTTCCCCTAAGTACAGTTAATACAGTACTCAGACATTTTAAACAGCCCTCTGAAGATTGTCTTGAACTTTATATATTTACTAACTACTGAAATAAGTAATAAAATACATTAGTGGAAGTTTATTAATTGCATCAAATCAAAGAAGTTCCAAATAAAAGTTACTAAGTCTGCATTATTCAGACTTTATTTACTCACAAATTAAGGCGTTTAAAAAAAAGTTGAATAAAACAATTGATGAATTATATTGAGAGCCTTTAAAAGATTAGTTCCGCGATGATTTTTTGACTAAACTGCCTCGTTGCTCTAGTGGTCCACCTGGTCCCAATATCTCAACCCCAGGCGGCTGGTATATATAATGTTTACTAATCTATACAGATAAATAAAATTGAAGTGTCTGTTTGTAATTCCAAATTAACAGTTTTTCACTGATTGCATATACGGTACAGATATAGAAAACAAAATATAAAAAAAATCTCGGATCCTCTGCCTGTCTGTCTGTCTGTCTGTCCGTCTGTATGTATGTTCCCGGTAATCTCCAAAACAGTTGGACCGATTTTACGGGACTTTCACTGTCAGATGGCTGATGTTACAAGGAGTAACGTAGACTACATTCAGTTTAAAAAAAATGGGGTTGAAATCGTAGGGCACAGCTAGTATCTGCACATTTCCATTGCTTGAGGTTTTCTGCACACACTAAGTACCTACTACATATAGGTTTATGTAAATCGCGACAACACAGACTCGGAACAAATACCTGTAGTCGAATCACATATTTGCTCAGTGCGAAAACAGCCGATCTGCGTACTTGCAAATAGCTTCCCCAACTGGATTGTCAAATAAAGGTGTTCCATTCGATTGTTGTGCTATCGAAATGAGGATGATTTTTGTATAATTGTAATCAATCAGGGAGAGACGAGCTCAATCTAAAGTTTGAAAATAGCTCCATTGGATTTTCGAGACTTAATACAATTAATTAAACTAATGATCGAAATCCTGGTTTTCCCAAACGTATGCAGCATGGAGTTCTTCAAAAAGCGTGTGAAGAGATTGTTACGGGGTTGGCAAACGAGTGATGCCCCTGGTATTACAAGCGACTATCGCTCTCTCTCTCGACTGTGATGTGCTCGGTGGTGAATGGAAGGTGATTTTGAATGAATGTTTAATTTATTCTGAAAGACTTGTGTTACCTTAATTTTTATTTTATGTTTTATACTTTTATTACTAGAATAGTTTGTTCTCTTATTTTTATATGTTCATATTTGTTTCGTGTATTTTATCATCTGTGTTAATATTTGTGCTGAGTTTATAACTATCGTTTTGTCGAATTAGCGTAATTGATGTTATGTCGTGCTGATTTGTAAATAAATAAATAAATAAATAAATAAAATAAATCGCCTGCAGTAAACACTTACCATGAGGTGGGCGTGTTTGTTTGTTACTAGATTAAAAAGGTCGAAGCAAATTGAAGGAAGAAGAGGAAGACCAACTGATAGAGTAAACGAGTGTAGTGACGAATCAGGAGGTCAAGGATTGTGCTCCAAGGCAAGACAGGAGATTGTTCCACTGACAAGAGCATTGGCAGTGCTCCCTGGCCTTATCCCATACATTGTTGGGATTGGCACTTGATTCAACCTGATGTCGCTGATCGATTTTCATACGAAGCGTCTGCATTCTGTCCTTCGTAAACCCTTTTACGAGTAAAATCGTTAATCTGGGTTAAATTAGTTATCAGACTCTCTTACGCCTCCGACTGACCAGTAACGATTGCCGAAGATGTTACATTGTCAACCGGGACCGAAGGCTTAACGTGCTATCCGAGGCGCGGAGGGAACTCGGGCCGGTCACCCATCCAACTACTGTCTTGGGTTATGGTTGCTCAATTTCGCTGTTCAAATGATATACGCAAAAGCAAGTGTGCCACGAGCTCTTCTTCTAATTCTAACAAAGACTTTTGAATAAAGTATAATGCTTAGTATTTAAAGATATAAAATCCTTTGTGTCACCTAAAAACATTTTATTAAGTACGAACGCTGGCAACATCTAGTCGCCCTTATTCAGAAAAGGATTTAAGCTATTCACAAGACAACACGGTAGCTTAAATCTCTTAAGAATTTCCTGGAAAAATCCCGTGTAAATTGTTAGGAAACAGGGCGCGTCTCGGAAAATTTGCATTTTATTAATCTTTGAATTAAAGGCGGATGCCTACATGAAAATAAATATAAAGATTATAGGCAGATAAAAAGGTAAGATCTTTCAGGAAGGTGTCATGCCTGGGTAACCGGTACTTCGAAGTCTGCGGTAACCCTAATCGAATGGACCTGAAGATATGAAGTTTGAAGGGTGTGTTCTTGATGAAGTGTACATTAAGAAAGAGTTTTAGAAATGCCACCCCTTAGGAATGGAATGAGGGTTGAAATTTGGATGGTGTCAAATTTGGATCTTACTGTCCAGTTGAAACTTGGATGGTGGTATCTTACTGTCAAAAAGACGGAGCTACGGGTGCAAGTGCCGACACCGACCAAAAATTTCTGCGCATGAATTTTATTCGCATTGCGCCATACAGATAGAGACAGAATCATAAAAGACCAGTGCGCATTCAAGGTCAGCGCTCATAACTCGTGACGCCACCTATACGTATAAGAGTTTTGAAAATGCATGAATACTATGTCTTATTCTGTTCGTAACAATTTTGCGAGTGGAACGTATTATTGTTGTTTTGAGTTGTCATTCTGTGTAACATAATACTTATTTCAACTGTGCTAGTGGTGTGATAGCATCGATAATCTGTGTGTGTTTTCACCAAATGTATATGGAAGTATACACGCTACTGAAACTAAAAAACCAGGTTTAAAATTTTTCTCTGTCGGTCTGTCTGTTTCTTAACTTAGGCTACATTTATTTATTAAAAATATTAGGGTTCCGCGACAATAAGGATGAAACTAAATCTACGCGGGTGAAACCGCGGGGCTCAGCTAGTTCATAATATTTGATTAGACTTCTTGCAAAGTACTTTCAGGTTAGTGTTCTTTCAAAACACGGAAACTCAAGTGGTCAAGATTGCTTAACGTCGCTGATCGTCGAATCTCGATTAAATGGAATCTTGCAACCAATGGTTAAAACATTTAACCGATCGTGGAGCATGTACACATTAAATAATATGATATCACGTGCCTTTGAGGTCGATATCCGATCCGGATCACGTCGGGCACAACCCTGGGGCTGCATTTCGATATTGGGAAACCGTTTTAATGTTCTTGCTCTTGTGTACACTGAATTGATGACTTTGGTGAATCGGGACCTTATTACTAAGACTCTCCGTACTTCTGTATACCTGTCTCTCCATCTGCTCGTCTGTCACCAGGCCGTATCTCCTGTAGGCCTAGACAAAGTAACGTCCTCTCGCGCTTGAGCTAATAGAAACGATACGCAATGTTTGGAAATGACATAGATCATTCCCGTAAATTTTGTATTGTTTCTATTAGCGAAGCGTGAGGATAATGTTACTTTGTGTGAGCCCCTGAACCATCATAATTAGATCTCGGCCGGTTTTATTATGCAACTAAAGTGACAACAAGCATGCAGCTCTCCCGATGATAAGTAGTTACCGCAGTCTATGGGCGCTTGCAATCAGGGGCTTCACGCGTTGCCTACCCTGTTAATATCTCTTGACTTCTTGAACTGGACCCCTTGATAAGCTTGAGGCCTATGGGTTGGGCTCTGACAGTGTGATGTGGTTCGAGCTACCTTAGATACGTACCACGTCACAGTCTGTGCGAGGAACGTGTGCGTATTTTAAATCTTTATTTCAACACTAGCAGAGCACCGAAGTTTCACCCACGTAGACCTAATTTTAATAGGGGCTTTTTCTCGCGGAACCATTATTTTAATCAAATAAAAGTGGCAATTGTTACTCCTTGTAACATCAGCTATCTGTCAGTGAAATTTCCGTTAAAACCAGTCCAGCTATTTCTTAGATTCGCCGGATCAAACAGACATGATTTTTTTAATGTCCGTACCGTATATACTTTCATTTTTATGCACTTAGTGAAAAGATGTTAATTTGGGATTACAATCAGACACTTCAATTTTGTTAGATTGTATTGATTATACCTATTATTTGACGATCTTTGTGTTCTTGTATGTTCTCCTAAAACTCTATTAAACCATATTTAAGTGAGAAAGAATAAAACAAACATTATTAGAAGAGAAAATATTGGATTTACGGATAAACAGGAGATGCGTGGGTTGTCTAAAGAGACGGGAAAAGTTTAATTAGGTAAGTTTAAGGTACAAACGACGCCCGCTGAGGCAAGAATTTAGTGAAATGTTGTGAGGAAATGGTCATTTATCGTTATTTAAAATTTTAAACTAGCTGTGCCCCGCGATTTCACACGCATAGACATAGTTTTATGGGTGTCTGGGTGCCGGGTCGCTTACCTCCCTCTATAATGGTTGAGGAGATTTATGGCTGGCATTCTCGTCATACTTGTGAACAGGTGCTGCTTGTGGGGGCTGGTCATCTCAAGCTACACAATTATACGTAGTACCATGGCTTGGCTCCATGCTTTTATATTTTTTGTGAATTATATTCTATTACTCAAAATTGTAAAATAGTTTTTCTGAATAATCATGTCGTTCTGATAATTTGTATATTAATATTAAAAGTCTAATCAAACAAAGATATTTTGAATTTTGATCGTAATGCTACCGTAGATTACGAAGTCAAGCGAGAGAGTTTCTAAGCGTTGTACTCGACGTAGAGTCTCGGTCTCACAATAAGAGTTAAACTATCATGAGCAATAAAAAATCATGGTAGGGCCCCTGAATTATTTTCATATGTTTTTTCATGCCTGCCGTCATGATAGCCGGCAGACGAGGAGTTGGCCGCAGAAAGAAGTCCTGGCTGAGAAACATTCGCGAATGGACATCAAGAGCGCTGCAGAGTTGTTCCACCTCGCAAGGGATGGCAGAAAATATTCAGAGCTGGTTGCCAACCTTCAGTAATTGGAGAGGCACCTGAAGAAGAAGAAGAATGACTGCCATTGTAAGGAGTAAAAATAGCATTGACTGTACACAAACATAATATTCCCATTAATGTATCTTTTGTTCAAAGGCACGTCATCAATTCCTAATGATCGATGACGCTTTCCCATAAGCATATGCAACTCGTTATATTTGCTTAGCCTCAAAACATACATTATTACGCGGAGTAAAACGGGAATGTGATCAATCACGCATAATTTATGTTCCATTACCGACCAAAGGCAACGACACAGACACCAAACATTTTCAGGAAAACAATGCTTTTTATGAGAATACTCGGAATTTCATTTCGCTCATAATAAATGAATGATTCTTGTCGCTGAAAAATATGCTGCTTTTACGATCTTGCAATATTGAAATTACATAAAGAAAAAATAACAATGCGTCACGAGAATCTATACATACAAATAATATTGAAGCTTTTCACTAATATAAAAAAGTATTTGCGGTATATAACTAAAATTATTTTTTTAAATATGTGATTTATGTCTGCCTGTCTATTTGCCCGCTTATCTCTGAAACAGCTCAAATGATTATAGCATGACTTTCATGTTACAGATTAACATTGGCTTATTTTATTTATTAAAAATAATAAGGCACCCATGAAATCAAATATACGCGGTTAAAACCGCAGCTAGTTATTAATAATGTTTTGATTTTTTGTAAATTGGATTCAAGCTATCTTCATTTTATTAGACTCGTTATAACGTATGTACAGACAAAATTACACAATTAAAAAGGATTATAAAATGTTGTAAAAGGGTACGGAAGTTTGATTTTACTGAGAAGGACCCTATTATAATTAAAATGATCTTTTGAAACGGAAAATTCCGGATAATCGCAACAAGTGCACAGTACACAATATAAACTTACTGCAACAGTACGGAATCTAAGAACAAATCGTTCGAAATTTCAAACTCACACATAAGCGGTTATATGGCGTAATGTCAGTAAGAGGTCACGGTCCATCGCGTATAGGTACGTCATTAACGTGTTTTACAGATTTTTTCTAAACGTCTCGTCTACAAATTGACAATACTTTGACAGTAGATACATAAAGGAGTAAATTTAAAAAATATTAAGAGTGACAACCAGACAGAGAAAACGTTCAATGTGTTTTTTTCATACTGCTTGGTACGCTTACATTTATACTGTGTTAATTGTAGGTATGTATACTTCATGTATACTTCTGCAAGATTTTAATTCATTACAATTTAAATAAATTCGCAGAAAACCTTTTTGCGCAATCCTTCGCCTCGATTCCAAACCAAAACAAAAAGTAAAGAACATATTTTTTTATTCACGTGAACGTAACTCGTTCCCCATTTTGCTAAACGACTCAGTTGCTATTGCTCTCGAATGTACTACACAGGCGAGAAACAATTTCCTGTTATATTGAGACAAACGCGGAAATTGCCCCCAGACCCTGCAAAAAATGCTTCGCGTGTATATCTAATGATAGGTACACATGTGTGACATGATAAGCGATATTTATACTACGGTAATATGTAGCTATTTAATATCATTAATATTTCATACAACCAAAGTAAACATTTGTCGTGGTATGGACATGTTATGTGGATAATGTTGGCAAAACAGTTTTGTTTATGAATGTGGTTGGTTATAAGGGGAGTTGAAGACCTAAGAAACGATCGATGGATTGTGTGAAAGATGATATGGCTAGAATGAGAGAGAATACAGATATGACGGCTGATACAGAGAAATGGAAGAGAAGAACACATTGCGCCGACCCCAAATAACATGGGATAAGGTCAGGAGGACGACGATGAAAATAAACTAAAAAACGCGGTTTTAAACGCGCAGTTCCTGTTCCCGTGGGAGTACGGGGATTAAATATAGCCTATGTTACACGCTGATAACACTATCCACTAACAGAACACAGGGCTATCCAGCTATGCTCTAAGAAGTATTAAGATCGTTATAGTAGTTTCGGATTTATCGCAAAAAAAACAAAAACTAATATTTCCTCGTTATAATGTTACTACTTACTACTTAGTGGTATAGATCTAGAAATAAGACATTCAGGGCATCGCCCTCATCTTAGCGGATCAGAACACGGTACATTTAAAGTATTTACAATTTTTCCGTCCAAACAGTTTCCAACAAAGCAAAATGTATTCACCGAGCCATGATTTGCCGAAATCCGACTGACAAGTGGAATGACAAATGGGCTATGGTACCGTATAATATTGCTGCGGATTTGTGTGTGATGCAGAATTTATAAAGTTCCATATTAGGTGGATGTGTCGGTAAATGATTTTTTTTATTGAGGGTAATCACTTCAACGTAATTTGTTTGCAGATGAAAGGAAGAACACATCGCCAGTATGTTTGGAGTTTTATCAAGAGACTTTATAAAAGTTATTAACTTACTTTATTCACAACAGTTTACATATTACATGATAATCGATTAAGAAATATAGTACTAACACTAAAAACCATAAAATTAAATGGAGTCCCTGTAGGCAAGGTTCCGAAGATACTGGCAGCATTCCCCCTTTGGATGACTAAACTAATTCTTTGTCCGAGGTAGCTGCCAGCTCTTCGGTCTCCTGTGATGACGACTAACCTATTCGTGATTTCTTTAAAAAGCCCAATAGCGCTAGGACCCCACGGACCAAGGGTCTCGACACCGAATGGGACAAAATCATATTCGGTGCCTAGACCCCTGTATTTGTAGGCTTTAGGTTTTTCAGCTGCTTTATAAAAGTCTTCTTCGAAGTCCTGGGTTTGATCCCCGGATTGGGCAAAGTGTTTATCAAAATTCTAAAAATATTTCTCAAATTAGTAATTACTTAGTTTCTTGCCGAGTTCTTCTCAGTAAGAGCAACCTGAAACCGGCGGTAGCATTTATAATCCTGTATAATCATAATATCGTTCTGACGATTTGAAAGTACTTTGTCAACTGTCTAATTAAATAAATTTATTAGGTTTCCTATCTATAATTTCCCAGTCGGACCAAGGAGTCTGAATTAGTGCCCGGTTAATGGCAATAATCTCGGCATATATTACATGGGACTTAGGCATAAGTGATAAAATGTTGGTGTACTATAAGTATACCTTTGTATGCAAGGAATATTAATGTAGATTAGATCATATACATGAAAGAAGTCCCAAGTCGTCATTTTAATTATACCCAGAAAAACTGTTTAGCAATGCTGATTCCGTGGACAAAGTAACCTCAACTCCGGTTTTTATAGCGTCTATATCTGGGTCCCTATCATGACCTCTTATTGCCGAGATAATTTTACTCTTATTATGAGACAGTTGTATATAAAGTGTATAAGTCTGTCACTGTCACAATAGAACTATGATGGCAATAAGAGATTATGGTAAAGCCCCTGGGCTTAGGTAATACACCTACCCCCTGAGACTTTATGGTAATTGTATTTATTTAAAAACACGAAGGTTTTCAGCAAACATCGTTACAAGTCAGTCGGAGGCCTAAGAGAGTCTGACAACCGGTTTAACCCAGATTACCGATTTTCCTTGTAAAACTGGGTTATGAAGGTCAGATGGCAGTCGCTTGGTATAAAAATTAGGTAATCAGCCACATCGGGTCGAATAATGTGCCGACCCCAATAATGTATGGGATAAGGCCAGGGTGATGATGAGTTTTATTATACACAAAACTGAATGAAGAATGACCTTTGACTCCCAAAGGCACATTTTTGTAGTGATATTATGAATGTCATAAAAATGATGTCTGACACACATTCGACATAAAATGATGTTAACTTCAACCCTCATACTCGCTGCGAATCGCAAAAACCGCGTAATTTTTCCTCGGGCCGTGTCAAAGGACGGCGCTCAATCACCTGGCGGTCTGCTGTCAGGCCATTAAAATAGCGCCCATACAGACGCAGAGGGGTAACTGTAACTATAATAATTTTTAAAAAGCAGCCTAAGCTTTACGTTTTATTTTATGGTGCCAAAATAAAAGGTATTTTTTAGAACTATTCTGGTCGTATATCGTAAAATAAATCAGTCCAATAATTAGGCAGCCAGTCAAGCTAACACGCCCAGAAACCTGTCCATATCGCACTTTTAAGACTTTAAACATTTTTACAGATATGCTTCAAAAAAACGTCAAAAATTAAAAGTCCTTAAAACGATCATAGTTAGCCTCCAGCCATCATTATTTAGCTGATCAAAACGACGGTAGAGAAGTAGTTGGAAACAGAAGTATAAGCACATAATCAGCAAATAAAATAGCTGATGAAAATAAATTCAGAAAGACTGTTGAAAATGAAAATGAAAATGAAAAATGAAAATGAAAATGAAAAATATTTATTCAGTTTAGGCCCTGGTAAGGCACTTATGAAAGTCGAGAATTTACCACCGGTTCGGAAACTAGCCTTCTGAGAAGAACCGGCAAGAAACTTGACAGAAGGAGCATAAATAAAATAGAAAAAGCCCACAGTCAAGGTAATGGTCAAAAACAAAAGCAAAGCTAATTTAAGCGAGCTTAGGACTAAATCCAGCTTAACGTAATTAAAACCATGAGGGTTTTCGGACCTTTAGCACTAAACATACTGAATGCTAATTAAGGAACAAAACTCCTTATTCCAGTAATTGAAACAAAGAGTGTTACCTCCCAGTCAAAATAAGCTGTTCTAGTGTTTTGCATCCGCGAAAGGTTTCTATAAGAGGATTCTGGCGACTGGGACCACTAGCTAACTGGAAGTGCGTTCCCAGATGCCTGATTAGTATTAAGAAAGCGCTGTTTTAGTAATACGGACATCTATGATCATTGCGAAATCTATCAATTTCTGGAAGAAGCTCTTATCGTTCGTATATCATCGCAATAAGGAGTAGAATTGCTTAACCGCCCTTTTTAAGGCCACACCACAGATTCGACTGCATCTGCCGGTGACAAATGAACGCGGTTTTTTAAGCACACTAACATTTCCACGTTGCTCTTTGCCTTAAACCTCAGTTATACCTTACAACCTCCACTTTAAAGTCCATTTTCGTGCAGCTGAAAAAATGATTTAGTAGACACCGTTCAGATAGCAGGAAGCATAATGTAGGGTGTTTAAGTTGTTTAGCGTTGAGTAAGGTCCTATTTTATCTTTTTTTCTGCGGTTTACGTGATTTTACTCTGAAAAATATGGTCCTTGTTTATATAATACCCTTGACGGTGTTGAGATTTATCATCTCCTTAGTTTAATGAGACTTGTATTTAAAATGCTTTTACTTTGCTTTTGTTTGTTAATTATCGCGTATTTAAAGACGTTTACTTCGTGAAATAGAAAAAAATTGAGGAAAACATCACGATTCTTTCTCAAAGTTTGTCATATAATGACATCATTGGATTTTTTTCAGAAATACTCAGGCTCCCTTGGCTTTAGCTCCGTCTCTTTCTGCATTACGGATTTTAAGAGGGATACTCATAGTTTTAGTCAGTTTGGTTTGGTCTTCGTTTAAAACATGTTTTGTAAAAAGAGGGATGTTTACCTTACTGTTTTCCTTTTCTTGTACATAAGCAGTATATTAAAGGATACCACGAATCATGAAGCGGGTTTTTGCATAAATAACAAGTCCCTTATATATATTAAGTGTTTGTTTGTGATTCGAAATCAACAGAATTTCACTGAATGCATTATAAAAGTGTATAAGGTAAGTACATACAAAAAAACTAGGTTTAATATCTGTCCGTCTGTTTGTTCCGGGTAATCTCTGAAACAGCTTTTTAACGGGACTTTAGCTAATTTTACAAGGAGTAACTCAAGCTTACCTTTTTTTTAAATTTCCGTAAACATTCCGCGAAAATAAGTCACCTATAAAATAAACTCTATGCGGGTGCAACTGCGGGGCACAGCCGTTCAAAAATATAAGTAACCAAGCGCAGTACCAACTGTGCAACGGACTATTCTACATTTGAAGGACGCCATATTATATTCGCTAGTACATTGTTGGCAAGCAATAACACAAACACGCGTATCCCTTCACAAAGCTTATATATCACTCGAAGTACGCTCCGTTACGTATATCAAAATACCAAAATAAGCCAACGATGGGTTCATAAATATGTATGGCGGAGACAAATATCCCAAACAGGGCTCAGAATTAATTCAGTGAATACAGAATGAAGGTAATTCTTTTCAAGCAACGAAATCACTCGATGGCCAGGATTAGCTGGTGACTTAGGAGCTCTCATTATCACTGCGTGCCTGTCGGTGACTAGGGGTTGATTTATTTCCATCGGCAAATCGTGCGGTTTGGCTTATCTTTGGACAGACAAATATTATTCACTTGCTGATTAATTGATTTATAAGTACATGGTTTTGGAATTCTGTAATCTAATTTTTGTCTGTAGTTTTACCCGCGTAGATTTAGTTTCAACTTTATTGTCGCGGAACCCTAATATTTTTATTAATAAAAGTAGCCTAAGTTACTCCTTGAAACATCAGCTACCTACCAATGAAAGTCCTGTTAAAATCGGAACAAACAGACGGAGAGACAGAGAAAAAATTTAAGACTTGGTTTTTTAATGTTTATACTTTCATATGAATTTAGTGAAAAACTGTTATTTCGGAATTACAAACAGACACTTCAATTTTATTTATCTGTATAGAATATAGATGCGATTTACTTTATTAATATTATGGAGGGCCCATGACCTCTTATTGCCATGATAGTCTAGCTCTTATTCTGTCACTGTCACACTGTGGAACTATCATGGCAATAAGAGCTTATGGTAAGGTCCCTTTACAAATGATTTACTGTCAGCTTGACAGATGCTGAGTCCATTGTCATCTCAGGTACCTATGTCTTTAAATATTTTCTTCAACGTAATTATGAAGGCAACGATTCAATGTGTTGCTTCACCATGAAGTTCGAAGTTTGAAATCACGGAGAAGCATGTGAAAACATATCACGTGCACCCCCCTACTTAGCGACCAGGGGCCCAACCATGAGCTCTTATTGCAATGATAATTCAGTTGTGCGAAAGTGACAGATGTATACACGTCACATACATCTGTCTCATTAATGAGTGAAACTATCATGGCAATAAGAGCTCATGGTAAGGCCCCAGTAGGAACACCGTGGAGTTTAGTCGGTGCGAGTCCGACATAACCCTTCCGCTGGCCCCGCGGCGGTTGGTGTATCCATAACTTAGTTATAATGCTGTATCATCATCATCTCCCTGGCCTTATCCCATACATTGTTGGGGTCGGCACTAGATTCAACCCGATGTGGCTGATCACATGATTTTTATACGAAGCGACTGCCATCTGACCTTCGCAACCCCATATTAGGAGGAAAATATGTGATCTGGGTTAAACCAGTTGTCAGATTATTTTTAGGCCTCCGACTGACCTGTAACGATTGCCAAAGATGTTAAATTGGCAACCGGGACCGACGGCTTAACGTGCTCTCCTCGGAGTTACTTTGAGGAACTCGGGCGGTCACCCATCCAACTACTGGCTAGGCGTATGGTTGCTTAACTTCGCTGATCGAATGATATGCGCAATAGCAACTGTGCCACGACCTCCTCCTTATAATGCTGTAATGATGTTAAAATGTTTTTTTCAATAAATAAATAACGGATTCTCCTCGATAAAAAAGAAAAAGAAAGGTACGGATCAAATCCATGGGGTTTGCTTGCATTTGTACTTACGTCTCTTACGCAGCGACTGCTTAAATGGATCTTTTTTTCCTTTACGTTACTAGATCTAGTATTTTCGGCTTGCGATAATACCATTATCTACCATCGATGAGTACAAAACGACAGTACAGAATATTTACTCCAAGAAAATGTTGAAAGCATTGTTGGTATTTTATATATTTCTATTATTGAAGACGCAAACCCAATATGT
The DNA here is from genome assembly GCA_964035505.1 of Watsonalla cultraria. NCBI lineage: Eukaryota > Metazoa > Arthropoda > Insecta > Lepidoptera > Drepanidae > Watsonalla > Watsonalla cultraria. The sequence goes on along the minus strand of OZ037736.1, from coordinate 3,442,989 downwards.
TGTCAAATCCGTATCAGATAAGCATATTCGACGGATCACATTGTCACAGTATACCTACATATGAGCTTACGGAAGCAGTACGGAAGCTAGGAACAAATCGTAAAAAATTATACGATTATAGTGACCCGTATATGTAATTTACGTGTTTTATAGGCGTTTTTCTATACCTCAAATCGACATACCTATAACAGTAAATTTTAAAACTTAATTCACGCTCAATGAAGCAATCGTTCTTATTTCAATAACTAGCTGTGCCCCATAGTTTCACTAGCGTAGCGTAAGTAGCCTAAGTTACTCCATGAAACGTCAACGTGTTAGTGAAAGTCGCGTTAGAATCGGTCCAGCCGTTTAAGAGATTAACAAACAGACAGACTTTTTTAAGTATGTGCCTTATATACTTTCTTATGTTTTTACTAAAATGCTGTTGATTTAGAAATACACACAGACACTTCAATTTCATTTATCTGTATAGAATTGGTCTAGTTTCCATACTGCATAGAAAGCTTATAGTATACACTGTGACATTGTAGTGTTAGTTGGCTGACAAGGATTGCGGTAAATAATTTCTGATTGAAACAAATATTACTTGGAATCATACGTCGAAATAATTTTCAATATTATTCTAAAGGAATATAAATTAGATTGTTGACCTTGACTTTGAGATTGAATAACATTCGGTTGATGCTTACGATTTAGATTCGATGATTGAATTGAATGAAGTTGCAAGTAAATAATTTGTTTATCATCAGCATATAATTTGAATGCGTTATTTGAAACAAGACTTAATACATGCAATATAGGTCTAAAAATGCAAATTTTAAAGCATAGATTGAAAATTGATAAGTATTAGCGCAGCGAATTTCAACTCTATGCAAGGGTCTGGATAGTCTATCGTCTTCAATTGCATAATATTTACTGAAAACTCTGCCCGAAACAAATTTATAGAGGGAATGTAAGCGGAAGTGTCGGTAGAGGGCATCCAAGGAAGCTACTATGACCAAAATAATAATATTTTCTAGAAAGGAAATTCGGAGCACTCGTAACCGAAGGAATTGTATGAAGAAATGCATGAATTTGGATGAAGCGAAAGAAGTATGTAAGGATCGTAACGGCAAACGGTGGTCTCTGCCTACCCCCATTGGATACAGGTGTGAGCATATGTATGTATGTGCAACTCTGTCCCGCTGTTTCACCGGCGTAGACTTAATTAGACGGACTATTATTCCAAAAAAGAATGTGAAAATCCCGTTAAAATCGGTCCAACCTTTTCTGAGATTAGTAGGAATCCAGCAATGAATTAAAAATATCGTCATTTGATTAGACTTCTAACAAAGTACTTTCAAATTGTCAGGACAGAAAAAAATACATTATACAGAATTGAAAATGAAAATGAAAATGATTTATTCAGTTTAGGCCCTGGTAAGACACTTATGAATGTCGAGCAATTTACCACCGGTTCGGAAACTAGCCTTCTGAGAAGAACCGGCAAGAAACTCAGCTGGCATCATGTACATTTCATTACACAGTAAAATTATAATAATTACAAAAAAAATAACATCATATATTATTAATTATAAATGTTACCACCGGGATTACAATGTTACCATCCCTCAGGTTAACACCTTATCGTTTTCTTTAGACGCTGGTTACCCTTCTGGTAAGGCGAGAAAATTTCCTCGGGCGTTCTCCGTTCTAGGAAACGTTATCACGTAAGCGTTCCGACTTTCTGAGAGATTCTGAATTCTGATGTTACTCTGGTTCCTATGCATATAATGCTCCGTTTATGACTGACCAATGAATTAGGGCTATTTTTGTGTTTGATAGACTGGCCTATAATATGTTTAATGTGTATTTGTAATTCTAAAATAACAGATTTTTTTAATTTAAATAGATGGATATCATCTGCCTGGCCTTATCCCATACATTGTTGGGGTCGGCACTTGATTCAACCCGATGTGGCTGATCACCTGATTTTTATACGAAGCGACTGCCATCTGACCTTCGCAACCCCATTTAGGAGGAAAATCTGAGATCTGGGTTAAACCAGTTGTCAGATTATTTTTAGGCCTCCGACTGACCTGGTAACGATTGCCAAAGATGTTAAATTGGCAACCGGGACCGACGGCTTAACGTGCTCTCCGAGGCACGGAGGGAACTCGGTCGGTCACCCATCCAACTACTGGCTAGGCGTATGGTTGCTTAACTTCGCTGATTGAATGATATGCGCAATAGCAACTGTGCCACGAGCTCCTCATTTAAATAGATGGATATGAAAGATATATAAATACACGATTGGTATTTTTTTTATGTTAACCTTCTCCGACAAATATCTAAAATAGCTGATGGCTGTACCTAGTTTTAAAGGACTCTCACTGGCTTATGTTACATATTTTCGCCAAAGACTTGGCGCTCAGTCTCAATAAAACCCTTAAATTGAGTGACCTAAATGAATCCGCGGTGGCATAGCTATCAGGGGATTTGTTTATAGATTTAAATTGATCACAATGGAGTATTGATGATTTACGATTTAAAAGTACCTTATAATGACCACATAACGTATATATTCAAATAGCTTTATAAACATCTCCAGTGCATAAATAAAAAACCCGCATTGAAAACCGAAAGCGGAGAGTAATGAATGTCCTACAAAAAGGTTCGGTATAAAGGGACAGTTAAATTAATGAGCCGAATGGCCAGTCATTAAGTTCAGTTAACAGAATTCACGGTGTAGCAGCTGGAGTGTTTGTGACAGAATAAATTTTCTTTGCCGTTAGACTGAGTTGAGACATACGGGCTGGAAGGATGTAAGTGATTTTAACCATAATATGACACGACGTCATAAAATCGATAGATATTGCATCGATTTTCAATCGACTTGTCTCTTATGATTTACTTACTACTATCGAAAGTACAATTAGAAAAATCGTATTTTATTTTAGCTGAAAATCTGATGATAATCAAGCAATTTAAAAAAAAAAATTCTTCGTATCTCTAGCTCAAACTAAAAAACGGCTCAGCAACTTTTCTTCTTCACAGTAAAGCTTCCACTCCATTGAATGCTTGCTTGCATGAAATTGCCTTCAATGATAAGACCGCCGTTTGTACAGAAAAGTATAAATAAGTTAAAAACTCGTGAGACGCGGATATTGAGATGGATGTGTGACAAAACGAGATCGGAAAATGTTAGGAATCCCTACTATATTAATATTATAAATGGGAAAGTAACTCTGTCTGTCTGTCTGTTACGCTTTCCCGCTTAAACCTCTCAACCGATTTGGATAAAATTTGGCACAGACAATCTTTAGACCCTGAAAAAGGACATAGGCTAACTTTTATTTATTAAAAATATTAGGTTTGCGCGACCATAAGGATGAAACTAAATCTACGTTTATAAAGAGTAAGTCTGAAAGTAGTAAGTTGAAGAATGTGGATGGTTACAAGGGAAGAGAAAGACCTAAAAACGATGGATGAATTGTGTGAAAGATGATATAGCTAGAATAGGAGTGAATACAGATATGACGGCTGATAGAAATGGAAGAGAAGAACACATTGCTCCGACCTAAAATAACTTGGTATAATGGCAGGAGGATGATGATGATGATGGAATAAATAAAAACTCTTTGGCCCAAGCTGGAAGACTTGCGTCGCTTGTTAAGCAACTGTCTTCTCTAGCTACTCTGTAAAAACTTCTAAACATTTTCCTATGTTTACTTTACTCGACTACAAATTTATAACGCACGAACGAACATCTATGTAGCTAGCATACGAGTTAAGAATGAGGAATTTTCGTGATTATCCGTGCACACTCATACGACTCAATTTCGCGGGATTCCGATGGTATTTCGAGGAGCCGGAGTTATGGCGACTATTCGTGCAAGCTCCCGACGACTCAATTTCAACGAAAATGGACCGAAAGTGTATTCTAAGAGTCAGTTGCTTTATGTGAAAAATAAAGCGTTATAGTTATTTCAGTTTAAATAACACAGTTGGTTGTTAACAGTGACATTCGTAAAATACAAAAGATATCTTCGACCTTACCTTAATAGAGATATATTATGCTAAAATACTCGTACCAAACCGACTTTGACTAGTCATCTGACACCAGCCGCGTTATTCTGTTAGATTTCTTAGGTTTCAAAGATACGAAATAAAACTTTATCGTCTATGTATTTATGTGTCTATTTCCTATGATTGAAACCGATGCTCAACGTCGAGTTCAAGGCTGAGAAATTTTACAGAATAACACGGCTATACGCGTAATTTTCCGTACAAAGTGAGTTATAAAACCCAGTAAAATTTACCACTTAGTTTAATTTAACTCATTATATATCTTTATAACTATTAGTCTTAAGAATTACGTACAATTACTGTTCTAAGCTTCCCTGTTATTAAATAAAATTATTAGATTTTTTTCTAAATTAGATATCCATTCAATGAGCCGTCACGAGTTTTGAGCACTTAGTGAATGTATTTATTCGCACTCGCGCCAAACAAGACGGAAAATTGAGTATTACTTTTGAGCGCTGGCATTGTGGCGCTGGCTCAAAACTAGTAATATATGGTTAATAAAATTTGGTTGTTAAATGTTAGCAAATCCCGCTGTCCGTGTATCACAGCCCAATGTTTTTATATATCTCGGCCCCATAGGAGGTCGCAACTGGAAAGAGATCTCTTTTAAAACAAAATGTTAATTAAAAGCACACTGGTTTTCAATCTCATTTATAAACGCTTTGTGAATTTACGGTGTATTTTTTAGCAGTTTCATCATGTTTTCATTTTGAATCTTATGTCAATGGAGCACGATTGTTTTTGAAGTCTGCGGCTTAATTAGAATTGATATTACGTCAGTGGCAGTATTGCAGATAGTTATATGGAATCCTTTGTATTGTGTTTTCGTTGATTTGATTTTCATTTATAAGGTCTAGTTGCATTTGAGAAGACCAATTAATATTGTGGTTGTTATTTAAGAGCCCCGGTCGACGTGGGGTTCAGTCACCAGTCGCGTAATTCTGTTTATCAGCGTCGAACGTCGATTTTAATCATAGAAAATTGATACATAACACATAGTCGATAATGTTAAAATCGTATCTTTGAACACAGTACGTCGAGTGCGATACTGAGAAACCTTACTGTACTCCTATCACAAGTTTGCCACTAGCGTCTCCGCCGAAGATTTGTATGAGAAATTGTACAGCGCCTCCAAGCGGTGACGTGAAGAACTAAAATATGTCATACAAATATTGTCGGTGACGCTAGCGAGTATAGATTAGGAAAACGGTGGCAAACTCGTGATAAGGGTACAGAATAACGCAGCTGCTACGTAAGGGACCTACGTAAGGGAAGTTCAAATCCCAGCGGCAGTAGTAATACGATTTTCTAAAAACTTAAATCCAGTATTTTAACCATACGTGCTTTATGGTGAAGGAAACAGTGAGGAAGAAAAAATGCAAAATAGTGAGTTTCAACATTTTAATGGTTTAAATAATATACTAATTTACTCAATTCTTCGGACTTCACCACCCTCCGGTGGTGAAGTTGTAGGAGAAAATTATAGTTGAAAACTTTAAACTATTTGTACCTACATTTTTTTTATTTTGTTTTTCATGAAATGTACATGAAGCCTGGCTGAGTTCACTGCGGTTTCTTCTCAGAAGGCTAGTTTCCGAACCGGTGTTAAATTTTCAACATTCATAAGTGCCTTACCAGGGCCTAAACTTAATAAATAATATTATAATTTTCAAACAGGTTACTTTTTATCTAATTTGTTACAACCTAAAAATAAATACACGCTAGAAATTGTGATCATTGAACGTTATCCCTTTGTAGTTAAATGACCTAATTCTATTAAATATCATCCCCCACAAAATACGACCTAATTGGTTAACCTAAAGGTCACCGATTTCCAATTATACAGGTTGTAGCATTTTTAGGCGTTTGGCAGTAGGCATATAAATTTAAAATAACTTATTACTTATTTCTGTGGCTTTAGTTGCAAAGTCTTATTAAAGGTTCGATGTTTATTGGATGATATGTGTAACAATAGACGATGCTTATTTTGGTAGGAAATAATAATAACTAACCCAGCCCAAAAATAAATAAAATTGACGACATATTTTTAATTATATGTGAAGGGATTTTTACATATATTTTTCAATTTATACGTAGCACCAACAAAAGCCCTGTGCCCAAAGTTTACGGCCTAAAAGTCTACATCCTTTATTAATACCTACCAATCGTATATTACTTGCAATAAAATGTCAATAGCTTACAGGGGAATGAAAATACCAGATAATAAAACGAAATGTTACCATTGTATTCAATGAAAAGCTTTTTTTACCATTGCTTTGAATAGTCGGTATTCTTGAAAACTACTTACGGATTCTATCGAATTTGTACGAATAGTTACTGCTATTAAAAGTTGGAGTAAGCCCACACATTCATAGGCCCTGTAGACAAAGTATTATCCTCGTACATACGATACGAAATGTGAAGGAATAAAGTATGTCACATGACTGATTTGGCCCGAAGAACTTTATTCTTTTTTTAAATAAAAGTATCTGAAGTAACATAGCTATCTGCCAGTGAACGTACCGTTAAAATCGGTTCAGCCATTTTGGAGATTAGCAGGAATTAACAGAAGACAGATAGACGGACAGAAATATTCTTTTTAAATAGTTTTGTTGTGTGAGTATCGTATTACTTTTATAATTATCCATTTAGTGCAAAGTTGTTAGTGTGAAATCACAAATAGACTTATTTATTTGTATAGATTATTTATTTGTGAATATTCAAACATGCAGCAGTGTGCGAAGAGCTTTACAAAAAGCGCATGAAACACGAAACTCCTGTAATCCTTACGAGCAAAGTAACTCTTTAAACAAATATAAAATATAAACACCAAGTGAGGCTTAAAGTTTCTAACCTCGAACGTGGCGTTGTGAAATTGTTATCTGAATAATTAAGATCACCGCACCTCGCCAACTTGTATCCACTTGAGATTAATGTCGCACACACAACCACTGTGTAATATTTATGCATGTAGTGTTGACATGTACACACATGTAATTTCTATGTACCTTTGTGACTACTAAATTACTGTGCTATGCTGTCTTACACATAGTTTGAAGTAACGAATCCAGAGTGCCTAGTGCGAGTTTTCCACTGCCGCCGTCACAAGTAACCGCGTCGACGTAAACGCAGATTTATATAGGATCGGAACAGCGCCTCGGTCGGCCTAAAGATGACACTACTTGTGAGCCCATACAAATCTGCGTTTACGTCGACGGGATGACTTGTGACGGCTATTTTAAGAAAACTCGCACGAAATATGCTCACTTACAGAGTAGAGAAATTTCTCCCAAAGCAAATGCTTTGGGATGAATACATTTGGCAAAAATACAATGCACAGTAGGTCTAAAAAGGCCACTTTGGGAGAATCATAATGTGATCCGAATATGATTCATCATTGAAATGACAAAATGGTTACTTAGGTGCAATTCATATTATGATTCACGAATTATTATTTCGCAATTCACCTGTTTGACACTTTCCTATGAAGATTCTTAAAATGGTCCACAAATTGTGAATTGCTTTTGTGACAACAGAATCATAAAAAGTTAGTAGTAGGTCATTTTGTCATTTCAATGGCGTATCATATTCAGATTACGTTATGATTCTTCCAAAGTGGCCTTTTTAGACCACCTGATTAAGTAAGCAAATAATACCTGAAGTATGAGGCGTCACATGATGAGCAAGGAACAACTATGTATTTACTATATCGTATCGTATATTCGGTGCGAGAATATTTCTAAATGAATAAAAATTAATTATAAATTGTTATTACTGAAGTTCGAGTTCAACGTTTTGTAGCATATTTTTTCAGCTCGCTTCATGCCGAAAACAAATTTGGTAAAAAAAAAATAAGATTTATTTCAATTCATATACACTTAACTCATCGCGAAACAGATCAATAAAAAGTTAATAAAACAAATCTGCCAAAACAGCTCAAAGGAAGATGCACCGGCTTAACTACAAAAGAAAATTGACAGAAGGTTGGCTCCCATTATTTGACGGGAACATAGACGCATTCTTACGGGCATTTTGCTCTAAGCCTACAACTGCACCCTGTAGGTCTAAAACGGCCACTTTGTGAGAATCATAATGTGATCCGAATATGATTCAGGAATTATTCATATTTCGCAATTCACCTGTTTGACACTTTTCTATGAAAATTCCTAAAATGGTCCACAAAATATGAATTGCTTTTGTGACAAATAGCAGAACCATAAAAAGTTACATAGGGAATAACACCTACAATTATTGTAATCATTCGTGAATCATAAATATGAATTGCACTTAAGCGATCATTTTGTCATGTCGGTGATGAATCATATTCGGATCACATTATGATTCTCCCAAAGTGGCCTTTTTAGACCTACAGCTCAATTTGATCAAGTGCAGATTTATAAAAGTTCAAACGTCGTTGATTGACATTGCGTGTTACCATCACTGGCATTCAATCACAACCCGCCTCCAAAAAAGTATCAACACATTTTAAGTTTGACCGGCAACGAGGCAGATTATAAGATACCTTATAAACTTCGATAAAGTGGGTACTACAACACCTCTGCCTACTTGCACAGAGATCGCGTCTGTGTTAACGGCACCGTTGGTCTAGTGGTTACTGACTGTTACTAGGTATATCGGGTTCGATTCCCTCGTCAAAATAAACATTTTACTTCATAAGCATGAAAAAGTTTAACAGTGACACTTTATCTATTGACTGTAGTCATAGTACAAGTTTTGCTTAATTTTGAACTAAATATTGCAATAATTCTCGACCAAAATAAGAAGCCGCTCTTCTGTCACTTTTATATTTGCGCTTAAACTGCCCGGTCAACTTACGAAGTTCAGCAGTATTTTATTCTTACTACGACTTTGGACCGTATATTCACCGATTTCTCACATAAAGTACACATTTAAAATGTTAAATGTAGATAGATTCTTGTTTTGGATGTTGTAAGGGGAATGTATTGCTTGTAGTTCGTATTGTAACGAGCTTATTGTAAGACCGACTTGCTTGTATAGAATAGCTCAGTGCGTACATTCAATATTTATTGAAAGACTAGCTGTGCCCTGCGGTTTCACCCGCATAGATTTAGTTTCATCCTTATTGTCGCGGAATCCTAATATTTTTAATAAATAAAAGTAGCTTAAGTTACTCCTTGAAACATCAGCTACCTGCCAGTGAAAGTCCCGTTAAAATCGGTCCAGCCGTTTCAGAGATTACCTGGAACAAACAGACAGATAGACAGACGGACAGACAGACAGACAAGAGAAAAAAAATTAATCTTGGTTTTTCAGTGTCAGTAGCGTGTATACTTTCATATGCATTTAGTGAAAAGCTGTTATTTTGGAATTACAAACAGACACTTCAATTTTATTTATCTGTATAGATATTTCAATGTTTAGAAATACTAGACTACATGTTCAACCGACGATAAGGCTCCGAAATGAACTCTCCGACGTGGTTTTTCCAAACGAGTATAGCATGGGGTTCTTAGAGAAGGGGGTGAAGAGATATTTACAAGGTCGGCAACGCTCGTCTAATGCCCTTAGTATTGTATGTGACTATTGTATGTGGCTACCAGTAGTAACAACGACCAGTACTCTTTTATTTAAAGCTGAAGTCAGTCGATGCAGCCCAGGCTCCGTCTGTTTGTATATAAAAGACTAGCGGACATCACGCGGTTTCACCCGCGTAGTTCCCGTTCCCGTGGGAGTACGGAGATAAAATATAGCCTATATTAATCAGTGATATATGGACGGAGACAGAGTAATTAAATGACTACTGCGTATACAAGGTCCGCTCATAATTAATATTAAAGTAGGAATTAAACTAGCCTCAAAAAATAAATAAAATAAAAATATATTTATAACAAATATGTTATATATATTATAATTAATAAAAAAAATTTAATGAAACAAAATTACAATAAAAATTTAATTTAAATAAATTTTCTCACAAAATTAAAATTCCGAACTCAGAAGTTTTTAATACGCTCTACTTAAACCGATGATGGTAGGCCCTGTATTAGTTCTATTCACCGGTAATATACTGTTAGTTTTGCAAGCTTTCTTTCTATAGCTGTGATTAAATACATTTTCCAGGAAAATTCGGTAGCAGATAGTTGTATTTTGTGCAAGCAATTAAGTCGCATTTTAAATGCGATACCTTATCACTCCAATCGCGATGTACCGTGGTAAAATAAATCTGAATACGGAATTTATTATTTCAAGTCCGATTTACGCTGTTTTAAAATTATGTATTACTAGCTGTCACTCGCGGTTTCACCCGTGTAGACCTGATTCCATGTACGACTTTATAAAAAAATTGAGTTACTCCTTGTAGCATCAGATATCAGTCAGTGAAAGTCCCGTTGAATTCAGTCCAGCCGTGTCAGAGATTGGACGGAACAAACTATCAAAACTTTTTTTTTTGTACCTTAGTTACTTTCGTAATTAGTGAATTTGGAATTACAAACAGACACTTTAATTTTATTTATCTGTGTGTATTTATCCACCTGATTGTATATATTTTAATGCACCCTTGAGGGATACGATCATGTAGATTTGCATTGAATTGGTTATCTTTTTTAACCATTACACAGGTCTACAATGATTTTGGTGCCTTTTACTTTTTAAATGCTACGCGTAGAATTAATATACTATAGCTATACGCACCAATATTTTCAGGAAACTTGTGTAAATGATTATATAGATAGTGTAGTTTTATGCTCATTATTAAAGCTAATTAAGAGCTTTTGAACGAATTCTTTGTAATTTTCGGCCTTCTGAATTCCTAGATTTTTTAACAGCACTTGATTCAACCCTATGTGACTGATCACCTGATTTTTACTACGAAGCGACTGCGATCTGACCTTCGTAACCCCTTTTTCGAGGAAAATCGGGAATCTGGGTTAAACCAGTTGTCAGACTTTCTTAGGCCTCTGACTGACCTGTAACGATTGCCAAAGATGTTAAATTGGCAACCGGGACCGACGGCTTAACGTGCTCTCCGAGGCACGGAGGGAACTCGGGCTGTCACCCATCCAACTACTGGCTAGGTGTATGGTTGCTTAACTTCGCTGATCGAATCATATGCGCAATAGCAACTGTGCCACGAGCTCCTCTAAGAGCTCATTTAAGTACGAATAAACATCTCAAAATCTAGTTCACGATCACTTCAAGTGTGCGACTCTCAACAACATACGTGAAATAATATTGAGGAAAAAATGTTTGTAAACAAATAATATTTACTCGTCGGAATAATATTTATCAGGCTCTTTACCTATAAAGACTCGTATTGAAAGAAATTGGATTTACCGGTTCTTATTTCAGTACTAGCTGTGCCATGCGGTTTCACCCGCGTTGACTTTATTTCACGAGCGGCCTATTTTGCAAAAAACTTTAAAAAAAAACTTCTTGTAAGACCTGCCTGTGAACGCCGTATTAAAATTGGTTCAGCTGTTTCAGAAATTAGCCGGACCGAACAGACAGAGAAAAAATGATATTTTTTTTTTAATGTAAGTACCGTATCAACTTTCATATTCATTTGGTGAAAAGCTGCTGATTTGGAATGACATATACACACTTCAATTTTATGTATAAAAATCTGTATTTTATTTTATTTATTTATTTATTTATTTATTTATTTATTTATAGTTAATTATAACGGAGATACCAATTACAATAATTAACTTAGACATTTTAAAACTATAATCTTATTCCTTATTAAAATACACACTTATAAAATAGTGGACACTCTCGCATACTTAACCTCACAGAATCTCAAACATTCAAACAAAATATAGTTCCATGCATCCGCAAACAGATCACATTCAGGGCTGGTATCTAGGAGGGCATTGAGCATAGTCAGGGTATGGCACACCGGAGACTGCGCCCTGGCTACAGTTCGGCAGGTCGGCTGCACGAACAATCGGTGCCGGCTGCTGGGTCGGTGTCGCAGGTGTTTATATTTTCGTTAAGGCAAATCTTTATTATTAAGAGGAGCAAATTATACGTAAACAGATCCACACAATACGTCCAAAATCTTAACAGACGTTGTTAGCGCGAATATGCGAACTAATAAAAAATTCAAACAGCTAATTTTCTTCGTTTTTAGCTCGATTTCAAAGTCCATTCTCGTTCATTCGTTCGTTCACAGAGACATAATGCAGATAGCGTGTTCATTGAACTGCCCGCAAGGTGAATGATCAATACGCGAATGAACATTTTCATACAACTCCCAGTGAAAATTGTGAACCTTTGTCAAGTTTTACATAAAGCGTTTGTCTGTAAGGGACTTAATTGATTAAAGAGCTGAATAATTGATTACATTTGCCGTATTTTCGCCATTTGAGAGAGGTTAGGTTTGGGGTAAGCAGAGATGTAGACGTTTTTTACCTGGACACCTGAGGGCCTAGTGCTAGTTGTTCACTGCCGCCGTCACAAGTCACCGAGTCGACGTAAACGCAGATTTATATAGGATCGGAACAGCGCCTCTGTCGGCTTAAGATTACACTATAGTGAGCCCATACAAATCGGCGTTTACGTCAACGCGATGACCTGTGACGGCGATTTTAAGAAAACTCGCACTAGGCCCTCTGAATATACGTGTGTCTAGTTTTTTTTCATTTCGTTAACTGGGGCTTACCAGAGCGTATTAAGAACATCTGAGAATTGACGTAAAATTTTTTTAACGAGAAATATAACGTTAAAGTTAAGTTCTTATTTATTAATACGCGCTGAAAAATCGATCATAGTTTGACCCCGAACACGTTGTATAAACTGTAAGTTGTCGTTTATTGATATCTAAAAATTCTACCTACTTAACTAATCTATTTCATCAGTTTGTGGATACGCATATAACTAAAGCTTCTATACATTAGTAGAACACATAGTATATTCTATTTGCTAGTGGTTAAGGTACTAAATTGCTTGTTGGTAAGTGGTACAATCACGAACAGTCACATACAAACAATGTACAATATAACCAGATTTGTTAAATCTTTGTACAGTAAAAAGCTTAAGTTTACTTTTAATCGTCATTACGAGTATGTCAGTACCCCAAGAATAGTATTTAGATACGTTCGTCCCTCGCAGTTGCGTTTTGCACTTTTTTTGTATGGAGACGTAAAACTGCCCACAGTCGCGGGTAGGAGCGCTTTAACGTCCCCATACAAAGTGAGGAAAATACGCAATATGATGTAGTCAACGTTAAAACATACATACATACGCTCACGCCTGTATTCCCCGAAGGGATATGATTAAGTGCCAAAGTGACAGAGGGTGAGTCCATCGCCGTCTCAGGCACTAAACATACGTCTTTGAATTACTTCTCAGATATATGCAGGTTTCCTCACGATGTTTTCCTTCACCGTAAAGCACGTGGTGTGAAATCACAGTACATAAGTTTTTTTTTGGAAAAACTCATAGGTACAGGCCCCGCTGGGATTTGAACTTGCGTCTTTTGCGTAGCAGGCGACTGCTCTAATCCCGAGGCCACCACGGCTCTCTAACAAACGTTAAAACATGTTAAAACCTTGGGGCACTGTTGCTTAGCTTTATATAAACAAATCAAAGGCCTAAAGGTACTTGATTGGCGACCGCGTACCGGCAGGCGCAGTGTGGGTAGGCCCCCAACGAGGTGGACCGATGGTGTTGAGGATCGCGGGAACCCGCTGGATGTGGGAGGCATTATACCGGGCGTCGTGGAGATCGTTGGGGGAGGCCTATGCCAGTGGGCGTCTGTCGGGTAAAATGATGATGATGACCAAACCAATGAAATTTTGTAAAATTCTCATGTGAATTTGGCTGTGACTGTACAAGGTAAGGTATGGTGGTGATATTTCAAGATATTTATGAGAGAGGCGGCCAGCCCGGTCCCAAGCTTCACATACAGGTGCTTTCAAAATTACTGAGAATTCTCACCTGTTGACTTAAAAGTGTGAGTGCTGGGTTGTAGATACAGGAAGAATATATTATTAATTCACTAACTTACTTAACCAGAACCATACCCTTTCACTGAATAATATTAATTAATAAAAACAAATCTTCCTCTCAAAGGTGTGCAAATTTCAAATATTTTATTCCAACCTTCATACATAGATATGCTCATGTCTGTTTTCCTCGAAAGGGTAGGCAGAGGTGTTGTGAAGTGCCCACGTGACAGAGAGTGAGTCTATTTGCCTCGTTTCCATAGCATGTTCACCCTACGGCCACCACGGCTTGATCCAACCTTCATCATGTTTTTATTTGATTGGCTTTTTCTTAGTCATTATTGCATATAATAAATAGTCGGTAGGGGGCGTCCAAGGAAGAACTACCATGACCAAATTAACAATCTATTGTAACCGAAAGAAGTGTATCAGGAGACTCGTGAATAACTCAAAACTCAATAATGTCTTTTGAAAATATTTTGACAAAGTATGACATGATTAAACACGCTACAGTCAGGACGAAGCGAAAAGTATGTAAGGACCGTAGTATGTGGCAGAGATCACTGCTTACTAAAATTATTAATCTGGTTCAACCAGTTGACAGACTTTCTTAGGCCTCCGACTGACCTGTAACGATTGCCAAAGATGTTAAATTGACGGCTCAACGTGCTCTCCGAACCACAGAGGGGACTCGGGCGGGACTCATTCAACCACTTGGACTAAGGTTGCTTAACTTCGCTGATGAATGAGCTATTATGCCACGAGCTCTTATATTGATTAAGACCAAAAAAAGTCAAAAGGTACAGACAACATAAAAAAACTAAAGAACAATGCTACCCAAAATGCACATGGCCTATAATGTAGCATGAATAAAATAGTGAAACAGAACAAGGTGTTGTTCCACGCCGATGCTGCAAGTTTAAAAGTAAAATTTAAAATTTACTCTCAAAGCATGTAGACGTCACATTTGCTCAGGGCAGACAGGTGCTCACATAACTTGGGTGCTTTGGGGTTGGTCCAAATCACAAGAAAAAACAGGAGTATGATAACATTATTAGTCATCTCAAGGTACACATTTAAGTCTAAGTAATTTTTTATTTTATTTTAAGGCGTAACCGAATTTAATGAGTCGCGGAGGGTTTAAGTAGTCACCTGATACTCGTACTACTCAAGTTTGACTCCCAACGGCCTGTACTAATTAATTCTTCTAAAAACGTATGTGCAGTGATTTCACACCTCGAGCTTCACGATGAACGAAAGCATCATGAACCTGCATGTCTGAGAAGTAATTCAAGTATGTATAGTGCCTGAAACGGTGATAGACTCACCATTCCATCACATTGGCCCTTAATCATCTTCGGTGAAAAGTGGGTGTTGTTATTACAACACCTCTGCTTACCCCTTCGGGGAATACAGGCGTGAGCATATGTAGGAATGTATATAATTGTGTGTATATGTTTAAAAGTGTGTATTTAAAATTGAAATTTGAATCTTACTGCCATGCAGACATATGCTCACGCCTGTATTCCCCGAAGGGGTAGGCAGAGGTGTTGTAATAACAACACCCACTTTTCGCCGAAGATGATTAAGTGCCAACGTGACAGAATGTAAGTCTATCACCGTCTCATGCCATCATCTTAATTCTCAGATATAAATGCAGCTTTCCTCACGATGTTTTTCTTCATCGTAAAGCATGTGGTGTGTGAAATCACTGTACGTAAGTCTTTAGAAAAACTCATTGGTACGGCCCCGCTGGGAGTCGAACGTCGCTTGCGTTGCAGGCGACTGCTCTAACCACCCAAAGCCACCACGGCTCTTTAAAAAGTTGGTATTCGAAATTGAAATTTGAACCTTACGGCCATGCAAGTGAAACAGCAAGCTATTCGTTGATAAGGGTTTTGCTTCAGGTTATGCTTTAAGCCCTACAGAGCTGTCGTAGCAACTCCCCAGAGGACATCTTATTTAAGCTCAAGCGAGCGTTATGTCTGCAGGATTTCTCAGCTATTTTCCGTCCAATATCAAATTTCACATGCTAATAGTAAATCACTTAAGTATCTGAGAGGTTGCTTTGATCGTGAGGCAATTAATTATAAAGACAAGCTGTCGGATGTTTTGAAAATATTAGTTTTTACTTTGTATCTAAACAGATATTAATTCTGAAGTTGGTTCCCAATACTTATAGCCTTCTAGCAAGCAAATGATTTAAGATATTGTATTTTACTAGTGTGTAGGTTGAGACCAACTTCAGGCACTAAAAAGGTATTTTTAATTAGATAAAAAAGAATTCCTAGTAAATACAAAAAATATATGGACTGTTTGATGACACGTCGCAGAAAAACATAATGAACGAAATTAGAAACCAGAGGGCCATCATCAGTTTAAGCAGAGCTTATTAAAAACTTCTCAGATTTGACATTTCGCTTTGTATATGAATGAGTTAAGGCATTTTCGAAAATCCTCCTTTCTTGGAATAAAAATATAATACTACGAAAACATAAAGAGGTACTCGTCGCAAAGTTGCTATTGCGCATATGATTCGATCCGCGAAGTTAAGCAACCATACGCCTAGCCAGTAGTTGGATGGGTGACCGCCCGAGTTCCCTCCGTGCCTCGGAGAGCACGTTAGGGCGTCGGTCCCGGTTGCCAATTTAACATATTTGGCAATCGTTACAGGTCAGTCAGAGGCCTAAGAAAGTCTGACAACTGGTTTAACCCAGATTGCCGATTTTCGTCGAAAAAGGGGTTACGAAGGTCAGATGGCAGTCGCTTCGTATAAAAATCAGGTGATCAGCCACATCGGGTTGAATCAAGTGTCGACCCCAAACACATGGGATAAGGCCAGGGAGATGATGACTAACGAAAACATAATACACAAGTATAAAGCTGTATAAAAATCATTCAAGTTGTTTGTTACGCCTGTAGCAGCGAATAAATGATATAAATATTTTATTCCGAAAATCTCTTTACTTATTAATAATCCGTTGCCTAGCAACCAACAGTCTTAGATTCACTAAAGAGAAAAGTAAATAGGTGGGGATGAGCATGATCACTCGCTCTCCCCACACGCCTATGGGATAACATCTAAGTCATTACGGTTTATTTTCTTGTTTACTGGCCATTCTTCCCTTGGAATTGGCTATTTTTTCAGGATTTTCCTGAACTATCCCGGTTTGATTACGTTGTTTCTTATATTTCCTGCCGATTGTTCAACTTCGGTGTGCGAGTATTAACGCTTTGTTATATCAAAGATACTGTTATATAATTTTATTATCGTTGTATTGGTATGTGTTTTGAATTTCGTCCAAAAAGGTAAAGATCCGAACCCGGGACTACAATCACGCTGCGTTGCCTGTCTGTCATACTTTGATATGAACTATTTTATTTATTTACTAGCTGTGCCCCGCGGTTTCACCCGCGTAGATTTAGTTTAAATTTAAATAAAAGTAGCCTAAGTTACTCCTTGAAATATCAGCTACCTACCAGTGAAAGTCCCGTTAAAATCCGTCTAGCCGTTTCAGAGATTACTTGGAACAAACAGACAGAAAGAGAGACGGAGAAAAATTTTAAAGCTTGGTTTTTTAGTGTCAGTATCGTGTATACTTTCATATGCATTTAGTGAAAAGCTGTTATTTTGGAATTACAAACAGACACTTCAATTTTATTTATCTGTATAGATATAGATGTATAGATTTATTAGAAGTAATATTAACAAGTGAATCATTTTAACATATCCAGCAGCACAAAATAAACTTGAAGAAGTTTTTCCATGTACCGCCCGATTCAAGGAGATCTCAGCAATCTTATAACAGTAACAATAGGGTAGTTCTATTAAATTGCGACACCTATACAGGTTGTTTGTTTTATGTTATTAACTAATGCAGATATGGAATTGAAATGTAAGGCACTGATAATGCTCTAGTATACAAAAAACCATTACAATAATTTGGAAAGTAGTTTATAATTTACATAAAAAGGTTTGAAAAATAGGGCAAAATTTTATTTTAATGTAATTATTTTTTTATTTTTTATACTTATGTGAATAACACCTGTTATTCACTTCCAGCTTACCATCGTCGGTTTAAGCCGAGCGTATTAAGAACTTATTACTTTTCACGTTTCATTTTGTAATACAAAAAATAATTAAATTTTATGAACTCGGCGAACAAGCCGTTTGAAGAGCCGTCAAGAAATTTAAAATACACTTGATTTTGGATGGCACTTTCGATAGTTTCTATATGCATGGCAAATAATAACAAGTCCTCTTGCTAAATAACAAGTAACAGTCCCTACGCCTATATACAATTCTCTGTCCTTGTGACAATCCTTCCTCACCATTGTTGAAGAAACCAATGCTCCGTTCCCACGGGAAATTCAAATTTTTCACAGAGATTTATAATGATCCGTACATTTTACTATAGGAAAATGTACACAAATATACCTTAAGCCGGAAGATATATTTAGATATAAGAGTATATATTACCTTTATATTAAATACTCAGTTGAACCGATTTGAAAAAAAAACTTCATTAAAATCACACATCTGTACAGGGCCTGCTATCATCATTATAGCAGAGACGTTTAACTAACTTAAAAAGAAAAAATGTTGACGTTTTCTCAAAAAGCTAGTAGAACAAAAAGGAACCAAAAGAAATAAATCGAACCGGTGAACGTCAGTCTCAAACCGGGGTACTCTAGTTTCGTTATCACCTCGTAAGCTGACAGCCTCACCTCTGAGCTATCATAACTTAACAGTTGTCGGCGAAATTTATTGTCGTATTGTATTTATATTTTATGAGTTTTTCAGTGCATGAAAACATGGCCAAAACGATGTTTTCTGAAAGTGAAACCTAGCCCCCAAGCCTAAAGATACAAAATTTCATGAAAATCGTTGCAGCCGTTCCTGAGATCCAGATTCTATATATATATACAAGAATTGCTCGTTTAAAGGTATAAGATAAGATAAGATGAAATAATTGTTTTCAAAACCTTTTTGTTACCAGTACCTACTGGCCGATCAATCAAAAAACCTTTCTAAGACAAAAAGCATTTGGTCTGAAATGGCTCTGTGGCGCCAAAATGGACATACCGAAATGTAGCCTAAGAAATTAGGCTAATGGTTTTTACTAAGAAAGGGGCTGATTGTGACATAATAAGAAAAAGTAGGGCGGTCTGAGGTTAATTAAAAATGTACAAGTAAAGGAGTTTGCTTCTTATTATACATCCATTGTACCTCGCTTGTCTGTCTGGCTGTTCTTTCGGCCTATTCTCCAAAACTAGCACCGCTCACCCATCGATTCAATTTCAAAGAGATATTTTACTGGCAAATGGTTTGTGAAGTAAACATTTTTTTTTTCTAAGAATTAAAAGCCATAAAATTATGCGGTTAGAACCGGACGGCAAAGTTAGTATCGAAATATTACGTAAAAACGTGAATCGCTATTAACTCTTTCACGTAACACATTATGCATTCACATCACGAATGTCTCGTAAAAATTGGTATTACTTCTCACTTAGTGGGTACTTAAAATTCAAGAGATGTAGTGTTCTTGCATAGGGGTAGCAATTACAGGACCGGTGTGTGCGTAGTCTTTAGAGTTCAGAATAATAGCATTTTATTTCATTCAAGGCAATTTTGTTAGAAGAAAATTTTTACTGTTATATTTTAAGCACTAGCTGTGCCCCGCGGTTTCACCCGCGTAGATTTAGTTTCTTCCTTATTGTCGCGGAACCCTAATATTTTTAATAAATAAAAGTAGCCTAAGTTACTCCTTGAAACATCAGCTACCTACCAGTGAAAGTCCCGTTAAAATCCGTCGAGCCGTTTCAGAGATTACCCGGAACAGACAGAGAAAATTTTTAAACTTGGTTTTTTATTGTCAGTATCGTGTATACTTTCATATGCATTACGTGAAAAGTTGTTATTTTGGGATTGCAAACAGACACTTCAATTTTATTTATCTGTATAGATTATAAGCATTAATGCCTTACGTCTTAACACCTTCGCATACGGTTCTCAATATGGCCTACTTTTCATCAAAGGTGCCACTAATTTTGATGTTGAACTTAGAATCTTTGGCAATCGTTACAAGCCAATTACCGATTTTCCTCATGGTTCAAAGTTGCGAAGGTCAGATGGCAGTCGCTATGTTTAAAATCAAGTGAGTAACGAGTTGTATCAAGTGGTGACCCTAACTTTGCAACCCCTTTTACGAAGAAAATCGGTAATCTGGGTTAAACCAGTTGTCAAACTCTCATAGGCCTCCGACCGTCCTGTAACGATTGAACAAAGATGTTAGGTAATTTGGCAACTGTGACAGACGGCTTAACGTGCTCTCCTAGGCACGGAGGGAACTCGAGCGAAAATAAAAATGTAGTAGGAAATCAAAAATGATTTACAATTTAACTGTTTTACGTTAAACAGTAAACAATCCTTATTCACCAACAAAGCCTTATTATATTTACATGACCTTCCAAAAAGGCTGTTATCCTGTCCCTGCCTTATTCCACCGCCAAGATTTTTAATTAAAATAGTTTTCAAAGGACCACCAAGTACGGGAAGTACTTGAACAACTTTCAAAACTTGCACAAGAATAAACAAAGTAAAGATTAATTACTTGCTAAATTGTTTTTGTACGTATATTCAGTATGAATAAATTATTAACAATAGATTTTACCGTCAACATTCACTTTATAATTTATGGTACGTCTCATAAGAGTCGAATGGTGTAACAACTTCAATTTTACAACAAAAAATATTTAAGTTTCACGAGGTCCTGTCGCGTTATTCACCAAGGTTTCTTAGCGTCGCACTCGTCACCCAGAGTCGGTGTTAAAGATACGTAACTGAACCTTATCCTCTATGTACTATGTATCAATTTCTTATGATTGAAACCAACGCTCGTCGCTCGTTAAAATTCGGTCGGTCGAGCAAAGCTAAGTCAGAAAGTTATTTACTTACTTATTACAGCAAGAAATTCCTCTTTTTCATCTGTAATTTCTCAGTAGCAGTTGGATTTCGGATAAGTGTTCGTCTAAGTGCCAATAGACACGCCTGATATTACATCGTACTTTGAACATAATTAGCGAAATGTGGGTGTACTATAAATACATTACACCACTCTACCACTTCGGGGAATACCATGTTACCGGAGTGCCTAGTGCGAGTTTTTCACTGCCGCCGTCGCAAGTCACCGCCTCAAAGTTAACGCAGATTTGTATGGATTCGAAGCAGGGCCTCTGTCGGCCTAAACATGACACTATTGTGAGCCCATACAAATCTGCGTTTACGTCGACGCGATGACTTGTGGCAGCCATTTTAAGAAAACTCGCACTAGGCTCTCTGGTAACAGTTACTCTTCATCTCCCTAACCTCAACCCATGTACATATTGAGGTCAGTACTTGCTGGTAACATTTATAATCCTATACAATTAACAAGTATTTTTCTGTCCTTCTGACGATTTGAAAGTACTTTGTAAGAAATGTAATCAAATAAAGACATTTTAAATTTGGAATTCTGTGTGGTTAGTTTTATACAAAGCGACTGCCATCCGACCTACGCAATTGATAATCTAGGTTAAACCAATAAATTGGTTAATTGGTATTTCAAGGATGTATTTCATTCTAAAGGAACAGATAAATAAAATAGATTGTTAAACAATCGAATTGTTTCTAGTCACTTGCGAATGGCGGTTAGTTTCCTGTCGACATTCTTACTCTATTTGTAAGAACTCCACTAATTGGCTGTGGGGGGCGAGTCTTTGTTCTGGTATATTCTGGATAAACAATTATTGAGAAATACTTGGCTTATTACGCTAAATGTTTCCACTGTACTAAGTGTATCGTTCGAAGAATATAAATAGCAGTCCGCTTTTACCAAAGACTAGCAGACGTCACGCGGTTTCACCCGCGTAGTTCCACTTCTAGTGGGAGTACGGAGATAAAATATAGCCTATATTAATCAGTGATAATGTAGCATTAAAATGGTGAAATCATTTTTAATCGAATCATTATTTTTCGAGCAAATTCGTTACAAACATTCTTACATACAAATATTTCCTCAATAATATTAGTATAGAAATATAGATTTCATTCATGTTAGGCTGCCCGTCCATAGGAGTGGAGCGACGTGGTGGAACGGTGAGCGAGGTAGTGATCTACTAAAAAAATTGCACAGATTAATTATTACCTACCTACACGTCCAGTTTGTCTTGGGGTAAAAAATAAAAACACGATGACAAAGCGGCATTATCACTAAATTAATCAACTTTAATAGCAATAAGGAAGATTCTATTTAAAAAAAAACATATAAATCCCCAGTGATTTTTTAAGTATCTGACGTCACAAGGCTTAATTCGGTACTCGGAGCTTAATACGTCTGTTATCGCTGTGGACTTAACAAGAAAACTATGGACACTAATATCAGTGCTCATATCAGTTTAACTATGGACACTAATATCAGTGCTCATATCAGTTTAACTATGGACACTAATATCAGTGCTCATATCAGTTTAACTATGGACACTAATATCAGTGCTCATATCAGTTTAACTATGGACACTAATATCAGTGCTCATATCAGTTTAACTATGGACACTAATATCAGTGCTCATATCAGTTTAACTATGGACACTAATATCAGTGCTCATATCAGTTTAACTATGGACACTAATATCAGTGCTCATATCAGTTTAACTATGGACACTAATATCAGTGCTCATATCAGTTTAACTATGGACACTAATATCAGTGCTCATATCAGTTTAACTATGGACACTAATATCAGTGCTCATATCAGTTTAACTATGGACACTAATATCAGTGCTCATATCAGTTTAACTATGGACACTAATATCAGTGCTCATATCAGTTTAACTATGGACACTAATATCAGTGCTCATATCAGTTTAACTATGGACACTAATATCAGTGCTCATATCAGTTTAACTATGGACACTAATATCAGTGCTCATATCAGTTTAACTATGGACACTAATATCAGTGCTCATATCAGTTTAACTATGGACACTAATATCAGTGCTCATATCAGTTTAACTACACGAACTGTAGGAACTTTTAGCGTCACGGAATCAAATTCCCGAGCAAAGATGAACATTGAATTTCACCGTATTTTTTCAAGTAATTAAGATCATTCTTTCACCGTAGCACTTTACAATAATATAAAGTTTCATTGCATTTGATTTTACTGGAAACTTCCTCATTGTATTTTAAAAGACCAAAGGCCTCAAACAAAAGAAGATGCGAACATATTATAATTATATGCCTACACCTGTATGCTCCAGAAGCATACGCGTAGCGCTTGCGACCACGAGCAGAATAACATAACATTATTACAAATACTAAAAACCCGAATGCATATTACGATTCTATTCCAACAGTGATAAGGTACATTATTCTATTTTCCTCAAAACGTTAACACTATCTCGAGTCGTCACTTGGGCCAGTGAGGAAACTGAAGGAAATGTACACGATTGACCTGAGGGCAATTTTTCGCACTATTTCACCTGTCCGCAACAACGCTCGCCCGTTTTTACCCCATCTACCGAGGGATAAGGGATGCTTGAAGTGGCTGGGAAGGCTTCCTATATTATTTCATGCTTTTATATAAAATTAGGACGTTTTAGTTTGATCTTAGTGGCACTTTTTTAAACGAAAATTTTTTTTTTCTTCAAATTTACGAATTGCACATGAAATAATATACTGTTTGCACAACAAATTAACCAGAATCTAAAAAATTATACTCACAACAAGTTGCCATAGTTTGTAGCAGATCCAACTAGAATGGCTTCGGTAAGAATGCTCATAAGCCTTAACATTCGGTTATTTAATGCCCACGAAAACAAATGAATGCTAAAATAATTAAATTTTTAAGTATATGGTTTTGCTGTGCAATTAATAATTTTGAAATTAATTAGGTTTATTTATTGACACATATATTGAATACATTCCTTTTTATTAACATGGGGTCCATATATATGATCACGCCGGTATTCCCCATAGAGGTAAGCAGAGGTGTGCATAATATAGTTTATCCACATTTTAACCAGTGATTTATGTCCCATGTAACAGAAGGTAAGCCTATTGCGATTAACCGGTTACTTAGTCAGACTTCGGGCTACTAGGTAAAACCAAATAACACTACCTAGTCCGGGGACGAACCCAGAACCCTCGTGTTCCGCAGTGGTACATGCGACCACTAGACCAACGACGCATCCCCCTTATTACAAAATATGGTTTTAACCAAGATTAGATCTGAGACGGACTAAAACAGTGACCATACCTTTTGAAATCCGTATCACAAAATGATATGGAACTACTTTTAGACCATGGATAATACATTAGTTTTATTAAGTTACTAAATCCTCCTAGACTATGAAATGACGTCATCCGTGTATAATCAATTTTCGAGTCAAAACATAGCCTTTACAAACTACCTTTATACTTACCTATTTTACCAGAATTCGTTCAGTAGCTTAAGGCAACGTAGCAGACGGAGGCACTTGTAAGCTTTCAGCACAATTTGAGCCGCGTCGGATAATTCTTTTAAAAATACGAGACAATTTCTGCAATAGCACTTCCATTGTTTTCGTCCATCTGTGGACCTTTGAGATACTGTAATATTTTCTTAGCAGAGGCCACTTCCAGTGCACTGCTAATAACAGAAAGATCTATCTGAGTGTTCTCAATGTGGGTCATATATCTGTAGTTCTAGTTCTTTGTTTATTGAATCGCTATTTGCTTCGTGACTTAGCAATTGATTATTAGTACGATGTAATTAACACGTAGCACAATTATACAAATTGTTTCAACATATCTATTTAACTGAGCTGATACTTCAGCCTACAGATTATTTTGATTTAAGTAAATAAATAAAGTACCTAATAATTTATATGCATAATTTATAATTAAAGAATGTGAATATATTTCCCGATATATTTAAAAATGTTAAATATTTTTAGTACATCAGTATAACGTCTTTACGGAGGAGCTCGTGGCACAGTTGCTCTTGCGCATATCATTTGATCTGTGAAGTTTAGCAACCCTAGTTGGATGCGTGATTGCCCGAGCTCCGTCCGTGCCTCGGTGGGCACGCTATGTTGTCGGTCCCGGTTGCCAATTTAACATCTTTGGCAATGGTTACATGTCAGTTGGAGACCTAAGAGAGACAGCTGGTTCAACACAGATTACTGATCCTCTTAAAAGGGGCTACGAAGGTCAGATGGCAGTCGCTTCGTATAAGAATCAGGTGATCAGGCACATCGGGTTGAATAAAGTGCTGACCCCAACAATGTATGGAATAAGGCCAGGGAGATGATGATATCAGTATTACGTTTATGAGAAAGGAAATGCAAGGCTTAGCTTTTCAAATATTCTTTTTCCTCATACAAAAGTGTTTTCAAAACCCAAATTGTCTGGCAAGTGTTTGCGACGTACGTGAAATTGACTTAGGGAAATTATTAATGTGGAGATATTGTTCCTCCGCCTAAAGCCTCAAGCATTATGTGAAGCGATGAATAATAGATACTATGTAAATGGGAAATATTGAGGGATTAAGGTTTAGCTAAGCAGAGTCAGAATTTGTTAGTCAGAAAGTTTGCAATAAGAATAGCTAATGGGAAGGTACATTTAGCCCAATTCACACGAAACAAATCATTGAAATATCTTGAACTTGAATTGTAGGCGGAAGATATCCACCTACAGTTTTGCCTGCGTGACAGTTAATTTCAAATACAAACTATTATCCCTTATCTATCCCTTTAGGGGCTGAATTCCAAAAATAATTCGTTAGTGGATGCATTCATCATATGAGGAATACGTGTGCAAATTTTTCAATTTTCTAGCCCCACAAGTTTGGCCTGTACACATCACTTTTGCCTTTTATATTCTCGTATATACATAGGTATAGTAGGATCTTTTATCATAGTTAATTTGTAATAAAATGTGGAAGTATTCGGTGTGTAAGCTCTGGTTAATTTGATGTGCAATCAATAAATTTCCAATAATAATATTTTGACTTAGAGTATTTTGCCGCTATCAGTAAATTTTGCTGCTCTGCAGTGCAATTAGTAAGTTCTGCTGTGCAAACAGTAATATTGATATTAAACCGTATTATTTATAGATTTTATTTACTTTTAAAGACTACCCTATTAAAATATGGTTTCGTTATACATTTTTCAATCTGATATACGTGTAATTATATTCCCATTATTTAAAGCGAGGAAAATCGTTATGGAATGGTAATTAAGGGTGTTTGTGACCATTTCACGTAACAGTAATTAGTGAATTTATTGATTTTACCGGCAATGTCAGGTGGGGAATGTTTTGTTATTCAATATACGTATTATTACCGACGATTTGTCGTTTACACATAAAATTGGCTACATTGTTATTCAATTAGAGATATCCCTATCCTTCCTACTAATATTGTAAACGCGAAAGTATATATTGATGTATGTTTCATTAAACTTTATAATAATACAATTCAAATATCCGAATAACATTTATACTTAAACTATATATAAAGCTGAGTTTGTGCGTTTGCTTAAACGCGATAATTTTTGGAATTGGCCTGGTTTGAAAATGCTTTTCTTTTTAGATAGCCCATGTATCGAAGAAGGCTATTAGGCTATATATCATTATGCTAAGACTAATAGCAGGTTAAAGATAGCTTTAGCCCATAGTAACTATTCCACGGGGATGAAATCGCGGGCAGAAGCTAGTAATTATAAAGTTATTGTGTGAATAGTCTAAAATATGAAGATAAGTCAAATCCTGAAGAAGAAGCAGCAGAAGCAGTAGAAGTAGGGGCATGTGCTCTGTGTGATATGAACTGTTAATTTGGAATTACAAACAGACACTTCAATTTTATATATCTGTATAGATATAGATAGATGGTAACCATCGAGGTAATGATGAAATTATTCAATATTATTAACCTCATAAATCGAGGAGTTATATAAATTAATTAGACCGATATAATTTATCATGACGACTCAGAATGGGCAGGGCTACATCCATTAATGTTCGGTTAACCATCTCATTAGTGCACGTTAGATTCGGAATTATGCGTGCGACATTGACTTACTTTGACGAGATGCAAGAAGTGGCTTAGAAGAATATAATTTAAATTAACATACGGAGAATATTAAAACACGCCTATATTCCGGCAAAGAGTAGGCGGAAGTTTACTTATTGTATACCATTTAATTACGTTTAAGTGCCAAAGTGTCACTCTAGAAGAATTCATTATCACCTTTCCCTACCCGGAGATTGAACCTCGAGTTCAGCAATATCATACGCGACTACTAGACCAACGAGTTAACCTCTGACCAACGGAAAAATGAAGATAACAATACAATTTTTATAAATTAATCAGTAGAGTAAATAACACAATGAACTAATTAAAAAACGGTTTAATAAAAGTTTTTAAGAAAACAAGCTTTGTATTCTCCTCAGCAAGCCCTTTCATGTCATAATCATACTATCGTAGTTCATTAAAATAACTAGTCCGCCATCTTGGATGATCCACCATTTTGAATTTGGAATGACAATATATCAAATTTCACTTCAATAGGTAACTGATTTAAAATACCACCCTAATACATACATTGTAAGTTTGTAAAAATCTGTAAGTGATTTTATTGCAATAAATAACCCAGTACCTTTTGAAAATAAGGTTGAATTTTGCCATCCAAATAGTAATTTGTCGCAGTAAAATCGTAGGTGGCTCATCCATCAATCCTAGATGGGTGTTCAGCTCAATGATAGTGGAATGCTATTACGTGGGCGTCCTTAGTTACAAGGTATTATAACCTATTTATACGATGATTAATTGACGTTTCACCGTATCCAGTGAATATCTGTCTACCGTGATTACACTATTCCTTGTGTGATATTTACTTAGTGATTTTCGTGGTTCTACTTATTTTGGGTATTAACTGCAATTTTGGGTATTAAAATAATTGTTGATCGATACATTCAGTAATAGGGAAAAATCACATGTACTTACATTGCGAATGAAAAGGTTTACATACTTTATGGAATGGAATAAAATCTATACTTATCTATAGATGTTTCACTAAATGCATACGTACCTAATGCGTATATACGGTACTTAAATAAATAATATTTGCCAGTCTATTCGTCTGCCTGTCTATTTGTTTGTTCAAAACTATTCACCGAAACGGCTGGAACAATTTTCACTGACAGATAGTTACAAGGAGTTACTTAGGCTACGTTCAGTTTAAAAAATTTGGCTTCCGCGGGTCACCCATGAAATTTAATCAATTCAAATTTAATTTTAACCGCGGACGGACTTTAACATCAAATTTAACCACGGGGCACACGTAGTAATATAATAAAAATTAAATATACCTTTAAGTATAATGGTGTACTCATTATTTTTACAACGCCGAAAAAGCAGGTAAACTCATTCTTATTTCAAGTGACAAGGATTTGAGGGCTCACGCAAATTTAAAAAATAAATAAAAGTAAAGCCTTGGAACTTCAAATAATTCAATCACTTGCTTCAAAGTTCGTCCCTTTAAGTTGCTCCGGACTTAATAAAATGTAAACGAAGCAAAGTTTTTTTCTCAGTACATTGACAATAACTTCCTGCAGGTTTTTGTAAGGAGCAGGCTTTTTGTAATATCACGCCAGTTGGCGAGCATTTTGGAAACATGAACTTTTGATTAAATGAAACTTTGTCGATGTTAGGAGTCTATTTAACGAAATTTTTTTGCCCATCAATTTTCGTAAAGTCATGTTTCCTTGTGCTTTATTTTTCTTTTACTAGTTGTTGCGTTTTTACAAGATTGCGTGCCCTTTATATGAGATACGTTTTTTTTTGCAAAATGAACAAACACGTTTTTTTTATTATTTTTACACTACTGTAGGCACTACGGTCTAATTAATTAATACCTAGAGAGAGTGGGTCTTTTGGAAGAGAAAGTTTCGAAAATCAAAACACCCGCTAAAGTTGAACGCCCGCTAAATTTCTAGCCTCCAAAACATTCAGCAGTCAGGTTCCAATATTGTAACAAACTAGTAAAATATTAGAACATAATATCCAACTCCATTTTTAAACGATTTCTACATAGAAAAAAAAATAAGGTGATGCAACCGTCCCTAAATATACAATGTTAAGTAAAAAAATTTGGCACACTTACAATGTGACTTTAATTCAAATCTTAGACTTGGCTATTAGCTTTAAGTTTGACATCGTCAGCTAAAATGCAAAGAAAAATTGTAATACATTTCTTAATTAAATTATACTTGTCACAATAAGTTTTGTCAGCAGACATTAACGATGTTTGCGAGAAAAAACCAACAAGACAATTAGAGGGGATCGCGAAATTAAAAATATTAGAGCAACCGTATTACCAAAGTATTTCTATGGAGCTGTATGTGCGACTATGATAATAATAAAAAATAATCTATACATCTATACAGATAAATAAAATTGAAGTGTCTGTTTGTAATTTCAAAATTACAGCTTTTCACTAAATGCATATGAAAGTATACACTCTACAGACACGAAAAACCAAGTTTAAAATTTTTTCTCTGTCTGTCTGTCTGTCTGTCTGTTTGTTCCGGGTAATCTCTGAAACGGCTGGACCGATTTTAACGGGACTTTCACTGACAGGTATCTGATGTTCCATGGAGTAACTTTGGCTGCTTTTATTTAAAAAAAACATTTAGGGTTCTGCGGGAATAAAACTAAATCTACGCGGGTGAAACCGCAGGGCACAGCTAGTAATTAATAAACTTTCATCATATTTTTCGCACAGATGATTGAAATACCTATGCTTGTAAAAACCTCTTCACACCCTTCTAGAAGAACCACATTGAGGACTCGCATGGTTAAACCACGACAGAGAGTAGATTTTACGCACTAAAGAATCATGGAACGGAAAACATATTCTACTTCTTTTTCTCTCATAATTTTTTAATGTGAATGAAAAGTAGAAGAGGGCCTTAATGAGGGACATGTCAGACTCATAATAATAATAATATTTTTTTAAAAAATAAGATAATGTTAAGTCAAAGACTTTCAATAGTTACAATGACGATCGAATACTTTCACTAGGAAAATATAAATAAAAAAAAAAAACTATTTGAAAAATGCGTTTTTACAAATGGAGGTACTACTGTTCCTGTTACTATTGATATTGAAGAATTTTAGATTATATATTTAAAAAAAAATTGTGGCACAACATCTCTATGCATATACCAGTGTTGTTCCAAGGCACCTTTAAGAGCCGGCCTTGGCATTCTGTATGCCTTCCCTGCCAGGTATCCATGTCTTAATTAGCGAAGATATCAAAAACTCTTTGTGTTGAATAAATTACGTGAAACAAAATTGCTAATTCATCCGAGACTGTTCAAAACCGCAATTAGAAATAAAGGCTGGCATGAACCATTTTAATTATTAATGCTAAACGAATTTGTTTTTCAATGTATCGCCTACGATGTCTTCATTTATTCTGAACTAGCTGTGGCCCGCGGTTTCACCCGCGTAGATTTAGTTTCTTCCTTATTGTCGCGGAACACTAACATTTTTAATAAATAAAAGTAGCCTAAGTTACTCCTTGAAACATCAGCTAACCTAACCTACCACTGAAATTCCCGTTAAAATCCGTCCAGCCGTTTCAGAGATTACCCGGAACAAACAGACAGACAGACTGACAGATAGACAGACAGACAGACAGAGAAAAAATTTATAACTTGTTTTTTTGTGTCAGTATCGTGTATACTTTCAGGTGCATTTAGTGAAAAATTGTTATTTTGGAATTACAAACAGACACTTCAATTTTATTTATCTGTATAGATGACGTGGGGACGGTGAAAGGTTAAAGTGCTTTTTAACACAATATTTAAAGGTCGCGTAACGACGGCTGCCTACACATTCGCAGATAATCGTCACATGTACATTCTATACATCTATACAGATAAATAAAATTGAAGTGTCTGTTTGTAATTCCAAAATAACAGCTTTTCACTAAATGCATATGAAAGTATACACGCTACTGACACAAAAAAAACAGGTTTTAAAACTTTTCTCTGTCTGTCTGTTTGTTTCGGGTAATCTCTGAAACGGCTGGACGGGTTTTAACGGGACTTTCACTGTCAGATAGCTGATGTTTCAAGGAGTAACTTTACTTATAAAAAATATTAGGGTTCCGCGACAATAAGGATGAAACTAAATCTACGCGGGTGAAACCGCGGGGCACAGCTAGTCTAATAAATAATTATTTCATGTAGTGATGGAAAATATTTCAAAAATATGAAAGTATCTAAAATTATTATGCGCTCATACACATGAACGAGATCGTATAAAAATTTAATACGACGAGGTTCTTTTCGCGAATTCATCCGCGAGGAATAATTACGTTGGACTGACGCTAACTATAACCTGTGATTGGTTTGGCGTGATGATATAAGATTGGCTTACAAGCGAACAAACAAGCAAACTCTCCAGCTTTATGTATTAGACGCCAAGAACGGTCTTAGGGTGCCTAAAAACATTACGTGAGTAAAAAGCTATACTAAGAACTTAAATTTAAAAGTTTAGTCAAGAAGTCCTGTTAACACAAATTGTATGCTTCGGATGAAACAAGAAACAAGAAAAAATGAAGAGTAATTACAGAGTTTCTTGCCAGGTTCTTCTCAGTAAAAGCAACCTTCCGAAGCTGGCGGTAGCATGTATAATCCTGTAAATTATGTCATTCTGACGATTTGAAAGTGCTTTGTAAAAAGTCTAATCGAATAAAGATATTTTTGACTTTTTTTACTTTGACTTTGAAAACTGTGGTATATGTTAATAAAACTCGTGTAAATTCCGTAACGTACTAACGCTTTATTTGAATCAATCAAGGAAAGAACGCACATAATATTCATAGACAATTAAAAAGTAATAGACAATATATAATAGACTAATAAGTGGTGTAGACTGCAGAACATATTATTTTTATACATCAGCACAGATAATAAATAACACCCCCACTTATAAAAATAATGACTACTCATTAACCATCTATCAAAATAAATATCAACAAAACTAATACAACATTCATATCTTCAAACAAAAATAAAAAATAACTTATTTTAATCTGTTTGTGACAACCCTATACTATTTATAAATTTAAAATGCTTTACATGACAAAGACTTTTTGTTAACATATCAGCTGGCATATCAGCGGTAGGCAAATATGATATTTTTATTAATTTACTAGCTAAACATTCCCTAACAAAATGATGTCTGACATCAATATGTTTTGTCCTTCTGTGAAACAAAGGATTAGATGCTAACTTTTGTGAACTCTGGTTGTCACTTAATAAAGTAACTGGTACATTATCAATCTTGTTATTATTTATTTCTGATAACAGATTCCTTAGGTATATTGCCTCCTTACATGCTTCCGAGAGAGCCATATACTCAGCCTCGGTACTAGATAATGCAACTGTCTTTTGTTTTTTTACATTCATAGGATATGGCACTTCCAGACATAGTAAAAATGAAACCAGTATAGGATTTTCTATCGATAGCACATGAAGCCCAATCAGCATCAACATAACCTGTTAAACTATTATTACATTTTACATATTTTAATCCATAATGTTTAGTTTTACTCAAATACCTCAGGACCCGTTTCAAATGTTTCCAATGTATCTGACCGTAGCAGTTATTGTACTGACTTAGATAACTGACAGTAAAGGCTATGTCTGGTCTAGTTAACACACACAAATACATTAAAGCTCCCAACAACTGTTGATAAGGGTATTGTGAACAAATAACTTCACACTTCTCTAACTTTAAATTCCTTTCCATTGGAGTGTCTGAACTTTTACAATTTGACATATTAAATCTTTTCAAAATTGTTTCAATAAAATCTTTCTGATCAATAGTAATACAGTTCTTTCTGACATTTACATTCATACCTAAACATTTTTTAATTTGACCTAAATCATTTATATTAAATTTAGCTTTTAGCTCAAGTTTTAACTTTTCACAAGTATCTTTACAGTTATAAAACACAAAGAAATCGTCAACAAATAGTGCAATATATACTTTGATGTCTCCACTACACTTCATGAATAAACACGGTTCATACTGAGACTTGGTGTAACCTAATTCTAGTAATAGCACTTCTACTCTTTGATACCAAGCTCTGGCCGATTGTTTTAATCCATATATTGCTCGTTTAAGCTTAAGAACTTTATTTTCACAGTCTGGAAAGTTAGAATATGGTGGTATTTCCATGAAAATAGTCTCACCATTCAGAAATGCAGTTGGAACATCCAAGTGAATAATATCTAGGTTTTGATCTACACTTAAAGCAAATAGTAATCTTAAAGTAGAATACCTGAGCACTGGTGAAAAAGTTTCCTTAAAGTCTGTACCCTTTTTCTGACTGAATCCCTTCGCCACAAGCCTAGCTCTGTACCTAACTTCACTTTTACTATTAAACTTTTTCTTGAAAACCCACTTGCACTTAACAACTGTTTTATTCACTGGTTTGTCCACTAGTTCCCACGCATCCCTGTCACTGAATGATTGCAATTCATGACTGATTGCATTCAGCCACTGCTCCTTTTCTGATCCGTTAACAGCATCACTGAGAGTTATTTCTTCTCCAGAAAATGCATCTGTTACACACAGGTTGGCATAACCATAATAATCTGGTTTACGTCTGGTTCGCTTCTCTGAGGTGTCAGTGCCTTGTTGTTGCACATTGACCTCTCTGTCACCTGACCTCGATGTCACTGGTTCATGGAAGCTGTCCTCTGAGCTACTCGACTCTTCCTCAGGCACATATGTCAAATCTTGTTCATCAGTCTGTTCTTCATTTTCCCCATCAGAACCTGATATATCCTGAACAGATTTTGAGTACTCTTCCCCCACTGAATCCTCACCTTCTTCTTGCACTATAACCTGTGACGTTGAGCTGTCATTTTCCTGTTCCATCACTATGACATCTCTTGCTACTGTCACTGTGCTTGTCAGGGGATCATAGAGCCTGTATCCTTTGACATTGTCAGCATAGCCAACAAGATAGAGCTTCTTCGCCTTCTTGTCCCATTTAAGACGTTTTTCCTTTGGCACATGTGTCATGACTAAACTGCCAAAAATTCTTAGATGACTCACATCTGGCTTTTTACCCATCCACAATTCAAAAGGAGTTTTATGATGAAGACCCGCAGCCGGAGATCTATTTTTTAGGTATACTGCAGTGTGGACTGCCTCCGCCCACATGAATTTCTCGAAATGAGCATCAAACAGCATGCATCTGGCCTTCTCTACTATGGATCTATTATACCTCTCACAAAGCCCATTCTGCTCGGGAGTATATGGGTTTGTCTTCTGGTCTATAATGCCGCACTGCTTCAGGTAGTTCTCCATAACCGCTGAACAAAATTCACCACCATTGTCTGTTCTCAAAATCTTCAATTTTGTTGATTTCTGATTTTCTACTAGATTTTTAAAATGTTTAAAGCAGGTGAATGTCTCATCTTTAGTCTTCAGGAAGTAAACAAAAGCCATCCGACTGTAGTCGTCCACAAACAATAGAAAGTATCTGGCCATACCGAGTGACTTGGTTTCCATAGGCCCGCACAGGTCTGCATGTACTAAGTCTAGCACCTGCTTGCTTCTAGACAAACTGGTAGGAAATGGTAATCTAGTTTGCTTTCCCTCACAGCAAATTGTGCAATTACTTTTGTCAGTTTCCGCCTTATTCTGGAAATTCAAGCCCTCCACTGCACCATTCTTCATAGTGTTCAGATCATTGTTATTAATGTGACCAAAACGCCTGTGCCAAGTCTTGCTGCTAGCCATTGCCATTCCTGCCAGTAGCACTTCTGACTTCACAACATTTAACTTGTATACACCATTCACTTGAACAGCTTCTCCTATGCAAAGATTTCTTATATTGTAAATGTGACATACATTTTTACTAAAAATAACTCGGTTGCCACTGGATATCATCTTGCTTACTGAGAGAAGGTTAGTTGTGAGGTTAGGTAAACATAAAACGTTGTTTACTTTTATGCTGTACTCTGAATCTCCAACACATGTCGTAATCTGCAGATCTCCAGAACATAAAACCGGCACACTTTCTTTATTTGCGAGTACGATGTCACGAGTTTCTGTATTATACGAGATATTAGTCAACAAACTTTTGTTCGACTCGGATATCAAGTGAGTGCTCGCGCCCGAGTCCACATACCAGTCTTTATCACTGTATTCGCCAGTCAGGAACATTGCACTAAATGCGTTCATTTGCTTTTCTTTCTGCGTATTAAAATATCTGCATTGATTCTTGTAATGACCCGTTCTTTTACATTTGTAACATTTAATTGTTTTTACCGGCTTGTTCGAATTTTCACTGACGCCATTTTGAATACTCATTTTGTTCGTTTGGCGCGCATTTTGATGTTGATAATTATGATATGATTTTTTAGCAATAAAAGCACTCTCGGACTTCGTGATTTCAGCGTCTGCACTCATATCCAGTAATTTTGTCTTTATAGCGTCTGCACTAATGGTTATCCCGGAGTGTTCGATCGCCATTATCATTGGCGAGAACTTGTCTGGCAATCCAGCTAACAAAAGCGAGCCGACCCACTGGTCGTTAATCTCAAAACCTGTCCCCTTTAACTTCTGTGCGATGTCCACTAACTGTGTGACGTACGCAGTCATCGAGTCACAATTTTCGAGACGAATGGAGATGAGGTGTCTGAGTAGACTGATGCGGCGTGTGAAACCAGAGTCGTCGAACAACGACTGTAACTTGGTCCACAAACTATGCACTGTAGTTTCACTTTTGATGTGTACATACAGAGATGGATCAATTGTCATCACAATTTTAGCTTTAGCCTTCTTATTTTCTGGTTCACTTAACGTTTTGCTGTTCTTGATATCGATGCCCTCCAGTATGAGAAAATTTTCCACAGCGAATGCCCACTCATCGTAATTATCCCTGCCTTTGAGCTTCGGGACGTTCATGGAATAATTAGATGCCATTATAACTGTGCCGTATAGAGATTTCTAAATTACTTTTTAACTTTGGCGGGACTGGGCCCATAACCTAATAAAACTCGTGTAAATTCCGTAACGTACTAACGCTTTATTTGAATCAATCAAGGAAAGAACGCACATAATATTCATAGACAATTAAAAAGTAATAGACAATATATAATAGACTAATAAGTGGTGTAGACTGCAGAACATATTATTTTTATACATCAGCACAGATAATAAATAACATATGTGAGCGTGAGCATACGGGAGCTGCTCTTATGATAGTTTTTTTTATTTTGTGTATCTAATTTCGGATAGAACTCGAGTTGTTGTAACCACAAATTAGCTGACGTAGGTCACCTACGAGACTAAGTGGTAATGCGAGAGCAGTCCTTATTTAAAATGATGCAAAGCTTGATATACAAAGTTGAAACTTTTAAGGCGCACATTTTTGGCGCGGTACATTTTAATTTAAAGTTAAATAAACAATCTCATAAATAGCATATATTAGGCATCATCTCAGTGCTATCTGCCTAGTTAGTATCTATTTTATACATATTCGTTATGCTCACGCCTGTATTCCATGTAGAGACCATCGTTTGACACATGCTACGATCCTTACATTCTTCTTTCGCTTTGTCTACATGCACTTCCTTCGGTTACGGGTACTCCGAATTTGACCTTTCTGAAAAATATTATTAATATTTTATATCTATACATCTATACAGATAAATAAAATATAAGTGTCCGTTTGAAATTCCAACATTACAGTATTTCACTAAATCCATTTGAAAGTATACACGCTACTGAGACTAAAAAACTATGTTTTAAAAATTTTCTCTGTCTGTCTGTCTGTTTGTTCCTAACGGCTGGAAGGATTTTAACGGGACTTTCACTGGTAGGAAGCTCATGTTTCAAGGAGTAACTTAGTCTACTTTTATTTATTGAAAATATTAGGGTTCCGCCACAATAAGGATCAAACTAAATCTACGCGGGTGAAACCACGGGGCACAGCTAGTTAATAAAATAATAAAATAAATATATATTATTTTATACTTCATATTTGACAATTGACAAAAATCGCGTACGGGACATTTCATTCATGCGTTTTGTGAGCGTATGACGTATTTATACTTGCTTAAAATATCAATGAAAATTGCCACGTTATTCACTAAAGTTTCTCAGCGTCGCACTCGTCGTCGAGTGTTGTAGTGAATAATGCGGCTGTTAAACTCAATAGAGCAAACTTAATTATTTCAAAAACTAGGCCTGAATTCCTTATTGCTTGTAAACCTTACATTTATACCGGACATAGCCACGGCGGGTTGCTAGTGAACAAAAGCGACTAACGTTATAATTGCAAAGTTTATATAAAATTACGTACTTAATCGTAGCAATTTGGTCACAGTAGCAAACTTTCACATCGCTTTTCACACTCCATTTCACCCTCTTAGGGACTGGTTTTAGAAAAAATCCTTTCTTGCCGAGAATTTAATGCTTGTAGGTTTTATGGCTGTGGCTAATTTATAACATGAGAGTGAATCTTTTGGCCCTAACAGTAAGCTATTCATGAAATATATCTTATCTTTTAAACGAGAAATATTTACTTGTAAATAAATTTATTTCTCGCATCACAAAAACGGCTGGTTTTGATGGAATTATGGATCAAATTTTGTATTCAAATAAGGGTTTGGTTTAGAGAGATTAAAAAATAAATTTTACATAGAGTAATGTTTATTTTTTGCAAATAAAATTAGATGCCGATTACCTACTTGTGTACATACTATAAGTTTTAAAGTTTTTATTTATTTATTTTATTTATAGTTTTTGGTATCGGGACTAAATAGTAATGATACAAGTATGAATAAATACAAGTCTAGCTTAGGTTGCTTAGCTGCCAATCTCTCGCATCTAATCAGTAATCATTTCGGGAACTATATAACATTAGTTATCAACTTGTTTGAAACATATAGTAAAATCAATTCAAATTTAAAAACAAACACCACTGCTACAGTTGCTTACCTACCTACGCAGTAGCACACTACCAAAAAAAATGCTATTTTGATTGCACTCACACTACAATAGTGACGTTCGGTTCGTTTTTAAATTCGGGGGGTACTTCGACACGCGTTTTTAATAGCACACGCGATTTACGATTTAATTTCTTTTGCGAGAATCGAGAGTAATTTGTTTTAAATACAACTCACATTGAAATTAATATCTTAGGTATTAAAATAAATCCATTTGTATTGAGCTTAAAAAGTAACAATACAAAAAATTGCTTAAATGATATAAAACACAAAGTATAAACGAAAATTATTTAGATTTTTAAGAATGCTGTCATAATATCATGCTTACCTACCTTAATCAGCAACCTGCATCTGAAGTACTTGGCAGTCTTTGGTTCACTGATGATATATCATATAACGGATGATATCACACACAACACAATCACATCATGAGTGATAATTGTTCATACGATTTTAAAAGCACACGCGACGAACTATGCGACGCCTCTTGTGAGAAGCGAGGGTAGTTTATTTTATGATGTATATAGATAATGTAATTAATGTAGATTGTGTGAAAGATGATATGGCTAGACTGGGAATGAATACAGATATGACGGTTGATTGTGAGAAATGGAAAACAAAAGCACATTTAACCGACCACAAATAACATGGGATGAGGGCAGGAGGGTGATGATACGTTACGAATAATATATTTAAATCCTTATTAAAGAAAAGAACTGGAGTTTTGAAGCTCGCCAATTGGCTAATATTAATGCTATATATCTATTCATCTTATTACACACAAAGAATAAGTATACCTGAAAAAAAAATTGGATATTCTAATTGCTGTCACAAAATCATGCCTACCTACCTTAGCCTGCGAACTGCATCCAATGAATATCCCAGGAGCACTCACACTACACACGCGACGTTCGATTTGATTATTTAAATTCGGAGGGTAGTTCGACACGCGTTACTCCAAGCTGCTGCGAACGCGAGAGCCGGAGACAGACTGATTAATTGCACCGTTGTTTGACTGATAACACACATGACAGTTGCTATTTGACAACTGCGTTTTGTTTGTGAACTAACAAGAAAACTATTTGTTACCACAGACATTATATTTTATGAATATAGGAAGGCATCACCAAATTTTCGACACAGATAAATAAAATTGAAATGTCTGTTTGTAATTTGAAACTAACCGCTTTTAACTAAATATACGGCACATACATGAAAACAATTGTTTTTCTCACTTTGTATGTCTGTTTTTTCCGGCTATCTATGAATAATCTATACATCTATACATACAGATAAATAAAATTGAAGTGTCTGTTTGTAATTCCAAAATAACAGCTTTTCACTAAATGCATAGGAATGTATACACGCTACTGACACTAAAAAACCAAGTTTAAAAATTTTTCTCTGTCTGTCTGTCTGTTTGTTCCGGGTAATCTCTGAAACGGCTGGACGGCTTCACTCGTAGGTAGCTGATGTTTCAAGGAGTAACTGAGGCTACTTTTATTTATTAAAAATATTAGGGTTCCGCGACAATAAGGAAGAAAACAAATCTACGCGGGTGAAACCGCGGGGCACAGCTAGTATATAAAATTATATATTTCCAATTATATATCGTATATTTTATAGTCTATAGAAGACATAACATATTCATTCAATATTCACATTCATTAGTAATCTTAAAACCAAAAGTAAAGAATGTTCAAACAGAATTTAAATTTGAAATTATATTGATAAAATACGTAATCTTCTATATATCTATACATACAGATAAATAAAATTGAAGTGTCTGTTTGTAATTCCAAAATTACAGCTTTTCACTAAATGCATATGAAAGTGTACACGCTACTTTCACTGGTAGGTAGCTGATGTTTCAAGGAGTAACTTAGGCTACTTTTATTTATCATAAATATTAGGGTACCGCGACAATACGGATGAAACTAAATCTACGCGGGTGAAACCGCGGGGCACAGCTAGTAAATACTATAAATACTATATGAATCCCCTTTGGGAATCAATAATTTTTAATACGACATAAACTCATTCCCTACGCTACTATACTATGGATTATACAGAGGTTTAATTTAACTTTAAATTCAAAATC
The DNA here is from genome assembly GCA_964035505.1 of Watsonalla cultraria. Taxonomy (NCBI): domain Eukaryota; kingdom Metazoa; phylum Arthropoda; class Insecta; order Lepidoptera; family Drepanidae; genus Watsonalla; species Watsonalla cultraria. Next base: position 3,402,818 of record OZ037736.1, on the reverse strand, counting down.
GTGTTTAGTAAGCGAAGCCTATTATAATAATTCCGATGCTGGGTTAAGTAGAAATCAAAATATTTGTTGGAATAGGTTTACATTTGAATAATGCTTGCGTTTTGTTTATATTCGCTTGGGGATTAATAGTTTGAATAAAGCTGATTAGTACTCATTACATAATTTATTATAAGAATTACAAAGTATAGAAGTAGAGTAGAAAAGGTACAAGAAGAATTCAGATTTAATTAGTGTGTTTAAAAAAAGAGGATTTTCAATAATAATAAAATCATTTTAGCCGAGAGATTATCTGGAACAAACAGCCTTGAGATTATCTTTAACAAACACACAGAGTGACAGAAAGACACAGAGAAAAAATGATTTAATTTAAAACAATATATTATGCATTTAGTGAATTATTTTTTGATTTTTAATTACAAAATCGACTTCAATTTTATTTATCTGTACAGATAACAAATTCTCACTTTCTCTCTTTCTATTTCTCATCTTGGGATACATATTTTTATTTTATTTGAAGTTATAAGTTCCATTTAAAAAGATGATTAAAAAAATACTTAGATTTTTAAATACATTAGCAGCTACCATAGTAAAACCATAGATATCTGTAATTTCCTTAGCTGTCACTTGTTAAATATATCAAAGCAAATGGCAGTTTGTTTCCAACTCTCGTGCTCGCAACAGCTGAATATAGTGTCTACTAGCTGTGCCCTGCGGTTTCACCCGCGTAGATTTAGTTTCATCTAACATTTGTAATAAATAAAAGTAGCCTAAGTTACTCCTTGAAACATCAGCTACCTGCCAGTGAAAGTCCCGTTAAAATCAGTCCAGCCAATTCAGAGATTACCCGGAACAAACAGACAGACAGACAGACAGACAGACAGAGAGAAAAAAAAACTTGGTTTTTCTGTGTCAGTAGCTTGTATACTTTCATATGCATTTAGTGAAAAGCTGTTATCTTGGAATTACAAACAGACACTTCAATTTTATTTATCTGTATGTATAGATAGATATACCCTCCATTTTTTTTATTAGAGGAATCGCTACAAATTTCGCGAGTGAAATTTAAATATATAGACTTACTGGCTGTGACCTGCCGTTTCACTCGCGTAGAGTTAATTACATTGTCCCGCGGAACACTAATGTTTATTTTTAAATAAAAGTGGCCTAAGTTACTCCTTGAAGCAGTAGCTATCTACCAGTGAAAATCCCGTTTAAATCGGTCCAGCCGTTTCGGAGATTATCCCGAACAAACAGACAGACAGACAGACAGAGACAGAGAAAAAAATTTAAACTTGGTTTTTCATTGTCAGTAGCGTGTATACTTTCATATGCATTTAGTGTAAAGCTGTAATTTTGAAATTACAAACAGACACTTCAATTTTATCTGTATGTATAGAGTAAGATAATCGCGAGTGTTCGTTTGCCATCAGCTGGAAGATTCCTCGGATGGAGTTAGTCAAGGTAAGTAAGCATGTGTTATGACAGCATAATTTGAAAATCAAAATACTTTCTTCCCAGTATTAATATTTTTCGTAACCTGTATAACCTTGAAACTGTTTTTCAATGTGTTTTCGTGTTTTATAACCTAAGTTGTCGGCAATCAGTGAATTTAAAACTACAGTGATATTTTTTTGCAATGCAAATAAAATTTCAAAACGCTAGAGTGTGCATTAAAATTGTGACGCAAAATAATGATAAATGTATTGTATTCTACGTTTTATACAGCTGCGAAATAAGACAATGAATTTCGAAGTTGACAACATATTATTTAACTTGAGATGCAATCTTCGAAACCAAACAAAGTTAAACTGACTCGACGCGAAACTACCCTCATGTAATAAAAAAAACGTGTTGTACATTGCATGGGCTTTTAAATTCGGACAAGTAAAGTAAAGTTATTCATAGTGATATCGTGTGCCATCGACTTGGAGGATCATCAGATGCAGGTGCAGACCAAGGTAGGTAAGCAAGCTTTGTGACAGCATAAAACGAAATCGATAGAAATTGCGATTGTGTAAATAGGTGGCGCTGTATGTCCTTCATATATTTACACTGAGTTTTTGCTTTTATATAGTTCAAAATAAAGATATTTATAACAAACTAGCTGACCCGACAGACGTTGCCCTGTCTTAATTATAAGAATGCAGCACGCATTCTGTCAATTCTATGTCAAACGTCATAAGGTTACATCAAAAAGTTTTTATTGTCCAAAGCGCTAAGGTTAGATTTAAGAAGAAATAAATTTTATATGGTGGTTAAGTATTCTTAAACTTTAAAATTTTCCAAGCCATTTTCTTAGTTTTTTCTTTCATAAGAACCATCTCCTGACAATAACGAACACAACAATTTTATTTTATCGAAATTGGTCCCGCCGTTCACCCGTGATGTCGTGACCAAGGGAAATAGGGATTCATTTATATATTTATAGATAAAGGGGCAGATATTATGACATTAATGCTCATAAAGTGACACTCTCATGTGCGTAAAAACTGTATTATGTTCACACTCAGAATCACAAAGGAATTCTGATTTAAAAACAATATTTTTAGTACTTTTACGATCAAGCCAATTTGGGTTTTATACGAATGCTATAAGCAACAAATCTCCGCTTTCTATTTCATAGTAACCCCATCATCTAACATCCAACTATCGTGATACATAGCTTCATAACGAGCCCTTGTTACCAACTTAGGTAGGGTAACGGAAGCAAAATTACCCCATTTAAACTTTTGATGTCTATAACTTGCTGGGAATTTCCTTGTAAGCATTTGACTCCCTATTACCTATAAGCACTTGGGTGATTTGTATAAGTAGGCTCACATTGTAGTCGGAACTATTTACTCAACTATAATTATCTACGTGCAAATGTCAAGACGGCAGAGCGGTTTGAATTTGAGCGCTTTATGCTAATAGGTGACAATCTCTCTTAATACGTAGCCTAAGATTATTCTTATCTGTCGGCCGCTCATTGCTGAGGATCGTGACGTCCTGCAAGTGCTGTCTCAATAGATTTTCTCCACCGCCCTCTATCTATTGCATGGTGGAATGCGACGTTCACCGGTATTGCCAAATGTGCAGCCACCTGGTCTGACCATCTTTTGGACTACGACCTCTTAAGCGCTTGCCCTCTGTTCTTCCTGTAAAAGCAGTTTTATATCTTTTTGTTACACGGATTTCAAAAGAGATGGATATATTTTTAGACCGAATTTGGTCTAGTCTTGGTTTAAACCATGTTTTCTTATAAGAAGGTTTGATAAAAATCTTAACAATTTTATCCTCGTACTCTCACGGGAACGGGAACTAAGCGAATGAAACCGCGTGAAGTCCGCTAGTTAAATATTATTTGAGCAGATTTTTGTATTATTTCAGTAGACATTTCAATTTTATTTATCTGTATAGATATTAGATATGTATATAAAGACAGGCTGTTTGCTTAGTACCTTCGTTGTCTAAAGACAATATAAATCAAATAAACACAAATTGACACTGTGAAAAGCCCTTAAATGTAAGCCAACGGAGTCAATATTAAAATCCTGGCTTACGTTCCCACCTCTCACCACAGAATACTAAACGTTGGGCTTTTTAATTCCGCTCAGTGAGAATTTTAGGGCGCGCAAAAGCGGAGTGCGGCCGATTTTTTTTAATATTGACTAAACGCCCTTTATGTCTCTTCAATTTGGAGAAGTAATTTTCTCTTTTGAAAACCTTCCCTCTTTTGTATCTGGGCCATTGTGATATTGGTTCTTATATTTATTCCTCTTAATCTATTCTATACATTATATTACAGATGAATAAAATTGAAGTGTATGTTTGTCATTTCAAAATAACAGCTTTTTGTTAAATGCTTATTGAAAGTATAAACGCTACTCATTAAAAAAAATATATATTTAAAAAAATTCTCTGTCTGTCTGCCTGTCCGTCCGTGCGTCCGTCCTTCAGTCCTTCTGTCTATCTGTCTGTCTGTTTATTCCAGCTAATCTCTGAAACGGCAGGACTGATTTTCACTGGCAGATCGCTAATTATACAAGGAATAACATAGGCTACTTTCAAATTTATAAAAACACTAGCTGTGCCCCGCGGTTTCACCCGCGTAGATTTAGTTTCATCCTTATGGTCGCGGAACCCTAATATTTTTAATAAAAGGTAGCCTATGTCCTTTCTCAGGGTCTAAAGATTGTCTGTGCCAAATTTCATCAAAATCGGTTGAGAGGTTTAAGAGGGAAAGCGTAACAGACAGACAGAGTTACATTCGCATTTATAATATTAGTAGGATTCCGAGTCCCATTCAATTAACTCTACACGGGTAAAACCGCAGGACACAGCTATTATTGAATACGTGAAGATTTTTGAATGAAGGTAAATTCCTATTTATTTCCTAGACACATTTTAATTGAAAGCGGTTTGCTATTTGAGAACTAGGTCGGATATTTTAGTACAAATATAACTTTATCAATTTAGTTCTCTTAATTTAGTTATGAAATGCCTATTTCCATCTTGATTTAAATGTTGGAATCGTTAAGTCGTTTGTATAAATTAAAATATTACTGAATTTGAGCTTGGTACTTAATTAGCTGTTTACGGCGAAGGAAAACATCGTAAGGAAAGTTGCATATGTCTGAGGAGTAATTCAAAGACGTATAGTGCCTGAGACGGCAATGGACTCACCACGTTGGCACTTATTCATTTTCGCTGAAAAGTGGGTGCTGTTATTGCAACTCCTCTGCCTACCCCTTCGGGGAATACAGATATGAGCATTTGTCTATACTAGCGAGTAGCTACTAGGTATAAAACTGATAGGATCTAGGTACTTAAGAATTTAAATACTTACAGATTACCATGTCATACATATTAATAGCACTGTATATTAATAGACGAATATACATGAATATTATAATTACAAATTACTGTAACTAATACCCATCGCATGTGGTTAGTATTGAAAATGAAAATGATTAATTCAGTTGAGGGCCCAGTGAGGCACTTATGAACGTCGAATAAATTATCATTGGTTCGGAAACTAGCCTTCTGAGACGAACCGATAAGAAACCCAACCAGGCATCTTTTACATTTTCATCGACACAATAAAAAACAATAATATTGTACACTAGCTGGACCCCGCGGTTCCACCTGTGTAGACTATATTTCATGGGTGGCTCGCGGAAATCTAATGTTTTTTTTAATAAAGATGAGAGCCGTGGTGGCCTCGGGGTTAGAGCAGTCGCCTGCTATGCCAGCGACGCAAGTTCGAATCCCAGCGGGGCCTGTACCTATGAGTTTTTCTAAAAACGTATGCACAGTGATTTCACACCACGTGCTTTACGGTGAAGGAAAACATCGTGAGGAAACCTGCATATGTCTGAGAAATCATTCAAAGACGTATGTACAGTGCCTGAGACGGCGATGGACTCACCCTCAGTCACGTTGGCACTTAATTCGGTGAAATGTGGGTGTTGAAAATTACAACATCTCTGCCTACCCCTTCGGGGAATACAGGCGTGAGTATATGTATGTAATAAACGTAGTTTTTTTAATAAACGTAGGTTTGTAGACGTTTGCCATTTTCGTGAAATATGTATAACGAACTCACAAGAAAATACGGATGAAAATCATGTCGTTCCCCAAATTTAGAGCTTGTCAATGTTCAATCGCCTTGCATTTTCACGTTGTTCAACCCGCCTCCGAAAAAGTATCAAAGGTGTGTTTTATTTTAAGAAATAAAGCCACCCGTTAAATTAAGCCTGTGCGGGTAAAACCGTGGGGTGCAGCTAGTTTACGCATAAACTAACTAACCTGAATTTTAAATATAGGATCTCGGAACAAATAGGCGTAATGACAGTAAGAAGTGTCAAGTCGTGGTCGATCGCATATACGTCATTCGCCGACATTTTTAAAACTTTCAATTTATTTAATACTAGCCGTGCCCTGTGGTTTCACTCGCGTAAATTTAGTTTCATCCTTATTGTCGCGGAACCCTAATAATAAACGATAAATAAAAGCCTAAGTTACTCCTTGACACATCAGCTACCTACCAGTGAAAGTCCCGTTAATATCCGTCCAGCTGTTTCAGGGATTACCCGGAACAAACAGACAGACAGACAGACAGAGACAAGTTTTAAAACTTGGTTTTTTAATGTCAGTAGCGTGTATACTTTCATATGCATTTAGTTAAAAGCTGTAATTTTTAAATTACAAATAGACCCTTCAATTTTATTTATCGGTATAGATTTTGTAGTAAATAAAAGAGTAAATTTTAAATCTTTAAAATTGACAACCCTCGCGTTAAAAAAGCAAATGTTATTATTTAAAAAAAAATGTATATCTTCCTTACTGCTTCGAAAGCTTATATTTGTACTGTGACGGAGATTTACCTCTTTCACTGGACAAACATTCCACGTTTCACTACGAAATAGCTAAAGATATAGCAATATTTGGGCTTTTTCATATATTTAAGGTTGTGTTACTTGGTAAAGGTATTCTCAAGTGATGAGGCAATAAAAATCTAGTCGTAACTCGGTTTATGATCGCTTTGCCTACGTTTATAGGTGAGAAAGTTTATGATCTACGTGTTTGAAATACGATAGGTTGGTAAAATATAAATAAACACTTTTCAGAGAGCTTTGGATGAAAAGAAGTCACTACTGCCACAACGTTGAACTCGACGACGAGCGTTGGTTTAAATCATAGGAAATTGATACCTAATACATAGGGGATAAGGTTCAATTTCGTATATTTGAAACCGCCATGTGCGACGTGACGCTGAGAAACCTTAGTTAATAACGCGGCTACTGTTACCTCCGCCGGCTTACTTCGTGGAAGGGATATGAACTGTTAAATAATATTAGCAATCTATATCTATACATACACGTCGTGGCACAGTTGCTATTGCGCATAACATTCGATCAGCGAAGTTAAGCAACATACGCCTAGCCAGTAGTTGGATGGGTGACCGCCCGAGTTCCCTCCGTGCCTCGGAGAGCACGTTAAGCTGTCGGTCCCGGTTGCCAATTTAACATCTTTGGCAATCGTTACAGGTCAGTCGGAGGCCTAAAAATAATCTGACAACTGGTTTAACCCAGATCACAGATTTTCCTCCTAAACGGGGTTGCGAAGGTCAGATGGCAGTCGCTTCGTATAAAAATCAGGTGATCAGCCACATACATTTAAACTAAATTGTAGTGTCTATTTGTAATTCCAAAATTACGGCTTTTCACGAGGCAACTAAATGCATATGAAACTATGTATATACGGCACCGAAATAAAAAAAACTATTTTTGATTTTTTCTGTATCTGGCTGTTTATTTGTTCCTGCTAATTTCTGAAACGGATATGCCCATTTTAACGGGACTTTCACTGGCAGATAGCTTATTTTAAAAAGAGTAACTTAGGTACTTACATTTAAAAAAATATATTACGGTTCCAGAAATGAACTCTACGCTAGTAAAACCGCTGGCCACAGCTGGTGTATAATAAAGGTATATTTCTTTCGTGGGTTATAAATAACACAAATCAGTGTAGTGTTTACTATCTTTATTTGTCAAAGTCTGCCTTAACATTACTTTAGTTACATTTTCATCATGTACCTGTCTAACATTCCGTAAATAATCGTAAATAATTTCTATTTTATTGCATTATTTTATAAATAAAAGTTGTATTAAAGACTTTCATATAAATTACTTTAGTTATTTACAATATTTCTATTTTATATTTACAGTTACATTTACAATTATACATAAATTATAAATATAATTTTCATAAATAATTTCTATTTTTAACATCAGACTAGAAAACATCTACATTCTCGTAGTGATAACAAAATTCGGTGCTTTATTTTATTTCGTGTCTATATTGAATGTATTTACAATTTAAGTGTATAACAGCGAACAACTAAATTGATTTACAAAGTATATAGGTTTTTCGACAAAGAAACTTTAGAAATATATTTATTAACTTTTGATACTGAGTTTTTTTTTTAAAAGAGCTTAACTTAAGTAAATTTAAGAAAAAATCAAGGAAAATCTGTCAGCAGAAATATTTGTCGACTAACTTGAAACAGACGAGACTTAAAGACCGCAAAAGTGACTTAATTTATATTTCACTAAATGCTGTGCAATTATACGGGACATTGGAATTGCTTTAGAATCCCTTAAATTGAAATTAAATTGCAAAAAGATTTCCTAGGAATGAAAATAACAGTTATATCTGTGCTCCAAGTTACAAGTGACGAACGTATACGGAAGAACATTTACAATTTTGTCTTTACGCAGTTTTTATTTACAATTTCTTTTATTTACTTAAAATAAATAACTAATTAATAATTTTCTATAAGACAACTGAACAAAATAAAGAAGTAATTTTCATCCTTACAATGAGCTCTTATTGCCATGATAGCTTGTTTCATATTATGAGACAGATGTATATGCCGTGTATACCGTATGTCGTCGTTGCGCGTGCAAAAGTCGCTATGTATATTTCGTGAACTCTGTATCAAAATTTCCAATAATGTTTAATTTTGTCATTATTAATAATAATACCTATCCAACATTAATCTAAAAAAACTATGTAAATTTGTTATATGCATCAATTGAAAGAATTATTTTTTTGAATACTCGGGCCATATTTCGAGAAAATCATTTTCTGCGTCTCCTAAAGTGTGTAAAAACACATAGCTACTTTTGAACGCTCAACGACCATATGTCACTGTCACCTAGCTGAACTATTATTGCAGTAAGAGCTCATGTTTGAGTCCCAGTTTTTAAACTTATTCTTAGTCATATTCGAAACCACACGTTATATTTTATTTGTAAGAGTGACAGTCGATATTCTACTTAATTTTAATAAAAAAATGTATGCAAAAAATTGTATAACATACAAACTTTTAAATAAGAGAAATCGCTAGTCGCTTATACATTGTGTCAGCTTGCCCCTCATTTCAATACCTATCTAAAATTTAATTAAGTTTATTTACATTTCGTTTTGCCGAAATTAGAAGGCCATTTTAATATAGGTCCAGTGTCTACTTTCCTTGGAAAATTTCATTCATGGAAAATATTTTTAAGTAAAACAATTTGACTACCAAATTCTTCATTCAACTTAAGGGTTTGTCATATTAATTAGTGGTAAGTAATTCTTATAAAAAATGTTCATGTTCAAATCTCACATTGTTTTAATTTCGTAAAAAGACAGACTCTTGAATTAATTACATGTTGTAAATTTAACATTTTCACTTAAACGTTATGTTTCATTGATCTACAATGTGTTTGATGTTATACCATGCTTTCGGCTTAAAATTACACATGGAAACGAGAGAAAATGATTTTAGGTAATTAAAACTTAAATATATATGTAAAATATAAGGCTTTGCACGCTGTTCAAAAGAGTTTACAATTTACAGTTCTGAGTCAAAAAGACTTACATTTTAGAACTTTTTATATCGTTTTGGGTACTACATATAAGATCGAATTTTGGTTTGATTTTTTGTTACTATTTTGTCTTTAAAATAGCTAAGGAAAATTATAGTGAGTTAATTATCTAAAACGCTTAATCATATCAAGTTTTCACATTGGTATTTGGACGACGAAAAATAAAGTCAAACAGTAAGTAAAAAAAATTTTTTGACTACACTTGATTAGTTTAAAACAGTGTCGGCATAGCATAATATGCAAAGAAAAGAATCCTTGTCATCCTACACAGTGGAAATGACTTGGAACTTACAATGTGGGCAATATTCCATTCGCTAAATACAATATACTTCCGTTCCCAAACCTACAACATTGTGAAATATAAAACGGGTCTACATCAATGTCGTATTATACAAAATGTGTTCAACATTGCTTAATGTTTGTGTTTTACTTTCATCTGAACCCGTCGACGGTCCTAGTGTATAAAGTAGCAAGGGTGCAATACAAGGAAATTAGAAGGTTAACCGACAGGGCACAGGGTGATGCTGTGTTTGCATTGCCGTGTTGCATGGCTGCTGGATGTTCTCCTGTTGATGAAAAGCAAAACATTATTACATGGATAGAATCCACTCTTAAGGACCACATACACTCTTAAGGAAAAATTATGAATTGGGATGATAACAATCTTTTTTGCTTACATATAATAATTTATTCACCGTTGATCTCTGTTGCGTAAGAAAATAGGTATTGATTTAATCACATTTTTAAACAACATTTAAAGAACAGCATTTCATTTATTAGAATTCAGAGGCTCTTAACAAATTTCAACACGATAGATTAAAGATTTTGATAGATTTTGATCTCAATATATTTAAACCAAAGCTGTCCTGACCTAAATCATTGTCGGACCTGTGGCCCCTTGTTGGGCGCCAGTGGCCCCATGTCGGGCGCCACTTTATAGTAACTATTTATTACTTTATAAATAGCTTCTGCTAAGCCTATGACGATACGATAGGAAAGATGTTTTATAGTCGGCATCGATTGACTATAATGATAGCGAATAAGCAGTAGTATCGATGACACTGCAGGGTCACTAACCCTATCGAAGTGAAATACCACAATTGAACGTCACAGTGACGTATTTGTCGAAATTGATAAAAAAAAGTAGAACTGCCTTCATAACGAGACAAATAAGATTTCAAATTTTAAAAGCGACCTGGTGGTGAAAATGTTACTGTTACAAAATTATCCTGTGTAATTATGTCATACTGACTTTATTTTGTTTATTAAAAGTCTTATCTAATAACAGATGTTTGAGTTTAAGTTTGACAAATGTACTTACCATTGATAACATGCACATTAACTGAGGCAGCTTCAGCCATAGTAGGCACACAGCTATAGTTCCCGCTGTCTCCTGGCATCAGCTTATCTATGATGAGTCGTGACGTCAGCTGCTCCGTCCATTCGGTCTTCAAGCGAACTCTTGGCTCTTCCACTATCTCATTCTCCTCTAACTCCTTATACTCTATTATGTTTGATCCTGGAAATAACGTTACTTTTTAAAATGGAGATCCAATTAAGCTTTAGCAATATTCATCAGCAGGTACTTTTGCATTTCAATATGGTGGGTCAATCAATCAAGTTTAAATTCTGTTTCCAAATAGACAGGATGATTTATTTATTTGAATAAGGATTACGAAATAAAATTATATTTTTCATACGTGCATTTTTTCTGGAAAATTATATTTTTTCCAAAATATTTAGTAAGTAACAATTCTACACATAATATAATATATATAATAGTAATCATTCTAAGTTGATTGGAACTAAGTTATTTCTAAGATAAAAAGGAAAACTACGAATTAAAACTAATTAAACACTCAGTTAAACACTTATTTAATCTCAATGTAATTTTGCTTGTAGAAATACCATTTGTAACAATCTTTTCGTATCCGATATTACTTAAATGAATTGTGAGTTTAAATCACGCTGAAATCTACTGTACAATTAAAATATAATTATTCCAAACGCTTAATGATAAAAGGACGTTCCATAGATCTCCGATTAAAACTACATTTTAAGGACATTAAAACGTGACTAGAGTTTAAATTAAAAAATATTTCTTTTATTTGAATCAGCAATTTTTAATTGTTGGTTTATTTTTTAAATCAGGGAGATTGAAATATACATTACTTTAATACAAACTTAGTTATCTGTATGAAGCAGCTTTTACTAAGGCGACAAACATGCGTACATTCCGCTTTGTAGTAAGCGGCGACTGCAGTCTATGAATGCTTGTAACACCAAGAGTCTCTAGCGCGTTGCCTACCCTTAATAAGGATGAAATCCCTGTCCTAACATAATTACAACTATTGTTAGCACATCGACTCTACCCCTAATTCTTCCCTCTATGGAGTACAGGCGATCTTACACAGCGCAGGAATATAATACTACTGTAAGGCATTATTTGTCTGCGATCTTCTAATCTGTAAGGTGGAGGTACAGTCCCCAGCCAAACAGCTCCAAATATCGAACGGAAGATCCCGTAATGCCCAACATCTCTTAGCTTCAAAAATATTAAAAAGTCTCGAAAGCAATAAAGATTCAAATAACGTAACGTATGCGGCGTCCTTTTAAATCTGTCGTCGCTTTAGTGTTCGTGCGATTAAGTTTCAAATAATACTAGATCTCAATTTTATAGCTCAATAAAATAAAATTGTTTTTTGCCCTTAAAAAAGATTTATATCAAAGCTCTTTTATTTTATTGTCAAACTTTACACACTTTGTGAAATTAATGAATATTTACGTGAATCATGGATATCGCCTATGATATCTACTTAAAATCACAATTGTTTAACCATATTCATGACGTGGGGATACACCACATATTATTATGTTGTTACATGAACGGTAATCAAAAACTTAATAAGTATGGAATTTAGATCAAATTTTAAAATAAGAAAGTTTGCTCCGTAGTGCGTTAAGGTTGACACTCTAGAAGTTTTGAAAAATTACTTTTTCATTTACAGAGAAAGTAATGACGATTTCTCGACTTGAAGTTTTGAAAAATGCCTGTTTGTATGCCTGCCTGTAAAACACGTAGTAAATGACGTTTACTCGAACGGCCACGACGTGACACCCCTTGCTGACATTATGGTCGCTTATATACTCGTAGATGCGCGCGTTTGAGTGAGTATGTCATTTTGAACGATTTGTTACTAGATTCCCTACTGCTTGTATTTATACTGTAACCCTGAAGTTTTTGTGCGAGGAGTTAAAAATGCCTTGACTTACCCTTATACCAAAATATCGTCCCAAGATCGTGTGGTCCTTGGCTCAAAATGCACGTCAGTGTGAGGGAGCTCCCCGTTTTGACGTACAAATCCACTGGGCCCAGAATATGGGCTTTAGCCTCTGTGGACAAAGAAAACATTTAAAACTGGTTACGAGAAATACGGACACAAGGTTTTTCTTAGTCTGGTGGTAAATAAGTTTTCGGTTCACCTGATGATAAGTGGTTACCGCAGCCTACGGTCGCTTGCAATCATGAGGCATCACGCACGAGTTGTCCCTTGTGTATTGGAACTGTGTCAATGGTTTTTATTTCTTATGTGATTTATTTTGTATTTACAAAATGATATAATATTTTTAAAAATATTACTGAGTTTTACTGAGACTGCCAGGTTCTTCTCAGTAAAATCAACCTTCTGAACCTGGCTGTAGCATATATAATCCTGTGTAATTATGTCCTTCTGACGACTTGAAAGTACTTTGTTTAAAATTTTATCGGATAAAGATATTTTGAGTTTAGGATTTACACATACAGCTGCCGTCACGAGTTATTAGCGCACTGCTAAATAGTAGGAGTAACAAGATGAAACCAGTGGAAACACAAAGTTAACAATGAATATGCAATATGCATAAATAAACATCATAATAACATGAAATACGTGTACTGGTATTAAACATTCCACCTGTAGGCTCCTCTTAATAATACGAAACAACAATAACATTTCCAATGTATGACGGCTTAACGACGTAACATACGATCCTTGTTATAACAACACACAAGAAAAAAGTAAAAAAACACTCCTTATTGAGGTTACCTTTAGGCTATCAAATATCTTGTATGTAATAGATACAACGCGTACACAGGCCAAAATAGCAGCCGTAAAAATGGTCGGAAAAATTTAAAAGCAGATTTAATCTGCCGGGAAGCAAGTTCTCATTGAGAAAGGTTGTACACACGAGAGGTCTCTTTATGTGAATACCTTTTACAATGGCCAAGGAACTAAATTTATGACTCGTTTTGGTGATAACAGTTTCGGGAATGCAGGAAAAAATAATGTTGTGAAAAAGGAATTTGTATTGGGGTTACGTGGGGCATTGATGACCCATTGGAAGGTTTCCATTCCACGGTATCTGTGGAGATGCGTATAAACATATCTTCCGTTTATTTTTATTATGGTTGCTTTCATGGCTTTATTACTTGATAATAAAATAGATTAAAGAATTTATCTTCAAAAATATCATTTAATTTTGTTTAATACCCCAATGTCTGGCCAGACTGAGAGATAGTACAAAGAATTTATTTTTCTAATAGGTAATACGTTCTTTAAACTCATTAAAAATTATCATACCCTTTACAAGAGCCCACTGAACTTTCTAAAAGTTTTCATGTCTAATCTCTCTCAATCTGTTTAGGCATACCCCTTATCTTATATATGAAAATCAATCCCCATTTCCCTTGGTCACGGCATCACGCGTTAACGGCTGGATGGATTTTAACGGGTTTTTTACTGGCAGATAGCTGAGGTTTCAAGGTTTAGGCTAATTTTATTAAAAAAAAACAGCATGAAACGAAATCTACGCGGGCGAAACCGCGGGGGGTATTGATATATATATTAGAGCACCAAAAGTGATTCTTCGTATCAGTTTAGAAATATTTGGTTTTACCAAATTACATTCTTAAAGAAGTACAAAACTAGAAACCATTTAAGGAATTAGGTACCTTAAGTAATCATAAGGCACATTCCCAAATGGGACAATAGCTGATAATTGCTTACTTGACCAAGAACTATCAACTAAAGCTGGCCAAATTACACCCAATTAGTCAAGCAAAGTTCCCAAATGCGCATTCATGTTCTGTTGCGTCATTCCTCCAAGACAACTTCGAGACGTGAACTCGGAAAGCTAAAATTGCAATGTCAAATGACGTTGCTCTTCCTTTGTGTTGTGTTGTAGTTCAAAGTTTGCAACTACAGCGTGTTGCGAGCACTCCTACGTTTTACCAAGTTTAGCCTTTATTGAAATTATCTGACGCCTTTGAGGTTAAGGAGACACATTAGGATAGAGATGACGGCATCTCCTGTTGGTATTTTGGAGTTGAGGACTGTTTTTGACAGAAGAACTCAGCGAATTAACGCTCCCTTAATGAAGAAGGGAGGAGGAGTGAAGCCGTTTGGTTAGCAATTGGTTGTTTCTTGATTCTAGCACTGTATTCTTTAAAGGGCACTCGTGTTGCAAAATTTAGTAGTGCATTAGCGGCTTACTTATAAATTTGGCTTAGATGCGGTCGATTGTCGCTTCTACAATTTGTACCTCCTATAAGTATGTTTTAGTTTCATTATCTGATAATAGATGGCGTGAGTAATGAAATAGATCACGCTATTGGAAGTTGATTCACATTATATAAATATGTTTGGTACCATTTAATTGTATCCCTCTTTTTGATAGAACATTATAAAAAACTTTGTTTTTATTTAGTTCATGCAACCCTTGGAATGCTAATAGTTTGACATTCCCTAACACCACCCTTATTACAGAAATTGCATTTATTTATGGGGTAAGCAGTGCAGGAGTGATTCTTCTGTACAGATGCCATAACGAGTTATGACCGCTCAGGGAAAATAATATGAGATTCCACGCATTTTTTGATTCGCGTCTTACTCTACAGACAGACAAATGACTACCACGCATTCGAGGTATAATACTCATAACTCGAGTCCCAAGTATTCATAGGTTAGCCAAGGTGAAGGCACCCAAAGGACACCTTTGTAGAATAACAAAACGTCTTAAATGAAGTAGTAATCATAGAACTTGTAATCTTCGGCTTAGGACTTAAGACTTGATAACATAGTTTTTGTAGTAGTTTCGTATTTGTTAATCTGGATTGAAAGGTAGTCTGTATTGAACAGAACACTTTCGTCAGCTTACCTACTTTTAAGACGTAATTACTAAAGGTCGAATAGAATGTTTAATCCATTGAAATTTGGTGCCCTTACTTTGGTGAGTTCATCCGTAAAATAACGTGTTGTTTATTAAGTATAATTTTGTAAGTGTTTTAGAATACCATATCATGTGACGTTAAACCCGGATAACTTTACCTAATAAAGACAAATATCACGTGGCTGATCATCATGTCACCACCATACATTTTGTATCGTTTCTATTAGCGTAAAGAATCGTCGATCGTCGACAAAGTAACACTACCCGTGTTACTTTGTTTACAGATCCAATGATGAGTATGAAAGTTACAGAATGTTTTTTTGTCTAGGCCTAATGGTGTGTTATATAATCGACCGCCTGTAGCTAGGGACTCAGGTTTTTGGCCATCCACACAAAATCGCAGAATTTCACACCCTTTTTCGTGATCCGCCCATCTAGATGGCGATCTCTCACGTGGTTAAGCTTAAGTAAACGAAAGAAAAAAGAATAAACTGTAATTACTGACTCACCGACAACGTGGAGGTGAAACGCCAGAGACATTTTCGGCTCCGTGTTGACTTGGCATTCGTAGATGCCCTTGTCTCTCTCCTGAGGGAATTTGATTTGTAGCGTCCAATTCTCTGACTTGTCCGGTCTGATCACCTGAATCAAGGAATACATTGATTTTTAAAAGAAAATCTTTCTGTAAAACCTCTGCTAAAATATTATTGGAACGCGCAATTTAAATAAAAATAGGTATTCGAACATTACTTGTACTGTTAATATAGCTGTTCCCTGCGGTTTCACTCGCGTAGACTTATGGATGGCTTTATTTAAATCCTATTTTTTTAATACAAGTAGCCTTTAAACATTAGCTTTATGCTAGGGAAAATTCCGTTAAAATCGGTCTAGCCTTAGCCAGAGAGTTCGAGCAAGCAGAAAGTTTTTTTTTATTTCTGTACCATGTAAATTTTCATACTCATTTTAGTGAAAAGCAGTTACAATTAAGAATTACAAGCAGACACTTCAATTTTATTGATCTGTGTAGATGAATGGATATAGATGTAATGTAAGTAAATAGTGATACATTGGAAACATTATCTCGCTCGGACAATCGGCTATTTAAGCCAGTACGTTATTACAATCAGTTTTTAGGATACCCTTGGGACTTGAATTTAGTGGTCTCATTTGATTTGGTATGTAGTACATTGTGTGTAATTCAATGTGACATTCGAGAAGCCTTTTATAACCCGTTTTACTAAGCCTCTATCTAATTTATGACATGTTCTGTTTATGTCAGATCAGATACGCCATTCAGACATTCTATAGGTTTTTGTGAATGTTGGAATGATTCAATATGATCCTCGCTGTGATTCACGTAAAACAAACGATCGAAATTTCGTCAAACGATTAAAGTCATTCTATCGAAATTATCTTCCAATTAAATATTCACGTGATGTGAAATCGTAGTTCAATAGGACGTTTACGCGACGACTGAGCTATACCGTTTCTTTGACATAATCAATACGAAAATTCTGTCAGCGGCTAAGTCGCTACGTTACGGTTTTCATTACGTAAATTGGACTACTGGCCTCATCCCGTACATTTTTTTAAAGTGGTACCCGTACAATCCTTAGCCTTTGTTTAGGATGACTCACGTTAAACCATGTCGGGCTTGAGTCGAGCTTTGGTTGTAGTTTAGACCGTTGTCTCTTGCTTGACTTGATTGCCGTTCTGTATATGTAATATACACGGTTTCACTCGCATGGACCTAATTTCATTGGTGGATTTATTTAACCTATTTTTTTTTTAATTTAAGACGGCCAAGCTATTGTTACATCATCATCTGTCAGTGAAAGCAAAGAAATTCAAAGAATTCGAGAGGTCACCCATCTAAATACAGACCTGCGATGACTTTGAAAAACAAATTAGTCCGTGAAAATCTTTGGGCGCTTTCACACTGTCGATAATGACACCAACATTCGATAGCGAAATCGGAACGATATTGGGCGGTATTTCCTGATCTTTCCGCCTTTTACGAAATATTCCATACTAGTATTTTCCACATGATGCCACAGCCTATTGCTAAACTAAGCAAAGCTTTACTCTGCACTGTATCGTCACCCTATATCGTCAAAACAATCTGTCAGCGACGATATCGTGCAGTTATCGTGTAGTAGTCCAATGTGAAAACGCCTATCTATGTGCTATGATGACAATGCCAGTTGAACTCTCAATGTTGAAGTTACAGACAGACAAGACAAGACCTAGTAATAACTAGATAGACAGATACTCAGACGGCGCCGCAAGCATGCATTTTAGTGAGGATGGTCTAACTTCGCATACCAAACATGCCAACAACAGAAGATAAACTTTCGTATCTTGATACCTTGATCAAATTCTACGATTTGATTTTCTCAACTCTCACACTCTCAACAGTCAACAAATAAACAACATAAATATTATAAATTATAAATGGAATAAGTGTATTATAAATGAGGAACATATTTTGGATAAAAAAACAGTTGAACCACTGAATCGATTTCGCAAAAATATTAAAAAAAAAAACAGTAAAGGTAGGTAAGGCACTACAAAAATCATTTCACGGATTAGTTTTTAATCTATACTAATATTATAAATAGGAAGTATTTGTTTGTTTGTTTGTATTGAATAGGCTCCGACACTACTAGGTACAGATCTTAAAAATGATTTCAGGAATGGATAGCTACATCATCAAAAATCAAAAATCAAAATCAAAAAGTTTTATTCAACATAAGGGACACTTGGAACACTTATTGAACGTCATTTTTCTTACGCTAACTTAGGTTAATTTTACTACCGTTTCCAAAAGTAAGCCTGTCAGGAGAAGAAACGGCGAAACAAACTCCCCGGTTTTTTTTTTACATGTGTCCCTTCTATACACATAGGGTTGTTTAAGTACATTTCAATGGAAGAGTGAGCAACTCATTGCCATGTTTGGCTATCATCAATATACTCAGTTACACTATAATATGCTTTTTCACAAAGTTTCTGTTTGATGCTTGCCTTAAAACTTAAAAATGGTAGTTCACACATTTTTAATGGTAGTTTATTGAAAAGGCGTATACTTTGCCCCACAAAAGAGTTACTAGTTTTGTGCAGTCTAGTCACAGGGACACGGAGTTTATCCCTCTTGCGTGTATTTATATTGTGCATATCACTATTTTTCTTAAAACTATCTATATTCTTTCTTACATATATCAAATTTTCAAATATGTATTGACATGCCACAGTCATTATCCCTATTTCTTTAAACTTCTCTCTGAGAGAATCTCTAGATTTGAGTTTATAGATTGCACGAACAGCCCGTTTCTGCAGCACAAAGATAGAACTGATGTCCGTAGCATTTCCCCATAAAAGGATGCCATAAGACATAACACTATGGAAATAACTAAAATAGACCAACCGAGCTGTGTTTATATCAGTTAGGTGTCTAATTTTCCTTACTGCGAATGCTGCAGAACTGAGTCTTTTCGACAATCCAGCTATATGGGGCCCCCATTGCAATTTATGATCCAATGTAACTCCAAGGAAAACTGTTGTTTCAACAAGGTCCAACACTTCGTCGTTGATAAGTACATTGGTTTGCACTTGTTTCACATTTGGCATAGTGAACTTGACACATTTCGTTTTTTTACTATTGAGTACTAAGTTATTAGCGCTGAACCAATGTACTACATCAGAGAGAGCATTATTCACATCGTCAAAGTTAGCTTTTTGCCGGTCTATCTTAAAAATCAGAGAAGTATCATCAGCAAATAATACAATATCGTGTTTATTGCTTACCATGTAAGGTAAATCATTAATATAAGTTAAAAAGAGAAACGGACCAAGAATTGAACCCTGTGGAACACCCATCTCTACTGGGCACCCCGGAGATGTTACGCCATGTATATCGACTTTTTGTATTCTATTACTTAGATATGAAGATATAAGTTTTAGAGCCAGGTCTCTTACACCGTAGTGATCTAACTTCCTGATCAACGTTTCATGGTGCACACAATCAAAGGCTTTAGATAGATCACAGAATACACCTAGAGCATCCTGTGAAGCTTCCCAAGCTTCAAGAATTTTTCTAATGAGCTCGACACCTGCATCGGTAGTCGAGCGACCCTTTGTGAAACCGTATTGTTTAGTGTGCATCAAATTATGTTCATTAAAAAAGGCTAAAAGTTGATTAAGTATTAGTTTTTCAAAAATTTTACTGAAAATTGGCAGTATTGATATAGGTCTAAAGTTCGTAGGGTCGTTAATACTACCAGCTTTTAATAAAGGAATTATTTTACTATACTTCATTTGATCAGGAAATTCACCACTTTCAATACAAACATTAAATAATAAAGCTAGATCAGTAGCAACAATATCAATAATACTATTGAGTACTTTAACAGAAAGTCCCCATAAATCAGCTGACTTCTTCATATCTAGCGTTTCAAAAGTTTTGACAATGTCTCTGGGGGTAACAGTTTTAAACTTAAATGCAACGTTACATTTATCCACATGCATTTTTAAAATGGCTTCTGCTGCTGCAGGAGACGAATTTAAGACTTTTGTTAATGAAACTGGTATATCAGCAAAGAATGTCTCAAAAGTAGTTGCCACATCAATATCAGTCTTAATTATATGATCATTAATTTTTAGAGTTATTGAGTCATTCTTAAGAGAAGTTTTTCCAGTTTCAGAATTAATAATGTCCCAAGTTGTTTTAGTTACATTGGAGGACTTCAAAATTTTATTTCTCACAGCAATAGACTTGGCGTCTGAACAAACCTTTTTAAATAATTTTGAGTAATTTTTAACATAATTTGTAAATTCCAAATTAAAATTAATAGATTTTTCTTGATAAAGTTCATACAGCCTTCGTCTACTTATGTGAATGCCTGGGGTAGCCCACTCACTAAACGACAAACGCTTTCCCAATAGAACCGTCTTCGGGGTAAATATGCGCTTATGTTCTGCGTGTACAATTTGAAAAAAAGAATTGTACATTGCATTACACGCAAGGTGGTTATTTATTAAAGGAAACTTACTTTGGACATTACCTCGAAAACGGCTCAAGCGATTTGCATTTATGGGAATATAAGTAACTCTTTTCTTGGGAGCTTTCACATTTTTCTTACTGAAAGTTATTAATTGGCCACAGTGGTCAGAGTCTAATTTACTTATGATTTCATTACTAGTGGGCCGAAAGTTTGTGAACACGTTATCAATGCAAGTTGCTGATGAACTTGTTATTCGTGTTGGCTCAGAAAATAAGTAAGATAAATTAGAGGAACTAAAAAGGCATTTTAATCGATTGCTCATGGATGAATTTTCTAAAATATTGACATTAAAGTCTCCACATATGATTATATTTTTACCTGATTTACAAACTTTTACCAAAACTTCATCCATGATTTGTTCAAAATGCTCGAAAGCTCCACTAGGGGGTCGGTATACGCACACAACAATGTATTGCTCTAACTCTATACATGACAACTCAATAGTACTCTCCGCAGAAAGGTGCACAACATCCAGACGTTCTTTATATTTCATGCGTTTTTCTAAAATAATCATGGAGCCTCCTCGTATTGCAACCTTCCTGCTGAAGGCACTAGCAACCTGATGGTTACAGAAGTTGAACATGAACTGCTCGTCCCTAAGCCAATGTTCTGTTAAACATAATACATGAATATCATTACAGTCCATGAACAACTCCAATTCTAATTCTTTATTTAACATTCCTTGGATGTTCTGATGAACAAGTTTAATAAAGGAAGTAGCATTATTATTCATAAAATCGCCAGAGATTGTCTCTGTTGTCTTAGAACTTAATTTAAAGTATTTGGAACATATTCCAAAGAATCATTACATATAATGTCCTTGTTTGCCTGCTCAATAGAAGCAGTCTTGTTAGCCAATGATTTGGCTGTGTTCAAATTAAATACGTGTATACAATAATGTAGCATGCTTGCTACTTGTCGTTTATATCTAAAGGAAAGATAAAATCTTTCACTTGTCACATTAAAATATGAAATAATTGAATTGTTATTTATGTCAATAAATGTAAAAAAATTATTATAATTGGTTATTGTTTGCATGCAACAATTCAAATTATATCTAATATTATTTTCCCTCTGTGACAATCCTCTGCTGTAGGGAAATGCAAATAATATTATATTTTTCGCACTAAGGCAACTCAGCGAATCCATTAATTTAATTAATTCATTTTTATTCATATTTCCCCTTCTCCCACATAAGATAGCTAAGGTTGAGCTGGTGCTGCACTGGTCGCTCAAGATGTTTGCCACAAGATGTTTAAAATCTGCACCAGGTATACAGTGGTTAGTACCATGACCAACACTGTGCGATAAGTGCAACCCCATATTTTGTCCCAACTCATCACTATACAATGTCAAGATATTATTTTGTTGAAAACAGTTATGGGAAGTACTGCTTGTGAAATGCTTGGTGGAGCTGTCATTCAGTACAGACTGACAAACAGGTGTATGGACTTGTTGTACATCCGAGTCGCAATCACATTTATTTGATAGTGATATAAAGCGGTCATAATTATATTTGGACATATCAACTACCTCAGTTAGTGCCATAATGTGCTCCTGAATTTCTTTGCGTGAGCACTCATATTTTGAAGTCATTTTATCTAATGATATAGTTAATACTGAGATCTCTGCCTGCAGTCGCTGAATGTCAGCTTCATATTTTAAATAACTATTTTCTAATTGTACCGTTGTAGTTTCCAGTTTATTTAGCAATGTACTATGATTTTTACAATATTTTAACTGTTTTTTATTTTGTTTGAGTAGATTGTTTGTTTTTTTAATATACCTACTTACTTTTATATATCTTTTTAATTTATTTTTAGAAACAATTTTTTGTTTTGGAATTAGTTCCTCGAACAGTGTCTGGGTCTTACAATTTGACAGGTGCTGATTGCATTGCTCTAGTGAAGCTATTGTATTATTGGCTTCTGCCAGTTTGTGTTTCAGTTCAGCGATGTGTCTCAGATTGTTCTCAAACTCATCACCGCACTGGTCAAACCCAGTCACTATCCCCTGGAGCTGATCCCTTTGTGTAATGGCATCCATGTACTGCACATGTAACTCTGCCAATTCACTTTTTAATTTTCTATTAGTTTCTATTACATTAAGTACTTCCTTCTCATTGTCATCTCTTTCCTGTAGAAGTTGGTCACACAGGTCTTTACTTTTCTTTAATTCCAGCAACGTCAGCTGGAGTTGGTTCTCCTCCTGACGAGCTATTGCCCTTCTAGTCATCATTTTATAGATTTTATAGGTACGCAAGAAAGTTTGTGTACAACTATTTGAGGTTATGTCAGTTTTTAAATTGAAAATAAAGTATGTACTAAGCTTTTGACTATATTAAAGTGGAGTAAACTGATAATCTATACTGATATAAAGCAGAACTCACCTGGAAAACGATGACAACGATTCACAACTTTGAATTAAAACTATTGTACCGGTTACGTACTGTCAAAAAGTTATCACAATATTTAATTACTTTTTGCACAAGATTCACACTATAAACTATTTTAAACTATAGTAATATATTATTCGGAGCTAAATACAACATAAATTAACAATATTACTTTAAAATTACTAAATAAAACTAAACAAATTTAGGGAGTTAATTTAAACACAGCTGATTGCTAGTGTTGCCACAGAGGAAAAAAAAAGAGCGAGTAACATAGACTATATTTTATCCCCGTGCTCCCACAGGGATAGGAACTTCGCGGGTGAAACCGCGTGGGCCCCGTGACTCAAATAAACGTATATATTACCTGAAACCGTTGATCCGATGTGTATGTTAATATTCCAGCTGTTAGAATGTGCAGATCTCTCTTCCGTATCCAAGATACCTGTAACAATCAAGGAGTATTTTTTTAACTTCTGCCAGACTTCGTGAAATAGTTACCTTGGACTAACGCTAGCTTTAGCCCGCGATTGGTCTTAGCGTGATGATATACTAACCTATAGTATTCCTCCGTAAATGGGTTATTTAGAACTGAATTTAAGTTTTTAAATCGGACCAGTAAGCCTAGACAAGGTAACATTCTCCTCGCGCTTGCTAATAGACGATACAAAATGTATGGAAATGCTATAAAATCCATCACGTGTCATATCATTCCCATACATTTTGTATCGCTTCTATAAGTGAAGCACGAGGTTAATGTTACTTTGTCTAGGCATGTACTGTGTAAAGACCCTGTGATACTTGCACAGGGTCTTTATGACGTCATACGTGTAGCGTAACGGTCGGTCATGTACTACAGGTATCACATCCGTAGCGAGTGGAGGTGAAGGGTAACTGACAGGTCTGATTTGTCTGCCGTCATACGTGTCAGTTTTCATGATAAGACTGGCAGAACAAGTCTCTAGCTCTAACAAGTACGACGGACCGGCTATCTGTAGGGTTTAGACATTCTAAGGGATTTTTTTTTCTCTGTCTGTTTGTTCCGGGTAATCTTTAAAACGGCTGGACCGATTTTAACGGGACCTTCACTGGCGGGTAGCTGATGTTTCAAGGAGTAACTAAGACTACTTTTATTTATTTAAAATATTAGGGTTCCGCGACAATAAAGTTGAAAATAAATCTACGCGGATGAATCCGCGGGGCACAGCTTTTGTTTTATTTCGTTCATCATTATGTTATCATAGCAATTACTATTAATTATAAGATAGTTTATATGCCGAAGCTAACCACTAGGCGGAATTGTTGGATCTAAACCTTAATTTCTTGGAACAATCAACAAAATTGAGCGGCCCATATAAAAGTTTCCAAAGAAAACAAAAGCTCATTAATCTAAGCATAAATAACCTACCGCCAACCTTTAGAACTCATAACATTTTATCCCAGAAATACAAGGCCGTTCTATTGTCCAAAAACAGGCACGTTCGGTAAGTATTGAAATAGACTACGATATGGCCTACTTTGGCTTGTATTGTAGGCGACCTAACGTAGCCTAGATTATTGATTTATTACCTATTTCTGCTTCATTTGGGGATGAGCAGGGAAATACAAAGGTTGCTTTTAAGAGCCGATGAAAACGTGAGTTATTGAAATGATTTATTCAGTTAAGCGCTGGTGGACATTGAGAAAAAACAAACAGTCGAATTGATAACCTCCTTATTTTTATGAAGTTGGTTAATTACCACTGGTTAGGCTAACTTTAGGCATCCAATATATTTATATATTTAAAAAAATAGATGATTGAATATGAAGCGATTATAAAAACAGACTAATAATATTTATACAAAATAATATTTATTTTCAGTAAAAATTTTATTGAATTTTTCGTACGGTTCTCTTATATTTTATTGAATACTTACTTTACTGACGCTACTTTGGTTTTACTAAAGGTATTTTATAAATTAACTAGCTGTGCCCCGCGGTTTCACCCGCGTAGATTTAGTTTCATCCTTATTGTGGCGGAACCCTAATATTTTTGATAAATAAAAGTAGCCTAAGTTACTCCTTGAAACACCAGCTACCTGCCAATTAAAAGTTCAAATCCGTCCAGCCGTTTCGGAGATTACCCGGAACAAAAAGACAGACAGACAGAGAAAAATTTTAAAACTTGGTTTTTTAGTGTCAGTAGCGTGTATTATTTCATATCCATTTAGTGAAAAGCTGTTATTTTGGAATTACAAACAGACACTTCAATTTTATTTATCTGTATAGATTTGTGTAAAGTGTTTTTGGTACGAAGAACATGATATATACTAATAAATTTTAGAACGTATATCTTATAATCTAAGGTCTACTTTTATACACTGACTTGTAGAAATAGCAGTATACTAATACTTACAGCTTTATCCCCCAACTGTTCAACCCTGCAGTGCAGGAACGCGGTCTGACCGATCACAGTGGTGACGTTCCGAGGCACAGTGTACTCAAAGTACGGGAACGAACCGACGCTGTCTTCACCGTAATGCGCTGTACCTGCCGACAATTACATTACACGGTGTTAGAACATGTATTGGACTAGATTACCGACTTTCCTCGTAAAAGCGGTTATGAACGTCAGATGGCAGTATATAAATCAGGTAATCAGCTACTATGGGTTGAATCAAGTGCCGACTCCAACAATATGTGGGATAAAGCCAGGGAAATAATTCTAATTATGTATTGGAACTTGATTTTTATACGAAGCGATTGCCATCTAAAAATCGATAATCTGTGTAGTATCTTTTAGGCCTCAGACTGACCTGTAACGATTGCTAAAGATGTTAAATTGGCAACCGGGACCGACATCTTAACGTACTCGGGACCTTAAGCAACCTGGGGAAACCGGGTACTTAAAGACCTCGGGCGGTCAACCATCTGGCTTGTGTTAGGGCTTTTTTTCTCTGATCGAATATAGCAACTGTGTCAAGAGCTCCTTAACTGAAAAAATACTGACTCATACATGTTTGATGAATCCTGTGCACGGGAGTGTCTTTCAGTAGAACGAATAGTACGAAGAGTGGGCATCTCAGGCACTACAGTGCACGTCTATTTTTAGTCGTATAGTTTCTTGACAAGTTTTCATTGCAATCACAGCACAAGTAGATATTTTAGGAAAAAACAAGTGCGAAAGTGCCACCACCACCCTTCACGTCGTTAGATACAAACGTAAATAAAAGTGATATTTCGCGGCGTAAAATATGTATCATTTGAATCAAAACGCAAACTTTTAGCAATAAACATTCACGGTCTCTTGCAAAGAAAAATACGAGCAATAACAACAGGACAATATTTCCGCAAACACAAAATGTTATCAGAGAACATTTTCACAAAGAAATAACTTGTCAAAGGCAATCACGAAACCGAACTCTGATATGTTTTGCTCACAGGTAAAAAACTCTCGCCCTTTTCCTCCTCGTTACAAAGACTCTTGAAATTCCTTTTGTACCAAATGGAATGGTAAATGATACAATTAGCGTAAACAAAGAGAGTTGATTAAGAAATTATTCGACGCTGGGACATACGAGGTGTAATGAACGGATGAATTCGTATAAACGCTATTAGAAAAGTAACATAAGGACGGCTTTCTACGTTCGCTCATTTAAATCGGGTATTTTCATGTCACAGAATCGAATAGCGAATTAGTCGACAGCGTTTTCATATATAAAATACTTATCAAATTAAATTGTATGACTAACAGCTGTTTTCAATATTCTATCCATCTGTAATTAAGTTATTATTGAAATAATTTATCTCTAGTCCACATTATTATGAAATTAAACGTATGGATAGATCAAATCTGACACATAACTGGGGGTAGCAATTCAATTCAATCTTTATTTGATTCAACTTTAAAGAATGTACTTTCAAATCGTCAGTACGACACGATTATACAGGATTATACATGCTACCGGCAGGTTCGGAAGGTTGCTTTTACTGAGCCCGGCATAAAACACAGTAATTTTAACAAACATAAATATCTTTTCAAAAATTAAACATCTGTAAGCTTTTACAGGTTAAAGTCATGTGAGGTGGTGACCAGAAGCAGTAATTAATGAGACGACTGTTCGGGCTAAAAACTGTTTACTGACTAATCCTTAACTTAACTTAGTCTTATTGGATGGAGGTGTGTCATACATCCACATGATCCTATTGAGCCCGAAGTCTATTAACTACGGTGTTGGAACACGTGAATACCACGTGTGGATAGGACTTCGATCGCACGAACTTTAATCGTTCAACGACATTTCGATTGTATGATTTACGTGAATCGAGTAGATATGTTAAGAAGTCCTCTAAATACTGATATTATGGTCGGTGAATAGGCAAAGCCTGTTTCTTGACTTTAGATTTACACGTCATATTGAATCAAAATAAGTTGAAGTTTGAAGAAAAAGAGAGAAGTTTGATTGCCCACAAGCATAGACGCACGTGCATGAAGATTTCAGATAGATAAGACATCTATACAGATAAATAAAATTGAAGTGTCTGTTTGTAATTCCAAAATAACAACTCTTCACTAAATGCATATGAAAGTATACACGATACTGACACTAAAAAACCAAGTTTAAAATTTTTTCTCTGTCTGTCTGTCTGTTTGTTCCGGGTAATCTCTGAAACGGCTGGACGGATTTTAACGTGACTTTCACTGGTAGGTAGCTGATGTTTCAAGGAGTAAATTAGGCTACTTTTATTTATTAAAAATATTAGAGTTCCGCGACAATAAGGAAGAAACTAAATCTACGCGTGTGAAACCGCGGGGCACAGCTAGTTTAATTCATTTAAATCAGAGTCATCAGGTACATCACAGTACTCTGTCATCAAAGCTGGACTTCATCATCCATGTATTTCAGTAGGTACTTAAAATCAAGACGCTTGTAATCACCAATGAGTCGACCATGTGTATATATATATTCTGTCTTACAAGGTACCGTTCATTTTCGGTCATTTTGTACCCTTGTACAATAAAGTACGCTATGAATTGTTGGGATAGGTGGAGGGTTCATTCTAGTTTGAATTGCAAGAACAGCTGAAATATATTTACTGTTGTCTGAAGTGTTAAATTGTAATTGTCTGTTTAAGCTTTATTAATGAAGTAGTAAATTACATATTCGCAATATTTAATACTCGTGTTGTGCAGAATATTATTCATATATTTTGCGGGGTAGATGTGTGTATAATTTTAAGAGGTGTGGCTTTGTGGTTTAAATTAATAAGTTCTAAGCAAAGCTACTACGGCAATTGTATTTTCTTTCTAATTAATTTTGTATATTTGTAAATTATGTGCTAGTATTAGCTCGTAGTATGACTTTCATACAGAGGACGATTTAAAACGCGTATCGCTTTCATATCCCGTTATAGCACTCCTGTTCCAAAATTCCAAAAAGTTCCAAAATGTAGATTGATATTTTTTTGTTTATTGTGCACATTTTTTGATGCGTATTTGTTAAATATGTCGAAAGGATAAGTAAAATGCGATTAAAGAAAGCGATTAGAGCGGAAGTGTCGGTAGAGGGCGTCCAAGGAAGAACTACTATGACCAAATTAATAGTATTATTTAGAGAGGTCAAATTCGGAGTATTCGTAACCAATGGAA
Source organism: Watsonalla cultraria (assembly GCA_964035505.1). Classification (NCBI taxonomy): domain Eukaryota; kingdom Metazoa; phylum Arthropoda; class Insecta; order Lepidoptera; family Drepanidae; genus Watsonalla; species Watsonalla cultraria. Next base: position 3,374,111 of record OZ037736.1, on the reverse strand, counting down.
GTGTATGAAGAGATGCATGAATGTGGATGAAGCGAAAGAAGTATGTAAGGATCGTAGCATGTGGCGAACGGTGGTCTCTGCCTACTCCCATGGGATACAGGCGTGAGCATTTGCATGTATTTGTCAATTCTATTTTGGTTAAGACAAAACACATGTCATTTAATACAACAAATTTCTTTGTAAACAGTACTGGCAATGTGATGAAAACATTAAACGTATGTTTACAGTTGATCAACAGGGGGGGCTATAACAATTTGTGCATAATTTAAGAGTACCATCAGGGCTTAATTACGCCGGTCGAAAGTGCCGTAACCAATAACAATTTTTAAAACCACTTTTCACGTTAATGCTCAACCCTTTCCCACTCGATGTCATTTCATGAAATTGCTAGACTTAATTCGTTGGGTTCACATCTCATTTACCCTGTTTTTATGGTGCCATTTGGGGTTTTTAAAAGAAACAACGACAGATATTCTCTCCGAGGCTTAATTTTAGGACGGTTTTTGTTTTTCAACCGGAACTTTTAGTGCGAGCGTTAGTTGTATAAGGAACTTATTAGATTACTAGCGAACGTCTCGCGGTTTTACCCGCGTGGTTCCCGTTCCCGTGAAAGTATGGAGATAAAATATAGCCTATATTTATCAGCGATAATGTAGCATTGAAATGATGAAAGAATTTTTAAATTGGTCTAATGCTTTTTGAACCAATTCGTTACAAACATACTTACATACAAATATTTCCTCTTTATAATATTAGTATAGAAGCATAGAACAAACAGACAGATTTTTTTTTATGTACGTACCGGTAATCATTTCATAATTATGAATTTTGTGAATACCTTATATAAGTTGGAATTCCAAACGCGACTATAAAAACACACACATCTCTTTATAATAATAATATACAAGACACTGGTTAAGGTACAATAGTGGAAATCCCGCTGTATAACACAAATTAGGCCTGGGAGCCAGGATCAGTTGGAGCAGGCCTTGGGTGGTTGGAATGAAACTCCGTAACTTGGGCAGTCCTGGTTAATTGGTTCGACCACTAATTGGTTTGTTTACTTAACGACCACACTTAAATTGATTTGAGAATTTATACGTAACTAGATGAGAATCTCAATAGCGTGATTTAGATGGGTACAGCGCCATCTTGTGTACAAAAACGGAACTACGTTAAACACCGCTGTATGCTGTATACACTCGCAATACAAAACGAGTAGTATACATGTCTCTATCAGTAAATCAGAGCATTACAAAGGCTTCAATTAGATTAAGTACGTCACACTACAGTCGTGTTGTGTAACAGCTCGTTGCTTCAGAAAACGTGTTGTTATCCTATTTGTTAATCTCTTAGTTAACTACATCTCTGATGTGGTGGCGTCTACATTCGCAAGTACGTATACGTATGCGCGATAACGATTAACTGCAATTGTTTCGAGTGTTCAAACGTCTCGATGCACTGCGATTGTTTTCAATCGCAGTCGATGATCGGTTATAATAATTTTTAGCTATATCTTGTCGCTCTTAATCTAATTAAATTTATAAATTAAAAACACTTACTCGAGTGAATATTTATTATATTATACTCTGACTAAATCTACGAGCATCCCTTTTTAAATCCGTATCACAGAAAGAGCTACTTTTAAACCAAAGACTATCTTAGTCTATGCTTTGTAATAAGGGGAATAAGTATTGTAAAGTGGGGGTACTGACCCAACGTCTATCGTTCGTTTACATATCTCTTCTACGTACAGTGCCACAATGCCGTTAATACCACCAGCTTAAAGACCTCTTCTAAACGCTACAGATTTTCTACGATGTAACGCATTTGCCGGCTGAGTATTAGCTTTCTTTTAAGCTAAGAGGCTTAGACTAAAGCCGTTAGGTCAAGTGGTCGGCGTGTGGCTTCGCTAAGCCAGTTACATTAATAACCGGCTGAATCTCAGCTATGTAAGTGCAGGATTTTCGTAACGTTGGGTCTGAAACTATATTTTGTCGGATTGCATTCAACCTCTTTAGTGTCGTTACTTTTTGTGTTATTCTGCAATTTTAGGTGCAAAGTGTAGAATGCTAGCTATGATCGTTTATTGATAAACTTTAAGATGTTATTAAGCTAATAAGTTGACGTTTCATACGCTACCAAGGTGAAACGTCAAAGCTCAGAAGATCTTAATACCTATGTTTTTTTGATCTTGAAAAAAATGGGTTATAAGATTTTTTTTTTTAAGAACATGATGAGTCCACAAAAGTGCCTTTTTCTGGCTTCATGCTGATACTACAAGCTTTCATTTCAAAATGTTTATCTAATTTGTTTGACTGTATGCTTCTTTGCCACCTCTGTAGTTTATTAAAATAAACTTCTAACTACTGAATTGTTAAATTGGATTTATTATTTACCTACATCATGAATTGTGAATTTCAAAACTATGAACAAAATCTATAAAAGTTAAGAAGTTTTATCTCTAAACATTCAACAGAGTGAAGTTTCGCGAATCACTATCTTGAAAGAACCCAATAAACTATAAAACCCGGGGACTTTCTCCAGACTATTCACATTTAAACAGAGACGTTAAAGCGAACACTAAAGGAACAGTACTAGAATTTGGTCTAGCAAATCTCTCGAATGTATCGAATTTTATGGATCACGTACCGACACCTACAAGGTCGGGAACAAAAACCGAACTAACACCCATCACACAAAGTGGTAACGATTTTACCCGGTGAGACTTAAGGGCCGTAGGCACGCACTTTGAATACAGAATACCTTTTTCTCTGGAGGTATCTAAAACTTTTGTGGCTTTGAGGTCAAGGTCGCAGTTGTAGCGGTGTCCTTTATTTATGGGCAGTTTTGAAAGGAATGTTAAGGGTCTCTTGGGCCTTCATAACAATTTTATAGGTCACTTGGTTGACATTCATATTTGACCAATGACCTGAAAAATGTGGGTGCGGCTGGTCTCATTTAAGAAAGTGTTTTTGGTTTACCAAGTCTACTATGATTGAAATAATTTAGGGGTAGTGTATACTTTATTAAGTTATCTCTTTGGGTTGCTTAAACACTGCGATTATTTGAAAACATCAGTCTTTTCAAATATGTCACATAAATTTGAAATTGTAGCTACATGAAGTTTATATTCGATATTGATATGATAACAATATGATTCCAGATCTTAAAATTATTATACGTAGTAGTTTAAGAAGTCGCCTTAACCTTAAGGAAAACCTTTTTCGTAGTAGATATCTACACCTAACTAAGAACACACTTTCAAAACTTCATGCCTCTATTAGGTATTATATGCATAGAATTGATAGCTTACTTCTTATAATATATTGAAGGGAAAATCTATGTAAGCTTGCATCGCTAACACTCCCCACGTAACTTTAGCAGCTCATAAAGGTACTATACAGTGCATAGATACCGTGGAATGAGCAAAACTTTTATAATAAAGATAGAAAGTGGCAACCAGCCTATGTGATGGAAAGTGGAGCTCATCCCTTGAGACTCGTACTCTTACTAAATGTTCACACCTGAGTGCCAGTGCATTTTTAATTCAAACGTGTGTGCTGCTATGAGTTTTTTAAGGTGAAAGTGACATGAAATTTTGCTTTTAGTATTAAGCACTCTAAACTCTGAAACGATGATAATTTGAAGTGCTAAGTTCAACTATTAAATAAAGAACGTTATTTTTTTTGTTCTTGCCTTCGTAGTGACATGTTCTTAATATGGTACCAAACATATTCAACGATTTTTGAGTGATTTCGTATGAAATATATTATGATTTTATTTTATTGAGCCGTGGTTGCGTGGTTTTGAGTAGTCGCTTGATAAGCAATCGACGCAAGTTCGAATCCCAGCGGCCTGTATCAATGCGTTTTTTCTAAAAACTTAAGTGCAGTAATTACCCTCCACGAGTTTTCCGGTGAAGAAAAACATCCTGAGACTGTCACGTAGGCACTTGATCGCATTCGGTGAAAAGTGGGTGTTGTTATTATAAAACCTCATCCCCCTTTGGAGACCCTTCTGGGATGGCGTGAGTAAATTTTTCTTTATTTATTTGAATTGTTAGTAAGCCCACTGTGTTGTTAAAAAATGTGAAAATGTATCAAAATCTTTTAACGATATTTAAAGCGTGATGGTGCATAATACGGATATGACTGACTTTATAGCAAATGATTTATGATTTTAAATAACCCTGTTTAATTTTTAACGAACGGCTTTCATCACTTCATCCTTTAACATCAGCTGTTTCAATTGTTTAATCGGGACTTTTGTGCAGGTATCAAATGCAGTATTGTTTCTTAAACGCACTGGGGTTTACCAAAAATGATGCGTTCATTTTTAATCCCCTTATTACGACAGTATTTTAAAGCAGTACTATCTAGTGAAAGTCAGAAGTCGATCTGGTGATGGAGTATAATATAAAATATTTTTGAAAATGTTGAGTAATTGTTGAGTTTCTTCTCAGCCAAAGCAACATTCTGTGCCCGGTGGAATCAAATATTTTTTGTGTTCGTTTTTAAGCATTATAATTTTATTTTAATAAAATTAAAAACTTTTTTATATATACAAGGAACAGTACGTAAAACTAATTAAAGGTAGAAAACTTGTCCCAAGTCGGTGTCTCTCGGGATCGTGCCAAGAAGGCTGGCAGCATTGCCACATTGAATAGTAATGCTGATTATCTGAGCGGTTGTCATGAGAGGCTTCTACCAGACGACGTGCAAGCTCTTTGAAAAGTTGATGAGTATCCCCAAGCCTTGATTAATTAGCATTGATGAGAAATTTACACCTAGATGGATTGTGACTATGAAATAAAAAGTCTTCTGCGTAGGTGCACTTAACAAAAAGCTACTGAAAAACATAAAAAAGAAAACTATAAAAAAATTAAGCCACGTTTGATAGAGTTTTTGACACCGAAATTGATGGTACATTTGGCACCAACTTAAAAAATGACGACGTGCATTTTTTTTATTATCTTGTTTTTAAGGCGGTTAATTTTTTTATAAAAATAGCTACATGTTTATGAGTTGATCTTAGAATGCCTAGACAAAAGAAATACTGAACGAAAAGTATATTGGATTCATAATTTGTATATTATTGAATATTTCAATCCCCAGTAAGAAGACGGCTATACATTTTTGATAAGACTTCCCAAAACAGAAATAAAATATGTACGAGCATCTGTGTCAAAGTGGAGGTGTACCGAAGAATATATTTTGGAATCTCCATCCATTATTCATTACTTCAATATTTTGTGATTTGCATACGATTTTTATTAAAGTAGGTTATACTTTTGCACACTTCGTCTTGTATTTTTGTGTACATTGTATTGAATACATCATATTATAGAACCCTCAAGAGCTACGAAATTGAACCTTATCCTTCAGGTATTATGTGTCAATTTCCTATGATTGAAACCTACGCTCGTCGTGGAGTTCGACGCTGAGAAACCTTACAAAGTCAAAGTCAAAGTCAAAGTCAAAAATATCTTTATTCGATTAGACTTTATACAAAGCGCTTTCAAATCGTCAGAATGACACAATTTACAGGATTATACATGCTACCGCCAGGTTCGGAAGGTTGCTTTTACTGAGAAGAACCTGGATACAGAATAACACACCAGAGGTAACAGTTACGTGTAAAGGTTATGGCGTCCATCGTGATTGGGATAAATGCCGGTGACCCCGAAAATATTTTGGGAAAAGGTCCGAAGGTTGATGATGAAGAAAAATGGACGATATTTTTCGTTTACACAATGAAGAATGATGAAAGTTTAATGATATGAGCGTGCAAGCTATGATTAAAAAGTTGATTTCGTGAATCTCTTTCAAAATTGGATTTTTAGGGCTTTAATTTTAATCATTTATATAACCACGTATGTATGTATACACACGTACACTCACATTTCGTTAATTATGTTTAACAAGCTGTGCACCCGTGTTGTGTTAGTTTCATGGGTGTCCCGAACACTTAAGTTTTTTTTAAATAAAAGTCGCCTAAGTTACTCCTTGTAACATTAACCTTCTGCCAGTAAAAGTCCCGTTAAAATCGATCCAGCCGTTTCAGAGATTACCCGGAACAAACCTGTCTGTTTGTTCCAGATAATCTCTGAATCGGCTGGACAGACAGACAGACGGACAGACAGACAGACAGAGAAAAAAATTGTACTTGGTTTTTCAGTGTCAGTAGTGTGTACACTTTCATATGCAGTTAATGAAAACCTGTTATTTTGGAATTACAAACCGACACTTCAATTTTATTTATCTGTATAGATGTATAGATAATATTATGTTAGTAGGAGTCATCAATAACCCACTAATATTTTCTTACCGTCTTATTGATGCCTCTCAATCTTATTCAAAGTCTCAAAAGTGATTGAAAAGTAAATTAATCTATACAGATAAATAAAATTGAAGTGTCTGTTTGTAATTGTAAAAAAACAGCTTTTCACTAAATGCATATGAAAGTATACACGTTACTGACACTGAAAAACCAAGTTCTAAAATTTTTCTCTGTCTGTCTGTTGTTCCGGGTAATCTCTGAAACGGCTGGACCGATTTTAACGGGACTTTCACTGACAGGTAGCTGATGTTTCAAGGAGTAACTTAGGCTACTTTTATTTATTAAAAATATTAGGGTTCCGTGGCAATAAGGATGAAACTAAATCTACGCGGGTGAAACTGCGTGGCACAGCTAGTTATTAATATTACATTCATTTTAGTACCGTTTCAGACGCGATATTCACTAAGGTTTCTCAGCGTCGCACTCGTCGTCGAGTATCGGTTTTAAAGATACGAAATTGAACTTCTGTGTTATGTATCAATTTCCTATCATTGAAACCAACGCTCGTTGTCGAGTTCGAAGCTGAGAAACCTTAGTGAATAACGCTGCAGGAATGGAAATGCTTGGGTTTATATTTTTCGAGTAAGTAAAGTATATTTTGCAGAGATTACGTAATTTTTCATAACTACCACATCTAGTACCCTTTCCACACGTCACTTCTCTAATGAAAAACATTAATAACATCTGTGCACACTGAAATGTCTTTTGTTTCTTGCGCGTTTTCCGAAATTGTACCTCTCTTTGTGTTATTCGGTTAATAACGAACGCTTTCTCTGCGCAATATTGTATGGGGCTTTCACGAAGGTGGGTAATTACGTTTGTTTCAATGAACAGAGTATGAATTTGAATCACAAATATAGGTTAAATCAATATCGTATGTACGTGTATACTTATTGTACCGCTCGCACGGTCATTTGTCAGTTTGGATTTTGAATGGAAATGTTATATTATTTTTGCGATAGCACTTTATAAGATATGAATATTATATGAAAGTACTTTGAAAGAGTTCTAGTCAAACGAAGATTTTTGATAATCAATTTTTATTCCAAATTTATTATTACAATACCTTACCTCTTACCCCTTCGGGGATCCATCTAGGATGGTGTAAGTCTAAATATGTATAACTCAAAGGTGACTGACTGACTGACATAGTGATCTATCAACGCACAGCCCAAACCAATGGACGGATCGGGCTGAAATTTGGCATGCAGGTAGATGTTATGACGTAGGCATCCGCTAAGAAAAGGTTTTGATTAATTCTACCCCCAAGGGGATAAAATAGGGGATGAAATTTTGTATGAAACTTTATCAATTTTAATAACTCATAATTTATTTATAAAAAATATTAGGGTACCGCGAAATTAAGCATGAAACTAAATATACACGGGTGAAACCGCGGAGCACAGCTAGTATATTTGTATTTTTTTTATTTACATTCGTAGTTTGTGGAATTAGCTTTTAGGGTGGCATAGGCGTATTAGGAATGTGAAAATGTGTTTATTCCTTATTCATTCAAAACGAGAACGGCAAATCGGATTAAGATTTGCCATTCACTATATTAAAGGCAACTTTATATTCCGATCAAAAGATATACTTAAATGGGGCACCCTAATGTTTGAATTATTTACGTAGAAGTCGCCGACTGAGGCAAGTTAAATAATTAATTGTAAATATGCTTACTCAATGCCAGAAAGGTCCGAGCAGTAAGCAGAGGTACTATATAAACAACACCCACTGTCTACGCCGCTCCCCGCTGCTGCTTACCAAGCATCCAATGACGGCTCGCCACAAGACCGCCACAGGCAGCAGCCAATGGAAGGAGCCCCCTATCACGCGACCGACCGCCGGAGGATCTCCCACCGGTACCACGCTGTCTACGCGACACAGCCACGTCCGCCCTTTCCCATTTTCACCGAAGATGATCAAGTGCCAATATAACAAATCGTGAGTCCATCCCGTCTTAGACACTATCTATACATCTATACAGATAAATAAAATTGAAGTGTCTGTTTGTAATTCCAAAATAACAACTTTTCACTAAATGCATAATATGAAAGTATACATTGAAAAATCTATTTTTAAACCTTTTCTTTGTCTGTCTGTTTGTTACGGCTCCTCCGAAACGACTGGATCGATGTCAACGGGACGTTCACTGGCAGATAGCTAATGTCAAGAGGAGTAACTTAAACTACTTTTATTTAAAAAAATACGGTTCCGCGGGTCATCCGTGAAATATACTCTACGTGGGTAAAACCGGAGAACACAGCTAGTAATAACTACCTAATTGTATAACCTTGAAACGAGCGACCGGTAAAAATTATTGTGACTCAAAATTCTCGTATTTTTGAGAAATACCCAAGCAAAATGCCCATTACTGCGACTGTTTGCGACGAGTACTCTTAAAGTAATTCTCAAAGGGGAAATGTCAGAATTTTGTGCATAAAAAGAGCGATTTATTAAAAATGTTGCTGTCTTTATGCGACGCCTTTTCGCGGCTAAGCTGCTGATCCGATCGTGAGGATATTTGATAAAGAGATTCTTTTGAGGAAGTCACGCACTAAGAAGTACTTAGGTTATTTCATTTTAATGGCAACATTACAAAATTGGATAGCACAATAAGCTCTTTACATTTTTTTAAGAGTAAATGCGCCGCCATTTTTATGTTAACTATCGCCACGGTCTCATCCGCGTAGACTTAATTCTACCCATGAATTTACCAAAACACAATTTTCTTTCAATAATAGTAAAATTAAAAGTCCCTTCAAAATCCGTCCAGCTGAACGCCTATTACTTCATTTAGATGCGTATTTTTCAGATATTTTTCTAAACTTCAAATCGACAAAGCAACATTCTTACAATAAATAAGGTAGTAAATTTTAAAAATGTTGAACGTGATAACCCTTATATTTGGCGCAAACACTGATTTAAAAAGTTTGGTCTAGCTACCTTACTGTTTAGTAAGCTTATATTTATACTGAGGCACAAATTACGAGAACGGTGCTAAATTCATACTAAAGAGTGCAGACGGGTTAGTTCCTTAGTACCCCATCCAGGAGTAACCCGATTATTTTAATCTTGAAAAACTCAATTAAAAGTCAGTTTAGCTTAAAACTTGCAAAGCCTTCAACTATTTTCTTTCACGTTACATAACTGAGTGTCAAAGAGCTCTATTGTCACACTAAAATGTCACGTAATGTATCACTTTGTAAGAAAATACTCACAGTGATATAACCACCAGGCAGATAACCGAATCTGAATATAAATCGACTTTCAAGTCGCGAGAATTCAAACGAAGAAATATTTTTATTCTTATATTTTATTCTCTTTGAAAAAGATAAGTATTGCTTTTGGTTTCGGTTTATTGGCTTTAGTATTCGACAGATGAGAAGAAATAATGGCCGTTTTTACTTACTTCGGATCAAAACGCCCACACAATTTTACTTAATGGCCCAGACTTCTGTCGATATCTCACTTGTAAAATTTATCAAGATCGTCTCAAATTGATGTAAATACTTCAATACCAAGTACCAAGAATTTCAAACGTAAATGTTTTTAAGAACGCTATGACAATCATTACCAGACGTCCGATATTAATGAGCACGGATCATCATCCTCCTGCCCTTATCTCATGTTATTTGGGGTCGGCGCAATGTGTTCTTCTCTTCTATTTCTCTGTATCAGCCGTCATATCTGTATTCACTCCCTTTCTAGCCATTTCATCGTTCACACAATCCATCCATCGTTTCTTAGGTCTTCCTTTCTCCGTGTAACCATCCACATTCATAAACAAAACTCTTTTGGCAACATTAATGAGCACGGATGCTTATATTTTCTTAATCAGTTTCCCTAAAATACCCTGGCACAAATGCCGCCACGAATATTCACCGTTTAGTAAAAATAGTGGGGAAAGCTGCACACTGTTTATGTTCGCACTCACAACATATAAGCAGCAAAGAATTAATATGGTGCATGTAATGTCAGTGCCTGTAACTCAGGTATATAATCTATTGTGTATACAAATGTGACATAATTTCTATAGCTTTGGGTACAGCTCTGTATTGGTTCGAAATCCACTTGTAAAGTGAAATGAAAATGATTTATTAAGTTTAGGCCCTGGTAAGGCACTTATGAATGTCGAGGAATTTACCACCGGTTCGGAAACCAACCTTCTGAGAAGAACCGGCAAGAAACCTAGTAAACAATGATAGTCACAAAAAAACCATGAACATTTATTAAGCTTTATAGATTGTGCTTTCTTCTTCTTCATTTAAGAGTTCCATTGTCGGTGTAGCTGATAAGTCCCCCTCCACTTGTTCCTATCCAGTCGTGTTTCTTTGACCTCCTTATACGACTAAATGTTATATGCCCTAAAATCCATTACTTAGCGGCCTCTGACTGACAGTGGCATTCGCATCACTTGGAACAGATGTTTGTAGATTTTATCTTGGCTGTGGCAATATTGGGTCCAGTTGCCTCGAAGACCGTCGACTCTTGGGATCTTCTGTGCCGCCCTTGCCCTTATGCTCTACGTACCTGACTCCTCAAATACTCCCTGAACAAGCCGGCAGACTTGCCTTGTGGTCAGCTCAAACTTTATAAACTGTATATTTCTTATACCTTTTTTCAATCGATAGTTGAGCACTGGAACTGTTCCTGAACTGCGCATAATTTTGTGTCATGGAATTTTTATTTATTATTTTAACGATCAAAGTTTCTTGCCAGGTTCATCACACCTTCCGAATTAAATTAATTCAACCTGACGAAGCCAGTTTTTTTGAATTTTTTGCACAAAAAGATTTTTTTCATTTTCATTTTCATTTTCATTTTCATTTTCATTTTCATTTTCACTTTCATTTTCATTTTCATTTTCATTTTCATTTTCATTTTCATTTTCATTTTCATTTTCATTTTCATTTTCATTTTCATTTTCATTTTCATTTTCATTTTCATTTTCATTTTCATTTTCATTGTTTCGGTAAGTGTTTGCCTGTACTGTAACAATTGGAAAATAATGTTCGATTGGCAACTACGCAATGCTCGACACACGGAGCAGAACTCAAGCGGTCGTCCATCCAACTTACTTGAAAGAACGGGTGCTTAACTTTACCGATCGAATAATATGCGCAGTATGTGTTATATAAACCTCTAGGTATTGGTGATGATATAATAAGCATATTTTTACTATTGATAAAGATGAATCGGCAATTTACGTGTTTGCTTGATGTCCTCTCAGAGGCACGGAAGTGGCTCGGGTGATCACCCATCAACTTGCTTGCGTATTCGGAATTAATGATTGAGCAATATTTGTACCGGTGCGAACGTCGTCGCTTGGACCTTGCGTTTTGCACTTTTTTGTATGGAGACTTAAAACTGCCTATGCGCTTTTTAACGTTCCAACATAAAGTGCGGAAAATACGCAAACGATATCGTAAATGTAAAATCATGTTAAAACCTATACTTGGGGCACTGGAGACTCTAAATAATAATGATGAAGTAAAGAGTATTTTATTATTTCTATTGTTCACAATTCCAATTTATAACTCGGTATCAGTGAGTAAATAAGAATCACTGCAAAGAAATTAACGCCACAAAAAGAACGGACTTTAGCAATAATAAATAGGGTATTTTTATTTCCTGTGTCGGCCGTTTATTCTTTTGTTATAGTCGCGAAGACAGTCGACTTTTAGGATTGCCTCACAATTTATAGGGCGCATAAATATCCCCAGTCGTGTGAAGCTCCACGAAGCCGCCCTTTACCAAGAACTGAGCCATTTGGACTAATTTCAAACTTAAAGAACTCTATTTTTATTTGGCTTATCTCACAAATTACATTTAAAGGCTTCTTTGTTTTAGTTTAATTCAAAAATATCTAAGTAGGTACTAGTGCGTCGAATTGAAGGGACAATGTTCCTTGTAACTTTGGGAATCATATTTATCATTTTAGGTACCATAAATATTTGCATGTAGACGTTGTGTTGTATATTGGACAATATTTATTAAACATTGATTTTTAACCGCGACTTCTATGTATAAAATATCCTACAGCTAACAGGATACATTTACCACAATCTAAAATGAAAAAAAAACAGAGAAATTCAAAAACGTACATGCATATATACGCTCACGCCTGTGTTCCCCGAAGGGGTAGGCAGATGTGTTGTAACAATAACCCACTTTTCACCGAACATGATTAAGTGCCAACGAGACAGACAGGCGAGTCTATCGCAGTCTCAGGCATCATACATACGTCTTTGAATTAGTTCTCAGACTTATGCAAATCTCCACACAATTTTTTCCTTCACATTAAAAAAGCAATATTGAGAATGACCAAAAAACACTAAAAAAATCTTGAAAAGCATTATTTTGATCAACAATCAAAGCAATTATTGGCCCTAGTATTGCAAATACTTTCATCACGAATAGTGAATGAAATATCCAAAACTTAGTGAAACGTATTTGAACAAAATAATCGCATTAGATGTTCAAACATTTTGTTGTTTGGACAAACATTGGTCCCCCATTATTTGCTCGTGGTAAGATTTGTTCTACAATATCGTTTTGCAAATTGCATTTACTCTGTCGAGTGTACCAACTGTTTGAACAAACTATTTGAATGAGGAATGCTGAGCATGTGTTGTATTATTTTCAGTGAGTAAATATTATTCATAATCATTATAATATGATGGACTTGCTTTACTCGCGTTTCACTGTGTTTATACAAGAGTAATGTAAATTAGCCCTACACTTCTCGTAGGCAGGTTTTTAATTGTAGCCCTAAACATGCTGGCTCAAATCCCAGCATATCAAAAAAAAAATATAAAAATGAATCCCCATTTCCCTTGGTCAAAGCATCAGGCCTAAACGGCTGGATGGATTTTAACGGGACTTTCACTGGCAGATAGCTGATGTTTCAAGGAGTGTTTTAGGCTAATTTTATTTAAAAAAAAACAAAAAGGTGAGACCGCGGGGCACGGCTAGTTAAAAATAAAAGTGAGTTCTATAATCATGCAGAAGAGTTCATAGTTCCTGATACCTTTTAGAGATATTTCTGGTTCTGAAACCTGGATTTTTTTTCTTAATGCTCTGCTAACTTAACTTCCCACAGGAGATCATTTAAATCAAAAATTTAAGCGATTTATTGGTGCATTTGAATGAGTGATCAAGTTCCTGATAGTTTTAAGACATGCTTCTGTCTGTTTGACAGTAATAGCCGACTGTGAAAAAATCATCAAGGTAAAAATATTTACTACGAATTTTTTTTTAATTTATTTATCTGAAAGATCTAGTAAATGGATCTAATAAACAGGTAGTTACTATTTCTATAGGAATTTTAACAAAATTGAGTAAATTTTTATATTATTTTTAAAGTGATATTTAAGTACCATCAGCCGATGCTTTGTACCAGAAATGTGCGCCTGAAAAGTTAAAACCCTATATTTTTGAATGTTTTGTACGTATGTACACTAAGAAAGAATTAAATGAATCACTTGTCCCTTGTTCATATCCAAATAATTTGACTCGAAATCTTCGTAAACAACGATCAGGCTAAGTATCCGAAAGCAATTAACGTAAATTATTCCGCACTAATTACCCGGTAAGTCACTGCGAGTGGCAAGTGCGGGGATGTAAGTATCACTATAACAGTAGTTAACATGAGTTTATAGGGAATTAACTTATACGAGCCACTTATGGCCGATTTATATCCTTGTTTAGAAACCAATAACTTAGCTCAAAAGGGAAGCTTGCACTTGATGAAACGAGAAATAAAAGAATATATCTTTTCTAAGAGACTTTTACTTTTCAAGTTCATTTAAATTGAAGAGTCGTGGTGGCCGTGGGATTTGCGCAGTCGCCTGCTGTATATCCAAGCGGGGCTTGTTCTAAAAAACGTATGCGTAGTTATTTCACACCACGTGCTTTAGGGTGAATGAAAACATCGTGAGGAAACCTGCTGCTCCTGGAAATATGTCTGAGGAGTAATTTAAATACTTGTATATAGTGCCTGAGACACACACTTAATCATATTTAGTGAAAAGTGGATGATGTTATTCGGCCTATCCCTTCGGGGAATACAGGCGTGAGCATATGTATGCCATTTGAATTCACGACTTCAATTTTTTTTGCGTTCAAATAAGGCGAGAGATGCTTCATATAACTTCAGACCAAATCATAAGCTTCGAATTTATATACAGCTTAACTGTTATAGAGCGATTCAAAATAATTAGGAGTTTCGGACATAATTAAGTTTGCTATGACGAAACCGCAAACTGTAATAATATTGAGGTTTCTCCGCTAAGTTAAACATAAGTTACGTTTAAGTTTAGGCTCTGGATAGTAAGTTTATATCTACCCTGTTAAACTGGGCTTAAATTACGCCAGGTTTCGAGACCACAATCATGCCTCAATTCTTGCTGTGTTCATAGTTATGAACGTTGTACGATTTGTGTACTACCTTGTTTCTTTCGTGTGTACTTTATAAGTTTTAAAAAGTTGAAGTAGAGCGTAACGTGATTCGTTGTTTGAAATTTGGATCTGACCGGCTGAGTACTGTGTTTTCTACAAGACATCACATAAAATCGTAGCTGAATGGATTTTTTTGTGTTTTTCTGTCGTGGGTAAGATCAATATAGTGCTCAATAAGGTATAGTGCTCGATGTATCGCTATTGTTCAATCGGCGACGATGGTAGTGAGTAGATTAGACTGCATAGGTAGAAGAATGCTGTCTTTCAAATTCGGCACACCGTTAATTCTTGGCTTACAATATTGTACCTAGCTCAATTGATTTTCTATAGGATTCGTTTTATTTTGGGTTGACCTTGGGTTAGGAACAAACTTACCTTGGCTCTCATTGAAGAACCCAAGGACCATGATGACGATGACTACAAGGCCGACCTTCACCCGGTAACTGAGGCACATTGTCACGGCATTCGGCAACATGGTTCAACTACGTCTCATCCATTCGTTGTACAGCTGCGTATCATGGTGGGCTTTCGGCGTTGGAGGCATGATCTGTGAACAAAGGAGAAATGCATCGCTTTAAAGTTGAGGTCATGGCCAAATTGTAAAATCTGTTGAGTGTCTACTTTGACACATTTCCAATTCACCAAAATGATTTGGGTCCCAACATGACGGACTGATTCAGCTGGCGTCTTGATCTTTAAAAAATAAAACATTATTCAGTATCCTTTTGCACGGATTTTTCAATTTGACCCTGACCGTGACTTGACATAATTATATTTTGGTTTTGTTTTGAAAGGTCAAGGTCAATTTGTAAAATCCATGGAAATGGATACTTAATTTAAAAAAAATGTTTTGATCAATCAGTCAAGACTTCAGCTGAATGTCACTGTCTGTCATATCTGTCATTTGGTTACCGCACTGTATACCGTAAGTATGCACAGAACCATACAAAATATGTTATGTAATATTTATTGTTGACCTTGCTATGACAAAACTCGGCCCAGACCCGGCTAGCAAGAGTCATATTGTATAGAATATTAGGTCTGCTCAACTCTCTCGACCGTAGTATAAAAGTATGTCTCGAGCATGAACATTGAAAAATTCCCCGAAGAGTTAAGCTTAGCCAAAGTACTATTCGTTGTTTTTACTTAAGTAGAAAATTCAATTTAACACACTCAATTACACAAACAAAGAATTTAACAAAAGTTCCCTTAGCGAGGGAGATGTAAAAACATAATGTACTCTTACAAAGAACGAAGCAGGAGCCAGCGAACTTTTAGCAACAAAGTATTTTCGTCTTATGAGCCTTGTATTTTCGCTTAGTTACATACTTTTTCTTATAAATTTTAATAACTAGCGGACGTCGCGCGGTTTCACCCGCGTAGTTCCCGTTTTCGTGGCAGTACGGGGATAAAATATAGCCTATATTATCAGTGATAATGTAGCATTCCAAGGGTGAAAGAATTTTCAAAATCGGATAAGTTTTTTTAGAGTCAATTATTTTTAAACATACTTTCCTCTTTATAATAGAAGTGAACTATGACTGATCTTTAAGTGAAGTTTCTTCTTTACTCAAAATACAAATATTTTTAATTGATTAGACTTGTATAAGTCTCTCTCTATCTTTGGGAGAAAAAGAGAAGACGTGCTACTTAAATTAAGTCTTCGTTAATGTCGTATGTTTATTGTGTTTATGATTGTAACAAATTGGCTAAAAAAGTACCGAACCGATTTACAAAAATACTTTCACCAAATTAATGCTATAAGCATATATAGCTATATTTGCCATGGGAACTAGAACTACACGGGTGAAACTGCGTGGCGTCTTCTAGTTAATAATTAACATTTGCATTATATTAATTGCAAAGTGACCTGTGTCCCAAATGTAGGTTTTTATAGCAGAAATAAATTCCCCCAAAAGGTGGGTAACCTTTTGGGGACAAAATAAAAAAACATGTAGGTTTTGTCACGTTGCCACCTGGGGCGTCTTTTAACGTTCCCAAATAAAATGAGGAAAACATGCAGGCGATGTCGTCAACTTTAAAACATGTTGGAACCTATGGCACTGTAAATAAAAACTGGAATTTGATGTAAATTAAAAATCTTTTGGTCGAAGCTTATCAAAGTTCCATGATGATAAATTACGTCATCTTGAAAAAAATACAGTTTTTGCCTCCTCACCGCTTATCCAAGTAACTTCTCAATTAGCAAGTTTGCCGCTTATAAAGTTACCGAACTTCCTCCTGCCCATTAAACCGTCTTTTGGAATCACCCGAGAGTTGTCGACGTGCAACTTTTAATGTCTTCTAAGAAATTCTCTTTGTATTCACCGTTGCGGTTGGACAAATAAAATAATAAAAACCACGCTACTGAAGATTTTCTTGGGAAAGTAGCTCTAAAAATTTCAATTGCAGACTTTGCTTTGCTTCATAATGCTAGCGAAAAGGTATTTCAATAATAGAGACGTATTTGCAGTGTTGTTTAATGCATAAATAAAGTTCGCTTGTCTGTCAAGTTGACGGGTACATTCTTATTTAAATATACTTTAAAATGGTGAGTTTATTTTAAATGATTTCTTTGAATGATGAAGATGTTTTTGATTCAAGATTGTGAAGAAGATCTTTAAGAGCTAAATAAACAAAATAGTGAAAAACACAGAAATATTATAAACCAGCTGTGCCCCGCGGTTTCACCCGCGTAGATTTTAATTTCATTGTTGCCCGCGGATACCTAATTTAAAAAAATAATCGATGTAGCCTAAGGTACTCCTTGAAACATTAGCTATCCGTCAGTGAAAGTCCCGTTAAAATCCGTCCAGCCGTTTCGGAGATTACCCGGAACAAACAGACAGACAGATAGACAGACAGACAGACAGACAGACGGAGAAAAAATTTAAGAATTGTTTTTTCTATGTCAGTACCGTGTATACTTTCATATGCATTTAGTGAAATACTGTTATTTTGCAGTTACAAACAGACACTTCAATTTTATTTATCTGTATAGATGTATAGATATAGATTTTAATAAGGCTTGGAACTCCGTTCCCGTGGAAGTATGAGGATAAAATATAGCCTTTGTTACTAACTGGTAATAGCCGTTGCAGAAATTATTTGTCACATACGAAAATACAAATCTTTCTGTTTTATCATATAAGTATAGATTTGTAGACATAGGGTGAACATTGATGCGACTAAAATCCTACTTTTGAGTAATATACAAATGTTCAATACGTCGCCACACTTTGTAAAAAAGTCGCTAAGATTACCCTCTGAGGTATTTTAACGAATTCATTCAGTGGATCTTAACCACCCATTCAAATTTCCCTTCTCGCTGTCTCATGGTAATATGTACGAGCGATTTTACATCATCATGCCTGTATTCCCCGAAGTGGTAGGGAGAGTTGTACATATAGGATACCCACATTTCGCCAGTAATGTTAAAAATTCTGTGAGTCAAGCCTATTGCAATTAACCAGGCACTAATCCAGACATCGGGCCACTACTGACAAACCCAATAGGTAACCACTTTACCCGATCCAGGGATCGGACCTCGTGTGCCGCAGTGGCGCTTGCGACCACGAGACCAACGGGGCAATTTTTCAAAACGAAATCCTAACATTTTTATGCAAACACTAGCTGTGCCCCGCGGTTTTACTCGCATAGATTTAGTTTCAACCTTACTGTCGCGGAACCCTAATATTTTTAATAAATAAAAGTAGCCTAAGTTACTCCTTGAAACATCAGCTACCTGCCAGTGAAAGTTCCCGTTAAAATCGGTCCAGCCGTTTCAGAGATTACCCGGAACAAGCAGACAGACAGACAGAGAAAATTTTTTAAATTCGGTTTTTAGTGTCAGTAGGGTGTATATTTTCATATATATTTAGTGAAAAGCTGTTATTCTCGAATTACAAACAGACACTTCAATTTTATTTATCTGTATAGATTATCTTATGATCTTCCGTTGATGTACGTACAGTTTAAAAGACGTATCTAATAAGACACTATGACAGAATTTACGACACTCCTTGCGTAAAAGTGCAATAAAATGTTACTGCCCGTATGATCCTGTCGCCACTAAAATTGCGTCGAAATGTTTACAAGTAAACAGATAAAGTAATTCATGTTGACAAGTAAATAAGAACTATAGTGTTTTTTGCTACTTAGTTGACAAGGATAGCAACCGATAAAGTACTAAGTTTTTATAAAGCTTTCGATGTACTGCCTACTGTCATTACTCCTATTCTGCTTATTTACTCGTAGATGCACGCGTCTGTGTGAGTGTGTCATTTAGAACGATTCGTTCCTAATTGCTTATGAAGCTTATATTTGAACTGTGACAAAGGCCTTATACTTTTTTTTTTTTTTTATTGACTAGGAGGAAACCTTCAAAAAGTCCCCGACCGCCCTAGGAGAGGCAGATCGGGGTATGTGGGATTTTTACCGCACTAAAACCCCGCCGGTGGCCATCCTCAGTGCTCAGGGGGGGACTCCGGGTACTCTGATAGATCGCACCGGTGTCCCCCCACACTTTGCCGGGGCACATTCCCGGGGCAGCTGTATCGCCGCGAGCCACATCACGCTGCCACCTTCCCGGTCCCGCGGCTCGATGGTCAAAGCTCCCACCCCGACCGGCCTAAGCTAAGGCCAACCCTCGACTCGGTGCTGCATTAGTTATCCTTAGATTCCTTAGATGGCTTACCATGGTGCGTTGACGCTGAGGATTGTCACGCACCACGCACCCTCGAAGTTACTGACTCCCCGCAGTAGTCATGACTGAGCTACTTGGGTTCGATGTCTTCTGGAAAGTGAAGCTGAGGAAAGTTTTATTGGGTTTTTCGATCCGAAATTTCTCAGTACAAACCTGGAGTCTGGATTAGTGTCCGGTTAATGGCAACAAGCTCGCCACCTAATTATATGTGACAAGCGGACGTTGTGCGGATTCACCCGCGTAGTTCCTGTTCTCGTGGGAGTACGGGTATAATATATAGCTTATATTAATCAGTAATAATGAAGCATTCAAATGGTGAAATAATTTTTAAAACCGGTCCAGTACTTTTTGAGCTAATTCGTTACAAACATACTTACATATAAATCTTCTTAATATTATCTCTTCATAATATTAGTATCGACTAACATAGCTGGCTAAATGTACTGTAAATATACCTGTGCCAACCCCTTCGAGGAATATAGGTGTGACCATAATATGTATATTTCCATACGATTCGGCTTAAAGTGAGTCAAACAGGACAGCTTAGATAGATTATGTAAAAGACGTCGCTAAATCCCATTCTAAAGAACGCATTTCAATCATGCAGAGACAAACGATAAACGAACCATATTTTCTTTTACTCAGTTTGAATATGTAGCATTATTGGAAATGTCTTGGGCTAAGCCTTTTCGGTGGATACGTAGAATTTATTCACGTTGTATCCCTGAAAATCTTGGGAGGGAAAATATTACAGTCCCGATGGACTTGGATACGGGTAGCATAGATGCGGCCGTAACATGCATTATTCATCGAATTTCCTTGCACTTATTTGCCTTTTAAACAAGATAGCCATATACCAATTTAAAAGGTAGCCTATGGGGAATTTGAAAACTATTCTATTTAGAAGGACTATATATAAGTTATTTACCATCTACGACCGAGGGCCATGTAATGTGAAGCGTTACGATACAGAGTTATACTATACTAGCGGACGTCACGCGGTTTCACCCGCGTAGTTCCCGTTCCCGTGGGAGTATGGGGATATAATATAGCCTATGTTACTTGTTGATGATGTTAGCTATCCATTGCTGAAAGAATTTTCAAAATCAGTCAAGTAGTTTCGGAGCCTATTCCTTGTAAACAAAAAGCAATCAAATCTTTCCTAGTAAACTAGGTTTCACTGGATAAACATTACGTATACTCTTCTCTTACTAGTCAATGTACGTAGTAAACATGATTATAATAGTTAAAATGAAAATGAAATGAGGGGCTCGTAGCACAGTAACTACTGCGTCGTAAGTAACCAAATCAAGCCAGTAGTTGGATGAGTGACCGCCAAAGTTCCCTCCGTGTCTATGAGAGCACGCTAAGCTGTCGGTCCCGGTTGCCAACTTAACATCTTTTGCATTCGTTACAGGTTAGTCGGAAGCCTAAAACAGTCTGACAATTGGTTTAACTCAAATTACCGAAATTACGTCATTTGTTCATTCTCATCGTATTGAATCTAGTGCCGACCCCATCAATGTATGGGATAAGCTAGATGATGTTAATATATTGATAATATTTTTTTTATTTATGTCCATAACTTTTTGAGTTTACACACTACATTAGGATTAACATATAGGCTGCCCTTAATCTCGGAAAATGAACTAAATTTAGTATTTGTACAGTGTTTGATAATGAACATGAAAATGATTTATTCAGTTATTTCTATTCATAGTTTTTTACCATCCAGGGGGCCTACTATCATCGTTATAACAGTGACGTCTTACTTACTTCTTGGTTAACCGTCAAAGCGTTTTATTTTAGTGTCACAAAATGAAACGTCAGCTAAGACGTTCTCAATACGCTACTTAAACGATCATAGTTGGTCCCCAGTTCTTTTAAAAGTTACGTAAATAGAACAATTGTATGTATATGTATAGTGGAAGCCATAATACGGTTTCGTGATATCAACGTCATAAATAAAAAGCAGCTGAAAACTGATGTGCAAAAATAAACATCCAAACATGAATTCGCTCTCTAAATAATTTGCATATCATAAAATATTCATTTATGTACCTACGTGCAATATATAATTTGGGAAGTATTTTATTATTCATGAATGCTTATGAAAATTAATTTAATTATTGTGCCTCCCACCTTAATTTGCACAAGATGAGTACGTACCTAATATATTTTATGCTAGAATCTGTGCCTACTCGATTGTATAAAAATTCATGTTGCCTCGGCGAACATTCAGCAATCTATTCGTAATATCGCGTAATTATTCGGACTCATAAAGTGTATTATGTATAGTGTATCCATAACGCGTATTTCGTGGGACGTATTATTCTGGGAAAATTGTTGGTTTGCTATTGTATGGAGTAGCCAGTATAGCATACTTCTACTGCTGGTCATTGCTCGAAACCGTTCTCCTAACCTTTGTTGCAGAATATCATAGTACCTAACATCCCTCTGAAAGGACTTTAAATCCTATTCTCAATTCCTATCAAAGCCTTTGTGATCTGTAATATGTGTTGTTAGATAGAGTAGGTGGTTTCTTAGAAAATGTCGATCTATTTAGCATATTAGGTATTTATTTATACTTTGGATCCATTCCAAATTTGCTTGGAGTTTTCGTTTTATTTATGACAGCGGCATATTAGACTAGTCTTGAATTTTAATCTTAGATTTAATGCAAAAAAATCTCGCTTATTCAAAAATTCTTGGTCGGTATATTTTTACATAAATTATGCGGTAAAAATATTCAACAGGGTTGGCAGGTCACGGGTGGCTTATTTGTAAAGGCCTATAGAGGTACATAATTATATATTCATACACAAACGTTACGACGCCGTCCCTCTATGTAAGCTCTAGCTTTCCTAAGCGGATAGGCAGAGTTGTTATGCACACTTTTCACAGTAGATGTAACACCGTCAGTAAATTGCCGTCTTGAGCACTATCTATGCATGCACAAACAACGTAAGTTGCCGTCTCGGGCACTATCCATGCATGCACAAACAACGTAAGTTGCCGTCCGTGCGTGCACGAACACCATAGAAAGCCCTCTCGGGTACTATCCGTGCACACACAAAGAATGTAAAAACTATATATTTGCGGTAACATACAATTTTAGTGACAAAAGAGGTTTTACTTCTTAGAGTTTTAATGCTGCCTTTGTTAGCACCAAAAAAACTATTTTAATGCTATAATTTTAGGGCTTAGTTTTGAAGACCATTTATCATTCTTAGCAAAGTAATTAATTGCTTGTTTTCTATTCTTAGACTTCGTGGCCGACAACACAATGATGGATGGAATAATAATTATGTTGTAGGCCAAGTCATTATTATTAGGGTTCCTTGTTGGAGATTGAACCCTTTGATTTAACACTTTGTTGTTTTGTCTGTGATTATTTTTCTCAGAACTGTCTTTCATGACTTTTGGTTCCAGTTTGAACGATTAATTAATTCCTTGCTCTTACTCAAAACATACCTATGATATGATAGCTATGATATATATGGTTATGTTGTTGTATATACAAATCTTTTGCGCAGAGTTTCTACCCAATGCAGGAAATCACGTGAGGACGAAGCCACTGTTTACTTATAGATATTCTTTATTAGTTACCTTATTAATATTTCAAACGAAGGCGCCGAGAGTAACAATCAGTTTTCTAACAACTTAGGAAAGCAGAATATTGTGAGAAAATTCAATGACAGGCTTATATAGTGCCTGAGACGGTAGTGGATTCATCATCGTACACCTAATCGTTTTTGGTGAAATGTGGATGCAGTAACAACCTCTACCAAACCTTTCCGGAATTCACATTATAATCATCGAAAATACATAAATATGCCCGTACTTTTATACAAAGAAACGCAGTACATCGACTAACAAGATTACTTATCCAAATTACTATATTTTAACAGTATAAATTTAAATAATAGCATTAACTTTTTGTAAAGACACTGCTACAAAAGCAAGTCACACGCCGGATATTAAAACGGATGGCTCCTTTTGTATGTGAAAACGAACTGAAATGATAAAAAGCTACATAAATTTTAGTCAAATTTCAGAATGCATGTGATATTTCAAGCACAGATATCTTTCTCTCTGATTTAGCTGTATCCCGCGATTTTACCTGCGTCGGATCACCAAAAAAATAACGTTTTTTACATTTTTTTTTGGCTGTATTGAATGCTACTCCTTATAACATCCTCGTCAATAAATTCCTACCTGGTCGGTAAATTCCTCGACATTCATAAGTGCCTTACCAGGTCGTAAACTGAATAAATCATTTTCATTTTCATTCATCAGCTATTTGCTAATTAAAATCAGTCCTATAGGCTTGGACAAAGTCTGGCGCTTGCGTTAATAGAAGCGATACAACATGTATGGATATGACATAAATCAGTCACGTGACATATGTCACTCCCTTACATTTTGTATCGTTTGTACTAGTGAAGCGTGAGGATAATATTAGAGACTTTGTCTACAGGCCCAGGTGAATAAAGGAACTGTATCTGCGAACTACATCCATCATTGGTTGTCACCTCGACAACTGACGACAGAAAAATTAAGCATCTGAATCGCTTTTTAAACGTGACGCATCGATCGATCATTCTGCCTTTAGCAATTTTTCACTGTCTCCTTAATACATGAGCTTGTAAGATTTACATGTGCATGTTTGTCTGTGAAAATGGATAGGGATACTTAAATTCATAGCTCGTTCGGCGTCACTGATATGTAAAAACCTTTATGTAAGACCTGGGAGGTGTATATTTTCGTATATGTTTTGTATTAAGTACTACTTAGAGCTGTGAATATTGTTAGTTCTTGTTTTAGCCTTTTAAGACCTCATAATCCTATATCTGGTTTCAGGCATTAAGGTAACATAAGAAAGCTTAGCTTTGGGCGACTTAAAACTTTAGAGGCGACTAAAAGGGGGCCGGAGGGCCTGCTGGTGGTGGTCGGGGTGGGAGCTTTGACCACCGAGCCGCGGGCCCGGGAAGGTGGCAGTGGCTCGCGCTGCCTTGCACAGCGAGGTCTTCAGGGGCGGCGACACAGCTGCCCCGGAGATGTGCCCCGGCAAAGTGTGGGGGGACACCGGTGCGATCTATCAGAGTACCCGGAGTCCCCCCTGAGCACTGAGGATGGCCACCGGGGGGTTTTAGTGCGGTAAAAATCCCACATACCCCGATCTGCCTCTCCCAGGGCGGTCGGGGACCTTTTGAAGGTTTCCCCCTCGTCAATAAAAAAAAAAGAAAAAAAAACGCCGACTTAAAACTATTACCATATCTTTCATATTTCATTAGAGATACAAATTCTATCTGTCTCATGTTTGTTTTTTCGGGCTAGATCAATTTTAGCGGGCCTTTCACTGACAGATACTTAATTGATTTAGTTACAAGGAGTATCTTGGAGAAACATTTATTTAAAAAAAAATGTGTTCTGCTAAGTAAAACCGCGGGGCCCAGCTAGTCTAACTACAAAATAGTCATGTATTGTTAAAAAAATTATAAAACTACCCTCGCATTGCAAGCGAATCATTTCATTCATTCACTCAGCAACTCGTTCAATCGTAAATGTTGCCTATTGAATAAAAATAATATATCGTTTGATTTTGCATCGTTTGGCAGTCTATGGAGTAAATAATGTTGTTTGTATTTTTATAACACCATATAAGGACTATTTATATATTTTATGTAATATTGAGTGTGTAATGTAACATGATAGTTTTATTGCTTTTCGAAATAAATATAAGATACATTATGTAGGTACTTGCTTATCTAAGTGAAGAGTATGTTTAGTAGGTTGCCAATTTCTCATTTGTGGCAATCGTTACAAGAAAGTCTGGTTTAACCCATATTACCTATTTTACAAGTTACCAAGTTACAAACAGCATATTATAATGATTTGTCTGGGACGCAATATTGCGTCAATTCGCTAAACAAGATCGACAAAAAACGCAGAATTCACTATAGTTTTCGTGACATTATAAAAATGATTTGTTGTCTAAACAATAAAGACTGATACTTACGTATCACGTTACAACGTTGCATCTATTATCCGAGCACTCCGCGAAATTGCGTCACCGTATTTCCCTATGTCTAACCACATTCACTCCTCATAAACATATTTCAAGTGTAATATTATTTATATGCGTGAGAGAGATATATAACGCACATAAGCGTTATGTTATTATCTTTAACTTGCTGTGCCCCGCGGTTTCACCCGCGTAGATTTAAATTCATGTCGCGGAACCCTGATATTTTTAATAAATAAAAGCAGCCTAAGTTACTTCTTGAAACATCAGCTACCTACTAGTGAAAGTACCGTTAAAATCGGTCCACTGTTTCAGATATAAGCCGGAACAAATAGACAGACAGAAAAAAATAAAATCTTGGTGTTTTGATATCAGTATCGTATATACTTTAATATGCATATAGTGTAAAAACTGTTATTTTGGAATTACAAACAGACGCTTTAATTTTATTTATCTGTATAGATATAGATGTATAGATATGCCTACAGCGCGAGAGAGATAGATATATGACGCACATAAGTGTTACGTTATTATCTCTAATTAACTTGATGAAGCGGTGCTACTTGCGTTTGAATCTCTGCCAAAGTATTGTATTGTTAAGGTTCTTCTGTCGCTTTTAGTTCTGGGGTGATCAATATTTGAGCAACTGTATATAAGTATTCAAAGCTGCTAAGGAATAGGGACGCTAATTGCAATGAAGCCTACATCACGCCTGTATTCCCTAAAGGGATAAGCAGAGGTGTTGTAACAATAATGCCCACATTTTACCGAATACTAAGTGCCAACGTGACAGATGGTCCATCGCCGTCTCAGGGACTATACATACGTCTTTGAATTACTTCTCAGACATATGCAGGTTTACTCGTAAAGCACGTGGTGTGAAAATCACTGCACATAAGTTTTAAGAAAACCTCATTGGTGCAGGCCCGGCTGGGATTCGAACTTGCATCGCTTGCGTAGCAGGCGACTGCTCTAACCCCAAGGCCACCACAGCTCCTTGTTACCTTTCATTTACGAAGAAATGGTAAAATTATTACGTTATAAAAAAACATCCAGATTTCAATCCTAAGCCGTAAATTTTCCTTAAAAGCCAATTGCCAGCCTGATCCTTCTTTCCACCGTCTAGACAAAGGGTTTTCATATATCATCAAATTACACTTGAGTGTGATATATTGGCTACGGATCACTTATTGGTAACGGCCGGGTTGTCATGGTAACGGAAAAACATTGTTGGGGTTTAATAGTGTAAGCTCAAGTCTTTCAAGAGAAGACTTTGGTAGGGTCGGGACCCATTCGTCCTAAATTCGCACCCTTAGCCCACCAGTCCTCTTAAATTTATGACGTTTCCACTCGCTTCCTGATCTATCTAAAGTACTATAGCGTCAGAAGTTTAAAGGGGAAATGTTTTTCTACTATAGATCCGTACCATAATGTAATATTTATACCACGAGATAAAGAGATAAAATATAGTAATCATTAACCGTTCTTCTCTCGGGGGACCAATGGGCATATGGGCCAAATTTACAGCTTTTATTCTAAGTGACGAATATTAGGGGCCCAGTATGTACCGACCCCCTCGGTAGGCATAGGTGCTAATATATCACATGGCGAGTCCATCGCCGTCTCAAGCATTAAGCATGCTTTGGTTTCCTTGCGATGTTTTCTTTCACCGCTAACCTCGTGGTGTGACCACTGTACTTTTGCGCCGCTTTTCTCAAACCGCTTTAGAGAGCAGATTTTATCCATGAAATATTTTTTGAAAGTAATACATTTGTTATTCAATTCTACACTATATTAAGGTTCTTATAAAATCGCCTACATGTACCCCGTAGTCGTACGCGTATATTTTGCTATAAAAATGTGTTACAGAATTGTTTTTATTTATAAGTTCAAATTACTTTTTATGACATCAGCTACCTGCCAACTAAAATCAGTCCAGCCGTTTCAGAGATTAGCAAACGGACAGAGAAAAGAAAAAATAATGAGGATTTTCTTTATGTTAGTACCTACAAACAGACGCTTCAATTTTATTTATCTGTATTGATATAGATTGTCACCCGTCCGACAGTTCGTCACGTAACTCTATAGAATCAATTGTAGATACCCCGCTATTGTTCCACGGAGACGATGAGCAACTCGTAGCCAAACAAGACACTATTAAATGTAGAACAAACAAGATCTTTAATTAGGATCTTGTCGTGTCGCCGCTAGAAACCAAGCTACGCCTACCTTTAGCTGAAGATTAGCCGGATTATCTCACAAAGGACGTGGTAAGGAACGGTGAATTGTCTTGTCAGGAGCAGAAGGTTAAAGCTTAGGACACAATGCTGAGAGTCAAGGGACTTGAAACAATAATGGATTTGTTTGTCGTGTAATCTGTGGATGTTACGAGTCGACTGTTTGTAAACTTATTCATACACTAGTGCCCTGCTTTCACCCGCGGAGATGTCGTTTCATGCTTTATTTCGCGGAACCCTAATATATCTATACATCTATACATACAGATAAATAAAATTGAAGTGTCTGTTGGTAATTCCAAAATAACAGTTTTTCAATAAATGCATATGAAAGTATATACGAGCCTGACACTAAAAAACCAAGTATTTAATTTTTTCTGTCTGTCTGCCTGTCTGTTTGTTCCGGGTAATCTCTGAAACAACTGGACAGATATTAACGGGACTTTCACTGGCAGGTAGCTGATGTTTCAAGGAGTAACGTAGGCTACTTTTATTTATTAAAAATATTAGGGTACCGCGACAATAAGGATGAAATTAAACCTACGCGAGTGAAACCGCGGGGCATAAATAAAAGTAGCGTAAGTTACTCCTTGAAACTTCAGCTTTCTGCCAGTGCAAGACTTGTTAAAATCGGTCAAGCTATTTCAGAGAGCTGGAACGAATTTTTGTATGGAGATGTAAAACTTCCTACACTTGCCGCGTGGGGCGCTTTATAACGTTCCCATTGAAAATGAGGAAATTACGCAGGCTATATTGTCAGCGTGGAAACATTGATACGAATTTACTTCAGACTCAGTAGTTGCATGGAGACCTGAGTGCCCTCCATGCCTCAGAGAATACGTTGAGTCTTCGATTCCAGTTACCTATTGAAAATCTTGGGCAATCGTTACAGGACTGTCAGCACCTAAGAAAATCTGACAAATGGTTTAACCCTCAGGATTTTCCCCGTAAAAGGGGATCGGCACACGATTTAGCCCGATGTGCCTGGTCAGCAGATTATTTAACGAAGTGAATGCCGTTTGACCTTCGCAGCCCTTTCGCAATTACAGGGAAAATTGGTAAGCTGTCGACTTTTTAAGCTCCTGTCTCAACCATCTGGAAGTCTGGGTTGGGATTGTCTATAAATACACATAAATACAATTGAGGAGGTCGTGGCACAGTTGCTATTGCGCATATCATTCGATCAGCGAAGTTAAGCAACCATACGCCTAGCCAGTAGTTGGATGGGTGACCGCCCGAGTTCCCTCCGTGCCTCAGAGAACACGTTAAGCCGTCGGTCTCGGTTGCCAATTTAACATCTTTGGCAATCGTTACAGGTCAGTCGGAGGCCTAAAAATAATCTGACAACTGGTTTAACCCAGATCACAGATTTTCCTCCTAAATGGGGTTGCGAAGGTCAGATGGCAGTCGCTTCGTATAAAAATCAGGTGATCAGCCACATCGGGTTGAATCAAGTGCCGACCCCAACAATGTATGGGATAAGACTAGGGAGATGATGGACACATAAATACAATTGAAGTGTTTGTTTATAATTTCAAAGGAACAGCCTTTTATTAAATGCTTATGAAAATATACACGTTTAATATTACGGTACCAAAAATAATCAAAGCTCATGGTAGGCCCCCAAGTAAGAACAAAACTTAAGTAACTAAGTATTACGTTCATGCGATTCGGCAGGTTGCTTACAAAGGCTTTGTTATTGAATTTGTTAGTTCAGTGTATGGTTCATTATTTCCTGTTTCTAGACAATTTTGTTTGAGTACCAGCTTTGAAGATTCGATATTTTCGATCCATTCCAAAATCTATACAGAGCATGAAATTGAAGTGTCTGTTTGTAATTCCAAAATAACAGTTTTTCACTAAATGCATATGGAAGTATACACGGTACTGATAATAAAAAACCTGTCTGTCTGTTTGTTCCGGATAATCTCCGAAACGGCTGGACCGATTTTAACGGGACATTTACTGACAGGAAGCTAATTTTACAAGGAGTGCCATAGGCTACTTTTATTTAAAAGAAATATTAAGAAAAATTTACTCTACGCGGGTGAGACCGCGGGGCACAGCTAGTCTCCAATGTAATTGTTTTTATCACCGGTTATTTACCGTTTTCAATATTCTATCCATCTGTCATTTTGGTTATTAGAGAAAAACAAATCCATTACTTCATCCTTAATAACATTCCAATGATTTATCGTTAGTTGACGTTTTTATGAAATATATACATACATATGCTCATGCCTGCATTCCCCGAAGGGGTAGGCAGAATGGTTTTAATAACAACACCCACATTTCACCGAAGATGATTAAGTGCCAACGTGACAGATGGTGACTCTATCGCCGTCTCAGGCACTATACAAATGTCTATTGAATTATTATGAAACTAGCTGTGCCCCGCGGTTTCACCCGCGTAGATTTCGTTTCATCTTTATTGTCGCGGAACCCTAATATTTTTCATAAATAAAAGTATCTTAAGTTACTCCCTGTATCATCAGTGTACTATCTGTCAGTGAAAGTCCCGCTAAAATCGGTCTATTCGTTTCTGAGATTACCCGGAACAAACAGAGAAATTTTTTAAAATTTTGTTTTTTAGTGTCAGTAGCGTGTATACTTTCATATGCATTTAGTGAAAAGCTATTATTTTGGAATTACAAACAGACACTTCAATTTTATTTATCTGTATAGATATAGATAGAGAGAGATAGATAGAGCGATATACAGATGTATAGATTGAAAGTATAGATATATCGAAATCTGACGGATAACTGGGGATAGTAAACTTTGATAGGTTATTGAATTTATATTTTTCAATACAATATGAACCAAAGTATGCTCATACCAAATGTACATCCAAAACCAGGAATATCAAAGTAAATATACAAGAGTACACACAGTCCGTAATGGAATGTCGCATTGATACACCAAGCTCCGTTGATGGGGGCTCGGCTGATGTATTACTTGCGAATGTCTCTGACAACGGTGTGATGCAATTTGCCTAAAAATATAGTGTAACGTTACGACCTGTCACGTAAACGTTTGAAAAACACATGGATAGTATTCACTTATTCTACTTCGGTTGAAGGCGAGGAGAATCATAGTCTAAAAAGTTCTGAGAGCCTAGTGCGAGTTTTTCATTGTCGCCCATCGCAAGTCACCGCGTCGGTGTAACCGCAGATTTGTATAGGATCGGAACAACGCCTCTGTCGGCCTATAGATGACACTATTTTGAGCCCATACAAATCTGCGTTTACGTGGACGCAATGACTTGTGGCGGCGATTTTAAGAAAACTTGCACTAGGTACCTTGTACTCGCTAGCGTCACCGACAATATTTGTATGACATATTTTCACGTCACCGCTAGGGGGCGCTGTACAATTTCTCATATGAATAAGTAGCGAAGACACGAACTAGCGAGTATAGATTAGGAAAACGGTGGCAAGCTCGTGATTGACTGATTCCATCATTGTTACTATTGTTAGAGACCTGGAATACAGGCGTGAGCATAATGTATATCTATGTATGTCAAATTAATTTATCAGTCTCTGTAAAAACGGACGAATGCAAAACCACACCTGTAAATTTGGTTTCTTCGAGTTACATTGCTAAAACTTTCAGAAGCAAATGACTTTAGAAGAAAATCCCTTCGTTTTGTGTCGCTGACACAGCTTATCTTCCCAGTTCTCAATAGAAGACTTGTTATGCATGTCTCGCTACTTGGCACACATCCAATGGCAACGGTAACCGCTTGCCCCGTGCCGAGTCTTGTACTTGTTGACTAAAAAGCTTGTACCTATGTAGGCGTATGTGTTGATGATTTCAAACGAATCTCTATTATGATCTAAATTATGTAATTATCTTACAAGTATGTATTTAATTCGTTCAACTAAGTATCTACAGAAAAGTACTTATAGGGACTAGCGGATATATACGCGATTTCATCTGCGTAGTTCCCGTTCCCGTGGGAGGGCGGGGATAAATGTCTATGTTACTCGCTGATGATGTAGCTATCTATTACTGAAAGAATTTTCAAGAGCGGTCTAGTAGTGTCGGAGCCTATTGCATACAAACAAACAAATCTTTCGTTTTTATAACATTAGTAAAGATAAAAACTTTTAATCGGAATTTTAATGCAATCAGCCTCTGTTTATAGTGCCTACTTTATCAATATCATAAAATATGCTTTCTGTAAATATTTTATTGTCTTCTTAAATATTTTTTCATTTTAAAGCGCAAATAAATATAAATTATAGCATTCATTTGGAGTTAATTAATATTTTCTACATATAGGAATGTAGCACCTATCATTCGATTCATATAGTGTCTAGAACCAACTCTTGGTCCAAGCTATATTGGGACTAGAAGGACGCTATATGATTTAATTAATTCAATAATTCATTTATGTTTATGATTAAATACACAAAAATAAAACATTATCATTTCTTATTAAAAAATATTAGTATTTTCCCAACACCATAATAAAATAACACAAAATGAAAAACCCGCGATATGCACGTGCTTAGAATTCTGTAATATTTCGTTTATTTCTTCAACTTTGTATTATACATCTTATTTCTAACTAGATAAAGCTTAAAACTGCGTGGTGTTACGATGGTTACATTGACTTGTATATTGCACACAAAGATTACATTGTATGATCTGAATATACGATGAGCAAAATATTTGAATTGTCAGCCATCACCCCTTTGCGTGGCTTATCTATGATCGTATTATGTATCGTTCTTATCGATTATGACGACAAGGCACCAAACTAGAATCCATTACTTCGTAGCTATCGATGTTCACATCCGCCATCACGTAATGTATATGCTACAAAATAGATTATTTACAAGAACTATCAATTTGTAGCAGCGTTTCTCCACTCGCTCATAGATGGCGCTACTCGCTAACAAATGCGAAGTTTGAGTACAAATACACGAGAACCTAAATCGCGCCATAAGAGTTTTTAAGCGCATTGCAGTATATATACAAGTTTCCAACTAGAACACTTGGAGCCGCGGTTCCCCAGACATGACACCCGCCTGGCTGGAAGATCTTCCCTTTGCTAGGGATGAGCATGATCACTCGCTCCCCCCACAAACTGTTGTAACAAGAAATTAAATGTTATAAATATATTTCTTTAAAATTTTAATCAATTTCCGACTCTACTCAAGCAGATGTTCATTGAATAAAATCTGTACAGGTAAATACAATTTAAGTGTTTGTATGTAATTCCAAATTCTAAAAAATTCTCTTTCTGTCTATTGTCTGTCTGTCTGCCTGTTTGTTCGTTCGACTAATCTCCGAAGTGATTGGACTGATTCCACCGGGACTTTCACTGGCAGATGTACGCTATGCACACTATGTAAGATATGCAGCTGATGTACCTACAAAGAGAAACCGTAAAATTAAAAGTCAAGAAGTTCTTAATACGCGCTGCTTAAACGATCATAGTTGCCCCCTGTCTACTCTTTAACTTTACAGGTTAGGATAATAAAATTGACGTTCGTTGGTGTAAATAAAACTAAAATCCACGAAAATATCGCGCCGTGGAATGACGTATCTTTCAACTTTCGCCATGCGAAGTTTACTCAACGAACATTTTCTTTTATTTCTCCCTTTAGATTGTCAAGATTGATTGATCGTCTCAGATCTGTGTCAATCTCAATATTATCATCCTTTGGCCGACCGATATTACAGCGCCCTCGGTAAAAGCAATCGTCTCGTCCTAAATTAATATTGGCGTGTGTATAAGCAAACAGCGGAGGATCGACCCTGGAGATTGTGTGATTGTTTACTTAATTAATATCACATGCACGAGTATACGAATTAGGGAGAGTTATTAGTTTTGGTTCAGTGGGCTGTCTCTATGGACTCTTTTAGGGCTACGTAACCATCATCTCCCTGGCCTTATCCCATGTATTTGGGGTCGGCACTTGATTCAACCCGATGTGACTGATCATCTGATTTTATACGAAGCGACTGCCATCTGACCTTCGTAACGCCTTTTTAGAGGAAAATCTGGAATCTAGGTTATACCAGTTGTCAGACTTTCTTAGGCCTCTGATCAACCTGTAACGATTGTCAAAGATGTTAAATTGGCTAAATTAGGGTTACGTAACCAAAGCGTAAAAAATTGGGACCCTTTTGCTAAGACTTCGCTGTCCGTTTGTCCGTCTGTCACACATCTGTGTCTAATGAATAGTGACAGTAAGACAGTGGAAATTTTAAAAGATCTATCCAGCTACGTTATTCACTAACGTTTGTCGGACTACCTAATAAAAAAAAATTAAAGTGGTACAAAGCAAATATTTCTATAAAAGCAAATTTTACAAAAAAAAATATCTTATTTTGTAATACACGGAGTCGATAAAAGTCGTAACCTTAACAAACAGTTACATGAATAAAGTCCCGATCGCAACTACTTACAACGTACATTTGTAACAAAGGAACCTTGTTTGTTTTCGGCGTAAGAAAAAGTTTTATGATTCGGACAAAAAATAGCTCTTTTTATTTCGGATCCCGTGAGAAAATAAAATGCTTAGGCCGAGTTTATAGGTCTGGCAAAGCTTAGACTTTATCATTATTTTATTTACCTATTGTGCGAATGTGAGGCGAGGTCATTATAATAATGACTAGCTGTGCCCCGCAGTTTCACCCGCGTAGATTCCGTTTCTTCCTTATTGTCATGGAACCCTAATATTTTTAATAAATAAAAGTACTAAGCCTAAGTTACTCCTTGAAACATCAGCTACCTACCAGTGAAATTCCCGTTAAAATCCGTCCAGCCGTTTCAGAGATTACCCGGAACAAACAGACAAACAGACAGACAGAGAAAAAATTTTAAACTTGGTTTTTTTAATGTCAGTATCGTATATACTTTCATATGCATTTAGTGAATAGCTGTTATTTTGGAATTACAAACACACACTTCAATTTTATTTATCTGTATGTATAGACTTAGTCTCTGATAAATTTCAAAACAATTTTCGTCTTTGGTAAAACTAAGATCTTTAAGAAAAAATATGTAATTTTAAGTACATACATATGCTTACGTGTATATTCCCCAAAGATGTAGGCAGAGGTGTAATGACAACACCCACTTTTCACCAAAGATGATTAAGTGCTTACGTCTATCGCCGTCTCAGGCACTATACACACGTCTTTGAATTGCCAAAATTCACCGTAACGCACGTGGCGTGAAATCAGTGCACATAAGTTTTTAGAAAAACTCATTGCTACAGGCCCCGCGGGTTTCGAACCTGCGTCGCTTGCGAACATCAAACCTCACGACCACAACGGCTAAGTACTTAGAATCACAACAATATATCCTCAAGAGATACATACCTACTTATTTCCGAGGACGAATTCCAGTTATCTGTTTTTTTTAAGTCTTGAAATGAGAACTTTACTATGCCAATAATTCATTCTGTATTAAAATCTACATAATGCGATGAATAATTTGCATTAGTATTTCGTCTGAAAGCCCTAAACGGACCGGCCCGCGGGCCATTCGAGCCTACATACATTCATATACGCCCACGTCTGCATTCCTACAAGGGGTAGATAGAGGTGTATTTACAGTACACCCACAAGTCCCATGTAGGGGGCGAGCCTATAGCTATTAACCGGGCACGAATCTAGACTCTGGGCTGTTACTAGGAATGGTATTACGGATGGAAAAACCTAATTACACCTTGCTTGAAACCAGGTCCTCGTGTTTCGCAAAATACGCTTTTATGAATAAGGAGCCGTGGTGGCAGTCGCCTGCTACGCAAACAACGCAAGTTTGAATCTCAGCGGGGCCTGTACCCATGAGTTTTTCTAAGAATTTATGTACAGTAATTTCACACCACGTGCTTTATGATGAAGGAAACATCGTCTGCATGTCATATAAGTTAATTAGCAAAGCATAAGCTCTTAATCATCTTGTGTGAAAAGTGGTTGTTGTTATTACAATACCTCTGCCTGCCTACCCCTTTGGGTAATTCAAGCGTGACGTTACCTATGTATGTACGCCTCTATAAAGATGTTTGTAAGCTTGTAAGTCCTCTATTGCTCACTGCTCAGTCCCATTTCTTGAGAAAATACATTCTCGAATTCGTCGCAATATTTTCATCTCCAAACTCACATACATATATATGCTCACGCCTGTATTCCCCGAAGGGGTAGGCAAAGGTATTTTAATAATAACAGCCAACAAGATGATTAAGTGTCAACGTGACAGATGGTGAGTCAATCGCCATCTCAGGCACTATACATACATCTTTTGTATTACTTCTCAGACATATGTAGTTTTGATGTTTTTCTTCATCGCAAGGCACGTGGTGCACTACTGCACAATTTTTTTTGGAATAACTCATTGGTACAAGCGCCGCTGGGATTCGAACTTACGTCGCTTACGTAGCAGACGACTGCTTATACCTCACCGCCATCACGGCTCTCCAAATTTACTGCTTAAGAAAGACAAAGCAACAACACAGCACACAGAGAAGGACGTAACTCACTCTGTAGCTCTGAGAGGCACTCGTAGTAATTTAATCATCAACGCTCTTGACACCGTAACTGACACTATTCCCAGTATTTACCTCAATTATGCGTAATCTCCTTTACCTAACGTTCTAACGTCTATGACCTAATCTTGAATCATGCTTGGAGCAATATATCATCTATTTTAACTAACGATAGGGTTATCTATACATCTATACAGGAGTGTAATAAGAACTTCTGAGCTTTGAGGTTTCATCTCGGTATCGTAAGATTAAACATCAAAACTAAGTTCTTGATACGCTCTGCTTAGACCATGAAAATTACGAAAAAAATTAAGGGATTTTTATTTTATTACTAGCTGTGCTCCGCGTGGATTTAGTTTCATGCTTCATGTCGCGGAACGCTTATATTTTTAATAAATAAAAGTCGCCTAAGTTACTCCTTGAAATATCAGCTACCTCCCAGTGAAAGTCCCGTTAAAATTGGTCCAGCCGTTTCAGAGATTACTCGGAACAAACAGATAGGCAGACAGACAGACAGAGAAAAAATGTAAAGCTTGGTTTTTCAGTGTCAGTAGCGTTTACAGTATCATATGCATTTAGTGAAAAGCTGTTATTTTGGAATTGCAAACAGACACTTCAATTTTATTTATCTGCATAGATTGTTTTACTTTCATACGCATTTACTGAAGAACTGAAAAACAGACACTTAAATTTTATTTATCTGTATTTTATAGATGTATTTTATAGTCGATTCTTCTTTGTGCCAAAAATATGTACCTAAAAATCTAGATCCTATATATAAGTAATAGTTCCATTTAAAAAAATAAAGTCTTCAAAGCCGAGGTTAAAAACCAGTTATAGTCCAAGCAAACTTGTTTTATTGACTCGAGGCAAAGTTATGAGATGAGAGAGAATTTTAGAGAACTTTCTTCATGTATTCAAGTCTCAAAAGGATCTTTAATCAAATACTTAAGGCAACGTTACATACCGCAGACACTCCCTAGGGCGGTAGGTTTTACCGAACAACCTCTTAGAATAATGACGATACAATATCAAAAGCGGAAAATATATTGGAAGTTCCGTGTGCCTCGGAAGAATTATTTGCTCCGGTGTCAGATTTTGGATATTTGGTGCCGTCAGGAGTTATGAGCGCTCAGTGAACTTTTTGGGAGAAACTTCACATGTATTTTATTCTCATCGCGCCATACATACAGTCAGTGATATTATGATCATAAAAGTTTCATCAAAATTCATTGAGTAATTTCTTTGTGAAAGAGTAATAAACAACCCCTTCATAAAAACTTTCGCGTTTATAATATTAGTAGGATTATTATGATGTATAAGCTACCAGATGTGCCCCGCAGTTTCACCCGCGTAGATTTAGTTTCATGCTGTTTTTTTTTTTAAACATCAGCTAGCTGCCAGTGTAAGCCCCGTTAAAATCCATCCAGCCGTTCAGGCGTGATGCCGTGACCAAGGGAAATGGGGATTGATTTTTATATATACATATAAAGATATTATTGCAAAGTTTAATTAAAATCTATTTATAGCAGCGATTCTCCACTCGCTACACAGATTGCGCTACTCGCTAACAAATGCGAAGTTTAAGTACAAATACACAAGAACCTAAATCGCGCCATAAGAGTTTTCAAGCGCATTGCAGTATATATACAAGTTTCCAACTAGAGCGGCGGTTCCCCAGACATGACACCCGCCTGGCTGGAAGATCTTTCCTTTGCTGGGGATGAGCATGATCACTCGCTCTCCCCACATAGTCAATTGTAGCAAAAGCGTAACAAACATACAAACAGACATCCATTCATAAAATAATTATCAGTATTCATCCAGTGAAAGTAGGTTAAGCTTCTTATTCAATTTCGGTCTTCCTCATTCATTCCGAGTTCGCTCAAAATCGCCATAAAACTTCTAAATTCACACAAACAGCTAAACAAAGACCAAATTTGTAACACAATCTCGATAATATTCATAGAATAAGAACCTTTCACAAATTCCACTTGTATTATTACGAACGGGGCAGGGGTCTACTATCTTCCTCCGAAAACGAAACTTATCTTTTTGTTTTTATCAAAAACTAGCGTCACGTGGTTTCACCCGCGTAGTTCTCGTTTCCGTGGGAGTACGAGAATAAAATATAGTCTATTTTAATATATTTTACTAGACTGATGATGTAGCTATCTATTGCTGAAAGAATTTTCAAGACCGGTTAAGTAGTTTCAGAGACTATTCAATGCAAACAAAGAAACAATCAAATCTTTCCTCTTTATAATTTTAAATTCGTTTAGACCTCTTTATATTAGTATAGACAAATTTTCGATCGTTAAATCATTAAAATTAAAGTGACTTTTGAATGTATAAACATCAAGCCGTGTCAGAGAGCAGAAGACAGACAGAGAAAAACTATATAAATAGATTTTTTTAATGTCAGTATCGTATATACTTTCATGTGCATTTAATGAATAGCTGTTAATTTTAAATTACAAACAGACACTTCAATTTCATTTATCTATATAGATAAAGATATAGATATAGATAAGAAACGCGATGGTTTTTAAGAGTTTGCGTGCATTCGACCGAAATTTCGTTGACTAAAGAGTAGGCCCCTGGTCTACATTGTCTGGTTCGAGTAAACAAACTGTTTTCTCCTCAAATGTACTTGTTTGCGAGCGAATGTCATTTGTTTGGATGTGTTTGTTCTCTTGTCGCGTATTATTTATCTCTTTAATGGTGGTTGTAATTTTGTGTCCACACATTGCTGATATTATAGGTACTTAGTGGTAAGTGAATGAATGTTATGAATATGACAGTTTCGTTCAAAGAGGATCATTAGAAATGATCGAGTGAATAGGATTTCTAGGTTATTACCTACTGTCTTCCCTCTAATAAAGAATGGTTTAGTATAAGGAATAAATCCTAAGTTAGTATTTACTTATTGTATGTAATGAGCTAGATGACAAATAAGTCCATCAATCATAACTTGTCCTTAGATTTGATTGTAGACCAGGGGGCCAACTATGATCATTTAATCAGAGCGTATTAAGAACTTCTGAGCTTTGACATTTAATTTTTGTACCGTAATTCTAAACGTGAGGAGCTCGTGGCACAGTTGCTATTGCGCATATCATTCGATCAACGAAGTTAAGCAAGTTGGATGGGTGACCGCCCGAGTTCCCTCCGTGCCTCGGAGAGCACGTTAAGCCGTCGGTCCCGGTTGCCAATTTATCATCTTTGGCAATCGTTACAGGTCAGTCGGAGGCCTCAAATAGTCTGACAACACTGGTTTAACCCAGATCACAGATTTTCCTCGTTAAAGGGGTTGCGAAGGTCAGATGGCAGTCGCTTCGTATAAAAATCAGGTGATCAGACACATCGGGTTGAATCAAGTGCCGACCCCAACAATGTATGGGATAAGGCCAGGGAGATGATGAATTCTAAACGTGAAAGCTAAGGCGTTCTTAATACGCTCTGCTTAGGTAAACCGATGATGGACCCCCTTGTATTTGCAGCAGACGATCTCTTAATCCACTCCGCCACATACATACAAAACTTTTAAATATTGGTGTAGATATTATTGTAAAGTTTCATTGATATCAAAGAAAAAAAAAAGAAAAAAATTGCGTGAAAGAGTTACAAATATACACCCATACTCATAAACTTTCACGTTTATATTATTACTAGAAAGTAAGAATCCTTACTCCATTCATATAACAATCTCTCGTGGCGTTCGATAGTACATGTAAACACGACAAAGTTCCCATCATGTCTGAAACAACTATGTTTGTTAACTATCCCCTTATCTTCGCATTCAACATTAATCGCACAAGAGGTACAATTGTCTTCATATATCGTCGAACCACTTGATTTATTGTACAAGTTTGTAATCAAAGCGCCACGGTGGCAGTTTAACGTTTCCTATCAAGGATTTTGGTGTTCCATTAAGAGATCTTAATTTAGAGGAGGAAGAGGGGCTCGTGGCACAGTTGCTATTGCGCATATGATTCGATCAGCGAAATTAAGCAACCATACGCCTAGCTAGTAGTTGGATGGGTGACCGCCCGAGATCCCTCCGTGCCTCGGAGAGCACGTTAAGGCGTCGGTCCCGGTTGCCAATTTAACATCTTTGGCAATCTTTATAGGTCAGTCAGAGGCTGGTTTTAACCCAGAATGCCGATTTTCCTCAAAAAAAGGGGTTACGAAGGTCAGATGGCAGTCGCTTCGTATAAAAATCAGGTGATAAGCCATATCGGGTTGAATCAAGTGCCGACTCTAACAATGTATGGGATAAGGCTAGGGAGATGATTAAGTGACCTTAATTTCTTAGGTAACCTTACCTCTTTAGGTAAGGTAAACTTTAAGGTAAATCGAAACCTAATCCTATCGCTAATTATGTAAGGGTTATGCTGAAACTAAGTGGGTAGGAAGGTTCTTAGAACTTTGTTTGTGAATGAAGTAAGTTTCGTCTGCATATTTTTCCTTTCCTTTCGGTAACATTCATTGGTACACTGCGTTGAGCGTTACTGCAGAACACGATGTCCTGGGATCGATCCCTGGGTGGTCAATAGTTATTGGGTTTTTCATACGTAGTTTCCTTTGCCTTGTCGAGATTAGTGCCCAGTTAATAGCAATAAGTCCCCTATGAGACTTAAACATACTGGCGAAATGTGAGTGTACTGTAAGTACACCTCTACGCCTTCGAGAATACAGACTTAAGCATATTAATTTATGTCATTAGTACATACCAGTGAGAAAGAAACTTGCAAGCGACAACGACCACCACGGTTCAAAAATATAGGTCTTTAAATAAAGAAATCTTAATAATCATAACCCCCCTTTTTGTTTCGTCGTAGTCGGATAAACAAGCTTGTGTACCTACATAAATCCAACTCAATTTAACATTGAGAAGTGGCTAAAACGTAGCTTGGTAGAAAGGTGACACCTAATAAAATCTTAAAGAAGACGTATTATTGGTAATCTAAGAACGAAGTGAGGCTTACAAATATAATAAAATATAATATAGGTAATAGGACTAAGCCTCATCTGCTGTCGTCGGGGAAATAAAGAGCTTAACGCAATTTTACTCAACCCACGCACAAAGGGTCTCAAGTTACGCAATAAATGTGTTCCTGGCTGTATTAGGTCTATTTTTAACCTAAGGGCCCTTCGAAGCCTTGTTTCTTGAAAAATTAATATCCGGGCATATTTACTCTGCCTGTGTTAGAGCCGTAGTGACCTAGTGGTATAAGCAGTCACCTGCAACGTAAGTTCGAATTCCAGCGACGTATGCCAATGATTTTTTCTTAAAACTTAAGTGCAGTTATTTTAGACCACGTGCTTTTCGGTGAAGGAAAACAGCGTGAGGAATCCTGCATTTCTGAGAAGTATGAATTGTGCTTGAAATGGCTATAGACTCATCATGTTTTACGTTGGCACTTCATCAAATTCGGTGAAATGTGGGTGTTGTTATCACAACTTCTTTGCTTACCCCTTCGAGGATCCATCTGGGACGATGTGAGCATACAGTGTAGGTACGTATCCTATTAAAAAATAAAGTGGAAATACTTTTGTAAGGGCAAGTTAGCCTA
Source organism: Watsonalla cultraria (assembly GCA_964035505.1). Classification (NCBI taxonomy): domain Eukaryota; kingdom Metazoa; phylum Arthropoda; class Insecta; order Lepidoptera; family Drepanidae; genus Watsonalla; species Watsonalla cultraria. The sequence continues at coordinate 3,332,247 of OZ037736.1, read as the reverse complement.
CGCCAGCTTCATAAGTATGGAACATAAAAAAATTAAATTAAGATATTATTCCCAAGGGATGCTGCTAGATAAGCCCTCCCCACATACAAGTGCGTTGCTTTTATAAGGGTTTTAGCAGAATTATACAAAATTAAATTTAGTTGAGGCCCCTGTTACGAGGGCCACCTAAACAAACTTACTAATGTACTGTGGTCCAATCCTTGTGAATTGGCGGATCATAGATCTTTGTCGATCGTCAATTTATTCAGAATTCTCATTACAAGGGGGTCTACCATCATCGGCTTAAGCAAAGCGTATTATGAACTCCTGAGCTTTGACGTGTAATTTTGTGATTCTAAAATTAATCGTCAAAGGTAAGAAGTTAGTAAGACGTCACTGCTATAACGACGATAGTAGGGCCCAAGGTGGATTCCCGATGCAAGGGATATCTCAGTCAAGACTTTGTACGCCACCTTTTATTTCGATTTTCGCAGCAACTTCTTTCTCCAGACGCCAAGATAAAATATATTAATATGCTTACCCTTTCCAGAAGAAGTAGAAAGCGCTGTGATAACACCTCAGCAGACGGTAAGGTATATCCGTAGCCGTCTGCTGCCGTCTCAGGCATTAATACGTAAGTCTTTTAATTTCTTCTCGGACGCAAGGTTTGCTCAACACCAAAATGCTCGTAGTTTTTAAAGTCTCTTCGGTACATAGACAAGTCTATGATCTATATCTGTGATACAGACCACTGTTTGAAATAACTCTGCAATTGCTCTCTTTTGGTGATTTCTCCTTCAAACACAATTGCTTGGATATAAGAAAAGAGGAAGACCTCTCTCTTGCCTTATACCAAACAACTCGTGTTCCTAACCCAACTTTATTAAATTACCCTGTCTTGAAAGTGTGTAAATTGTAAAATTTATCGCTCGGGTCTCCTTGTGTACACACTGGGTAGTGGTCACCGTTTGATGTAAGGGACTATTTGAACCGCGTCTGATTGTTTGGTGTCCTACGAGGGAATTGTTATTTTTAACTTCGCAAAGTAAATTTATATTGTAGGAACTTTGCTTTTCATGACGATATCACATTTGGTGGATGTGGTTCAATATTAGTTGAACCTTTTTGTTTCACGACGTTGATAGCTTTAGCATTTTAAAGTAGGTGGTCTACTCAGTGAAGTAGAAGATTGGTCGTTGGTAATATCTACATCGATACAGATACAAGTGTTTGTTTGTAACTCCAAATTAAAAGCTTTTCAATAAATACGAGTACGTTACATACTGCAAAATAGTTTTTTTTAATTTCCCCTATCTGCTTCTCTACTTGTTTCGACTAATCTCTGAAATGTTTGGATACATTGTACGTGACTTTCTGGAGCAATTTAAACTTTCACTGTCAGATAGCTAGTGTTTAAATTTTATTTAAAAATAAATAGGGTTCTGCGAAATAAAGCCGCCCATAAAATTAAGTCTATCCGGGTGAAATCGCGGGGTCCAGCTAATTCAGAATTAAAACAGCTTGTATTTAACCTTGTGTACTAATTTCACTATCTAGAGTGTCGTTTACTTGGTATTAGTATTGGCATCATAGCAAACCCAGCTAGCATAGTTGGTCCTATTCACATCTTGATACCCTGGGGTGGTACTTTTTTTCTTTTTATTGACAACTAGCGGACGTCTCGCGGTATCACCTGCGTAGCTCCCGTTCCCGTGGGAGTACGGAGATAAAATATAGCCTATGTTTATCGCTGGTAATTAAGCTATTCATTGCTGAAAGAATTTTAAGATCCATCCAATACAAACAAACAAACAACTCTTTTCTCTTTATAATATTAGTATAGATTGACCGTCCTGAGAGGGCTAGGTATGTGGGATTTTCACCGCACTAAAACCCCCCGGTGGCCATCCTCCGTGCTTAAGAGTGACCCCGGGTACTCTGGGTTTCCACGTCAATAATAAAAGTAATTGAATATTTAGAACTAACTTTGGAAGAAGACAAAACAACGGTTCATTTGACATCAATGTTTTCCTATTCCAGAAAGGACGGTCCATTCGAGCTGATGTTATAAAATATTTATTTTCCATTTTCGAGTTTGTCACAAGGTAACAATAACGGAACAAAAACAAGGGATGGCTAAAATTCGAAATTAGCAGATTATGTTTATACGACGAGTGTGTCTAAATATAATCGCACATGGGAGGGAGTGGGGAGAAAGCCGATCAACCTTCGCCTCTTGATTATCGTTCTGGATAACTTTTCGAAACTAACGTGTGTCAAAAGATACATTATTTTTAGCTGTTACAGTTTAATTTCATATAGTTAAAGTAAAACAGAATTTAAATTTGTGTCTGCGGGAATGTTCGCATTTGGCCCCCAGGGCCCAAAAGTCTCAACCCTAAACGGCAGAAATATACAGTTTGGTATTGGCCATATAATTTGTTTGAACACTGGGTCTGTATTACCGTCACTATTGCATACCTATGCGCCGTGGTATATTATACACGGCTCTCAACCACATCTGGAATTGGAACAGATACATGCAAATCAGCCACGTTACTATTAGCCACATACGTTGTGCTCGAGGGCAGTAAATCGGGAGTAATATCAGCTATCCGTCAGTTAAAGTCCCGTTGCTCCAGCCGTTTCAGTGATTAGCCGGAACAAACATGTAGACAGATATATTTTTTTAATTTATTTTTTATTTAACACCATACTAACACGTCTATGCCAATTTCATATGAATTTAGTGTAAAGCTCTCTCACCAAATTCATTTCTCTCTCTCTCTCTCTCTTTACTCAATTTATTGATCTGCTATCGGCTATGGTATCCCCTGCCTGTCGTAAAAGGCGACTAAAAGGGGGCCGGAGGCTGGCGGTGGTCGGGGTGGGAGCTCTGACTACCGAGCCGCGGGCCCGGGATTGGAGAAGGTTGCAGTGCGATGTGGCTCGCGCTGCCTTGCACAGCGTGGTCTCCAGGGGCGGCGATAAAGCTGCCCCGGGGATGTGCCCCGGCAAAGTGTGGGGGGACACCGGTGCGATCTATCAGAGTGCCCGGAGTCCCCCCAGTGCACTGAGGAAGGGGTCGGGGAACTTTTGAAGGTTTCCCCTTCGTCAATAAAAAAAAATAAAAAAACGTGATCGCAAGCGTAGCTGCGGAATACGATGCCTTAGGTTCGGACAAAATATTATTGGACATTTCCTATAGGTTTTAGCATTTGTAACTTCTCAGTAGCAGATTCTCCTACGGAGAATACAGCATATGTACACAATTTGCGGTTAAAAATCCGCATGTTTGTTCACTTTTTGTTGACCTCAACGACCTTTTTATGTAACAAAGGCTCCAAAAAATCTTGAAAGTTCCTTAAGAATTTATATGATATTAAGTATATCCCGATTATCCTAAAGTGAAACCGCATGGCCTAACGGATCCGTCCTAAAATCATTATGTTGAATACATTTTTATGGTAAAATATTCAACAGCATGTCGTAAAAGCCTATTGGTGCTTACTAAAATACAAGGCGATCGCTTTTAGATGGCAGTAAATATAAAAGGGAAACATGAGCCCGTGTACCTTGCCAAGTGGAGCACACTGCTCGCCAAGATTCCGGCCAGCTGATATTAAAGCACAGTTTTTCCAAATAATCTTATCATGTTCTAGTGTTCTCATCTAAATTGGGTTTTTATAACTTTTTGAATGATATAAAGGGGCTATTTAAACGTCTGTAACTAGACAGAGATGCTGTAGTGGACGAGAAGTTTGACACGTTAAAATCATAGCCATTTTTCTCATTGAGTTTATCTAAAAACTTATGTGTAATGATGGCACACTACGAGTTTTATGGCGAAGGAAAATGGATGAAGCATACTATATAATATGTGTAAAGTAAATCAAAGAGTTTGTATTATAGTATCTGAGATGGTGACGTAGGTACTCACCCTCACATAAGAACTCATTTTATTTGGGGTCATTTTGTATTCTTTTCCATGGCTCACAATCTGTCACACATTAGCACCCAATCTTCTTCAGATAAATGTGGGTGTTGTAACAACTCAGCTTATTTTTGTTGGAGGCCATCATCGATTTAAACAGAGCGTATTAAGAACTTCTGAGCTTTGACATTTCATTTTACGAACATAATACGCGCTTCTTAAACGTTCATAGTTAGCCCCCTGGGTGATAAAATAATCCTGTACGTAGCAAGTTGTCTTTCATGGCATTCGTAACGCGTATTCAAAGTAGTTGCACTACTGAAGGATTAAGGCTTGAGTGGCATTAACCTCGACCAGAGCATTACTTAGTCCTTTATGCTGTATGCTTTGAAACTACTCACGACGGCTTGTGGTGCAGTTGACAGTTAGAACTATCTTAATCTGATAGATCTAGAGTTCAAAATGCTTTGAAATTGGATTTAAATGCTAATCATAATTAATAATTATACTGCCATCTCACGTAATTTAGGGTTTTTTTAAATCCCACCTTGTCTTCTGTGACGTACTCTTGGCCAACTGGTAGACTAATGCATGAAATCAGTGGTTAAGAAATTACATTACAAACTTATAAGCCCTCCAAGTTACAAAACATAGCTTAAGATTTTAAGATACGGATTTCAAAAGGGATGGACATTGTTTTAGTCCGAGTTTGCTCTAGCCTTGGTTTTAACGTGATGTGATGAAGGGTAATAATATATTAACAATGTTATTGAGGAGCTTGAGGCCAATTGCTATTGCGCATATAATTTGAATAGCAAAGTTAAGCAACCCCAATCCAAGCCAGTAGTTGGATGGGTGACCGCCGGAGTTTCTGCCGTGCCTCGGAGTGCAAGTTAAGCCCCGTCGGCTTGCCAATTTGTTAATTGTTGCAGCAGTCGGATGCTTAAAAGATTTTAGGTCTTTGATAAAAGGGGTTACGAAGGTCAGATGGCAGTCGCTTTCTATAAAAGTCAGGTGATCAACTACATCGGGTCAAGTGTCAATCAAGTGACCCCAACAATGTATGGGATAATGCAAGAGAGTTGAATGATTTTTAGTTCTACTAAAGTAAACACCGCGTCTCCATTACTTTCTTAGGGAAAACTGACGACCTTTCAACTCAAAATAACAACACCCAAGAATGTCCTCTGCATTTAAGACGTAAAATTTTCGTTTCGTCTTCATTTAGAAGTTCGGTTCAAAGAGATAAATAAACTCAGTTGATCTAGTAATTGAGACGAATGTGTACATTCGCATACTAATGCGAGTGAAACACCCCTAAGACAGTGTTTTATTGCTCAAAATGGCTTGTACTTACACACAAGAAGATATTTCGAGTACGTAATGTGTGTATTTAAAGACCCCTTTAGTTGTTACGTGTGGGGTTTAAGGATAAGAGAATGACGGTGGTAAAAGCGGGCAAATTATGTTCTGCGATTTCGTGATCTGTGTAATTAAGTGGTGTTTAAGATATGGTATGCATATCAGTGTCGTACAACTCTGCCAAAAATACTTGTATTGGCGACGTAAATAAAATTTTCTTGGCTTGTTATTTTCCATTCCGTACGCAAGGTGCCGTTAAAATACGAGTATCACATATTTTGGAATATCTTTGGTGAAATATTATAGACGCTTTAACACACTTGTCCAACCAAAATTGGAGACTCTCAGAAAGGTAAGGCAAGAGGACGAATCGACCTCAGAAAAGATGCATTGTGCGAACGAAAATATGACTATAAGGGAGTAGTGACATGGGTTAAGGGTTTAAGGATGATCCGTTCCAAGTATGACTAGCCACCTAAATTATATTTTGTAATGTCCTAAGGTAAGTTTGTTACTAAGGATATCGGCATAAAGTACAGAAAAAATAGCAAATAGGTTAATGCAACAGTAAAAAATAAAAAATAAAATTATGGGCGAAATCTGAATATCATGTGGGTCGAACGCGACTTTATTGTGTGGGAGGAACTTGAATGAATCGAGTAGTACTCTAATTTTGTATGTGTGTATAATAAGTCAATGAACTGACAAGTAGAGAAGAGTTGTAAACATGCCATCGCGTCATAAACTGTCGTAAAGTTGTGACGATAACAACTCAGCGAAATTGGTATGCGTAACATTTTATCGTGGAGGTGTAAGAGGGTTTCGGCACATTGTATCGTTCACTGAGAATTTGTCGCTGTACTGGCACTTTGCCAGAGTGAAGGAACTGTTATGCCACTGTCACTGCCTCGTTAGTCTAGTGGTCGGAAAATACGCTATAGAACTCAAAGTCCTTGGTTCGATCCAGTGATCGAGAATAGAGGTCAGGCAAAGAGTTATTGCGTTTTTCCTGAGTCTAGATTACTGCGCGGTTAATGGCAATAGGCTCGTCCCCTGTTGCATGACTAAAACATTACTGGCGAAATGTGGGTGTGGGTGTGCTATAAGCACCCTAATATAACTGGTATATAAAAAACATATTCTCACGCTATCCCAAAAAGATCCCCGAACGGGTAAGTGGAAGTGTTGTTACATCAACACCCACTTTTCACCGAAAATGATTTAGTGCGAGCGTGACAGATGAAGAGTCCATCGCCGTCTACGCCGGCAATATACATGCGTCTTTGGATAACTTCTCAGACATATGCAGGTTTCCTCATGATGTTTTCCTTCACCGTTAAGCTATCGTGGCTTGCGTAGAGTCATCTGCTCAAACCCTAAGGCTACCACGGCTCTTATGAAATAACTGGAATGGGATTTCAAATGCCCTGACACTATTTGCTGGTTTATTTCGATGACTTAACAAAACCACAAATTACGTTTAAGCAACTAACATAATAACAAGTTTCAGCTTTCAAAGTTAACCCTATTTAGGCAACCATAGACGTTTAACATAATTAAGGTCTCACAAACAGCTATTCTATTCTGAACCAAAACTAATTTATTATTCGCTTATACCATTGATGTGGGTTGATATGGGTTGTTCATGCCCCATTTTGTATTAATTGGGGGTAATTTGTATTGTGTACGTGGGTTTGAAATGTTGCTGTCATGGTTATGGTAACTCCCTGGCGATTTGTCATGAGATTTCAGGGTCGGTGAATATGTTTTGTGGGGCTTACCTTATAATGGTTATGGCCGTATTGTTAGCGTACATAATCCGAAACAAGGAATGCAGATTTACATTTTTTTTTATCTTTCACTAGCTGCCAGTGTCAGTAGTGCCAGCGACTCCGTCTGCGCAGGATTTGACTTATCTTTGTAGTTTTTACCATACACATATTTTTGTTATAAATTGTAGCCTATATTTTATTCGGATGTAAATGCATACATATGCGCCTGTATGCCATGGGGGTAGGCAGATACCGCCGTTTGCCACATGCTACGATCCATAGCAACTACCACCATAACTTGCAATTTCCATTACTTGCTATAAGCCTTGAGATAGAGCCTAAAGGTCCTATGCCGAACTGATTCGATTATACAATGAGTATCGATTTAACGATACTAAGAATTGATATTCGAATTAATTTCGTATATTGTTTATAGTTTAACATGCTACACTTGTATTTAATTAGGTGTTATTTATTCGGACAAATGTAATGTATAGTGCTATCAAAACTTGTCTCAAAATGCAATAAGCCGAAAAGCTAGAAGTTAAACAAGCCCATTTGTGCGATGAACTGAAAGCTTAACTCGTCGTCTTCATTAAGAATGTTGACAATGATAACAGTAAAGCAGCGCCTCGTGATATTAGCAGAGTTGGTAGCTTGCCAAATCATATCCAAACATTTTATGAGCACAAAAATGATACTTAAAGGAGGCCGGCTTCCACACATTGACAGTAAAATCCACAAACAGATACGCAAACTCGCGAGCGAGTTTTAAAGTAAAAAAATAACTATTCCATCATCTTGGATGGGCCGCCATATTGGATTTAGAATGATGTCGCACATATCGTGCATTGTCATCCAAACTAAACGTGTAAAAAATTTCAGCAAAACCGGTTGAAGATATCTAGTTCAAAATTGAGTTTTAAGATTCCACCGAACAAACATACTTGCATACATACTTTGCAAGTTAAATAAAAGCTTTTAAAAATACAAAACCGGCCAAGTGCGAGTCTATGATAACGGCAAAAATATCACGTATGTTGTAAGGGAGACTGTTATAAAAGCAACAGAAATACATTATCCGTGAAAATTTCAACTGTCTAAATATCCCGGATCATGAGATACCTGTTGTCAGACGAACAGCCCCCATTTAGCCTTTGGGTACGGAACCCTTAACTCTCACACCATCCCTATTAACTCCTTGACGGGGTAAGCAGAGGTGTTATAGCAATCACATTTCGTAAACATGATTAAGTGCCAAAGTGACAGATGGTCCATTGCCATCTCAGACACTATACATACGTGTTTGATTTTTATCTCAGACTTACGCAGATTTTCCCTCGATACTGTCCTTCGTCATATAGCTTGTAGTGTAAAATCATTGCTCTAGCATTTTTTATGTTCATAGGTTGAGACCGATGTGATTTGAACTTGGGTAGTTTGCTTAGTAGGCAACCGTTTATTTCGCTCTAAAGTTGCTAATGGTAGGTACCGTCACAAGCTATGAGCGCTCAGCAGAAATGGTGGGGGGTAACTGCGTATGTTTTTTACGCAATGCACCTTACATACAGACATTGACAGACTTATATCATAACTACTGTGCTTTCAAGGTCAGCGCTCAAAACATTCGTCCCTAGATTTAATTATTCTAAAGCCAGATTTAATTCCAGATACCCGCTTGATAATGTGACGGTCTGAAGCGACGTAGGAAGGTCTTTTGATACTTTTTATTTTTCTGTTATGAGGAAGTCAAACGCAACGATTGCAGTTTTTTTTATTATTGCTGCTTTTTCTGATGTAGCTGTAATGCCAAATGACACTTCATTCTCTTATACATTTTTACACTTGCTGTGAAACTAATGATTATTTCTTTTTTATTATAATGAGCCCAATGACCCACTGCTGGGCAAAGACCTCCCTTCCCTTGAGATCTAGGGCTTGCTCAGACCAGTTTTTCAGGTAGGAGTTAAGTTCGCGCTGGCATCTTTTTCTGGGGCAAGCCCAGAAAAATATGTCGTCTGTGCGTCGCATTCGAAGGGGTCCAAAGGTTTGTCTATCTTTCTTACAAATGGTTTTATTATTTTTTATTTTGTATTTGGGGGGGTTGGTATGTATTTATAAAAAAAGTATATACTTAAGTACAATATCCTTTGTTTGGGATTAGGTGCAATATGATAATATCCAAACATTATATATTTGTTTATTTTATTCTTCATCTCAAAAAAATAGTGGTTCCAATTTCAATACATATTTAATAAAAATAAGGATGTGTTTGTTTAAAATTTTAATAAGGAAATTATCTTTTCTATGTAGTTTTAAAAATAAATGTTTTTTTTTATTCTATACAAAACCTAAAACAGTATCATTCCTTTTAGCACGTATTTACAAAAACATACGTTCAGTATAACTATTTATTTCGTTTCTCAATTTACAATTTGCGTAAAATATAGATGTGTGGAATACAATTTGAAATATGTAGTTCTGATTCCCGGGACGTACCTACTTGAAATTTTTGAGTAATTTTATCTCCAAAAACTCCAGACTTTTACGAATTTTGTATCAAAGAAAGTAAATAAGTTGAAATTCCTCTTAATCTTTACAGTTTAAATCACTTGGAACTTACCTGTCTGAAGGCTTGTTATTACAGAACCCTATTAACTATTACGGCCGTAATATCCGCTAAATCGCCTATTAAGAGTTGCCGTGTAAACATAATATTTTGGTATAAACAGTAGGTACCTATTATTTTAAGTAGTAAAAGCAAGTCGAGAACAAATTTCAAAAGAATTCATAAATTACTTACCCACATTTGATCTTCGTGTCCGGAAATTGTAACTTATAATTAAAACGTGATTGGTTTGGTTTTATTGAAATTGGCGAACCTTTTAATTATTATATGAAATGGGGTCAACGGCTTTAAATGAAATTGATTTAAAATATTTCAGCACTAGTTTTTTTTTTACCACCAGAGTGACGTGTCATCTATACATACAGATAAATAAAATTGAAGTGTCTGTTTGTAATTCCAAAATAACAGCTTTTTACTAAATGCATATGAAAGTGTACACGCTAGTGACACTGAAAAACCAAGTTTTAAATTTTTTTCTCTGTAAGTCTATCTGTTTGTTCTGGGTAATCTCTGAAACGACTGGACTGATTTTAACGGGACTTTCACTGGCAGGTAGCTGGTGTTTCAAGGAGTAACTTAGTCTACTTTTATTAATTAAAAATATTAGGGTTCCGCGATATGAAGCATGAAACTAAATCTACGCGGGTGAAACCGTGGGACACAGATAGTGTATTATAATATAAAATGACTAATATATTTCATACACTACATCTCTGTTCCTTTCCCTGAAGAGGTAGATATAATCTATACAGATAAATAAAATTGAAGTGTCTGTTTGTAATTCCCAAATTACAGTTTTTCACTTAATCCATATAAAAGTTTACACGCTGAGACTTAAGAACCAAGTTTTAAAATTTTTCTCTGTCTGTCTGTCTGTCTGTTGGTTCCGGGTAATCTCTGAAACGGCTGGACGGATTTTAACGGGACTTTCACTGGCAGGTAGCTGATGTTTCAATGAGTAACTTAGGCTTACTTATTATTAATTAAAAATATTAGTATTCATGGGTATTAGGGCGACATGAAGCATACAACTAAATCCACACGGATGAAACCCGGGGCACAGCTTGTGTATTATAATAAAATGACTTAATTAAACATATTATTATTATTACATTTTATTAATTAAACATATTAGGGTTCCGCGACAATAAGGATGAAACTAAATATATGCACAGCTAGTATACTCTATAAATATAAAGAGACAAACAATACGATTTCGCAATATTGAACAATATAAATATACAATTCACAAATGTCTTTACCTATTCTGAGTTCAATTGAAACTCTCTAGCAGGAATGTCCTTATAAGTGCCAACTATACAAGTTTCGATATAAAATTAAGAATCAAATCACACTAAAGCGAAACGATGCCTCGCTAAACGACGAATCTAGGTTTACGTTCCAATGACTGCCTATTTAAGCTAGCAAAAGATATAAGTAATTATGTCAAGATAACTTGACCTAAGAACGCCATGAACACTATTCATTACATTACATAATGATCACGCCTGTATTCATCGAAGGAGTAGGCAGAAGTATTGTAACAACAACACCCACATTTCACCGAAGATGATTAAGTGCCAACGTGACAGAGGGTGAGTCCATCGCCGTCTCAGGCACTATATATACCTACACGTCTTTTAATTACTTCTCAGACATCTTTCTTATCTCAGGTTTCTTTATGATGATTTCCATCACCGTAAAGCACGTGGTGTGAAATTACTGCACACACGTTTTTTTAGAAAAACAAGAGGTGAGAAAAACAAAAAAAAGAGGAGCTCGTGGCACAGTTGCTATTGCGCATATCATTCGATCAGCGCAGTTAAGCAACCATACGCCTAGCCAGTAGTTGGATGGGTGACCGCCCGAGTTCCCTCCGTGTCTCGGAGAGCACGTTAAGCCGTCGGTCCCGGTTGCCAATTTAACATCTTTGGCAATCGTTACAGGTCAGTCGGAGGCCTAAAAATAATCTGACAACTGGTTTAACCCAGATCACAGATTTTCCACCTAAATGGGTTTGCTAAGGTCAGATGGCAGTCGCTTCGCATAAAAATCAGGTGATCAGCCACATCGGGTTGAATCAAGTGCCGACCCCAACAATGTATGGGATAAGGCCAGGGAGATGATGACGTTTTTTTAGAAAAACTCATTGGTACAGGTCTTGCTGGCGCTTGTGTAGCAGGCGACTGCTCAAACTTTGTTTCTTATGACGGTGTGCGTTGATATGGCAGTTAGTCAGTTATTCATCTCAATAAATATACCTTGGTAACTAATAACTCTCCGCACTCAACGCTCTTGTGGACAAATATCCTGAATGTGATTTGTTTGCGGATGAATGGAAGGATATCATGTCAGTATGCTTGGAGTACTGCGAGAAGACTGAGTAAAAGTGCGTACCTATTAGTGTAAGTGGCTTATAGCCGTTCTTACATGGTTTAAATAAATAAATAAATAAATAAATAATAAAAGTAATCATCTCGTAGTTAACACGTAGCTTCTAGCGTAGAAGCCTAGCTTCGCTCGAGTGTACCCGCCATTGTATTTGAGATAGCTTCGTACACAATATTTTGGTCCATCGATTGCCTTTTGGATCGGGATGCTAGGCCCATTGAAATTCAAATATCTGCAACAATATGCGGTGGGTATAACCCAGGTTGCCGGGTTGGTCAATCGTTTCGCCATATTTGAATACTTTGATAGTTCAATATATTGGAGTTTACAATAACAGTGAGATCGTGTGGCAATTTTGGCAGAGAGGAGCTTGTTACGGCCGCGTTTATGTTTCTGATACAACATTTGGATTGAGAATTGAACGGAATACTGGATACAGTCAATAATGAAGTTGAATTCATAGTAAATAATTTGTAAGGCTAAAATATTAGAATACCAGCGTGTGTAGATAGTGGTTTTAGGAATAATAAAATCTAACGGTACGGTCTAAAAAGTTTTGACAGACCGACAAACAGACAGGCAAAAGAGTATTTTGTGTGTGCGTTCTTGTTTGCCTACTGCGAAACACAAGGTCCTGAGATCAATCCGTGAGTCGGGCAATGTGTGATTAGGTTTTCCATACGTAGTTCCCCTGTAGTAGCCGGAAATTATAATAAGATGTAAGAACAAAACCCTAATTTTACCGAGTGATAAGTGCCAAAGTAACAGATGATGAGTTTATCGCCGTCTCAGGCACTAAACATACGTCTTCGAATTACTTCCCAGACATAAGCAGGTTTCCTCACCATGTTTTTCTTCAGAATTAGTGTCACGTTAATGTCTCTGACATCTCTGCCGACACTTTCAAAAATTAAAAAATTCTTTCAAATCTTTATTTGATAAGACTTTTTACAAAGTACTTTCAAATCGTCAGAAGGACACAAAAAATACATGAAACAGGATTATAAACGTTACCACCGGGTTCGGAATATTGCTTTTATTGAGAAAAACCCGGCAAGAAACTCAACAATGAATCTTTTAAATCTTCGGTGAATACATGCGTGAGCATAATTATGTATGTACGTATACAGGTACCACAAGGAAAAAAGATATAAGAATCTCGTATAAAACCACTTTTCATACAAAGTATTCAACGCTCAAATAATCTCTTATTATCCCTCAAGGAAAATATGCATTAAATAATGCAGAGTTGAATTTCAAACGGTAAGTAAAATGAATGAACATTTGATATTCTGTGTATTTTATTTCGCTTCGTACATCCAGCCACGTTTAATATGCATATTATTAGAACTCTGCTATTATTAGGTAGCATTTTCTGTTAAACAACTGTATTTTGCTTTAAATTATCTCCTATGGAGAAGAATATTGTGCAGCTTGAATAAACATTGTAAGTTTTGATAGCGGAATACACTTTCATTTGTTAACTAGAAACTCGATCCCTACTAATATTATAAATGCGAAAGTAACTCTATCTGTCTGTCTGTTACGCTTTCCCGCTTAAACCTCTCAACCGATTTTGATGAAATTTGGCACAGAAAATCTTTAGACCCTGAGAAAGGACATAGGCTACCTTATATTTATTTAAAACTAGCTGTGTCCTGCGGTTTCACCCGCGTAGATTTAGTTTCTTCCTTATTGTCGCGGAACCCTAATATTTTTAATGAATAAAAGTAGCCTAAGTTACTCCTTGAAACATCAGCTACCTACCAGTGAAAGTCCCGTTAAAATCCGTCCAGCCATTTCAGAGATTACCCGGAACAAACAGACAGACAGACAGACAGACAGACAGAGAAAAAATTTAAAACTTGGTTTTTTGTGTCAGTATCGTGTATACTTTCATATGCATTTAGTAAAAAGCTGTTATTTTGGAATTACAAACAGACACTTCAATTTTATTTATCTCTATAGATGTATAGATATAGAAGTAGGTTTCTTTCAGTACAACTACCTAGAAAGTTTTTGGATAAGAATACGTTTAGTAAAGAATTATAAAGTTTATTGCTAACAGTAAATTTGTAGGTATTATTATATTTATGTTTGACAAAGCAAAAGACACGGAATAGTTATGAAAATAAGGTACAAAATCCTCTGAATAGGGCAAAACTTTTTTGTAAGAAACATTCAGTACGACTTATTTTATTCGTAAAAAATATTCAGTCCAAAATATTCCGAAGAAAGTTGAAAAAAATTGTAAGGTGTCTTTTTTCACATAGGCCTGTGTACAAACTAACATTATCCCCTCGCTTCGCTTATAGAAACGATACAAAATGTATGGGAATGACATTCACGTGCCTGATTTATGTAATTTTCATACATTTTGTATCATTTCTATTAGCGTAAGCGCGAGAGAATGTTACTTTGTCGACAGCGTCGAACGTCAGTTTCCATCATAGAACATCTGTATCTATACATCTATGTACAGAAAATAAGATTAAAAAGGTCTTTTTGTAATTCCAAAATAACAGCTTTTTACTAAATGCATATGAAAGTATATACGATACTGACTTAAAAAAAACAATTTTGTATTTATATCTCTGCCTGTCTGTCGGTCTGTCTGTCTGTCTGTTTGTTCCGGGTCATCTCCAAAATAGCTGGACCGTTTTAACGGGACTTTCACAGGCAGGTAGTTACTGTTACAAGGCGTAACTTAGGCTACTCTTATTTACAAATAGTATTAGGGTCCGCGAAATGAAGCATGAAATTAAATCTACGGGTGAAACCGGGTGAAAAGTTCTATTTCATATCTTTGAAGCCGTCGACGTCGAGTGCGACGCTGAGTAACTTTAAAGAATAACGCCGCAAGCCTTATAGATTATAGACTGTCTCAAAGAGTTTTACACCAACGATGAAGAAAGAAATTGAAGTAACGACTTTAGCAGAGGCTTAGATTACAAGGGCACACGTCTTGGTACTTCCTTTGAAAGAATACTGTGTGCGATAACACCTCACGTAACTTACATAAAGGTCGCGGAAATAGGTAAGAAAATATTGCGAGTGCGATCTATAAAAACGGTAAAAAAAATTACGTTTTTTCTATGGGATGGGAGTCCCCTTAAATGCTTATTTTAAAGATCCCTGGCGGCCTTTGGGTTACAGCAGTCGCCTGCTACGCAATCGACGTAAGTTCGAATCCCAGCGGGGCATGAACCAAAGAGTTTTTCTAAAAAAAAAACTTATGTGCAGTGTTTTCACACCCCGTGCTTTACGGTGAAGGAAAACACCGTGAGGAACCCTGGATATGTCTGAGAACTAATTCAAAGACGTATGTATAGTGCGCGAGACGGCGATAGGCTCACCATTTGTCACGTTGGCACTTAATCATGTTCGGTGAAAAGTGGGTGTTGTTATTACAACACCTCTGCCTACCCCCTTCGGGGAATACAGGCGTGAGCATATGCAATATCCTTTTGTATGATGGTGACATTATTTCTTTATAGCAGTACAGTCTATACTTTCGTAAGTATTTAGTGAAAAGCTGTTAATTTAGATTAGACTAGCTGTGCCCCGCGGTTTCACCCGCGTAGATTTAGTTTCATGCTTCATGTGGCGGAACCCTAATAATTTTAATAAATAAAAGTAGCCTAAGTTACTCCTTGAAACATCAGCTACCTGCCAGTGAAAGTTCCGTCAAAATCGGTTCAGCCGTTTCATAGATTACCCGGAACAAACAGACAGACAGACAGACGGACAGACAGACAGAGAAAAATTTTAAAACTTGGTTTTTTAGTGTCTGTAACGTGTATACTTTCATATGCATTTTGTGAAAAGCTGTTATTTTAGAATTACAAACAGACACTTCAATTTTATTTATCTGTATAGAATAGATATGTATAGATGTATAGATTAATGCTAGCAGATACCATAAAATGCAAACGAATTTCTCAATGTCTAATACGTTATACAATACAAGTACTTCACGAAAGTATTTGATTTTCTCCACACATTGGCACGTTTCCTGCGATATTTTCCCTTTCTTACGCTGTGATAAATCACCGTACATAAGTCTGGTGAAACCATTGATATCCGTCTATGGACTGAGACTTTCTTGACAAAACTGCGTATATCTTGAATCTATACCTAGTATAGTTCCTTTATATTTATTTACTAGCTGTGCCCTGCGGTTTCACCCGCGTAGATTTAGTTTCACGCTTTATTTCGCGGAACGCTAATATTTTTTTATAAATAAAAGTAGCCTACTCCTTGTAACATTAGCTATTCGTTAGTGAAAGTCCCGTTAAAATCGGTTCAGCCGTTTCGGAGATTACCCGGAACAAACAGACAGACAAGCAGACCGACAGACAGATAGACCTATATACATTCATTTGCATGTGAAAAGCTGTTAATTTGATACTATGAACAGACATTTCAATTTTATTTTTCTGTATACATGTATAGATACAGTACTTCTTGGGGCGTTATTAAAAAACTCATTGGTACAGGGATTCGAACGTGCGACTACTTAATCCCCTAAGCCACCACGGCTGGTGTATTATATTACCACATAAAAAAAATCCTGACCTGACATTTATTGAAACAGTCAGGTTTACCACTAGACCAACGGTCTCAATTAATAGAGATTTTCGGGATCAGGCATTATTCACCAAAACCCTGGGATAATCGCTTTAATAAAAATGAATTAATGCCGGTACCCATCTCCGATAATTATCTTATCAAATGAATTGCCCTAAAAAAGTTAATTAATGAAATCGTGCGAGCAAAACTGATTTGGGTAAGCCGTGATATATCATAAAGGGAAGCTCGTTGATGAATGATGAGCAATGACGGAAATAGGTCGCATCTTAGAGAAAAAACAAGGGCGGGCACTAGTGTTGTGTTGTTTACTTTTTCTACTATCGATGTTTTTGTTCTCGAACAACAAGAATCACAAACCAATATATTTTTGAATATTTGCAATGTTTAACTAAGTTAGTAATATCATAACTTTAAAGCGGATTATATAACATAAATACTTCATTAGAATAGATGTAAAAAAAAAACAATTTTATTTATATAATATTTGATAACTATCTTGAAATATGCCAGTATTCCATTTTCACACCACTGTCCCAAAAATGAAACTTTAACTTTCGAGTCCAAGTGAGTAATAAAGTTAAATTTGTACTCATTAATTAAATACATTGACTTGCCCTTTCGAAAAATCTTTGTGTAATCCCAATCATTCATAACACTTATTAAATTATCGCAACAGAAAAAGATCCAATACGTGTAAAATATCAAAAAATAACTACCGATTTATTTCAAACACATTATTTAAAGGTCAATAGACACTGTCAAAGTTAGCAAAGTTTAAAGTCGATGTTTTTCATCGATATATTTAATTTATCATCACTAATAACAAGAGAAACATTTTAGATTAGCACGGATGAATATATCACGTTAATGCGAACGATCTATTTATGTATTTGTTTTGTCAGTCGAATAGGCTATTGGCCTTCAAAGTTATATTGTATCCTATTATTATGTTGTATTACGCGTGTGGTTTCGCTCAAAAGTCGTGAAGGAACCTATAGTTCTTTTTGTTCCCTGAAAACGTTTGTATGAAATTCATAATAGTCGACTGGGTGAATCGTATAGGCGTGCATTTGTAACAAAGTTACAAAATGATAATATTTTTATTTTTATTATACAAATTTTATTACAAGACTAGCTGTGCCCCGCGCTTTTAGAGCTAGTTTCAAGGGTGACCCGCGGTACCCTAATGATTTTTTTATTAAAAGTAGGCTACTACTTGTTAAATTGGCTTTCTGATAGTGAAAGTCCTGTTAGAATCGGTCCAGTCATTTTGGAGATAAGTTGGAAGAAACAGACAGAGAAATGTATATTTTTTTGTATGGCATTTAATTTGGAATTAAAAACAAACACTTACATTTTATTTATTTGTATAGATGGGTATCTCAAAAACATTTTAATGCAAGCAATTCATTTACATCTATTAAAGTTAATTACGGAAAAAAGATCCGACTGAGATCCAAATCTAAAACGGCTTCTCACTTGATTAAGTTAATTATACTGATTCCTTTTGCAAAAGCAGAGTGAATCCATTTCTATTAACGACTGGAGATAATTCTCCACTTTATTCGGCCTCTTAATATATATCGGTATCGTAAGAATTTATTGGTCTATAAACCTGTTACCCGCAAATAACAAATTTAATCAGTTCGTCTTTGACGGGATGATTCATCATAAAATTGGGATTATGTCGCGTGGAAATCTATCTATATCTATACATCTATACTCTTTACAGATATATAAAACTGTAGTGTCTGTTTGTAATTCCAAAATAACAGCTTTTCACTAAATGCATATGAAAGTATAAAGTACTGTAGTAAAGTAGTAAAGACACTGAAAAACCAAGTTTTAATAATTTCTCTGTCTGTCTGTTTGTTCCGGGTACATAATGTCTGAAACGGCTGGTCCGATTTTAACTGGACTTTCTTTCAAGGACAATATTAGTTTTCCGTGACATGAAGCATGAGGCACAGCTAGTGCCTGACTTCTTCTGACTAATATATAAACTTGAAGAGTTTGTTTTTTTTATATTTTGTTTCTTTTCTTTAACGCGCTAATCTCAGGAACAACTGGTCCGATTTGAGAAACTGTTTCGCTTCTCAAGCCTGCCTCGCAATTTGACCAGCTGTAAGGTACAAGGGTGCCCTACCGAGTTCCCTCCGTGCCTCGGAGAGCACGTTAAGCCGTTGGTCCCTGTTGCCAATTTAACATCTTTGGCAATCGTTACAGGCCTGTCGGAGGCCTAAGATAGTCTGCAAACTGGTTTAACTCTAATTACCGCTTGTTATTAACCGAGCAATAACCGAATCCGGGTTACTGAGAAATAAAAGATAATTTTCCTACCCGGGAATCAAACCCGGGACCTCGTGCTCTGCAGTGCGTTTACGACCACTAGACCAACGGAGGTTTTGTCGATCTGAAAACAGTTACCTTAGATATTTTTAAATTATATTTAATTTTATTCCTTAAAAAGGTTTTCTAACCATAACTAAATATTAATCATAACGAGACTAACAAAAGTTCAGCCGTTGGTGACACAAAGCCGGATTAGTTTGAAACGGGGAAGAGAGGGTTTTCCCTTCGGGATATCACGGGTCATGTATGAAAGAAGACAAAATGAGCTCAATATTTATTTTCTGCTAAGAAGTATTTGGGGGCTTTGACGTCACACGGTGGTAAACTTTTTTTCTAAACATTTTAAACCAGCTGAAGTACCCGATTTCTTATACATATAATCTTAATTTATATATAACTAGCTGTGCCCCGCGGTTTCACCCGCGTAGATTTAGTTTCTTCCTTACTGTCGCGGAACCCTAATATTTTTAATAAATAACAGTAGCCTAAGTTACTCCTTGAAAGTCCCGTTAAAATCCGTCCAGCCGTTTCAGAGATTACCCGAAACAAACAGACATACAGACAGACAGAGAAAAAATTTAAAACTTGGTTTTTTTGTGTCAGTATCGTGTATACTTTCATATGCATTTACTGAAAAGCGCTTATTTTGGAATTACAAACAGACACTTCAATTTTATTTATCTGTATAGATGTATAGATGTAACTCTTGGAAAAGGCTCAAATGATTTTCATGAAATATGCAGGGGATTCGGGGCCGATAAATCGATCTAGCTAGGTTTCATTATTAGAAAATGAGCAAGTCTCGATCATCCAGGTACAACAAGTAGATAATATTAATATGATGACGATATTAAGGTCCCCTTCTCCCATATTATTTTAAACTATCTGAGACCCGGGGTTTAACCTGATGCTCCCTCTGGCTCCTAACCTAACCAGAAGGGGAGAGGAAGGCCTAAGAAATTATATGAAAGATGATATGGATAGAATGGGAGTGCGAACACATATGATATGAGTTTTATTTATTTTTATTGTCTGGCGAGTTATTAGGAATCTTCATATTGCCACGCACAATATTTCAACAGCGTATTAGCATCGCCCCGGGACAAGTTCGCGAACTAGACGAGGCGACTATCCAATTTGACATGTGTGCGACAACCTTTATCCTGTCTTTCGCAAGATAATCATATAGAATAGAGTACCCTATCACTATGACACAGTAATAAAAGCTTACTTAGCAGTATGGAAAATAGATTTTTTTTTCGAAAAAATAACATTTTCTCCATATAACAGAGGGTTGTCACTTTAAAATTTACTCTTTTATTTAGTGTCAAAGCAATGTCCATTTTTCGGTATGAAACATAGAAAAAAATGTCTATAAAACACGTAAATGGCATATGTGCTCACGGCCATGACGTGCCATGGCGTAATATCAGTAAGTCATTACGGCATTACGCCGGGGTCGCTTATAATCTCGTACATTTGTAGTGTGTGAGTGTGGCATTTTGAGTTGTTCCTATATTCCATACTGCTTTCATTTATTCTGTGACTATAGTCTAGTCTTATACATACTATTTTATTCATACACTTTGCCTGCATACATCAATATTTTGAGACTCACTCGTCCTTGAATGCTTGATCTAGACAGGTTTTGAGAATAAGGCCTCACTAAGCCTTCGCTTTTAGGCACATTATATATTTATTGTTTATTCTACATTCCTTATTCTATCCAAAGAAACATCTTATTCATATTAACAACACCACCCTCTTCATTGCTGATTCAATCTATTCATACAGGTAAATAGAATTCGTGGAATTACAAAAAGTGTCTGTTTGTTATTCCACATTTAACAGCTTTTCGTTAAAATACATAAAAACAAAAAAAAATTCAATGTCAGTCTGTCTGTTTGTTTCTGCTCATCTCTGAAACTGCTTGACTGGTTTTAACGGGACTTTCACTGGCATATAGCTGATGTTCATCAAGAAGTAATTTGGGGTGGTTTAAAAAAAAATACTGATCCGCGAAATAAAGCCACCCTCGGCACTAGCTGAGTACACAGGTGGCTTTATTTAGCTCGTGGCGGCACGTATATTTTGAATACCAATTAAAATATGCGTGCCGCCACGAGCTATACGACTCAAAAAATGACGACTTTTCGAGATATAAACCATGTTCCCACTGCTCTTGACCCACCGTGAGTCCACGGGTAATATTTTTACCCGTAGATCCACTGCCTTAGTTTTAATTTATCCTTTTGAATATGTCAGTATCTGTGAGCCCACGGACCAAATTTCTAGCTTAACATTTAAAAGTGTTTCGGGTATCCTCTAGCATAAGGTATAAATGTTTTAAAAAAAAAAACTAGAGCAGTGGGTCTACGAAGAAAAAATACCCGTGGGCCCACGGTGGATCCATAGCAGTGGGACCATGGTTACTATCTCGACTTTACAGGTCCAACGCTCATATCGAGACGGCATCTAAAATTATGTAAAGTGTCGCGTACACGTCATGCCAAAAGTATAAACCCTATCCATAAATTGAAATAAACAACGAAACCGACTAGCATATACAATATACATGGTAAGTATACGTCATCACGGAGTCCCTTCGAATCCCTCGTCCAATATTTGGGATAAAACCCAACAATAATAATAAAGCCTGTCACCCTACCTATAATCCACGTCATCGGGAACGTATCGGGATCCCACTATTGTAAGACTGCTTACACACTAACCAACAAATAATATAAGGCTAGTTTTGTGGACATGTTGGATCTTATGGACACGATAAACCACATCATTTATTTTTTCGTATTTTGTTATTATAATTGTTTGATTTTGTATTTGTTATCTGTTTATTGCCCAATTGCTGTCAATAAATGAATATCTACTAATACATCTATACATCTATACATACATACAGATAAATAAAATTGAAGTGTCTGTTTGTAATTCCAAAATAACAGCTTTTCACTAAATGCATATTATGACGTTACATACGATACTGACATGAAAAATCTGTCTGTCTGTCTGTTTGTTCCGGGTAATCTCCGAAACGGGTGGACCGATTTTAACGGGACTTTCACTGGCGGGTAGGTAATATTACAAGGAGTAACTTAGGCTACTTTTATTTAAAAAAGACATTGGGGTTCCGCCGGACACCCATGAAATTAACTCTACGCGGGTGAAACCGCAGGGCACAGCTAGTTATTAATAATATATGGTTTCTATATAGATACGTGAAATTGAAGTGTTTGTTTGTAATTCCAAATTAATACTCGCGTCGTTTCGTGTTTCGTTTTGCGCTTTTTTGGTATGGAGACATAGAACTTCCAACACTCGTCGCTTGGGGCGCTTAAGAACAGGGCGTATTAAGAATTTAGCTTTGACGTTTGATAATACGCTCTGCTTAAGCCGATGATGGTAGACTCCCTGTTTACAATCCGCAGTTGAATTCAATCAAAATCCCAGCTAACATCTGGGAAATTCTGAGAAATAAAACGCTAAACAGAATACGATCTGCCTAAATCCCGGATCAGACTAGACTAGAAGGTTTTGTTCAGTATCTTATATTTAAATCTCTTATTTATTCGACGTTACGTAAGCTTGTCAATAAGGTCGTATGTCCACCGCCTCCTGTCACAGTATTCTTAGCACCCTTGGCAGTGTCATTAGGGAGTGTTTACGTGTTTTACGAAGATCTACGAGTATATGACAAATCTTACTTTAACAATACACAGTTAAAAAACCCCAACGCTCTAACAGAGAAATGTTCTAATTTTAAAAAAATCGGCCGTTATCCATACTCTAAATTCAAAAAAAAATTTTTACCATAAGGGACACTTGGACAATCATTGAACGTCATTTTTCTTAAGCTAAATCTGCATACTTTGACAATACATAGTTAAAAACCCTAACGCATCAAAGGCGAACATGTTCTAATTTAAAAAAAAAATCGGCCGTTATCCATACTCTAGATTCAAAATTCAAAATAAAAAAAAAAAACAGTATTAGGGACACTTGGACAATCATTGAACGTAATTGTTCTTAAGCTAACTTAAGATTTTTGGCTTATGTGATGTGTCTATTCTTGTGGTATATATTCTTAGTTTAAACCATATTTTGTAATAAGGGGCGAATGTTCTACAATTCTTAGTTTCAGAGTTATTAAAGTTTATAAATGTTGGTGACCCACATTCTCTGCTCTCTAGCGTACTTCCTGTGCCAACAACATCAAATAGGGGTAATGATATTAAATTAACACAGTTTCACACAATGCCTACAATATCACAGTACTTATTTTTTATTCAGTTAATAAATGAATTTCTCCTAACACTGGCAGGTCGTTGGACTAAGCCAAATGAGTCTATTCTTGCTGTGCCCAACGAATTTGGTCCCGTGTTATTAGATTTTTACCTGTTTCCTCCCACTTACATACTCGTATCATATAATGCTTTGATTTGGAAACGATAATGAAATTAACGTAACTATTGTAGAAAATAGAGTTTTTCTCAATCTTCCCAATTGTTTTTATTTTCATTAAGTAAATACTAGCTTTCGCCTACGACTTTGTCCAAGTATGTGAATAATGTTGATAGTCTAAATATTAGTTATTTTTTCTTAATCTAATGCTTGGTTTTTAGATTACTATGTTAGATACAACATACAAACTTTACTTTTTATATTAATGTTGACTTTAGAGTTTCAATTAAATGTAGGAATGTGGAAGAAGCTTCATCCAGTTAAAGATATGTCTATATCAGTACCGTATACACATTCATTATATGCATTTAATGAAAAGCTGTAATTTTGGAATTACTAACACACTTCAATTTTATATATCTGTATAGATGTATGCATATACGAGGAGCTCGTAGCACAGTTGCTATTGCGCATATCATTTGATCAGCGAAGTTAAGCAACCATACGCCTAGCCAGTAGTTGGATGGGTGACCGCCCGAGTTCCCTCCGTGCCTCGGAGAGCACGTTAAGCCGTCGGTCCCGGTTGCCAATTTAGCATCTTTGGCAATCGTTACAGGTCAGTCAGAGGCCTAAAAATAATCTGACAACTGGTTTAACCCAGATCACAGATTTTCCTCCTAAATGGGGTTGCAAAGGTCAGATGGCAGTCGCTTCGTATAAAAATCTGGTGATCAGCAACATCGGGTTGAATTAAGTGCCGACCCCAACAATGTATGGGATAAGGCCAGGGAGATGAGGTAAATTTAATTCTCAAGGGGCAAAGCTTGTAGAAGACAACAGGAATAACCCGCGCAATGAGCGAAACAAATAAACCATAAAACTGAAGGTGAGCAGTCTGTTTCTTATCGCACGCCTTTATAGCACCCTTAAATAAGATTACGCTTGTACTCCCTGTACCTTTGTTATTGAGATTTTTGGTTTGAGATTGTTAATGTTGAGCAACTTAAGCCACGATTCCCATTTAACTTACTAGGCATTGAAGATTTGAATCTGAATAATTGAAGCTGTTAGGTTATCACGGGCTCTAAAGGTCAGTTTCTATAGAGTATTGTTACAGAATTAAATATATAAGCTATAACTACAAGCATGGAATCTAAGAACTCATTATTAAATAACACTCTCACACACACTTGCGCATTTACGAGATAAGTGCCTAGTGCGAATTTTCTTAAAAGCCGCACGCAAGTCATCACGTTGACGTAAACGCAGATTTGTATGGGATCAAAATAGGGTCATCTTTAGGCCGACAGAGGCGCTGCTCCGATCCTATTCAAATCTGCGTTAACTTTGACGCGGTGACTTATGACGGCGGCAGTGAAAACCTCGCACTAGGCACTCAGTAAGGGGTGTCACGTCGTAGCCGAGCGTACACGTCATCTACGTATTTTACAAACCTTTGCAAAACTTCAAAATGAAAAATCGACATTACTCTAACAGTAAACTAGCGGACGTCACGCGGTTTCACCCGCGTAGTTCCCGTTCCTGTGGGAGTACAGGGATAAAATATAGCCTATATAACTCGCTGATGATCTAGCTGGATAGCTACATACACATACTTCCAGAAATGGATATTTCTGAAAGAATTTTCAAGATCGGTCAAGTAGTTTCGGAGCCTATTCAATGCAAACAAACTAACAAAAAAACAATCAAATCTTTCCTCTTTATACTATTACTGTAGATAGAATAGATGGTAGTCATTCTACTGGCGGTAGCATGTGTAATCCTGTAAATTGTGTCATTCTGACGATTTGAAAGTGCTTTGTATAAAGTCTAATCGAATAAAGATATTTTTGACTTTGACTTTGACAAACAGACAGGTGTTATTTATCTGTACGTATAGTTAATGATAGCACAGTACCACAATAAATAAGCAAAATACTTAACTCTGTACCGAAATAGCGATACTTGGCCGGTGTAGTTAGCAACTGCAATAAATTTAAAATTTCTCGTGACCTATAAATTTTATGGGCAATTAAGGAGTACGTGTTGAAATCTTTTGGTTTGATTAAAATCATACTGCACTCGAATAGCATTGAGCACCAGCTTCTTGCGGTCTTGCCAACGAATAGTATAACTGAGAATAGAAAGCTTATTAAAGGATTTAAACAAATACAAAATGCAAAATTCTAATAATTTTAATCAACACTAGCTGTGCGCTGCGGTTATACAGTTGGCCTAGTATAGTAAAGTAGCCTAAATTACTCTTTGTAACATTAGTTGTCCAGCGAAAGTCCCGTTAAAATTGGTCCAGCTGTTTTGAAGATTAGCCGGAACAAACAGACAAATAGATAGACGGACAGTTTTTTTTTTAAAATGACTTATTGACTTATTTATTTTTAATTGTATACTGTGTATACTCATATGCATTAAGTGAAACTTAAGGGACACTAAAAACGCACATTGAACGTTCATTTCAAGACTACCTCCGTTTCTAAAAGAAAACCTGACACGAGTAGAAATATGAACAGCGCAACGTGAGTAGTACATGCGCAGTTACCCCCACTATTTACTTTAAAAGCTCATAACTCATGACGGCACCTGTGTCATTGACCTCTTCTGAACTAGATATGGCCATTGTCTTGTTGTCCTATTTGATTATCGACGTTTTAATGATGTTGTTTTTGCGACCGTGTAGCGAAGGGAATCGAAATTATAGGTAGATGAATACAATAATTTTCTTAATAAACATCTTCATCCTCCTGTCTGTATTCTAATTTACTTGGGGTCGGTACAATTTTCTTAAAACTACGTAATTAGTCCAGCTTGTTTGTGAGAGCTAACAGGACGTTTAATGGATAAGATGAGTCCTGCTTTTCTTAATTTCTGAACCACTCGATTGCACATCCACCGTAATGTAATAAGAATCCCAGCCTTGTACAGCCATCAGGGAATAGGCCCCCTCATCGGTTTAAGCAGAGCGTATTGAGAACTTCTGAACGTTGACGTCACTTTGGTAGCGTAAAATTGAACGTCACAGTAAGAAGTTCTTGATACGCGCTGCTTAAACGATCATAGTTGGTTCCCAGTACTTTCGCAGACTTCTATTAACTTCTTCTGGTAAGTAAAGCCTTCGGTGTCCCACGGGGATTCTATTTGTAAACTTGGTACCTCTGAAATATAATTAAAGACCGATTACACTTGCGGAGAGCCGAATAGACGTGCGCATAGTGCGTGGTTGTTTGCCTATTCGACGTTAGAGGAATACAATCTCTTCCCAAAAGGCAAGGTCTGCCGGGATTTGCCAAAATATTTGAGGGGTCAAGTATGTAGGGCATAAAAGGCAAAGGGCAGAACAATAAATCCCGTGGGTCGGCGTACATCCGGTTCGACCCGGACAAGCTAATGTGATATTTATGATAAGATAAGATTAGCACCGGGGTCGGGACGATACATTTGCAGAGCGAAGAACATTTTCGATTCATTACCTGCAGTTGCGAAATTTCAAATATTATTGTACTTAAATTCTTTGGGGAAGTTATAAAGTTTTAAGGACTAAAGTTCTTAAGCATTATCGACTATACTGATACTAGCTTGGGCTACTAGCAAGACAGTACATACTTTCAACATCCATTTTGAATTTTGAAAAACATTGGGATTTGTTTGGAAGAAGTTACAAATTCAAACGGTCAAAGTTCTTAAGCAATATAATAACTCGCTTTACTGATTTGCTTCCATGAAAGTAAAATTTCACATACAAACTTTAAATATAAATTTTACCTCCTTAGGGGTGGAATTTAAGAAGTCCTATCCTTGTGTATTTGTAACGTAAAACTCTCCAAATTCTGGTCTCTAAGACCATTTGCCTAGTTTTATTGAATTCAGTCAGTTAGGGCTGTATTAAGCTTCATTTGCTATGATTTGCGTGAAATCGTGGTTGAAAACCACCAGCATTTTCACACTAGACATCAATGCTATCTAATAGGTTTCTGCAAAGGATGAAAGTTGAGCTGAATTAATCTTCTGCTCAGTATAATTATAATGTTCTCAAGGTAATTACTGATAGAACTTCAGACACGTACCAAAACTTCCGTAGTTCTGAAAATATCACAGAAACTCGGCAAGTCTGTTACTTAGTTTTATGCTCACGCTAATGTATCCAGAAATTATAGTCATTCTGTGCTCTTGGATGTAATTTAATTTAGACATGTTAATATAACATACTGTGTGTGTAAAGAGATTCTCTAAAATGTTGGAAGTTGTTTTGGAAGTAATTTAGGTCTAAGATACATCTAGGATTTGACATTCAAATCCTAGATGTATCTTTAGTACATACATACATACATACATATTTTCACGCTTGTATTCCCCGAAGGGGTAGGCAGAGGTGCTGTAATAACAACACCCACATTTCACCGAACATGATTGAATGCTGTGATGCCAACGTGATAGAGGGTGAGTCCATAGCCGTCTCAGGCACTATACATACGTCTTTTGAATTACTTCTCAGACATATGCAGGTTTATATCTTTACAGTATTTTTGATTTTACAAGTTATCTTTTACTATAGTAGTATTAATACCTGTATCTATATATATAAATAAAATTTACTTAAGTGTCTGTTTGTAATTCAAAATTAACAACTTTTCACTAAATGCATATGAAATTAAACAGAACTTACATAAAAAACGATAATATTTAAGTACTTACTTAAGTAAATATTTTCTTTGCCTCCCTGTCTCTTGTTCCGGCTAACCTCTCAAACGACTGGACTGATTTAGACGGGAATTTTACTGGTATCTGATATTTCTAGGAGTACCATAGTTCCGCGAAATAAAATCACCCATTAAAATTACTTCTACTAATAAGTCTACGCGGGTGAAACCGCGGGGCACACGTACCTAGTCTTTAAAAAAACAATTTCAAGACATTTACCCTTTTTGTAAACATTACATAATTTTGTTTTCATATTTTTGTCTTCCCAAAATGGTCCCCAAGGGTGCAGGTAGAGGAACTAAAACATGCAATGTTCGCAAACCTACAACATTTTTCTTGTATTCATCACACTTACTTATACAGGGTGTCGGAGAAAAAGGAACAGTTGGCTTCTAGAAGTTACAGGATTTTATGAATATATCACTATATTAAAAGCGTAAAATATCTAGCTCTAACGATAACGTAGTTATAGGCTATGGCCGAAGAGCTCGCGGCCTTAAGCGATTGAATAAACGCGCGGCCGCGTTTACCTACATTACGTACGCGGTAATTCAACTTTTTAAATTAAGGGGAAGGTTAATGGTTTCGAAAAATGGTAATAATCAAATTGCAGAAACGTTTAATAATTTTTTCATTAACATTCCTGTAGCTACAACTTGTTCCTTGCATTCTTCATCTTCAGACGCTGAATCTCTCCTTAAGTCAAGTGTGTCAGAATGCGACGCCGGCTTTTGTTTTTGTTCCGTTACCCCATTAGAAGTAATTAAGACATTCAAAAGTTTAAATTTAAAAAAAACGGGGGACCTGTGGGATATATCACTAAAAGTATTACAAGATATAATAGATATAATAGCCCCAAGCCTGGCTGAAATTTTTAACAATTGTATTAAATTAGGTATATTTCCTGATTTGATGAAATATAGTAAAGTTATACCATTATTTAAAGCTGGTGATCCTAATGATCCCAATAACTACAGACCAATTTCAATTTTACCTGCTCTTAGCAACATTTTTGAGAAAATTATATTAAATCAGCTAGTCTTCTATTTCAACATGAATAATATTTTACACAATGAGCAGTATGGCTTCACCAAAGGTCGGTCAACTACTGATGCCGGTGTTGCACTTCTTCGACATGTATATAGGGCATGGGAGAATTCACATGATATGATAGGTGTATTCTGTGACCTATCTAAAGCGTTTGATTGCGTACATCACGAGACATTATTACTCAAATTAAAACACTATGGTGTCAAAAGTACTGCACTCGATTTAATTTATTCATATTTAAGCCAGAGGGTACAGAAAGTAGAGGTAAATGGCGTTAAGTCTTCCGGGTCCCCGGTACTGATGGGCGTACCGCAGGGATCAATCTTAGGGCCTTTTCTTTTTCTGATATATATAAATGATTTACCGCATTTTGTTAAGAATACTTGTGATATTGTACTGTTCGCTGATGATACATCACTCTTGTTTGAAGTTAGCAGAGCTAAAACGGATTATGATGATGTGAACCGTGCCCTTGACAAAGTATTGAAATGGTTCACTGTAAATAACTTAGTTTTAAACGCGAAAAAAACAAAATGCTTAAAATTTACTTTACCTAACGTCAAACCTGTTCCGACCAAAATTATGATCAATGGTGAAGAACTGGATATTGTGGAGTCAGTAGTTTTTCTAGGTGTAACACTTGATAACAAACTTCAATGGGGCCCACATATATCTAGTCTAGCGGGGAAACTCAGCTCGGCAGCATTTGCGGTTAGGAAAGTAAAGCAGTTCACTGACGTAGACACGGCACGTTTAGTTTATTTTAGTTACTTTCATAGCGTTATGTCGTATGCCATCTTGCTTTGGGGCAAAGCTGCCGATATCGAAGCCATATTTATATTACAGAAAAGGGCCGTAAGATCAATTTATAACTTAGGATCTAAGGCATCTTTGAAGGAAAAATTTAAAGAAATAGGAATTTTAACAGTGGCTTCGCAGTATATTTTTGCAAACTTATTACTTGTACATAAAAATATTAATTCTTTTCAAAAGAAGCGTGATGTACATAATGTCAACACAAGACATAAAAATAAAATAGTAGTACCTACACACCGCTTGCAGAAAGTCCGGGGGTCATTTTTAGGGCAAAGTATACGCTTTTATAATAAATTACCTGCATGTATTGTAAACTTGCCCTTTGATAAATTTAAAGAGACTGTTAAATCTATATTACTTAAAAAGGGTTATTATACAGTTAGTGATTATATGTGTGATAAGGAAACTTGGAATGATGTAATACTAGATAAATATTGTAAGTAGTCTCATGGACACTGTACTTATGCAACAATTTCTTTTTAATATTATGTTTGATTTTTGTCTTGACTGGCTTGAGTTGTCATGCTCACTAAAATGCCTTTGCTTGCGGCGGCGTCAGGATGACGGGTCGCTCACTTCCCTCTATAATGGTTGAGGAGGGCGATGGCTGGCATTCTCGTCATACTTGTGAACAGGTGCTGCTTGTGGGGGCTGGTCATCTCAAGCTACGCATTTAGATATAAGTACAACTACTAGACTTTATGTTAATTTTTATTGACATTTGTGCATTGGAACTGTGTCCATGGGCTTACATTTCTCAAGTGATTTACTTTGTTTTTAAAAATTGTATAGTATTTTTAAAAGAGTAATTACTGAGTTTCTTGCCAGGTTCTTCTCAGTAAAAGCAACCTTCCGAACCTGGCAGTAGCATGTATAATCCATGTCGTTCTGACGATTTGAAAGTACTTTGTAAAAAGTCTAATCGAATAAAGATATTTTTGACTTTGACTTGACTTTGACTTTGGTTTAAAGGGATTATTTCAGGATATATTCGTGGGAGAAAAAAAAACAAAAACGTAGTTAGATTTCACGTGAATAACTCTACGTTACATCTGATTTTTATGCGAAAATAAGGTATTGATATGGTCAACTTTGAACGTCAATTACTCGAAAACGGAAGAAGATATTTTTGTCATCATAATTTTAATTGGTTCCTAAAAGTATACCCTATCACATATTTTAACAGCTGTCCTGGTTTCTCCGACACCCTGTATATCATTTCTCTGCAAATAAATGTTTCCTTAAATGTTTTGCTAAAAAACTCTAATCATAAGTTCGTAAGAAATGGAATTCGTAGCTATAATTAAAGTTAAAAGATATCAAAGAAATTTCCCTGAAAATTAATATAATTTCGTCGTCGTTTATAACAAGTACTTAAGTTTTATAAGTTAAGAACTTAATATTGTAGTAATAAGGGTGTTAGCAAATTATTTGGAGCTACAATTGCAAGTTCAAAGGGTTTGCTTTAACTTTGTTTACCTCGAGCTTAATTAATACCGAGGAATATTGCGAGCAATCGCTTTCATTAAATAATGGTTACAGGCATAGTTTAATTAAGGGAGACTGGTTATCGAACACGGCTTTGCGATCATTATAAATGGTATTTTAATTAAGTAAACAAATAAAAATAAGTTCACGCCATCCCTGAAGGGGTAAGCAGAGGTAATAACAAAAACACCCACATTTCACCGAATATGATTAAGTGCCATCGTGACAGAGTAAGTCCATCGCCGTCTCAGGCACTATACATACATTTTTGAATAAGTTCACAGACATGCAGGTTTCCTCACGATGTTTTCCATAATAACTCACACTTATTGCAAAGTGTTATTGGGTTTTCCATCTGTAATTTTCCAGTAGCAGCCCGCAGTTTGATTAGTGTCCGGTTAGTGGCACTAGACTCGCGAAATGCGGGTATAGTATTAATACCCCTCTGCCTACTCGTTTGGGGAATATAGGTGTGAGCATATATAGCTATGTATATACAGTGTGTACGTTTGTATTGTAGGAGGTAGTCTTCGAAAGTTCTCGTACAATGCGTGGACAATACCAATAAAATATAGTTAAGTAAGCAGAAATTCGTCGCCTGTCGACATGTATCTCAATAAGAAATAAAAATCTCCTATACACGTATGAAATACGTACTCGATTTTTGATGGAATATTTGCTTCCCCAGACATATTATCGTACGATTTATTTGGTATTTACCAAGGTACAGTCAGAGAGAAAATATATTCATCGAATTCTTGCTTATTTATAATATTGCTTTGATATTTGGAGATAAATGCCGTATTTTATGATTTTACTAGTTCTTAGTACCGATACATAAAATAATACTCTTTAGCTAAGACTTATAAATATTTAACGTTTCTTGTTTTGTTATGAATGGTTTCACAAAATGGTGTATTATACATAAGAATAATTCGTCCTTATAATCATTTCCTATGTGGAGAATCTACGTATATTCAGACAAATTAAATCTGTCTGTCTGTTTGTTCAGACTTTCACTGACTGATTTTACAAGGAGTAACTAAGTCTTCTATTAGTTTAAAAAAATAAATTTCCTCGAAATTAAACCACCCATGAAATTAGCGGGGCACTGCCAGTATCTATATAAAAACCTTTATCGAGAAAACAGTGGTAAGAGAGAGAAAATTTTTTTTTCCAAATAAAATGCGACGAAATAACTAACATACATGGGACAAGTTAAAGAAGTCAGTCATGACGTATAAGGAGGTCAAAGAGATGGCACTGGACAGAGACAAGTGGAAAGAGTTGCATCGGTTACACCGACAAGAGTCTCATACTCTTAAATTCATGATGATGACAAAATAAATGGTTAATATAAGTACATTACAACGTCACAGATATAAATTAACTCGTGAGCACAGACACTGTTACTCTCTCTGTTGCTAAGTTGTATGTAAACGATTAAGCTCTTTCTCACATCTTCTCAGACGTATACAGTTTCTTCAAATCAATCTCCATGTGGTATAAACAAGCCACATAAACTTAGAGTACAACACATGACGACGTAAGTCCCACACCCTTTTCTGAAGGACTTCTTAGCTATTTTCCTATTTTGTTTAACATTACGTTATTGTGCTTGGGTCTCCAATAGACGTCGGTTGGACATGGGAAGGGTACATTGACGTGGGGTGACGGCCGTCTAACTACATTTCTATTGAAATTCGATTGCTAGTTTACTAACACGGTGATTTTGATCGTGACTAGATGTTATTCCCCCTTATTACGAAAAAAAAACAAGTTTAAAAACTAAATCTGAACTGAAAAATAACGCAGTCTATTTCTAATGGATCGAATATAGAACAAGAAATGGCAGGGTAGTCAGGCATTCTGTACAATTACATAAAGATATTGAAAACGTCACGGTAAAAGTTTTAATTAAAAAATCTGTATCTATACATACAGATAAATAAAATCGAAGTGCCTGTTTGTAATTCCAAAATAACAGCTTTTCACTAAATGCATATGAAAGTATACACGCTACTGAAACTAAAAAAACAATTTTTAAAAATGATTTCTGCATGTCTGTTTATTTGTTTCGGCTAAATCTCCAAAAAAAGCTGAACTGATTTCAATGGGACTTTTACTGGCAGATAGCTAATGTTACAAGGAGTAACTTAGACTACTTTTATTTTAAAAAAACATTAGGGGTCTGCGGGTCACCCTTGAAATAAAATCTACGCGGGTTAAGCCGTGGGACACAGGTAGTAAGAGATAAAAAGGCTTTAAACATTGCATTTTACATGACTGGACTGCCTCGTCGGTCTAATGGTTGCAAGCGATACTCCATGGTCCTGGGTTCGATACCCAGGACGGGTGAAGTAATTATTGGGTTTTAATAACTTTTCCCAGTAGCAGTCCGGAGTCTGGATTAGTGGCCGGTGAATGGTAATAGAATCGCCCCCTATTACAAGACTTTAACATAACCAACAAAATGCGGGTGTTTTGCATCTCTGCCTACCCCATCGGGAAATATATGCGAGAGCATATTTATATATTTTTATAACTTGTAACACACTCTTAGAGTTTTATAAATTACCAAAATTACAATGTCGCGCTGATGTTTTTTTTTTGCTTTTTATGTTCCAAACTTATAAGAAATTTTACTTCTGTCCAAATACAGTCCAATTTAATTTGACACAATACAAATCCCCATCAAACGTACGACATAGAATTTTCATAAATCACTCAGCGAAAGAGAACAAAATAATGATTTTACAAAATTTAATGAGATGAAACAATACCCCTAAGAACAAGGTTTATTTAACAAAATATCAGATAACGGAAAAATTACGGGCCGATACAAACAAAGTTGCAGAAAAACTTGTGGCCTTTATTAAAGAATACATAGCGGCTTTGATTAAAACAATGTAATATTCTTGTATATTAGTTCAACGAGAAAATCCCAGCCTTTCATTTGCGAAGCTTATTAACTGTCTGACAGATATTCGGCTAATAATATCCTAGATTAACGAGAAAACGAAACATCATAATATATTTTGCTACGAATTAGTAAAAGCAAATTACTATGAACACAAAATTAAATATTGTGTGGGGTTCCCAGCAAAGGAAAGATCTTCCAGCCAGGAGGTCCCTTCCCCAGTCATGCCTGGGGAACCGCAGCTCCAACGGTTCTAGTTGGCAACTTGTCAACAAAAATATATACTGCAATGCGTTCGAAAACTCTTATTGCGCGATTTAGGTTCTCGTGTATTTGTACGTAAACTTTGCAATTGTTAGCGAGTAGCGCCATCTATGTAGCGAGTGGAGAAACGCTGCTACATTACTTGCGTAATAGGTTATGACGTAAGGGAGAACAAAGAGAATTCGCATCTTTACAGATTCTTACAATGAGGAGAATCAAGGGACAAGGGAGTTCATTTACGACGTACTTGCGTAAGGTTAGTTGACAATCGGACAATTCGTGAATAAAACCTATGTAACTATAATTTGTATGCTCATACTTTCTCAGAAGCATACCCAATCGGTAAGTAGAGCTGTTACAACACTCAGTTTTCACCAAAGATGTTAAGGAGCCAACGTTCCAAATACCGAGATAGGCACATACGTCTTTGAATTTCTTCCAGAAATACTACCCGGGTTTTCCGGGTGCCCCCATAAAGTTTGTGGTGTGTTATCACTGCACTTATGCTTTAAATACTCATACGAAACAAGAACTTTTATTACTAAAGCAGTGAAAAACGATAACAATGTATCATACAAATTCTCATTTCTGTGAGATTGCAAACTTTGAACGTTGCCAAATTTTAATAAATCATCAAATAAATAAAGACGTTAGTGTAGTTTGCAAATAGCATCCTATACAACCTTAAAATTGAATAGTTAATTAATGCACGTTATAGCAGAGTCAATACAGTTTATTTTCGGTTGCAGCATCATCAATGTGTGGCGACTAAAAAGAAGCGTATTCAAAATCGGAGCGAGTTTCATAAATTAGAAGTTGTTGTGAAAGTTAGGCGAGTTATTGTTTTCCTTACATTTAGTTACGGCTAAGACAATGTTTTTTCTTTTCATTTGTTTCGTATTAAAAAAGCATCCACGAACCAAGAAAATTACATATTTTCATCCGAACATAGAAATATGCTCGAATAATTACAAATGTTTTCGGTATTCCGTTTATATGAGAAAGCCTCCGAGGTTCCTTGAGTACATAAATACATTTCTATTTTCATTGTAGGCATGAACAAGAGCTATAAGTTCATTTGGCTGGTTGTCAACCACATTGCGCGGTATAGTGCGATACGTTTACAGATATTTCGCTTTTGTCATTAACTGCCTCGGTGTGGTTTTGGGCAATAACCGTGTGAGGCTTTAGTCACACGTCAGTGCCTCCTAAATGAAAGTTAATATCAACATTGAACAATATGCTCGAGAAGTTACAACGTGTTTATATAAAACTGGCAAGAAACTGATGTTGGAGAACGATGGAGAAAATCAAATGGCCTTAAACAGTAAAGAATTAAGATGAACTCAAAATTTTTAGGAAATAACTCCTAAGAAATAAGGACTACTGTGGAGTACAATACCAAATCAAAAGGGGAAAGATGATTAGCCAACTTGTGCGACATGGCAGCTTCTTTAAAAACGAAAGGAAAGCTAGAAGGGAAGCGAGGAAGAGGAAGACCAAGGCACATGAGCATACATGAGCCAAGTTAAAGGAAAGGTGTCTCATGACGTAAAAGGAGGTCAAAAACTCGGCACTGGACAGAGACTAAAAGAAAAAATTGCAATGCATAAACTGATAAGAGTTTCTACTGTTAAATTCGTGACGAAGATTTAGGTTTTTATTTAATCATACAGCATAAGCCCTGGTAGGTTACTTATGAAAGTTGGTAAAATTACCGCCGGTTTAGAAACTAGCCTTCTGAAAAGAACCGGCAAGAAACTCAGCCAGGGAGTTATCTCACTATTGCTATGACTCAGCATAGTGAAAGACATTATGGTCCCACTATAGCTAGCTCACTCATAACAGTACTACTCTAAGGTAGCATTATTTGGCAGAATTATTTCTGTAAGGTCTGTCCTTAATGCCCCTGCGGGTCTTATTGCCATCATAGTTCCACTTGTGACAGACTTATACACGTCATATACATCTGTCTCATAATAAGAGTTAACCTATCATGGCAATAAGAGTTCATGGTAGGGCCCCCGTTCCCAAAATGGGAGCTCTGAATTTTAAATTGGAGATCCCAAAATGCCCTCTCTTATACTACAAAGTTGCAACGTTTGAAACACCAAGGGTGACCTTTTCAGAAAGGGTTGAGTGAGATACTTTTGACTCTTAAACAAGATTAAATTTACGTTATCTCAAATCGCAGTCATTTCAAATGATTCGAATTACTTAATAACAAATTCCAATCCAATTCCTATAGCGGTCAAGTAACACGAAACCAAGATTATTAATTTTTCGAGGGCTATTATATAAAAGAATCTAATTTAGAACAAATTACAACGAAATGGACAAAAGAATTGAGGAAATGAGGCGAAAAGATAAAGATGGAACTGGTCGGAGGCTGGAATATTTTAAATGGAGATAAAGTATTAATGTGCCGAGAGGTAGGACGGCACTCTAGTGATACCAACCATAAACCGCGTGAAGTAATTAAAATCCCATTATAACTTGGTTGCAAAACTCGCAGACCCTGAGATAATATAAAGTTTCTTGGTAAACTACCCGTGTTTGTAGTAGAATGTGTTGTGAAGCCTTCTGGGGGTAATCTTGGACCAGAGTCTTTGAGAGGTAATAAGGCTTAGGTGACTATATGGTACATATTTGAGAGTTCAAATTTAAGACTGCCTCGTTGGACTAGTGGTAGTTGGAACACGAGGTCTTGGGCTAGATCCCTGGGTCGAGCAAAGTGTTACTGGGTTTTTCCACTTGTAATTTCCCAGTAGCATCCCGGAGTTTGGATCAGAGCCTAGTTAAGGGCTAACCCCCTATTACATGGATCTAAAACATAACTGGCAAAATGTGGGTTTCTTTTTTGGGATTGCAAGCCTGAGCGTATGTGCATCACGCGGACACAGACTAGTTGTCGTGAATGAGCCGTGGTGGCCGTAGGGTTTAAACAGTCACCAGTTACCGAAGGCATAAGTTCGAATCCAAGCGGCCTATACCAAAGAGTTTTTCAAAAAACTTTAGTGCAGTAATTTCATCCCACGTGCTTTACGTGTCTGAGAAGTAGTTCAATGACATTTGTATACTTAGTGCCGAAGACTCGAGTACGATGGATTCACCTTCTGTCACTTTGACACTAAATCAGTTTCGGAGAAAAGTCGGTTTTGGTGTTGCATGACCTCTGCTTACCCCTTCCGGGAATGCGTGAGCATACTTAACCCAAAAAATAAATTTTCCTTTCATTTCCGAAGCGTTGGTCACATTATGTGCAATTACACAAGTAATTTCTAAGGCCTAATTGGTTGTATGTAAATTAACACCAACAATAGACTCGGACCACTTTGCGAAACGACTAGGCTTATCAAATTGCTAATAACTGTTCCAATTTCCAAAGAAAAGCACACTTAGTAACCCTTGTAATTTCCAGCTGGGACTATTACAAGCTAACCCTTTGATTGCAGGGTCCCTTATCAGGCCCAAAGCCTTAATCTTACAACGAATCTTAAGCTTATTTGAATACAGAATGTTGGGGAAATTCCTTTACTGTAATTTCCAATGTGAATATTGGAACGAACTTGAGAACAAATTATTGAATTATTTTTTTAATTTAATCAAGTAAAGTCAATGTTGTTGAATGATGATGAAGAAAGACGTATAAAGTGAAATATCGTTATTTTCTCTTCATTAATTCTTCATGTTTATGACGCTGAGGTCCGCTTAATTATACCTTAAAAATATTCCAGAAAAAACAAAAACCAAAAAAAATACATTATCTATACAGATAAATAAAATTGAAGTGTCTGTTTGTAATTCCAAAATTATAGCTTTAAACTAATTGTATATGAAAGTATACACGCTACTGACATTAAAAAAACAAGTTTAAAAATGTTGTCTGTCTGTCTGTCTGTTTGTTCCGGGTAATCACTGAAACGGCTGGACGGATTTGAACGGGACTTTCACTGGCAGGTAGCTGATATTTCAAGGAGTAACATAGGCAACTTTTATTTATTAAAAAAAATATTAGGGTTCCGCGACAATAAGGATGAAACTAAATCTACGCGGGTGATACCGCGGGGCACAGCTAATTATCAATAAATCTATAGTTAATACCTAGTTTACTCCAAATGCTTAAGTTAGAAGACTCGCGATGTAATCGTACTAGATTTTTGCAAAATTTTTATTCTTCACGTCTATCTAAGTTTCCGAAAGCAGAGGTAGAGGCAGGCACAGGCCTTCAAACACCAAATTTCACAGACACCTACAAGTAAACGTGATGAGTCCAACACTGTCTCAGGCTCTATACGTTTTTGAGATATTTATAGGGTCGCCAATGCACGCTCGATGCCCCTGGTATTTATTGTAAGCCACCGTAAACTGTGGTACCAACTTACCATCAAGTAAGCCGCGTGTTTGCCACAGTGGTATAAAAAAGTTCACAAAAAGTTTTGCCTTTCACCGTCAAGTTCAAAGGGTGCTTTGGTACCTCTTTTACAAACTGATTGCTCTTGTCTCTATCAAAGCTAAATTTAATACGAAAACCATTCTAGGAAAAATCATTTCAAATTTAATATCAGTGATGTTATCACCAGGTATCGAGTCAATTTGTACAGAAAATTGTGTCGTAGCCGCTATTTTCCGGGGATTCGTAGAATTTCATGTAATTATTACTGCGCCATACCTGCTTGATCCAGTCTAACCATAAGCTCTTACTGCCATCAAGGTTCCACTGTGTGACAGTGACAGACTTATACACGACATAATTATACATCTGTCTCATAATTATATTTTTTTTTGACGAGGGGGAAACCTTGAAAAAGGTCCCCGACCGCCCTGGGAGAGGCAGATCGGGGTATGTGGCACTACACCACCGCACTAAAACCCCCCCGGTGGCCATCCTCAGTGCTCAGGGGGGACTCCGGGTACTTTGATAGATCGCCGGCAACTAGCAACTATCATGGCAATAAGAAGTGATGGGTGAGCCGGTAGGAAAACATTGATATATACCTTTACCATCTGTCACGTCACCTTATGATTTTGATGAGAATTGGGTGCAGAAACAACATTTCCTTTCGAAAACATTTAGCATAAAAAAACCAGTATTATTTGGTACCTTTCAAGTAAATTATGACTGTAGATTATTTAGAGTTAAATGCGGACATCGTCACATAATAATCAGAAGACCGATTCTCATAACACAATAAAAAAAATATGTATACGGCGATGGACTCACCCTCTGTCACGTTGGCACTAATCATATTCGGTGAAATGTGGGTGTTGAAAATTACAACACCTCTGCCTACCCCTTCGGGGAATACAGGCGTGAGCATATGTATGTATGTATACGAGAAAAAGTGCACTTAATTATTCATGGCGAAAGGTTGGTGTTCTAACACCTAATAATCACGGATTGTTGTGCAAAGGAACGAAAATGTGGACACAAAAATTTTTGACGGTCCATTCTGCTTAAAAACACCCTTGTTTTCGTAACAATTTTATTATTCCTTTTACTTTACTATATTTCGCTTTTACGATGAAAAGTATTAGCTTTTATCGGAGAACTGGGGATGAGCAAGCAATGTATAATCTTCGTCATAACTCGATTACTTAGAATATCCGCTTGTAGAAAAATCGATAAAGGACTGATGGATTTTCTCGTTTAATGTATGTAGAACTGAATATAGAATTATCTTCGTGTGGCAAAACCGATTATATAAATCCGGATGAATCGAAACGTTTCGTACATTGGTGAAAGCAGTTCAAACAAAATTTGTTAATGATACTAAAAAAAACCTTTTTTTTTTTTCTTATTCTTAATCAAAATATTACCTCAAAAAAATTTATAATGTACTTTCGAATAAAAAAATTCGAAAATACTAGAAAAAAATCAACGTTACGTAATAATAGTAAATCCTTATAAATAATAAAAAAATATACTTGGAATATATTTTTAGTAAGAATATAATATAAAAATAATATCCCTGTCACTTAAATAACTGCTACAAATGCAATGTTATAATATATATTTATGATTACTTCAATAACACACGCACGATTAAATCTAATGGTAAAATTTAATTGTCCCGAGAATCTGAAATAATTAACAACCACATTATAATTTATAATCCCTCACCTGATTAATCCCAGATTATTCCCTCATTTAGGGACTTAAGAATCAACTTCTTATGCATTCAATAATCCACTAAGAACTTTCACCATATATCACTTCACTTTAAATCAGAGTTAAAACTTCCTCAGTAAATTTCGAGTATCTTCAGAAAATAAATATATCACTGAAAAATACGCAAGTTCACTTCGCCGCACTTTGCAATGTCACATACGAGATTTTACCATCGGGGAGAAATACACCCGTACGACCCGACACCTTTCGCGTAACTGACGTATACAGCATCGCCAGGGTTGAATTTTCTATGTGTGCGTGACTCCAACATCTATGTATTCCCGTAGATTCGATCGTACGTGTGCGTGTACCAGCATTTGTGTCTGTGATTTCGGTTAGACCTGCGCTATATTTACGCTAATGTTTCATTGTGTGCGTCGACATCACCTAACAGTTTCAAATGTGTGGGTGCCCGGTACAACCAGGGAACACGGCTGTGGAAACATCGACGCATGCGCGGAAAACTGAAAAATAAAATCGTATTTCGCGCTATTTAAATACTGTGAGACACTTTGTAAGTTCATGCTGTGACAGAGGTCGTTCGAATGGATGTTTTATTTTGTTTGTGTTTTGATAGTCTCGCCAAACCCTGTTTGAATTAGTACCTACATCTAGATCGAAATTGGATAATACTTTTCGTGTTTTATTAGCTTACATAGTAGATAGATTTTAGACGCTTTTAATTAACTCAACTGGATATTTTGTGACACGAATTTTATAATCACGCCAGTTCACTTCCATTTTTTAACACTGCGTTGTAAAAGAACGAAATAATATAGAATGAGCTTGTTTAAAACAGGACGCTATTTTTGCTGCCATTAGGGGTCCTCCTACTATCATTATAGCAGTGAAGACTTACTCAAAATGAAATGTCAAAGCTAAGAAATTTAGAATATGCATTGCTTAAACCGATGATTGTAGAGCCGGGTGAGACACTCATGAACGGCAGAAAACTGACCACCGGTTCGGAAACTATCCTCCTGAGAATAACCGGTACATAACATAGAAAATAATTATTAATGACAATACAATTCAAAGTGATATGATATATCCCCACAGGTCCCGTCGTGAGTTATGAGAGTAATGTATGAATAATATTATGAGTCTGTCTGTATGACGCGACATGTCTGTTTGTATGTTTACGTCGACGATATGGCCTGCGTGTTTTCCTCACGTTAAAAAGCGCCCCAAGCGGCGAGT
Source organism: Watsonalla cultraria (assembly GCA_964035505.1). Lineage (NCBI taxonomy): Eukaryota > Metazoa > Arthropoda > Insecta > Lepidoptera > Drepanidae > Watsonalla > Watsonalla cultraria. Next base: position 3,290,193 of record OZ037736.1, on the reverse strand, counting down.
GTAGGAAGCATTATATTACGTCTGCATACAAAAAGAGCTCAAAACTCACGATCAAGCAACATTCGAACATTCTTGGGACATTGTGCCACAAATATAAACAGCCTCACATACGGACAAGCATAATTTCGCATGTATATCGTTTAGTGTCTATGCTTATAGCGTTTGAATTGTAGGTTTGAATTTGAATAATGGATTAAAATTATGTAAATAACATAACGGAAATCCAGTTTCCATGTAAATCGCAATATATCTTTTACTTACTGACGCTATGCACGCAAGCTTATTTTCATAATCAAGGTGTACGATTCAAAACAATAATTTAAATTTTTGATTCACTCAATATGTTGACAAGAGAGTTGATGAAGTAAACGTTTATAGTCTTTAGTAAATGCTTACTAGACTGGTTACTTTCGTAGTGTAAAAATACACTGATACCTTTTAGTAATTTAGGTGTCTGTTTGTAATTACAAAATAACACCTTTTTACTAAATGCATATTATGAAAGTATATTTATATCAATTCAATTCAATTTATTAATAATATAAGTACATGACATGTCATATCGCCATCTAGTCCCAATTTAAGCAAAGCTTGTACTATGGGTACCAGACAACGGTATAAAAATAATACAATAAATACCTTAAAGACTAACATATATTTATAATAAAATAATAATATATATAATTAGGGTTTGGCGATCCTATGCGCATCCCTATAACACCGGTACACTATTCCTGTCGGCCAGAAATCCGACTGCTTTAGTATAGCGTATATATCGTGTATATATCCTGCTAAACTCTGAAAAGGCTGGACCAATTTTAAAGTTACTCGTTAAATTAAGTCTACAAGGATGATACCGGGGCACAGCTAGTTATATCATCCTAGCTCGAATTAATATAATAGTTATTTGTCCGGGAAATTTGGGTCTTCAAACGATAACCAATGAAACGTGTTATATTTGGTTAATCTAGAAGCTTTATATCCTTATTACTAGTCCAACCGAGTTAATCCCAGTTTGCCCTCCCCTTGTGTCAGCCCTCCCATCGTTTCAAATGAAGAATATTTTTTAAGATGTAAGTTTTATAAAGTGAAACAAAATCCTAAATTGGAACGAACATCGCCCGATTTTCATCAGAGATAATTAATTACGTGGCAACATGACAGTTAATGAGTCTATCGCTGTCTCTCAAGCATTATTTCAAAATAACTTACTTTGCCTCGCGGTTTTACCCGCTTAGGTTTAACAATAAAAACGAGGTTTATTAGTGATATTTCTTTTTCAAAAATCAAAGTAACATCAGCTAGATAGCTGGCAGATGCTAGCAAAAGTCCCCTTAAAATCGGTGCAGTCGTTTTAGAGATTAGCCGGAGCAAAAAGACAGACAGACAGACAGATTTTTAAAATATATTTTTATTAGTAGGTACTGTACTTGTATTCCTATTTATATCTATATAATATATTATACATTTAGTGGAAAACAGTTAATTTAGAGTTAAAAACAGACAGTTCATTTTATGTGATTATGAGATACGTCGCTCAATGAAATTTTCTCAGAAGTCAGATTATCTCACATTGACACATATTTAGAAAAGGATTTCGTTGTACTTCTATTAAATTGTTTGATTGTTTGAACCGTATTTTTTAATATGAAGATATTGTTTGTTTAAAGAATCATTTGCAATTGCAATGCAAATTGCAATTTGCGGTTTCACCCGCGTAGATTTAGTTTAATGCTTATTGTCGCGGAACTTTAATATTTTTAATAAATAAAAGTAGTTTAAGTTACTCCTTGATATATCAGCTACCTGCCAGTGAAAGTCCCGTTAAAATCGGTCCAGCCGTTTCAGAGATTACCCGGAACAAACAGACAGACAGACAGAGAGACAGGCAGAGAAAAAATTTGAATCATACTTTTTTAGTGTCAGTAGCGTGTATACTTTCATTTGCATTTAGTGAAAAGCTGTAATTTTGGAATTACAAACAGACGCTTCAATTTTATTTATCTGTATAGATTTTATTCTATCTCATAATGGCTATAACGATCAGGCAAACACTCCGCTTATTTGCAACAACAAATAACCAATTTCCAGGTGCCCAAACAATCTTAAGCTCAGCTCAATGAAAAGGGATTTTTTTCGATACTATCGATATCAAATCTTAAGAATCTCATTTAAGTTTGAACGATTTTATAATATAGGCTGATCCGTTGCCAAACCTCAAGTGGCATTCAAAGACAAAAACCCCTTGAAAGTTTCAAGTATTACCTCCGGCTTAAGCTAAAGGATTTCGAGAGATGAGCTCAACGAAGTAGATTTGATATGCAGTCAAATACCTACCTTGTTTTAATTGTGTTAGTGCAGTAATTTGAATAACCAATGTGCAATATTTGCGTTAAAGCGTTGCTAGGTCAAGGAATAGAATCGATACAAAAAAGGCAGAATCAGAATCATGATGACACCGTGGGTCTAGTGGTAAGTATATCTGACTGATACATTCGGTGTAGGGTTTGATTCCCGCGTCAGGGCGTTGTATGTGATGAGCATTTGTGTTTTTGTGTCTGTGGTATTTGGTATGTGTCCAAAAAAAGTATACAATAAGTAGGTATTATATTCGCTGTCTGGTATCTATACATCTATACAGATAAATAAAATTGAAGTGTCTGTTTGTAACTTCAAAATTACAGCTTTTCACTAAATGCATATGAAAGTATACAAGGTACTGACACAGAAAAACCAATTTTTAAGAGTTTTCTCTGTCTGTCTGTCTATTTGTTCTGGGTAATCTCCGAAAGGGCTGGACGGATTTTGACGGAACTTTCACTGACGGATAGCTAATGCTACTTAGATTATGAAAAAACATTAGGGATCCGTGGGCAACCATGAAATTAAAATCTACGCGGGTGAAACCGCGGGGCACAGCTAGTCTATAATAAGATTTGCTAGGTTAGGGAGATGGCGCTGTGTGATAATGTCCAAACAATTTTTTTTTTTTTTTTGTATAAAGGGATAAAACGAAACCTACGGTCACCAATGGCAAAGTGTGACTGTTCAGACACAATTAATGGCTTTATATAGAAACGTAGATAATAGTCACGTCTTCCCAAAAAGGTAGTCGTGTTACAATACCCACTTAGAACCGATGATGATTAGGTGCCAACGTAATATATGTAGGTTTTCTCACGATGTTTTCATTCACCATAAAGCTAGGTATGATATCAAAGCTTTTAAGTCTTTGGGAAAAATACAAAATTGTTTTTAGATGACGTGATGGCCTCGGGGTTAGAGCAGTCGCCTTATTCGCAAGCGACGCAAGCTCGAACCCCAGCGGGGCCTATACCAATGAGTTTTTCTAAAACGTATGTACAGTGATTTCACACCACGTGCTTTACGGTGAAGGAAAACATCGTGAGGAAACCTGCATATGTCTGAGAAATAATTCAAAGACGTATAGTGCCTGAGACGGCGATGGACTCACCCTCTGTCACGTTGGCACTTAATCATATTCGGTGAAACGTGGGTGTTCAAAATTAGAACACCTCTGTCTACCCCTTCGGGGAATACAGGCGTGAACATATGTATTTAGATGACATCTTAAGAAAGCCTTAAAACTTGAGAGATGTTTTAATATTGCGCCATTCGTTCTGTAACTTCGCAAATTACATCAACTCCAGTACATAAGGAATCATTATATAAGGAAAACATGTTAAAAGCCTGGAAGTTTGTTTGAATGTTTCTGTTTTTGTTTAGGCTTTAATTTGGAATCGGTGGTAATTATTAAGGTAACATACCTTAGTATTGTCTAAAAAATTACGTTCAATAGCTTCGCCAGCTTGGCAGTAAGATTTCCTCCAAACTTTCAACCCCCATTGAACTGTCTTGGGGATAAAATTTTGGAAACCCTATCTTAGTAGACACCCAAACCTCGCAAAGAACACATTTTCCAAATTCCATATGTACCTAATAAAAAAAAAATACATACGTCTGTATTTCCCGACAGGACAAGTAGAATATGAGTGTACTCATAGTGGATCTATGGTTCGCTATAACGCAGACATAACTAAGACAGTCAGGACATTGAATGATATATGTATGGATGATAAAATATTTATCCTTGCTTTTGGTATAAGCAATCAATTAAATTCAACTGTATCTGATACGATTGAAGCCTGTAGCTTGCACCTCACTAAAATCGGGGCAATCTGAGCACTCGAAGCTAACAAGAGGCCTCGAATCCCCGATAGCTATTGTTTAACGTGAGTACCGCTTACATTTAACTTTTTCCTTCTTCATACATTTTTTATTCGATGGAAAGCCTCCAATGTTCTAAAGAAATTACCAACGTACTTTCCGTTTAAGTTTACATTACTTTAAGGAGTATTTTTAAATATGTACATTAATTCGTGATCGGTCATGCGTATCAACGTGGATGAAGTGTAGTCACGGCATATTATATAACTATACAGATAAATAAAATTTAAGTGTCTGTTTGTAATTCCCAAAATAACAGCTTTTCACTAAATGCATACGATAGTATACACGCTACTGACACTAAAAAACCAAGTTTTAAAAATTTTCTCTGTCTGTCTGTCTGTCTGTCTGTCTGTCTGTCTGTTTGTTCCGGGTAATCTCCAAAACGGCTGGACGGATTTTAACGGGACTTTCACTGGTAGGTAGCTGATGTTTCAAGGAGTAACTTAGGCTACTTTTATTTATTAAATATATTAGGGTTCAGCGACAAAAAGGATAAAACTAAATCTACGCGGGTGAAACCGCGGGGCACAGCTAGTGTAATTATATAAACTTACTATGCAGCATGAAATCTAGACCAATTTTTTGAAATATGAACCTATCAAAGAAATGTCAATTCATCGATTTCAAATTTAGAAAAATGTCTGTATAACGCATACCTGAATGACGTATACGCAATTGGCCTTGACGTGACTTTACATTACGCCGATACCTTATTGATTCCTTACCGCTTATAGTAAGATTGTATGATTTCTTTGGTTTAGTCCTACTAGGTATGTCTTAAATAGATTTGAATGAAAATCAATGGGTTGAATAGTTCAAAAGACTAACTAATTCAGTCAAATTTAAAGCCGCGTGGAGTTCCTTCAATTTGGTAACGAGATAAGAAATATAATAGTACCCTTTACAGTTGTAGAGTTAATTGAAATACCAGTGGGTAACTATTAAGAAAAAAAGTGTTGGCTATAAAAAATATTAATACTACCCACATCCTGGTCAAAATAGCCACAAATTGTCGACAAAGTGTACTTATTATGGAATATTAAATTATACTAGCTCAGTCGGGTGAACAGGACTATTTGTCAAATTCATTATTGGTTTTAGAAGTTTTGGGTTCAGATATTTTGGATATTTTGAGTTCAGGTATTTTGGAATATCATGAAACTTATATTTTACAAGAAACGGTCGTGATTATTACTTAGTTGTTATTGGTTAATACTATGCGAGATATAAGTCTAAAACTAAATCTACAAGAAAAACAACATAAATATTTTTCCCTTTCCTTGCATATTTCCAGTCATGTGTATGACTGTTATATAGGTTACGTAATTTAAATATCAGAATTACATTTTTAATTTTCAACTTACAATAATTCGCAACTGCCGGTACTACTAAAACGTTGTACGTGTACCTACACACGTTCACTGCAACGACGCATATGCGCGTCAGCAGTGAGCGTATTTAAGAAGATGGACGTTAGCAGTGAACGTGTGTAGGTACAACGTTTTAGTAGTACCGGCACTTGGACAGCATTGTGTCAGTTTACTTCTGTCTGAGTAATTACTAATTAGTCAGTCACCCGGTTACTTCGGTTTGATCCAGTCGCCAGTCACTGTGTAGTTGTGTATTACTTTCACGCATCGCTGTGTGTATATAACAAATCAAATTAAAGCTTTTAAAAATGAGTGACGACGCATATGCGCGTCAGCAGTGAGCGAATTTACGAAGAAGATGCGACGCTAGCAGTGAATGTATAACATGAAGTGTAGAATTTAATTAATCCGTTTATAATCTGTAGATTGTAAGATAGCCGAAGTCAAATTCCAAGGTCATTATCCATTAAGGTCGGGTAGCCAAACTAACGCATGACTTGCGGATATCCTAGTGAACCGTAAAGGTGTATCGATTTACCCGGGTCTTCCTAGCTGTAATTGAGCTTTGCTTAAATATATCCCTCCCTGTTTAATGCCGAATATTATGGACAGTTACGAGGTGTAGTCTCCGAAAATGAATCTTCGTTTTTGTCAAATGATCGAAAATCAAACGTAGTTTCAGTATCGCTTTGTTTTTATCAAACTCAAATTTTCATACTTTTAATCATTTAAAAATTATTTAGCATTTAGGAATTTTTTAGCAGACCACGTTCGGACGTACTTTTAGAACGAATAAGAACCGTGGTAGGAACTTTGCTAACTTTCGGTCGAAGCTTCGTTTTTCGGATAAAGCGAGTAGGTCCCCTGAGCATGATCACGTTTAATGAGTTTTGATTACATCGGTTTTAATCTTAATAGGGGGGCAAAAATGTCCTGGCAGTTATCAAATGCGGAAAGAATTAACTATTTTTAAGAAAATAGTTATTTTGCGATTTGAATGATTATTATGAGGAAAAGCATTTGGTATCCTTTTGCTACCTTTTCACACCAAAACCAATAAATCCATTAAGTATTCATTTGGTATTGTGATAGCTTTAGCCAAGGAGAGAATTTTATATGATGATTAAGAATTCTTAAATTTTCTAATTTTTCGCGCAATTTTCTAAACTATTCTTTCATAAGAACGTTCTCCTGACACTAACAAACATAGAAAGAAAATAATTAGCGAAATCCATCCAGATATTCACGCGTGATGTCCACACGATACATTTTTATATTTATAGATAGACTAGCTGTGCCCCGCGGTTTCACCCGCGTAGACTTAATTTCATGGGAGTCCCGCGGAACCCATATGTTTTTTTTTTCCTGCCAGTGAAAGTCCCGTTAAAATCGGTCCAGCGGTTTCGGAGATTACCCGGAACAAACAGACATACAGACAGACAGAGAAAAAATTTAAACATTGGGTTTTTTATGTCAGTACCGTTTACTCTTTCGTATGCATTTAGTGAAAAGCTGTTATTTTGGAATTACAAACAGACACTTCTATTTTATTTATCTGTATAGATGTATAGATATAAATTCATCTTACCCTTTTATTTGTATTAGAATAGGATTGATAAACCTTAACTAATATAAAACTAACTTGGATTAGTGATAATGATTTTTTAAACAAATAGCAACCGTTAAATACCCAAACACCTTAATGGTATGAACCTTATAAAATTCAAAGTCATGCTTCACGTATAAACAAAAGAAATTGAATATAACATTACAGAGTAAGAACAACACGAACAAACTGACAATACCTGGCAGCGAATCACGAAATAGGACTATTTGTAAATAATCAGCACATTTCTATTCGGTCCGAGCCCAGCCCATGGGACAGGAGGAAGTACGAAACGGAATACACTGAACACGGTATCAAATAACTAAATGAATCTCTGAATAATGATTCGTCGTGAAACGCAAAAGTTTACCTTACAGTAAATTGAAATAGAGTCCGTTTTCAGTCACGGGAATTTTCGGATATTTAAACGAAATAATTTGAGGTATATTAGGACGAACAGTGAGGTCTGGCTGTCAGTAATTGCGTCTTCCACTGTTCAATCTCGAATCTATACCCTCTTTGGACATGTGTTGCGATGTGATATCGCAACCATGAGATGTTTAGTCACAGTATATATAAGCTAAGTAAGCAGTTTGGAATCTAACCCAATTTTTTGAAATTTCTTCTCTCCATCGAGCGAGGGAATTGTGTATTAATTAAGGCTTTTAAAATTTACTCCTACATTAACTGGAAAAATGTCTGCACATCATGTAAATAACGTATACGCGATCGGCCACGACCCCTTACTGACATTATACGCCGCCTAAAATGTAGTAAGTACGCGCGTCTGTGTGAGTGGTTCATTTGGAACGATTTGTTCCTAGAGCCGGTATAGCAGTGCGGCGTACGGGATGCAAGCATGTAGGAAGTGTTACATCATCTCCCTGGCCTTATCCCATGTATTTGGGGTCGGCACTTGATTCAACTCGATGTGGCTGATCACCTGATTTGTATACGAAGCGACTACCATCTGACCTTCGTAACCCCTGTTTCGAGAAAAATCGGCAATCTAGGTTAAACCAGTTGTCAGACTTTCTTAGGCCTCTGACTGACCTGTAACGATTGCCAAAGATGATCAATTGGCAACCAGGACCGACGGCTTAACGTGCTCTCCGAGGCACGGAGGGAACTCGGGCGGCCACCCATCCAACTACTGGCTAGGCGTATGGTTGCTTAACTTCGCTGATCGAATCATATGCGCAATAGCAACTGTGTCACGAGCTCCTCGTAGTAAGTGTTACATGGTAAATTTAAAATCAAAGCTCCAGGGCATGGGAGATCAAATATGAGATCAATAAACCAAATAAAAGCTGTAATTTGAGGTTCTATTAACGAAAAAAAAGAAAGAAAAGAGTAATAACCGGTATTACAAAATGTAAACAAATGACCGACGAAATTATTCCAAAATTCTTAAGAATGTTCAGGAATTCTGATGTCATCGAAATTCGCAGGAATTATCAGAATTTGCAAGGATAAAAGTTTAGTTCGTTATTCCTACTGACCGAGATTCTTAGGCCTATCTTACAAGTCTTTCATCGAGCTAATCATACGCTCTGCCTACCTATTTAGATAGAAGGTACTTAATTTTAGCGATAGCTCGTTAAAGGTTGATCCTTTTCCGAGCTAATATTATATCATCACAAAAGCCTTGGTGACTGTGGGGTTGGGGTCGAAAAAGTCTATGTAACTTTTCCTCGCGGAAGGAGTCACGGGCAGAAGCTAGTTGAATGTAGGTATAATTGTCCAAATATTGTTTCAATAATAAATTAAATTTGGTTCAATTTAGGCCCAGTAATGTAGCTTATATGACCATCGAAGAATTATCACCATTTTAGATTACATACATACATACGCTCACGCCTGTATCCCATGGGGGTAGGTAGATACCACCGTTTGGCACATGCTACGATCCTCACATATTTCTTTCGCTTTATCCACATTCACGAATCTCTTCATACACTTCCTTCGGTTACGAGTGTTCCAAATTTCACCTTTCTGAGAAGTACTATTAATTTGGTTATAGTAGCTCTTCTTTAGATTATAAACTAGCGGACGTCACGCAGTATCACCCGCGTAGTTCCCGTTCCCGTGGGAGTGAAAATGAAAATTATTTATTCAGTTTAGGCCCTGGTAAGGCAGTTATGAATGTCGAGGAATTTACCACCGGTTCGGAAACTAGCCTTCTGAGAAGAACCGGCAAGAAACTCAGCTGGCATCATATACATTTCATTACACAGTAAACAATGATAATTACAATAAAAACATTTAAAATTATTCACAATAGTGGAAATTGTATCAGCATGCATGTGTAAAAAATAATAATTAAAAAAGTAAAAACAATACCAAATGATCTACATAACATGTTTGCATTGATGAGTACGGGGATAAGATATACCCTATGTTACTCGCTGATGATGTAACTATCCACTGCTAAAAGAATTTTTAAGATCGGTTTAGTAGTTTCGGAGCTTATTCAATGCAAACAAAAAACAATCAAATCTTTCCTCTTTATAATATCAGTGTAGAAAAAATGCCAATGCGGAGCTGTGGTGGCTTCGGGGTTAGAGCAGTCTGCTACGCAAGCGACGCAAGTTCGAATCCCCGCGGGGCCTGTACCTATTAGTTTTCCTAAAAACTTATGTACAGTGATTTCACGCCACGTGCTTTACGGTGAAGGCAAACATCGTGAGGAATGTGCATATGTCTGAGAAATAATTCAAAGAAGTATATACATACATGCCTGAGACGGCGATGGACTCACCCTCTGTCACGTTGGCACTTAATAATATTCGGTGAAATGTGGGTGTTGAAAATTACAACACCTCTGCCTACCCCTTCGGGGAATACATGCATGAGAATATGTATGTAAAAAATGCCACATCCTAAATATTATAACTCTCAAGCCTAGCAGAACATTGGTATCAGTACACCCTAGTCGCGTGCTAACTGCCAGTTATTGACATAATTGTAACGAAGTTGGCTCACTGCCGCACCTAATAACTATGCTACCTCTGGTCAGGGGTTATCAAAACGTGACGGAACTAAAAGGGTGCTTTTTATAAGCAGATTTTTATTACGTTTCCTCGAGCCACCGGTTTATGTGACTTGAATTTTAATGAATCAAAACATAATGATATATTTGATGTAGAATATCCGAGAGGGTCAGCCTTAAAAGTTCTTTGCCACCAATACATACAATCATTTGCACCTCATATTATGGTTTTGCATCACCGATATAAAGCTTTAACTTAAATCTATACATCTATCGTCTATTTGTAATTCCAAAATAACAGCTTTTTAATAAATGCATATGAAAGTATACACGCTACTGACACTAAAATACCAAGTTTTAATTTTTTTCTCTGTCTGTCTGTCTGTCTTTTTGTTCCTGAAACGGCTGGACCGATTTTAATGGGACTTTCACTGGCAGGTAGCTGAAGGAGTAACTTAGGCTAACTCTAACTCTACGCGGGTGAAACCGCGGGGCACAGCTAGTAGCTAATCGTGAAATTTTGCGTTAAATTTAGCTTATAAACTATAATGGTGCGTGCTATGAAGTATACAATTGATTTACTCTGTGGCCTTACCTATTGCCATGATAGTCTAACACTTATTATAAGACAGATGTATATGACGTGTATAAGTCTGTCACTGTCAGGCCTGAAAATCAAATGCATTTGATTTTCAGAGGTACAATAAGTAGTTAGGTAGGCAGTTTAAGTACACACCTATGTGACGCGGCGTAGGTACGTACGTTTTGGTAAAGATACACATACGAACATAAACACACACACGACACGAGTGTATTCAGTGATCACAAATTGTAACTTCTGCTTACCTGGTTATATGCAATGCACGCCACTGGCCACTGTCACACAGTGAAACTATGATGGCAATAAGACCTTATGGTAAGGTCGCTGAATCTGGTAAATTCCAAAGAGTTGAAGGTTTTAACTACTAGAAGATGGTAAATTACTTTCATAGCTGACCTTAAGTCGAGGGCTTCTATAAACCTATGAACTCTGCTTCAAACTTCTACGGAAATCCGAAACAATATTCTTATCGACCCTCTCGACACTGATTACAGTTTGTCTTCAATTATCACTGGACATCTCAAGTTTAACCCTATTGCAGCCTGAGGGGATATCGTTGTTATTAGGACTGATTCGTTTACTTTACCAACTCAGTTAATGTATATTAAATATGCAATGGACCGTAATTACACTACGGTTAAAGGTGGTTGGATTTCGTTTAACAACGTTTTCGGGTCGATTTCAGTTTATTATTCTTGAATAGTCATTTGTTTTGGATTTTGACTTCATTTGGACTACTACGGGATGATTTTAGACATTAGTCTAAAACCAATAAGCTGTGATGTAAATATTAATGTAAAGATTACCGCCGAGACCTGAGTTCAGGACCTCAGTTTCAGGACTAACCAGTTTTGCCAAATCATTATTATCCTCACGCTTCGCTAACAGAAACGATACAAAATGTACGGGCATGATATGTCACGTGATTGATTTATGTCGCTTCCATACATTTTATATCGTTTCTATTAATGCAAGCGCGAGGGAATGTTACTTCGTCTAGGCCTACTGGACAGACGTGTTCAACCTGGGCTAGTCTGATTTCTCCTATAGATCAAACAGCACACCAGATTGGCTTAGATTTAGTCTTTCACATATATAAAGAACTAGATTGATCTAGGCAAAACTAGTTTGCTCTGAAATCGGCTTGACCGATAAATATACACAACGTAAAATGAAGCGAATCCCGAACTCATAAAAATATGACACAAAGAAGCCCTGAATTTCTTTCATCAGTATTTTCTAGACTCTGAAGTTTTCATACTGTAGGAATTATGTAAATCAGATTTTATTTTCTAATTTTAATTTCTTTCAGCCCTGAATTCAAACCGCCTTAGGCTAACGTTCTAATTTTAATAAGAAAAAGCCTAAATATTCCATCAATAAACTCATTATGTTAATTTGAAATACGAAATGGAAAGTAGGTACATTAGTCTAGTTAAAATCGATGTAAATAGGTCTGAGGCATAATCGAGCATTTATCATAATTTGTTATAAAAATATCTATCAATCAAAAATATCTATTTTCACTAAGTAATCATTGGTTTAAGCAGAATCTATTAAGAACTTCGAAGCTCTGACGTTTCATTTCGGTAGCGTAAAATTAAACGTCAAAGCTAAGAGTGCTGCTTAAGCGATCATAGTTGTCTATTCCGTAACTCGATAGCGATGATCACTTTGAGAATTGTACAATGATCAACTATCAAACACCCGTTCTGGTATTCCCTAGTGTCGGTGTCCAACTAAAATGACGACACGTGATCGATAGCCCCGTAATCATTTTTGACAGAAGTTTTGTAATCCTTCGAAAAGTAAAAAAATTGCCACAGATTACTGCATAAATTGCGATATTATTATTGTTCGCGTAATTTCCATAAAATGCTTTGATAGACACCCGGAAAGGCACCGTAAGTTGATAGGCACTGAAGAGATACGCGATCGCTATAGTGCGGACTTTGCGGTGACAACGATTGTCCGTGTACAACAAAGATAGCTAATAGGTGAGCAGGTCAGGTCAGGAAGACATTGATTTGATACTGTTCAATATATATATTGTACATCTGTGGTTATTTAGCAATAAGTCACTAAAATGTCAACGCCTCACTACTGCCTGTTGTCTGTGGGCACGCTCACTCTCTCCACTTCTTGCCGCCATTATAGTGACACACATTTTATTTCACTTTGTATAAAAGAAATATAAAAATAGCTTATTTACTCAAAAACGGTGCTTCATTTGATTATATATCGCCCAGATACAATATATCATAGGTTTTCAATTACATAACGCCCTATTTGTTATCTCCAATTGAAGTGCCTGTTTGTAATTCCAAAATTTCAACAGCTTTTCACTAAATAAATATGAAAGTATATATATCTACACATTATTACTTACATAAAAAAAACATTTTTTTTCCTCTGTCTGTCTTTCTGTTTGTTTCGGCTGATCTGCGAAACGGCTGTACCGAGTTTAACGGGGCTCTCACTGGAATAGATACCTTATTACATACAAGTAGTAACGTAGGCTACTTTTATTTTAAAAAAACATTGTAGTTCCGCGGACCACCCATGAAATTCAACTTCATAACCCTTATTAGTTTATCTGTTATTTCATAATATATAAAAAGGAGATGAATTTACTCCTATGTACACAAAGGAGTAAACTTGTCTCTTTTATTGCTGGAATGCGAGTGACACCTACAGTGTGTCAAGCGCTCGTAAGCCACAATAGCTGCTTATCACCACGCGAGTTGTGTACTTGTTGCCTCCAGGTTGGCACCATTGCTCTGACTTTATCCTTCACAGTGACCCCATATTATCCTACTAATATTAAAACGTGAATGTTATTAAGAATGTATGTATGGATGTTTGCTACTCTTTCATGCAAAAACTACTGAATGGATTACGATGAAACTTTACAAGAATATAGCTTATACGTCGGTATAATAATTTCGGATTATATAAATGACAAGGATACATGGAACTAGGTAAATCACTCTGCACAAGTAGCTCCTGGCAAATACATGGTATGCAAACACTTGTAAATCTATCTGGTATTGTTATTTTTTTTATCTCTTTGATTTTGTTTTATAATGACTTGCATGCTAATACAATTTGTCACTATTGTGAATATTTATACCTATTATCAAATTTGATTTTGGATGATGATTTCATTATGATTTATATTGTTTCGATGATATGTACATGATGCCTGGCTGAGTTTCTTGCCGGTTCTTCTCAGAAGGCTAGTTTCCGAACCGGTGGTAAATTCTCGACTTTCATAAGTGCCTTACCAGGGCCTAAACTGAATAAATATTTTTCATTTTCATTTTCATTTTCATAACACATACGCTACCAGAACTAGAATTTCGTGGCAAGTTATACGAGGGTATAACCGCTGGGCTCAGTAGCATACGTATAGTATTGTGGCTGCCAAAAAAATTCCATAATAAGTCTTACTCAAAACTTTTTTGGAAACTTAACTTACTCTCGGAGGCACGTAAGTAGCTCTCCTCTTGATGGGAGCTTTACATCTAGATGGGTTGTGACTGGTATAGGTGCACTTGCAAAAAGGCACTGAATAGCACGAAAAAATGTTGTATATTACAAAAGTGAACCGCCTTCAAAAGCTTGGTATCAAACATCAACTTCAAAAGTAAGTCATTTATTTCACATCATTTTATTATTCTCTTTTTGAAGGAGGATTACTTTTTTTTTTTAATATTATCATTAGTGGCTCCTAAACCACTACTGAAATTGAAGTCTGATATTGATTTGAACTGTTTAGCAAAGTAGCCGCAAGCTGGCCATAGGCTACACGCGAGCAATTAATTAAATGCGACCTTTGAGCTTGCTGGATTTGTTTGATGTCGCTTAAGCCTTCCACATGCCATGTGTCACATTATATTGAATTACGAATATATTGTGTCCACACGTCCTTCTTGCAACTAAGGGCCGTAGTGAGCGAGTGGTTTGAGTCGTCGCTTGCTACGAAAGAAACGCTAGTCCAAATCCGAAACCAAAAAAAAAAAATTAGGTAATCGTATAGTATACGTAGGTACATATACTTTATTTCAAGTACACACTTACCTACCCCTTATAAGCGGCACTTGCAGCCTATGTACTATCTTTCGTAAAATGAAAGTGCAGTCCCCAGTCGGGCAGTTCCAAATATCGAACGGGAGATACTATTATGCCCAAACTCTCTTCCTGATCCAATCCTGCTTAGCTTCAGATTTAATTAAGAGATGTTTCAACAATCGAAACAATTGGAGTCGGTAAATTTTTCCACCGAGTCAACCATCGACTCGCTCTGGCGATTTTTATAATGCAAGAGCTAGGTCCGAGTCGGGCTGAATCTAGCCGAATGGAGCCGATCGTCGGCCGACGTGATGTATCGCACCGTGTTCGATAAGTGACGACTACACGCGAGTCGGACTCTACGGTCGATTGCGATTGAAAATAACGTAATGAATCGAGATTTTCTAATAATCGAATCAATCGCTATTAACCTCTCGTCATAGCGCACCGCTAGTTTACAATTGATTCTTGGATTGTGTTTCATAGTACCTACTCTTTCGACAACCCTTATTACTAAGTTCTTTATTCATTAATCTTTTATTCACTTGCATAAAAGTGGGCTCACGTAAATCCGCCTTGTTCAACACACTTCTTATTATTTCGAGCTACAGGTAAAATAATCAAGCCAAATGAATTACGATAATCCAGTACCTACATAAATGCTTAAATTAAGTATAATGCGGCAAAATTATATAATCCCAAAGCTCCCCGAATTTATGTAGCAATGGTTTGTAAAAGCAGGTGCATCTCAAATCGTGGTTTTTACGAGTCGGCGTAATAGAACAAAATAAATATTTACAGAAGGTCAGCTTCCATACCGCATATTTGGAAGCACTCTACGCTTAGTAGTGGGATTAGCTCCTTTCACGTCGATTTTCGACCAATAATGTAGCTCGCAAGAAGTCGCTCTTCTGTTAGCTTTGTATTTTGTGGTAATGTGCGCCGTCAATTTTACTTTATGACTTGGTCGCGCCTCGCCTCCTGGGGTGGCTAGCGATGCGGTTAGGAATAGGGATCTTGGCGATTATAATTTGGAAGGAACTAATATATCATAGGTTTCCTTATTCCCTGTTCTTTAATTCATTGGTAGGGGAATGTTGTTATTAAGTTTATTTTTGAAAATGTATTTCTTAATGTTAACGAGTCGTTAATATACACAACACTGTTTAAATTTGCTGCTTTATTTTTATGTTTTGTTTTTTTTTCGTTTAAAATTCTAACATTTACATCTTTCAAAGTAAAATGCTTCAATATATCTCTTACGTTTTAATTAAATAAACTGGTTTTAGTGGCTTATTTAGCAAGGATTCATCCTTTAATTTCAACCAACTTAAAAAAAGAGGATATTATCAATTCGACTGTGTGTTTAAAAAAAAATAAACAAGCCAAATAATTTCTTGAAGTATCTTCCTGCTAGTGAAAATCCTGTGAACATCGGCCAGTACCAATTATCCAGTCGGACAGAAAAAATATTTGGAATAATTTTATCTACTAAACTGTATATTTTAATCTTTTAAAAGTATCTAGTAAAAAATATTTGACATTACAAACAGACACATACATTTTATTATTATTTGTATATTTATACAGTTATCAATCGACCTCTCTCTCCACTTCAAAAGAGCAAACCTTCACTCCTAATAAAATTGTAAATACATAACAAAAGAAAACAGACGTCAGTTGTATCCTGGGCACCCATTTACTACTCAGACATTGGCAATTTGCACCAACAAACCCTCAATTACTATTACTGGGTGCAATTGAATAAATTTACAGGGTAATGAACTCTGGACCTTACGGCTTAGGACCCTTTTCGCATTCAGAGTTAAATGGCAGGTCTGCTTAATGGATTGCAACTTAAGTGACGTAATTCGGTTGAATTATATTTGTGAGAATAACATTGTAGGAATAATTTAAACTATAAGCACTTAAGTTACACTTAGAAAGAAAGAAACGAATGATAATAAAATTATTCGCAACAACATAAAGAGCGTAGAGGTTGATCGTAACAGAAGTTAACATACATACTTACATATGCTCACGCCTGTATTCCCCAAAGGGGTAGGCAGAGGTGTTGTAATTTTCAACACCCACATTTCACCGAATATGATTAAGTGCCAAGGTGACAGAGGGTGAGTTCATCGCCGTCTCAGGCAATATACATACGTCTTTGAATTATTTCTCAGACATATGCAGGTTTCCTCACGATGTTTTCCTTTACCGTAAAGCACGTGGTGTGAAACAGTAGTTAAATAGTTTATAACCTAAAAATAAAGGTTTATTAAATGCTATTGAGTGTTCGTAATATCTCATTTACATTATTAAATTTATATTATAATGTAGTAGGCATCTTTCTGAAAAGGTGTGAAGATATTAATAAAAGAAATTAGTTCAAACCTTTGAGGGGTCAAAATACCCTAACAACCACTTCATCTTTAAAAAATTACGTCAAAAAAGTCCTCCTTAAACCACGAACTCCAACATAATTGATTGAGCCTCCAGCAAATTGATTGATGGACGTGATGTCTTTATAAAAAGACTCGCCTAATCCTAGTTCCTTGATTCTTCGACCCGATTAATGAACGAACAGAATTCCGCCTCAAACTGTAATCCGTTTAACGCCTAAACTTAGTTTCTGGCAAACTTCAAGTACGAAATACCAAGGGCACAGAAGTGCGGCTTCTTAATTTACTTGAGAATCATTGCACAAATACAGGCAGGAATACATATTATATTGATTACTAGCTGTGCCCCGCAGTTTCACCCGCGTAGCGTTAATTTCATGGGTGTCCCACGGAACCTTATGTTTTTTTTAAATTAAAAGCCTTGTAACATTAGCTACTTGCCATTGAAAGTCCCGCAGTCCAGCCGTTTCGGAGATTACCCAGAACAAACAGTCAGATGTATAGATTATATGGGGAAAAATTAATGTCCTATCATATCAATTATAGATGAGGAGAGTTTTACAAATTTAAAAAAACATCAGCATTGTGTTTGTGTGTTTCGCTCCCTGCACGGAGCATTATCGGGTGGAGCTGTAGAGCATGCTGAAACCAAGCCTCCGCAGGCTGATGGACCCAGCACATACTGGACTGCACTTCACTAGGATAACTATGTCATTTGTATACTTATAAAATAGCGGAATAAAGTATTGTAATATTTTATACTTCTTCAAAACCATAAACTTACTGTTCTTGACTATTTTACTACTAGTCATCTTCACTATTGTTGCAGAGCGATATCCTAATCGCTTACCATCATCGGTTACATTACATTTTTGTATCATAAAATTAAACGTCAAAGCTAAGAAGTCCTTAATGCGCGCTGCTTAAACGATCATAGTTGGCCCAGTACCCGTTACCCGTTTGCCCGTTGCTGCAATTGTATGGAAGCTAGCTTTCAGTATATATTTATTTTGTGTTTCAAGCTTCAGTTCTAACCCAACTGATTATGCCTATTTATTATACTTGATAACAAGGTCAGAGGGTAAAACGTGTTACTGGTGTTTTTTGGTGACTTTTAGTTTGACCTACATAAACTAAAGTGAAAAGATGTTTCAAGATTGATGATAATTTTATACTTAACAGGTTTTTGTCCGTGATTTCGTTTGGTTATCCTAATTTTCAGGACTAAAAACTTAAAATCAGGAATTCTTTAAGAAAAATACTTCACGCATGTATTCATGAAGTTTATACTGATGAGAAATGTCTTATATGAAAGGTATGCGTTTCTTGAAACACTCATTGAATAATAATTAAAAGTATGTTGACTTGTGATAAAAAAAAATATTTAGAGATAATTTGCCACCGAACAAAATTTATGTACTGAAGATTTTCAAATCTTATAACCTAATCTATTTAATATAGGATATTTATAATTTTTGTGTAATATCCCATCAATATACGTGTTAATCTTAATAACTATAAATTAAGCATTAAGAAAAATCCTTTCCTACAAATTAATATAATATTACAAATATTTAGGCTATAATATTAAGCATCTCATACGAGGTTACCAAGCATATCGTACTCAAATATAAGTCAAAGGAAGCAACTTGTTAAAGAAGAAAGTCACGCAATTTCCGACGCATTTATAATTAATTCGTCTCAATTCAAGAAGCATTAGGGAGTGAAGTTTTTAATAAGATAATATAATGTCCTACATTATTCAGTCAAAGTTCGTGGATTAAGGAATTATTATCTGCACTTTGAACGTTTTGAAGAGGTTTAAGGATATTATATTACATCTTTTAAAGGCTTTGAATTGCCATTCATGAAATGGGTCAGTATGCTTTCAGAGTTTATACAAATAAATCTATGATGGCAATAAAATAATAATAATGATCTCCTACCGAATTTCGGTTATGGCGGTTCATCTCAACGGGGATTAGCCATGTACGCAGGAGATATTATAGTGCATAAGTGTGTGCGCAAACACAGGTGCACTCTTTATTCCCTCACTCTCATAGTCCGATGGGAGGCAATCCGACACGACCGGAGAGAGATCACGCGTAGGACCAACAGCTTAACGTGCTTTCCGAGCCACGGGGGTGGAAACACCGCCAACTTCCAAACTCCTACTATATAATTTTTTTGACCCGACCCGGGCCCTCGTCGTCGGCAGGCGAACCTGCTAACCACTAGACCAACAAGGCAGTTGGCCGTCTGTACAGTAAATATGAAAGGCAGAAATCACTAAGAGGCGAATGTTCACTTAATGAATCCAACAACACAAGTATCCGATCCATGTTCATCAATAACCTTCAAATGAGTAATCAGCCGGAAACAGTAGCCATGTTTGTGTTTGCACGAACTTCCGTCCGCCATCTTTGGTGGCGAGTTTCGATCACTTTGTTTCCAAGTTGCTAACAAGTGCTTCGTTTCGTTTTTGCTCCGTCAGGATGCTGAACTATCTGATTGTCTGTGCCGCGGTGTGTTTACTGAAAAACGTCTTTTTGCTTAAGTTCTTGAAAGTTGCTAGATATTGGGTTGCTTGAAAATTATAGGTATCGAATGCATCGTGACTGCAGATTGAAATCATGGAATATTTCCAAATTTTCTTAAAAGGACTGCCTTGTTCGGCTAGTAGTCACAAGTACGGAACACGAGGTCCTGAGCTTGATACCCGGGTCAGTCAAAAGTTCCCGATTAATAGCAATAGGCATAACTGGCGAAATGTGGTGTCTGTACTATAAGTACTCCTCTGCCTGCTAACTAATACAGGCGTGAGCATATGTATGCAGGTTATTCATGATGTTGAAACTATAAAGCGTAGTTACGACCCTTCAAGCCACTCGGAAACAGTGTTTTTTTTTATTGGTTGTCAGTAGTGTATTGAGTGTAGGAGCCTTAAATCTTTAAAGGAAGAAATACAATTGTTTTCTGTCAGCAAGATAAGATTGGATTACGTTCAAGCTGCGTTCAAACTGAACGACCTACTAAACCTACTAAAAGGCTGGAAAAATAATGTAGCCGACAAAATTAGGTATATATTGACTGGTAGACAATGTCTGAGGCATTAAGTCCACCTGTGCATATTTTTAATGCAAGATGTTTTGAAGTTAAATTAAAAAATATTGAACCAATCAGCAACCGATTGCTTTCGTTACCCCATAATAAAATACTAGGAATTTCACAATAATACTTTATATCTGATCATACTACGACATATGTGCCGGTTTTGTTTGCCAAGTAGGTCACATACGAGTAGTGTTTTAATACTGTAATGTGATCAATTCTTATTTTGCAATCTAAAGTCTAGATTACATTAAATCTAATTACTTATTTTAGTAACAAGTAGCTGTGCCCCGCGGTTTACCCGCGTAGATTTAGTTTCATCCTTATTGTCGTGGAACCCGCATTTTGATAAATAAATGTAGCCTAAGTTACTCCTTGAAAAATCAGCTACCTACTAGTGAAAGTCCCGTTAAAATCCATCCAGCCGTTTCAGAGATATATACCCAAAACAAACAGACAGACAGACAGACGGACAAAATTTTAAAACTTGTTTTTTTAGTGTTACTGACACGTGTATACTTTCATGTGCATTTAGTGAAAAACTGTTATTTTGGAGTTACAAACAGACCCTTCAATTTTATCTATCTGTATAGATTATCCCCGTAATGTGCTGACTGACTGACTAGCTGACTTATTTTAATATCAACACCGCCGTTTCCAGAAATATAAAATTACTAGCTATGCCCAGCGATTTCACCCGTGTAGATTTTAATTACATGGGTAGCCCGCGGAACACGAATATTTTTTTAAATAAAAATATTTTAACTTACTCCTTGTATGCTTTGGAGATTAGCTGGAACAAACAGACAGACAGGCCGACAGGCAGAGAAAAAAGTGTTTTTATTTTTATTCTATTTTTAGTTTGATGAAATTCCACCCCTTTGGGGGTTAAAAGGTAATAAATAGGGGTTGAAATTGAAAGTGTATTTCAATTGCCACACAGGCAAAGCTGTGGGCGCAGCTTGCAATCGAATAAAGATTTTGAATTAAATTTGAATTGAATAAGATTAATTTATCAACATTGTTCTCGTCGATAGAACCATGATTAGTTCCAAATGTGCTAAGCTATTCGTCGGATTATTAGTTTGTTCCCATTCAATAAAGTTCCAAGTTGACGATGTTTATCAAATTATCTTGGGAATAAGTTCGTTAACCTCAGAATAAATTTGTTGCTAAATAATAAAAGTTATTTTCAAAGCGCTTGAATTATTCCATTGGATTCTCAAACAATGAGGGTTAAGAATTCCCACAGTGTGGTTGGGCGAAACTTATTCGAATATTGGGTTAAAATTAACGAGAAATATTCCTTGCTTCATAATTATTTTGGTAATAACTCACAACTTCTGTAGTCCGCTGACATTCTACGAAGTTTAAGCTTTCCCCGAATTGCCTAGTTATTTGATGACAGATTTATTGAATTTAATATAATTATATTCCACAAATTGTTTTCGCTTCTCGGAAAATCGATGATTAAATCATACAAACATTATGTTACGGAAATTTATAACGAGTATAAAAATCACGAGACGAAACTTTCTCGGAAATTAAATGTAATCTTGTTCGTTGCAAGGAATAATGATTACTTTAGAAAGTTAAAGGAAAAATCTCCGGTAAGCTAGAGTAAGCAAATGAGGCACTCTGGAAATCCACGCTTTGGAACAGTAAAAGGAAGATTTCACTAATGCCTACACCACGGACTTAGTATACATGAGCTTACTAAAAGCAGTACGGAGTCGAAAAACAAATTGTTCAAAATGACACACTCACACAGGCGTAATGTCACGTCGTAGCTATCACGCATATGGTATTTACGTGTTTTACAGACATTTTTATAGACTTCAAATCGCCAATCGACATTTGGCAATACACAATCTTTGCCTATAAATGAAGGCGTAAATTTTAAAAACTAAAATTGTGACACCCTCACGTTCGCTGGGGATTCTAATTTCAAAAAAATTACATTAATTCCTTACTGTTTACTAAGCTTATTTAAATGTTGTGGTACAAACCATCCCGTGTTAAAACAGGGATATCTATCTAAAATTTATTCCTAATTACCTACATCACTATACTATGGAAGTAACTACCTAACTCACTAAAAATCACCGCATTAATAATATAAGTGTCATTTTACAGCGACTTCGAAACGGACAGATGTATATGACGTGAATACACATATCACAGTAACTCAGATAACCATCGCTAGTAGGTAGGGGGCCAGCGTTGAGCGTTGGTTTTGAATCATAGGACACTGATACATAAAACATCTATACATCTATATCTATATATACAATTTATACATCTATACAGATAAATAAAATTGAAGTATCTGTGTGTAATCCAAAATAAAAAAATTTCACTAAATGCACATGAAAGTGTACACGCTACTGACACAAAAAAAAACAAGTTTAATTTTTTTCCTCTGTCTGTCTGTTTGTTCCGGCTGGACCGATTTTAACGAGACTTTCACTGGCAGGTAGCTGTTGTTTCAAGGAGTAACTTAGGCTATTATATATTAAAAATATTAGGGTTCCGCGACATGAAGCATGAAATCAAGGGCAAAGCAAGTAAAGAATAAAGTTCAATTTCGTATCTTTAAAACCGACACTAGACAACGAGCGCGCCGCTGAGAAACCTTAGTGAATAACGCTAGTTTTCACTGTCAGTGGGTCATCTTATGACATTGTTTCAGGATGGCTCTCACTATTGTGTCGAAACAAAACTAATTACGTCACACGCTAGCTTCCCCTTCGTACTTCCTACACAATAGACGTGACATACTATGATACAAGCGCATTGTTGCTAAAGATTGCTGGAAGTATTTGATTACTTTGCGAGGTCCCGGATTCCATCACACTTTTTTCTATAAGTATTCCCCGAAGAGGTAGGCAGAGCGTACTTATAGTTCACCCATATTCAGCCAGTTATATGAAGACCCAATAGGCTCATCATGGGATGAGGCCGGGCACTAATGTGCCCTGCCTGTCAGACCCGACCTAGTCGTGACCCAAGCGCCTACTCTAAATTAATCACGTGCCTGATTAATGTAATTTCCATACAATTTATATCGCTTCTATTAGCACAAGCGCCAGGAGAATGTTACTTTGCCTAGACTCATCATCAACATAGGCCACTTCATCTTGTCAGATGATTGTTGCAGTGCTGTGTCCTATCTCATACAACTTCTCCTGTGGCTTGGCAGCCCAATGGAAGCACGACATCTCTAGACTACGATTAGACAAAGTAGCATTCTCCTCGCGCTTGCGCTAATAGAAAAAATACAATAGATTGGAAATTACATTTATTTACTTATGCATTAATCAGGCATGTGAAATAATATGTCATTCCCATACATTTTGAATGATTTACTGTGTCTAGAGGCCCAGTGCCACTTACGACCAAGCAAAATTTTGAAGCAACTGCCAGTATATTTCCACAGATTGAATGGAAAACCAAACGACTTTTATCTACATTTTTAGAATATTCATGTACCCGGACACAATATGCGTGTGACCTGTTCGTTAAGCAAACATTGCACTAAAATAATCTTTGAGCAAAAATACGCTAGGTGAAAATTGACCATGACATTTTTTTAGCGATAGATTTACCATCTGTCACGTTGGCACTTAATCTAATAGTCTTCGGTGAATAGCGGGTGTTGTTATTGCAATACATCTGCCAACTCCTTTCCTAGATTTCCTTTCGATGTTTTCGTTCACCCCAAAGAACGCGGTGTAAACCACTGCACAAAAGTTATTAGAAAAACTAATTGGTACAAATCTCGCTGGGATTCGGACTTGCGGCGCTTGCGTAGCAGGTGACTGCTCAAATCCCAGTCACCATAGCTCTTTAGTTGAATAAATAAACACTATTTTCTATAGTCTGTATGTTTTATAGAACACCGTTTAACAAGCGGTAAAAGATTCTTAAGTAACAAAGTACTTCGCTAGTTATTTCATTCATGCGTCATGTTCCTTCGAGTGAATCGACGATAATCCATTGAAGTACTACGAACATACACTTCCAGAAGGAAATTCGGAAAGTGAAAACGAATGGTAGGTGAAACTTTCAATAGCTTCATTTAATGCGAGTTCGATTATTGGCTCCAACTGTTCCGAAAGCGAAAACCGGTCGTAATCGAAAAGTATGTATTCAAGTATCGATCTCATTCATTTGTAAATAGCGAAATAACAACTTTCAGCTTTATATTTAACTGTCTTTCTGGTGTAGATAGAATATATTCTACTGAGCGTACAATATTCTATCTATCTGTCATTCAGGTTACTATATGCTCACGACATCCTAAAAGAATCCCCGAAAGGGTAAGCAGAGGTGTTGTAACAACGACACCCACATTTATCCGAATATGATTAAGAGTCAACGTGACACAGGGTGAGTCCATCGCCGCCTCAGGCACTATACATACGTCTTTGAATTTCTTCTCACATAGGTTTCCTCACGAACTATACGACCGAAAACTAGAGCAGTGGGTATGGGCAGAAAAACACCCGTGGACCAACGGTGGTTCAATAGCAGTGGGACCACTCGATTTTGAGTTCTCTCTCCGTAAAGCAAGTGAGATGAAATTACTGGCCATAAGTTTTTAGAGAAACTCATTCAACTTACGTTGCTTGTGTAGAAGGTGACTGCTCAAACCCCACGGCTTCCAGGGGCCTTACCATGAGCTCTTATTGCCATGATAGTTTCACTCATTTATGAGACAGATGTATGTGACGTGTATACATTTCTGTCCTTTTCGCACAACTGAATTATCATTGCAATAAGACCTCATGGTTGGGCCCCAGGACTCTTAATTTATCAAATCCCTTATTAACCGTTCAACTTGTGTGTCCCCGATACGAAAGGGATTAATGAAAAGCGTCTGGCTCCGAGCCGATTCTACTTAACACTCCAACTAATTGATTCGATTTATAGCACCAACTTTTGATGTGACTTCCTTAATTTGTGTTTTATAATATGATAGCAAAATTGTTTTATAATCGTTGTTTTCATTGCCTTGTCTGGGAGTTAAGACTTTATTCCGAGAAAATTTTGTTATATTTCTGATTGGATTACGTTATTGAAATTGTTAGTTCCCTACGCGATAGACTCACCATCTGTCACGTTGGCACTTAATCATCATCGGGGAAAAGTGTGTGTTGTTATCACAGCACCTCTGCTTACCTCTTCAGGGAGTACAAGCGTGAGCATATGTTTGTAGTTCCTTACATATATGATACTGACATCTCCTGTTTAACCTACGATGGCTCAACGTGCCCTCCAAGGCACGGAGGGATCTCGGGCGGTCCCCCATCCAACTACTGGCTTGGGTAAGGGTTTTTTAACTCCGCTGATCGATTGATATGAGCAATAGAAAAGTTTAATATTAACTCATACTATTAGTTGACCATTTTGGGTAAGAGGAGGAAATGAATCACTGTGCGATTGTTAATTATGTTTGCATTAGTGACGCATTTAATAGGCTTCAGTAGCCGTTATTTTATGTTGAGGTAAGCAAATGGCCAGCAATTGCCCATATTAGGGCCCGGTGAATGGTAGTAGACTCGCGCCCTATTACATGGGACTTAAATATAACTAACGAAATGTGGGTGTAAATAATTGAAGTACACCTCTGCCTACCTACACCTTTGTGGAATATAGGCTTGAGAAATAAAATTAGGAATGAAGATGATGACATTAATTCCATAAGTATAACGCCTTAAGGCAAACAAAATATTTCAGACTTAGAGTCAGAATTCTAAGAGTTGTAAATAATCCTTACGCATGGCGTCACATCAAGCTTTTTTACGTCCCAGAGTAAACTGACCTCGGGTTGTACAAAAAGCCTCAAAAAAGATAGGTCAACTCATCATGGATATTTGTGTATACATATAGCGTCATGTGTACCTGCTAGAGTCAAGAACGGGAGTTTTTGGATTTAGAACGTAGCTTATGCAATTTGTTTAACACAAGACCCTGTGTGACTTAACTTTAATACATGGTTGGTTGAACTACAACACTAAATGCATATGAAAGTATACACGATACTGACACTAAAAAACAAGTTTAAAATATTTCTCTGTCTGTCTGTCTGTCTGTTTGTTCCGGGTAATCTCTGAAACGGCTGGACAGATTTTAACGTTACTTTCACTGGCAGGTAGCTAATGTTTCAAGGAGTAACTTAGGCTTCTTTTATCTATTAAAAATATTAGGGTTCCGCGACAGTAAGAATGAAACTAAATCTACGCGGGTGAAAGCGCGGGACACAGCTAGTAAGTAATACAACACTACTCCACGGCATCATTTGACAGACAGCTGATTTAAGACCATTATAGTAGAAAAGTAAAAGGAAACTGAGGTAGAGCTATGTAAGCAAGTTCCTAACAAATTTTAACGTTAACCTTCTCAGTACCTCTTTTGATCTTCTTATACGTCATTAAGGAAGTCAAAAAGATGCCTTTTTTGCCCCTATTTGATGCCACTGCTAAAGAATTAACTCTTAAAAGTCTTCTGTAAGGTGGAAGTCGGCAGATCTGTAATTTAAATGGATCGCGTATGCTTTACCTATAAATCTAAAAGTCTTGATTCTAGAGATACATATAGATATCACTAGAATATTATCAATAGAGCATAATATCCTTTGTGTCCTAGTTCAATGACCGTATAAGACGGATATCCGGACAGGGGCTAGGATTATGCATACCGTTATATTGTTAGTGTATCGGTGCCGGCCAGATGACAACCCTAGGCTTAGGGAGAATAGATTATTCATTTGAACATACTCAGAAGACCAAATAGTTAACTGTAATGTTTATATTTAAACATGTATACAGATAAATAGAACTGAAGTGTCTGTTTGTAATTCCTAATTAACAGCTTTCACCGAATGTATTTAAAAAGTTTATATGGTAAATACGTAAAACACTGTCGGGTTAAACCGTGTAGTGCAAGTAGTATGAAATATCGAAGTGGTTAGAATACCTGAGAAAGTCTATTTATAGACTTGGGTAGACATTAAAAAGATGTAGGGTGAATAGGGATTAAGGGGTGAATAGAGACACAACTGGGGTAAAATACACTAATAAAATCAGATAAAAATTGAGAAAAGTCAACGATTCCCAAAAGCCTTAAAATCGTTACTCGAAATGAAGCGAGGCCGACTAACTAGTTTAATTATAAACACCATAATACTAATATTATGGTGTTTATAATTAAACTAGTTTAAGGGTTATAGTATTAGTACTATAACCCTTAAACTACATAATACGTATGCACTTTAAAGGGTCTTTTGTCAGTGCATATATTTTTAGTACTGCATTTCCATTTCATATTTAATTATACGGTTAAATACAACCAACTCCAGTATTAGCATTTAGTAAAGTTGGAAAAATATAAAGCAGCTTAGTACTGGGAAAGTTTTCTTTGAAGTCATATTGCCAGCTCCTAATGAAATGCATTCTAAGTACAATAAACGAACAATATATTATTTAGTTAACTCTTTTATAAGTAAAAATTCAGTTGGCATAGTTGTTGCAAGCCAGTAGTTGGATGGGTGACCGCCCGAGTTCCCTCCGTGCCTCGGAGAGCACGTTAAGCCGTCGGTACCGGTTGCCAATCGTTACAGGTCAGTCAGAAGCCTAAGAGTTTGACAACTGGTTTAACCCAGATCACCAATTTGCCTAGTTAGTGGTTACGAAGGTCAGATGGCATGGTCACTAAAATACCTTTGCTTGCAGCGGCGTCTACGTGACTGGTTGTCCACTTCCCTCTATAATGGTTGCGGCGATCAATGGCTGGGATTTGAGTACTTGTGAACAGTGTTTATGGGGACTGGTCATCTCAAGCTACACATTTATATATAAGTAGAATTATCAGACTTTATTTTGTTTGAGTTATTATCGACATTTGTGTAATTTATTTTGTGGTATATATAGAAGCAGTCGCCTGCTACGCAAGCGATGGAAGATCGAATCCTAGCGGGTCCCGTACTCATAAGATTTTCTAAAAACTTATGTGCATTTCGAAGACGTATGTATAGTGCCTGAGATGTCGATGGACTCACCCTCTGTCACGTTGGCACATAATTTCTTCGGGGAAAGTGTGTGTTGTTATTAAAACACCTCTGCCTACCTCTTAGGGGAATACAGGCGTGAACATATGTACGTGTGTAGCACACATTTTTGAATAGTAGATGTCAAAATTACTATAACTTCTATACAGTTCAAGTTCAGATTTCCAGCGATTTTTCTCAACAAAAGTCGGAGGATATTGTTACTTGTCCATAAATAACGTATGTCCAAATAGGTAACTGCCATTGTGTTTCAACACTTGATTTATTGTTTACCTTCCCGCCTTTTGTATTCAACCCTATTTTTAGTCGCGAAGTTACCTAAAGATGAATGATTTCATTTATAGACCGTATGATAAAACTGTGTACGAAAACCGGCATGATTTATATGCTTTAGAAAAATGGAACGGAATATAAAAATAAGAGATGGAATAAAGAGTGAATGAGACAACAATTTCTGATACGTGATATTCAAAGTGATATCAATAAATGTTTAATTTTTTTTTGTTTTTTCACTAGCTTGTGTTTGGTTTTTATTATGATAAAATCTAGGTTCATTTTCATCGGTGACCCGTAGACCCACCTGTTTTTTTAAATAAAGAAGCCTTAGTTACTCCTTGTAACATTAGCTGTCTGTCATTGAAAGACCTATTAAAATCGGTCCAGCCATAACAAACAGTAAGACAGAGAAACAAGTAAATCCTTGGTAAAGTCACATCAAAAAATTATGGTGACTTAATTTCACAATAATGCATTTAGTAAAAGACACTTATATTTTGTTTATGTGTATGGATATAAGTGTATAGGTTGCACAAGATAAGGACATCGAATGGTAATTAAAAAGGAGGGTTTTCGATACCGCTGATACTGCAAACTCTTTCAGCTATTTGACCGAATTGAAAGGAATTCATTCATTACGTTCAACCATTCTCGCTGATTGGAATCACAGTGAGCGGCGCTGAGCTATAGATGAATATGTTTCGTGTGACTTGGTCTACATGAGATATATACGTACGTATGCGTATTACGTCTGTATTCCACGAAAAGGTAGGCAGAGCTGTTGTAGAGAACATCCAGATTTCACCGAAGCGACTCACCATCTATTTCGTAATTATACAGTGGACTTCGGTGAAAAGTGGGTGATCTAACACCTCTCCTTATCACACTGTCTGTTTGTAATTCTAAAATAACAGTTTTTCAGTAATAAATACATATTAAACTATACACAATACTGGCATAAAATTTAATTTTTTTGTTTTTTCTCTCTGTCTGTTTGTTCCGGGTAATCTCCGAAATGGCTGGACCGATTTTAACGGGATATTCACTGGTAGATAGCTAATGTTACATGATTCAAAATTCAAAATTCAAATATATCTTTATTCGATTAGACTTTATACAAAGTACTTTCATGGCTTAACTTAGGCAATTTTTATTTAAAAAAAGTCACGGTTTCCGCGGGGCACAGCTACTATTACCTAAATAAATACATACTCACGCTTGCATTCTCGAAGGAAGGGTGTGTGGAGGTGTATTTTAGTTTTCAGTTAATGCAACCTTCCGGACCAAGTGGTAGCAATTATAATCCGGTACAATCATGTCATTTTGACGATTTGAAAGTACTGTATTAAAAGTCTTATCATCATCATCATCATTTATTTAAGAGCTATGCTCTTGTCGGTGAAGCAATCGCCAACCCTCTCTATTGTCCGCTAACACTTTGACTTCCTTGTACGACATGACGCTGACTTGTTCCTTCAGCTGTTGTACATAACTAATCCTTGGTCTTCCTCTTCTTCGCTTTCCATCTATCTTCCCTTCTATGATGTTTTTAATGAAAGTCAAAAAGTCTTATCAAACATTTGAATTACAGCCACATTTCACCAGTTAAGTAATACGGGGTGAGCCTATTAAACTACGGGGTGAACCAGGCACAAATCCAGTTTTATACTAGAATGTTACTTATGCTGGAACGTTACAGATGGAATCCTTAAAAATACTTACTCCGACCCGGGCATTCAACTCAGGATACGTGTTGCGTTTTCATCCCATCCATTTCACATGAAGTGTCAGTTAGTGTGAAACTGTGAGTGATACTCAATATTATTTAGACCCTTTATTCCAGGGTGAGTGAGGCGTAAAGTTAGAGCATCCAACTAAAGCCTCCTTTCTATCAGCTGGGATATGTGACGTCACGGACGACGGACCTTCGATCCTGCCTAGCTGTCAATCAATACGAGTGATATAAATTGATACCTGGAAAATCGGTGCGGATTGAAAATTTGAGACAGTGTTTTAAAGCAACTGTCTTAAGGTCGGTTTTACAATACTTGGAGTTCACGTGGCTTAAACTATTAGGAAAGTTCTTTTATTTATTTCTTTCTTAGTTTCGTAAAGAGGTTTTGATTCTTATTGTATACTAGCTGTGCCACGCGGTTTCACCCGCGTAGATTTCGTTTCTTCCTTATTGTTGCGGAACCCTAATATTTTTATAAATAAAAGTAGCCTAAGTTACTCCTTGAAACATCAGCTACCTGCCAGTGAAAGTCCCGTAAAAATCGGTACAGCCGTTTTGGAGATTACCCGGAACAAATAGACAGACAGACAGAGAAAAATTTTATAACTTGGTTTTTTTGTGTCAGTAGGGTGTATACTTTCAGATGCATTTAGTGAAAAACTGTTATTTTGGATTTACAAACAGACACTTCAATTTTATTTATCTGTATGTATAGATGTATAGATTACATTAGATAATTCGTATTGAATGTTCATGTGTAAATGATGTATATTAAATGGTAGTACTTAGGGTAATTGTATTTATGATATTTTTCAAGGTGAGACGAGATTGTTAAGCTAACTTCTAACTTCATCAGTCAAAAAGCAAACTAAATTCAAACAATCAATCTAGAAATGTAAATCACATCGGAATGATTAGTCCGAACGACACTCGTTCGGATCCGGGCACCGGCACCCGGACACCCGGATATTCCGGACACTTGCCGGATACGTCTGCATCACGTCCGGACCGATCCCTATCGAATTTCAAATTTCGAACGGCGATAGTGTCCCAGAAACGAAACGAAATAGTGCTTGAATCGAGTCACCTTTTGCATCTTTTATTGTATTCGATTTAAATATAACTTTTGTTTCGATTTCGGATCGTATTCGATTTTATGCATCCATCGGTATTGGGTGTAAAATATAAACAGTTTATTCGACTTTTATTTGCTTAGGTTACTTTTCTATTCGAATTGTTTTCAAATAAAACGTGCAGTTTAAAGTCAACTAAAGTTTCATATTTCGAATCGGATTGTGAAAGCTGTATGATATATTAATTCGACTGCTTCGTTGGTGCAGTGGTCACTAACCGGTGTGCGTAACACTAGGGCCTGGATTCGATACCCTGGTCGGGTGTAATTGGGTTTTTTCTTCTATAATTTCTCAGTAGCAGCACATGGTTTGGATAGTGTCCGGTTAACGGCACTAGGCTTGCTCCATTACTGGCAAAATATTTATTTAACCCTATAGAACGGCTTGAAGCCACTTAAACTAAAGGGAAAAAAGGAACACTTTCATGCAGTCTCCTCACAAAACTCCAAACATACAGACAAAATATTCTTCCATTCATCCGCAAACAAATCACATTCAGGATGATTATCCAAGAAAGTGTTTAATGCGGAGAGAGTGCCCGGGACAGGCGACCGGGCCCGAGCGACTGTGCGTCTCGCGGACACAAACATTAACTTGTGCTTTCTGCCGCGCAAGTAATTATTTGGCACGTAGAGGCGGCACAACTCGTCTAGAAGAGAAGGAGCATCAATGTGACCACGTATTGTCTTTAGACCGGTTATCATTTGCGCATGTTTTCTCCTGACCTGCAAAGAATTATACCCTAGACTACCAAGAAGAAACTGTGTGTGGTAATATGGGTGAACTATAAGTTCATCTCTGCCTTCACTTCGCGGAATAAAGGAGTGAACATAAAGTATGTACATATATACATATGCTCTGGCCTGTAATCCCCGAAAGGGTAGGCAAAGTATTGTAACAACAACACCCACTTTTCACCGAAGATGATAAAGTGTCAACGTGACAGATGGTGAATTACTTCTCAGACATATGCAGGTTTCTTCACGATGTTTTCCTTCACCGTAAAGCACGTGGGATGAAATAACTGCATTTAAGTTTTTAGAAAAACTCATTACAGACCGCTGGGATTCAAACTTGCGCTTGCGTAGCCGGCGATTGCTCAAACCTGCCACCTCGGCTCCTAAATTAAGAAAACCATAGATTCATCAGTGCAAAAATTTTCTGAAAAACTTCAAAATTCTTTTCTTTAGCTTAAATCAAAATATGAGATGAATTTTGGATGCCAATTCAGCAGAAGAGATACGTAACAAGCCAAATTTTCGATGCTAAATCAAATATCGACTATATTCCGAAATTGGGCTCCAATAAAAAGAACGGTAAACGGATCTCAGTTGCCTGCGAGCTATCTAAAACTTTATTAAAATTCGAATGCACGCTCCATATATATACAAAGAAACAACCTTTCAGTGTCAGTTTGTAATGAAAATTAATTGCTTTTAAGAGAAAGCATTTTATGTATGTTATGATTGTCAATAAAAGAATTTTGAATGTTGTTCTATTTAGTCTGTATCTTTTGGTTAATCTGCGAAATATTCGGGATTTTCACTGGTTGATGTATACCCTGATGTTATATAATATGATATACGATTCACTCAAAACAAACAATCGAAGTCACACTGAAAGATTAAAGTCGTTCGGCGAAGTTCTATCCAAATGTAGTATTAACGTATTCCAAAATCATAGTTCGATATGCCTTCAACTTAATAGGGTCAAAACTAAATAATTTCTTGACGACATTCAGTCATTAGGTCTTTTTACAAGAATGTTACCAAATTACAATATAAGGTTGTTTGGATGGTATCTTGAAAATAAATTTTGAGCTGAGATTAGGTATTCACGCTTATTTTGGACGACAATGCATGACTAGCTTTGTAACGTCATTTTAATTCCAATATGGCGGATCATCCAAGATGGCGGACTATTATCTGCAATATCACAGTCTGTGTAAGAACCAAATGAAAGGTTTTGCTGAGGGAAATTAAACCAATTCTTTTTTCTTTAATTAATACGAAAATACTTTGTCTTTGATATTCTGAGTACAAAAACGATGTCAACGACTATTTTTTTCTTCCATTTTTAAATTTAAACCCATGTAAAGGAGGCAACGCAGGTAAAACCGCGAAGCACAACTACTCCTACATATAATGGTGACTTGTTCCATACAGGGCTCGCCGAGGCAGCGTAACATAAAACCGGGGACGTGAATCCAAAGCTATTCGTTTGAGAACCTGAGATGGTTCAAAATATCGGAATTACTTAATCCGAATTTTGTTTAAAATATCCGGTGACAGTTTTGTTTTCGAGAGGGATTTTTATCCTACTTTTGAGCAACGAAAGAAGGTAAATAGTTTATCCCATTCAAAACAAAATTGTAATAATAGAAGGAACATTTTTAGGGGAGTTTCTTGCCGGTTCTTCTCAGAAGGGTAGTTTCCGAACCGGTGGTAAAATCCTCGACAAGCATAAGTGCCTTACTAGGGCCTAAACTGAATAAATCATTTTCATTTTCATTTTCAGGGACTACGCTTTCGCCCAGCACATCGCGTAGTAGTAACATTTAACCTCCTTAAGGATGGAATTTTGGAAAATTCTCTCTTAGTGTATACCAACAGTCTACACCTTACTAAGAAAACCCTCTAAATGTCATATCCCTAGGATCAGCTGATTAGCCTATGCTTTGATTTCAGAATGTCAAGACTTTGAATTTCAATGTATAATATACAGATCAAAAAATTGAAGTGTCTGTTTGTAATTTCAAAATTACAGCTTTTCACTAAATGCATATTAAAGTATACACGCTACTGACACTAAAAAAACCAAGTTTATTTTAAAAAAAATATCTTTCTGTCTGTTTGTTCCGGGTAATCTCTGAAACGGCTGGACGGATTTTCGGGACTTTCACTGGTAGGTAGTGTTTCAAGGAGTAACTTAGGCTACTTTTATTTATTATTTTATTTATAAAAAATATTAGGATGTATTAAATTTACGCGGGTGAAACCGCAGGGCACAGCTAGTTAAGAACTGAAGTGTCCTGTAGGTCTAAAAAGGCCACTTTGGGAGAATCATAATGTGATCCGAATATGATTCATCACCAACATGACAAAATGGTCACTTAAGTGCAATTCATATTTATGATTCACGAATGATTACAATCATTGTAGATGTTAGTCCCTTTGTAACTTTTTATGGTTCTGCTATTTGTCACAAAAGCAATTCATATTTTGTGGACAATTTTAGGAATTTTCATAGGAAAGTGTCAAACAGGTGAATTGCGAAATATGAATCATTCCTGAATCATATTCGGATCACATTATGATTCTCCCAAAGTGGCCGTTTTAGACCTACTGTTGTTTCACCCGCTTAATTCTTTTTTTAATTATGCAATCTTTAAGAGAAATTCCCGTTCAGATCGGTCCAAACTTTTCAAAGGTTGGTCGGAACAAACAAACAGACAGAGAGAGAAAATTTTGAAACATTATTGTTTTAAGTAGCTACCGTACATCTAAATATTTATAACTCAAAGGTGACTGACTGACTGACTGACATAGTGACATCAACGCACAGCCCAAACCACTGGACGGATCGGGCTGAAATTTGGCATGCAGGTAGATGTTATGACGTAGGCATCCGCTAAGAAAGGATTATGATTAATTCTACCCCCAAGGGGATAAAATAGGGGATGAAATTTGTATCAAACTAAATTTACGCGGGTGAAACCGCAGGGCACAGCTAGTTCTTACATAATACGCATTCTGTGAAAGGCTTTGCAATGTCAGACACTTTAGTTTTATTTATCTACTCCATAAATATACATACATCAGTGTCTAAATCCTCAGTTATCGGTTTCAACCACTCCCGCAATGTAATAATTACTGAATTGTTACTATGGCTTAGTGTGTCTTTGTTTAGAAACAGGGGCATTTGAG
This sequence comes from Watsonalla cultraria, assembly GCA_964035505.1. Lineage (NCBI taxonomy): Eukaryota > Metazoa > Arthropoda > Insecta > Lepidoptera > Drepanidae > Watsonalla > Watsonalla cultraria. The sequence goes on along the minus strand of OZ037736.1, from coordinate 3,254,642 downwards.
TTATTCAAATTGTAAGTAGGGGTGTTAGTATGAATTGGTGGCTCTGTTGACGCGACTGTTGGAGTATTAAGGAGTTTCCGATATTATACTTGCCATTGCAGGTTTATTGTTAAGGCTCCTTAACAGTTACAGTTGGTATTTGAATTTTTGAAAAGTAGTTCGTTTGTCTCGAGATTTAAAGTAGAGCGTTTTATAGTCAGGGTTTATACAGAAACTAGCATGTATTGCCATATATTTTTTGGGGCGCATCATCACTAGGCTACTAGCGAGGGAATTGGGTGTTGAATTATTTAAAACTCTAAGCACGAAATCTATACATCTATATCTCTATATTCTATAAATAAAATTGAAGTGTCTGTTTGTAATTCCAAAATAACAGCTTTTCACTAAATGCATATGAAAGTATACACGCTACTGACCCTAAAAAACCAACTTTTAAAAAAATTCTCCGTCTGTCTGTCCGTCTGTCTGTCTGTCTGTTTTTTGCGGGTAATCTGTGAAACGGCTGGACTGATTTTAACAAGACTTTCACGGACAGGTAGCTGATGTTTCAAGGAATAACGTAGGCTTCTTTTATAAATTAATAATATTAGAGATCCGCGACATGAAACTAAATTTACGCGAGTGAAATCGCGGGGCACAGCTAGTAGAGTAATAAAAAACTCAAAATTGAATCTATCTATACACATATAAATGAAAATGAAGTGTTTTTTGAAAACAAATCCAATCTACCTGTTTGTCTGTCTGTATGTTCGGGCTAATCTCTGAATCAACAGTACCGCTTTTAACGTGACTTTCACTGAGAAATAGCTGATGTTTCGAAGAGTAACAGAGGCTACTTTTATTTATAACGTTTCCGCGAAATAAAGGCGCCCAAGAATTTAAGTCGAGTTACAAAACCTTTCGATTCTCGTGTATGAGAAATTAATAAACGCCGGGAGGGTATAGGCATACAAAATACCTTATTCACCTTCATGTGCTATACCTTTTTACTCGTCACGTTCTACCCTTAATAGACGCTCCATCATCAGGTCGGGCCAGTGATCTAAGCGTACTAGAAGGATCATGAGGACATGACGTCATAGCATATTATTCAAACTAACTTCTATCCGCTGTGTTCGATTCAAACTCACACCAAAAGATGGCGTTATGCCATCTCTAAAAAAAGGGTAGCATTGCGCTCATATCTATACATCTATACAGATAAATAAAATTGGAGTGTCTGTTTGTAATTCCAAAATAACAGCTTTTCACTAAATGCATATGAAAGTATACGCGTTAAAGACACTAAAAAACCAAGTTTAAAATTTTTTCTCTGTCTGTCTGTCTGTCTGTTTGTTCCGGGTAATCTCTGAAACGGCTGGACCGATTTAAGCGGGACTTTCACTGGCAGGTAGCTTATATATCAAGGAGTAACTTAGGCTACTTTTATTTATCAAAAATATTAGGGTTCCGCCACAATAAGGATAAACTAAATCTACGCGGGTGAAACCGCGGGGCACAGCTAGTTGTTTATATTTAAGTTAGAGGATATTTATATTTAAGTTAAGTTTTGCGATACACAAATTACTTTATTTTTGTTCGGTTTTGGGAGTACAATCGGCTAGGTATAAATACGCGGCGTCGCCCAGGTTTTATTACAAACTAGCTGACCCGACAGACGTTGCCCTGTCTTAATTATGAGAATGCAGCACGTATTCTGTCAATTCTATGTCAAACGTCATAAGGTTACATCAAAAAGTTTTTATTGTCCTAAGCGCTAAGGTTAGATTTAAGAAGCAAGAAATAATTTAATATATCCACCATATTAAATTCTATCTTATTCTTAAATTTTAAAATTTTCCACGCAATTTTCTTAGTGTCTTCTTTCATAAGAACCATCTCCTGACAATAACGAACACAACAATTTTTTTTTATCGAAATCGGTCCAGCCGTTCCCCCGTGATGTCGTGACCAAGGGAAATGGAGATTCATTTTTATATATATAGATGACTTAATTAACTCGATTAATAATATTGCCTATGTTCCTTATTGATATTTTAGCATTCTATTATTGAGGGAATATTTTAAATCGTCTGGTAGTCTCGGAGCCTCTCCGTTACAAGCAAACAAATAATTCATCTTCATAATATTACTACAGATAGAATGGAATTACAAGTTTCATTTCAGGAACAAACAAACAATGATTGATTATAATTATAATAAACCAGAGATTAAAATTAAATATACATTTTGATAGGAGTTGAAATTAAACATTTTATTTATGTCCCGGAGGTGTATTTATAGTAGAGTTTCACTAATTATATATTTAAGCCCCGTGTTTGCCTTAAACAGGACACATGTTCAGACTCCATAACAATTTGCGCGACCCGGAGATTTAACAAAGAACCTCATGTTCTACTGTAGCCTTTGCGCCCACTCGACTAACAAGGCATTTTATGTTCTCTCTAAAAATATTATATCTCTTTTAATAATGTAGCAGCGTTTCTCCGCTCGCTACACAGATGGCGCTACTCGCTAACAATTGCAAGTTTCAGTACAAATACATGAGAACCTAAATCGCACTATAGGAGTTTACGACCGCGAAGTAGTATATGTACAAGATTCCTGCTAAAACAGTAGGAGTCACGGTTCCCCAGGCATGACAAGCACCTGGCTGGAAGATCGTCCCCATGCTGGGGATGAGCATGATCACTCTCTCTTCACATTAACATATAATATCACGCCATCCCAGAAGAGTCCCCGAAGGGGTAAAGCAGAGGTATTGTAACAACGACATCCATTTTACCGAATATGATTAAGTGCCAACGTGACAGATGGTAGAGTACTACCGCACATTAAAATCTTTGAAAAAAAAACATATTGCTTTGTAACGTACAAAACAAGTCTAAAAATACATTATCCTTTTGAGTATCACGGCGTCCTCTTCGGACACTCTTCAAACAGACATTCTATTTCGATAATGGCAAACATCAAAAACATCTCTTCCAAATCGCGCCACATCCACGACATGGATCGATGTTCCGATATGGGTATTATGTGAAAAGGTCGTGTCAGCATCGGACGCCACTTGATTACTTCCCGTGTTGACGCCCTCTACAGTAAATATACACGTGGAAGGACGGCTACGTCACAGTTCAAATATAAACTTTACAAGTAGTAAGGAATCTAATAAGAAATCGTTCGAAATTACTCACTCACACGGACTGGTGCATATGCGAGAAAAAAAAATATAGGTGCAATGGCAGTAAGAGGTGTCTCGTCGTGGCCGATACGTCATCTACGTGCTTAGCCGTCATTTTTCAAAAAGTAAATAAATAGTAAAGGATCTTATTTAAAAAAATATGCCTAATCCTTTCTGGTTGTAAAGCTTATATTTATACTATTGCTACGGTGTCATGGTCAGCCATGAGTCCACTGCTGGACTTAGGCCTCTCGCAAGCCATGGAAACGGCTATAGAAGCGCGTGGTTTTAAGATAAGAAGTGTTTAATACGTGCTGCTTAAACGATCCTAGTTAGCCCCCAGTTGTATTCGATGAAAAATGGGTTTTGTTATTACAACACTTTTGCTTACCCTTTCGGGGATTGTGTGTATTTTTAGTATACGGTATGTGTAGCTAGATTGCAGTAGCTGTTTTTCACCTTCGTGAAACAATGCTTGGAAGTATGCATGCGTTTAATTTAGCCAATGTATGGAAGCCGACCTTTAGTGCCTTATGTTTCTCTTTGGTACCCTCTAATCGACCCGGATCGGATCCGTCGCGCCGAACGTAATTGTAGATTGAAAATTGTCTGAGTGTGACATGTCTTTTGATCGTAATTTGGGGGCTGTATGCGTTTACGGACTTTGACGCTTTCATAGCCTGGACGATTGGCGGCCCGCCGGGGGAATTTTGTGTAATTAACACGTGTATTTGTTCCGTAGTTTCGTCTGTTTACAATGATATTAGACTTTTGGAAGAGGTAGATATGTTACCAGCGTGCCGTAATTAAGGTGCAAAATTTAAGCTCTGCTCTCAAGTTTTTATACTACTTATTTGGCAAGCTAAAAACTGCGTATGGAAAATTTATTTCGTTCGTTTTGTAATCGCATAACCGATATACCTACACTTTTATATCTTGTCTGTAAACATTAAGGTTATCGTGCCAAAATTAGAAGGTAGAAAGAAACGAATGCCATACTAACATAATACTTTTTTTCATCCACATTCTATAACTTTCTTCGTTGCTTAGTTCCTTTAACACAAATCGCTTAGTATTCGGTCCTGTCGTCATAAGGGTTCAGTGCCCCAAGAATAGGTCGTCGTCGCTTGATCAAAATGTGTCGATACTCTTATACTTGGGGCATTGTAAGTGTATGGACGAATTAGAAGACTTACTTAAATAAGGTCAATAAAAAACAGTCACTAAAATAAGAATTCGGATGCAAACAGCGCTCAGATCCGCAAAATTCAAAGAGCCTTAATAAAATCTAGCCAATTTTTTCCAGCCATCAACGACAGAGAAGCCCTTTTCAGTAGTCCAACTGACGACCGTCCGAGATTTGCAAACGACCACCGAGATTACTATAGCCTTTGTTAACTGAAGGGTTTTCAAGCTCGGATTTTTCAGACGGCCATTCAGAATGTCGCTTGAAAAAACCTACAGTTGTAGTCATAAGAACTAATTATACCATTCTGTTCCATTTTATTTGAAATGGTGGTATAACGGCTAAGGAAGTGTTGGGATAAAGTAATCCATTGCAGGTTTTGGTGTTCGCGGTTTATTTGTTTTTTTATGAACTCTGTTATTTTCGAGAGTAGTGGAGGGTTTGAATAGTCGACTACTATCCAAAAGAGGTAAGTTCCAATTTGACTGGTCTGCACCAGTTTTTCTAAACACTTTAGTACTAAACCACACATTAGCTTTTGTTGAAGGTTCATCATGAGGAATACCTAAAAGAAACTCAAATATTTAATTAGCAGAATGCCTGATGGCACGATAGTCTCAGCATTTGCCACGTAAGTATCGAGAAAATATGCGTGTTACAATAGCGATGCGCGATTGCAAGATGTATTACAATCGAAACAATCGCTGTCGGTCGAATTTAGCATCGAGTCAACCACTCGCCCTGGTGATGAAACAATTGAGAGGTTTTTCGAGTGTTTTAATGCCAGTGATTGGTGTGAGTCGCGCCGAATCTAGCCGATGTATGCAATGGGTGGCGACTACTCGCAAGTCGGACTCGTTACCATCGACTGCGATTGAAATTAATCGCGATGCATCGAGATTTTTTAACAATCGAAACAATCGCGATTAACCTTTCCCCGCGCATCGTTCCGCTACAATACCTAGCTATACCGACCCCTTTGGGTACTCTTCGGGGGAGACGTGACCTTATATTTGCTTTAAAGATTCACCTGTCTTTATTAAAGGTCGTTTCGTATTTCTTCAAAACAAAACATCAGAACGTCCGAAATACCAAGTGCAATTTTTTCCCGTCTTGGTATTTCTTTCATTTTGTTTTACGAGTTCCTTTGCTCAGTTTAATTTAAAAACTCAGATTGATGTCCTCCGGCCATCACTTCTATAGGTACTTTTATACTTCAGTATTAATGGAGTACAAATTACGTTTCTCTTTGTAATGGGCAATTTTGTTTAATTCATTGGATTTTTGATTTCTATATTCTAACTACTTGATTACATCGATAAGCGTAATAGGAATATAAAATATATTCAGATAAAAACCCAAAATAAATCTCTGCTTCTCTGTCTGTACACATATTTTAACAGGACTTCTCAGGCACATAGCTGATGTTACAATGAGTAATATATACTACTGCGCGATTGAAACCGTGGAGGTCTTAAAAATATATGCGCCATGCGCAACGCAGTCCAGCTCGTAGCACCAAAATGCGTCTTTTCATACTAAGCTTTGATTCACAGATTCCGTTCAGTGACAAATAACAATTAATTTCATATCTATAAATAACTAAAATATGTTTAACAAAATAATTAAAATTATCACAAACTTACAAATTCCTAGTGATATTTTGCACCGTACAAATAGTTTCTGTCTACTCCATTCTCGTTGGTTCAATAAAGAATCTGTTTCACCAATTCCAAAGTACATTCGGGTACTTATTTATTTATGAGAAAAATACTTCCAAAAAAATCATCAAGTGCTTTACTTTTTAGATTACAATAAATTTGAAAAAAAAATTACTCTTATAAAAATAAATGTTTTCATTGCGACATTAATAGTGTTTGAACTGTTAGTTGAAACACTGTGACGTAATAAATCAAATACAAAGTCAGACTACACTAATATATCTTAAGCCTCAATATTGCGTGCTCGATACTGAAAGCTTGCCTCCAGCTATCCCAGATTACTGACGAACACAAGTTACAAGGTACAGTCCGCTGCAAGGCTTCATATTGAAGGAACACACGGCATCTTTGGCTGGAAGATAAATCTATACAGGTAAATAAAATTGAAGTTAAATTAAGAGCTGTAGTGGGACCTTTTCAATCCAATAAATCATTGAGAAAAGCCCTCGTTATATCGTCTTTAACATCTGTTTAAGTAGCTTCGCGTAGGCTACGTTTACTGTTAACCATTTTTGGGCACGGTTACTTCATTATGTCTCTATACTAACTTTCTAGCAAATTCCATCTCTTCATCATCATCCTTCTGCCCTTGTCCCACGTTATTTGGAGTCCTGCGTTTTTCTCCATCAGCCGTCATATCTGTATAGTCACCCCCATTCTAGCTATATTTCTATTTTCATTTCTTAGCTACCTTTGTATGCAAATATTTTTTGCAACATTATCTTTATATATAAAAATGAATCACAATTCCCTTGGTCACGACATCACGCGTAAATGGCTGGATGGAATTTAACAGGACTTTCACTGGCAGATAGCTGATGTTTCAAGGAGTGTTTTAGGTTAATTTTATATAGAAAACATATTAGGGTTCCGCGGGAAAATATGTCTACGCGGGAGAAACCGCGGGGCATAGCTAGTTTTCTATATAGAAATAACAATTTAAATCGCGTTGACCAAACTCCTCAGCACTGTGTCACATATCACGGTGAATAGGGAATTGTTCACAAATGACACAATGATTAGGCCCCGCTCATTGTTACAGGAAAGTAGGCGATTCCTCTTAATAAGAATTCACTCACGACTGCCACGAATCTGACGGTAATGTTCCATTATGAACGGTAAATTAATAGGGAAAAGGATTATAATCCTGCAAATGTAGGAAGATTGCTTACCTCATTAATGTGACTTAATTTCTCTTGTTATGAGAAGAGCAACTAATGTGCGGGTCTTTGGGAATGAGCTTTGCTTAACAGAAGTACAGTGTTATCACACCACGAGTCTTACATATAATGTTCACGCCTGTATTCCCCAAAGGGGTAGGCAGAGGTGTTGTAACAACATCAAATTTTCACCGAAAATGATTAAGAGCCAACGTGTCAGGTGAGTCTATTGCCGTCTCAGGCACTATACATACGTCATCGAATTACTACTCAGACATATGTAGGTTTCTTTACGATGTTTTACTTCATCGTATAGCTCATGTTTTGATATCACTTCTCTTAAGTTTTTAGAAACCATCTGTCACGTTAGCACTTCATCTTCGATAAAAGTGGGTTTTGTTATTACAACACCACTGCTTACCCCTTCGACGACCCTTCTGGAATAGCGGGAGCATATTTATAACATTTCTCTATTCATAAACTACTGAAAGCAATTGATACAATTTCTGTATTCCCAGTATAACTAACTATTCAGTGCCTACGAAATGGAAATTACTCCATTCCATAGACATCCGTCGTATGACAGCAAATGCGTATGTACTATATGTATGTATGTATGTACAATACGCCTAAATAAACACGCTTCCACATCCAATTTTAGACCAATCTCTATTTGTAAACCATGCGAGGATTTCATGGAATTGTACCAAAACAATTTAGTCGAAAGTCTAACTTTAAGTCGTACGAGTGCCTCCAGTTGCTTTGCGTCTTAATTAGTCTACTTGAGATTTATATTTAGGATAGGCAAGAAGCAGATTTTGATACTCAATCTGTAATAATATAACTAAGTTGAACAGTTTTTTGAGTTTTGAATAATCGACGTGACGCCATTCCGTGTAAAGCAACTCGGCGTAAAACAACTCGGCGTAAAGCATCTCAGCGTAAAGTGACTCGGCGAATAGCTACTCGGCGTAAAGCAACTCGGCAAAAAGCTTCTCTGCGTAAGCCGACTCGGTGAATAGCTTCTCAGCGTAAACTGACTCGGCGAAGAGGGAATCGACAGCTGCTTGACCAGATGGTGTCTTGGATTTTTATTTTTTTAAATGATAGCAAATTTTCTCGTTTAAATAATAATTCAGTATAATTATCTAGTATTCCTTATTGGAAGAGAATATTTCAGAAAAGCTTTGATACATAAATATATCAACAAAAATATAAAATGACATATTCCTTAAAACCATTGTTGGTTATATACCGTATTGGTAGTAAATACCTAATCTCTTTTGATTTTTCGAGAGATACAACTCCTCGTCGTACCACCAACTTGTGTCACCAGTGGTACAAGGATTATTTTTAATCCCCTGTTCGTACTAGTGATTAAAATTTCATTTACAGACGCATTGAATAATCCTCTACAAATTATATCTATCTATTTTCCTCAGATACGGCACAAAAAGTTATGAACGTTTCTTGGAAGTTGATCAACAATATATTAATACCCACGAAATCTTTCCACGTATACTAAGTAGGATTTTGAGTGACTCCTTATAAAGATATGAAAAGCGAGATTGCTCAATTTACGAGGAACAACAGTGATTGACAAGAAGCCAATTAATGTCGAGGATAATTTTGTCTACTCGGGTCTGCACTTAGACCGGTCATGACATATTTCTTAGAAACTTCATGAAGTGATTATGTCATTTATTTATGACTAGCTGTGCCCCGTGGTTTCATCCGCGTAGATTTAGTTTCATGCTTGTCGTCGCGGCACCCTAATATTTTTAATAAATAAAAGTAGCCTAAGTTACTCCTTGAAACATCAGCTACCTGTCAGTGAAAGTCCCGTTAAAAGCGGTCCAGCCGTTTCAGAGACTACCCAGAACAAACAGACAGACAGAGAAAAATTTTTAAACTTGGTTTTTTTAGTGTCAGTAGCATGCAGTAAAATCTGTAATTTTGGAATTACAAACAGACACTTCAATTGTATTTATCTGTATAGATATAGATTAGTTGTGATGCTTTTATTAATTTAAAGCACTGTTTTAACATTTGCTATCTGCTAGTGACATTCCCGTTAAAATCGGCCAAGCCGTTTCAAAGATTAGCCGGAGCAAATAGATAGACAGACAGACGGAGAATTAATTACTTAATAATTAATTTAAAAATTTTTTTAAATATCAATACCGTATATACTTTCATACGGGTATGCATTCATTGAAAAGCTGTTATTTTGGAATTTCCAAGAGACACTTAAATTGTATTTATCTGTATAGATACTGATGATTATCCCTACTAATATTATAAATTCGAAAGTAACTCTGTCTGTCTGTCTGTTACGCTTTCCCGCTTAAACTTCTCAACCGATTTTGATGAAATTTGGCACAGACAATCTTTAGACCCTGAGAAAGGACATAGGCTACCTTTTATTTATTAAAAATATTAGGTATCCGCGACCATAAGGAGGACCGCGGGGCACAGCTAGTTTAAGTATATTTTAATTTTTATCTTCTCTGACTTTTCCCCTCATGAGCGACCTTATACATCGTAGAAACATAACTGCTTTAAGATTGCATAATTTAACTGTGACCTCCTGTAAAATGGATGTATTATTATTCTCCCCAGCTCTAAATGCAAACAAGATATTTTTTGTTAGCTCTCTACGCTACTTTTGTTTAAAAAAAGCTCCAGTGACCGAATATCTTTAGATGTTAGCAACCAGAATGATTTTTGAGGAGCTCATGGCACAGTTGCTATTTTTGCAACCCTAACCCTAGCCAGTAATTGGATGGGTGACCGCCCGAGTTCCCTCCGTGCCTCGGAGCCGTTGTTCACGATTTCCAATTTATCATCATTGACAATCGTTACAGGTCAGTCGAAAGCCTAAAATAGTCTGACAACTGGTTTAATCCATATCACGGATTTTATTCGTAAAAGGGGTTGCAAAAGTCAGATGGCAGTCGCTTCGTATAAAATCAGGTCATCAGCCACATCGGGTTGAATCAAGTGCCGACCCAACAATAAGGATAAGGCCAGGGAGATGATTAACTAAAATTACTTCTAAATGTCTTACACGATAAAATTGAAGATGATGTTCCGAAATCTCGTAACGTTCAGAATGTAACCTCTTTTTATGGGTTGGTTTATACCCAGTAATATTCAGGCATAACCTAATATGAGGTATGTACGTGAAAATAAAAAAGTTTTATGTACTCGAGCACTTAGATAAGTGAATTTCACTCAGGCGTGCGTAAAACGCAATCTTAATATTATCTAGCTGAGAGTACAATTTCATTTATTAGAACTTTTTTATTGGTTGGTATTCAATTATATTTTATTGCATTGACTTTGAAATCCCGTGTTCTTCGTACATTACCAAGTTTCATTACTAGTAATGTACAAAGAAAAAATATTCTTCGTACAAAACCGGGTAATGTGGGAAGAAAATTTCATTCTTTGTATATGAAACATATCAATTGAATTAACTACCCTTGGTTTCTCTCTCACTCTTATTTTTACTTCACAGTATATTTACTTTCATACAATTAGCCTGGTCATAAACGCAATAAAAAGAGGAATTAGTCAAATAGACGCAGCCGCCCAGAAAACTTAGGTTAGAAATTAGTTTTGTCTTTTTGGATTTAAAAACTAATTAAAATAATTTTCGAAAATAATGCGATTTCTTAAATATCGGTAAAACAATTTTACCCCTAAACTAAAAGTGTAAAATTTGTCCTCTGAGAAATGAAATAATTTTGCAATTATTTGATAAAAACGGACGATCCCTTAATATGTTTTACAAGACACTGACGGCTGCAAAACAATTTATACCATTGTTATTGCACACACCTTTATGAGGGAATGGGGTGCTAGTGATGTAATGCCTAATGACGAAATATGTCGATAAAAATAAATATTTAAAAATTAAACTCAGCATTATCACCAAATTTAATCATTTAAATTAAGTATTAAGTACAGATGACGTCACGAGCTATGAGCGCTCTGTCAAAATATTGGGGATAGTATATAATGCCCACAAAATAACACTGTGCATTCAAGGTCAGCGCTTGTAGCTTGCTACTGCACCTATAACAAGTTATTCTATATCTTTACGAATATTATAAAGAGGAAAGGTATGTATGTTTGTAACGGATTGGCTCAAAAAGTACTGGACCGATTTTAACAATCCTTTATTTTATTTCTGTACTCCAACGGGAACGGAAACTATGTGGGTGAAACCGCGTGACGTCTGCTAGTTCATAATTAAAATATCATCTCATTTTGATCATTATACCTTGTATAAGGAATATTTAGCCCCGATAGGTTGTAATTTATGTCAATTAAACGCAATTGAAGCACCTAAATATGAGAAACGAAATCCAATATAATTTTTTTCTGGTGTTAAATCGATACTCATAGTATAATCGAATCGATGCGGCATAGAGCATCACTTTTTGGCTCTATCTTAGAGCTACTTATTTGTTGCACAACAAGAATAACAAATTTTTGAGACCAATATCCGAATAAAACTGTATCCAAAACATGTATGCAGTGACTCTTTTCCCTGATATTTGCCATTGCGAATTTCGTACTTAGCATCATTAAAATAAGGTTCAATTTCAAAGCCGATTTTTCTAAAAGCACTGTCGTCAAAGCTATCGGGTAAAATTCGAAACCCAACCAGCTAAAGTCCCTGGTATACTCCGATGACGTAGGCATTATTCAGGCGTATCATTTCAGCGAAGTAACTCAAAACTGAACGCCACACGTAAGTAATCCTATCAAAATATTAACTCCATAACGTAACACAATAGTATGAATATTTCATAGTTCCGCCCAACCCTAGTGACCTACGCAGGCGGTCCCTAAGGTGACCGACCAAGATTTACGACACACCATAAGCCACAACACAACTGGGGTTTCGCTGCAATACATTTGATATTGCATCTTTTTCCTTGTAACATATGGTTAGACAACGCTGCAAGGATTTGGTATCCAAAAATCTATAATATTTCTAGCTTCCTCCCGAAGCTTCGCCTGCGCGGACAAAATTTCACGAACAAATTTTCAATCCCTATACAAGCTAAATACGTAGTATAAGAGTTGTAGTATATCATTGTACTGATAGAAATTGTGAATCGCCCCGTAGATAACGATATACAAATTTATTAATTTCACACCACGTGCAAAAAAAACGTCGTGGGGAAATCTGTCTAAGAAGTAATCGAATCACGTATGTATAGTGCCTGAGACGGTGATAGACTCACCTGTCAAGTTGGCACTTAATCATCTTCGGTGAAAAGTAGGTGTTGTTATTACAGCACCTCTGCCTACCCCTTCGGGGAATACAGATTTGAGCTAATGTATGTAAATAAAAGTACCTAGTTTACTCCTTGTAACATCAGCGGTTTGCCAGTAAATCCTGTTCAAATCGGTCAAGCCGTTTCGGACATGATTCGGAACAAAGAGACATGCAGGCCGACTGACAGATATTAACATTTTTTATTATCATTAACTGATTTTCACTAAATGCGCAAATTAATACGCATTTAGTGAATACATACATACATATGCTCACGCCTGTATTCCCCGAAGGGGTAGGAATAGATGTTGTAATTTTCAACTCTTGTTCCCCTGAAGAGTTAGGCAGAGGTGTTATAATAACAACACCCACATTTCACCGAATATGATTAAGTGCCAACACTGCCAACGTGACAGACGGTGAGTCCATCGCCGTCTCAGCCACTATACATACATCTTTGAATTATTTCTCAGACATATGCAGGTTTCCTCACGATGTTTTCCTTCACCGTAAAGCACGTGGTGTGAAAACACTGTACATAAGTTTTTTAGAAAAACTCATAGGTATAGGCCCCGCTGGGATTCGAACTTGCGTCGCTTGTGTAGCAGGCGACTGCTCTAGCCCCGAAGCCACCACGGCTCTTAACTACTACTATATATTTAGTGAAATACAGTTAATTTGGAATTCACAATGACACTTACATTTTATTTAACTGTATGTAGATTAATATTTTTTTGACTTACACTCTTCGCTCGGTTAGGTGGGCAATTTGAACATAGTTACTTAATATAAAAGTTCTAACCCTGGGGAGGCTAACTGCTAGTACATACCAAGGTCTGTATTCTTTAACAACACGACTAACAAGGCAATAAATCCATGTAAGGTATAGGTGATACCTACGCAGCTGGTAGAGTTATAAACTCTGTATAAGTGTGTGTACCGCTTTTATCGAAGGAATGATTTATCACTGACCCCATGTGGAGGATAATAAAGGGGCCCACACAGCCGCGGACTATTTTCGGGTGACCAGACAATTTAATTTGTGGAAATATCGATGACTATGTACGAAATTTAATGGTGATGAAACGTAACTAAATGTAAATCTGAAGATTTTCACGTTTCAAGTCAAGGTCCATTTTATTTGCAACCAAACTGAAAATGAAAATGATTTACTCAGTTTCAGTCCTGGTAAGGCACTTACGAACGTCGAAGAATTGACCACTTATAACTATGTCACTTTGAGATTTTTTTTCTATAATGGAAAATCGGTTCAGCCGTTTCAGAGAATAGCCGAAAAAAAACACACCATGGACTAATATATTTTATGTAATTACTGAGTTTCTTGCCGGGTTCTTCTCAGTAAAAGCAACCTTCCGAACCCAGCGGTAGCATGTATAATCCTGCAGTATAATCATGTCATTTTGACAATTTGAAACGACTTTGTTAAAGTCTAATCAAATAAAGATTTTGAATTAGAATTTGAATGGCAGTGTTTGATAATACCAGGCTCAGGGCCGTGTTTACCCCATAGGACGCGATAACCACAATGTCACGATGACGGCGGCCAAACAACGTAAAATCGATTGCACTTTTTTCACTTTCCATTCCATCAATAATAATAATAAATAATAACAATGACCAAGGGATAACGTTATAAATCTGACGTTTTAATTTAACTACGCTGAACTGGAGTTTTTGAGGCTTAAATTTGTATGGTTGATAGGTTCTGTTCTGAGTGTGAAAATTAGTCGTTTTAAAAGGGTGAAGCCTTGCGGATTGCGTTACATAGATACAGGTGCCGTCACGAGTTATGAGCGCTCAGTGAAAGTAGTGAGGGTATTTTATTCGCGTCGTGACATACAGACAGAAACATAGCCATTCAATAACTAATGCGCATTCTTAATAATAACTTTTTCGCAGTAAGAATTATGTCGCTAGAAAGTACACAAATTATTGATGAATAATGTTGTTTTACTTTTTTATTATTCTTTTTATTATTCATTAATTGATTGATAATTTGTAAAATTATTTGAAAATTTATAAATTCTTCATAACTTTACGCTATGCTATAGAAAAAAGTGGTAGGCCCCCAGGGCAGTATTACCCGTTGTGAGCAAGCGTCTAGAGATATTGGTAACCGCTTTCAATCAGACAGACTGTGTGTATTGTGCTGCCGCAGACAGCCATGTAAGTAGTGTAAATATTTGAGAGTTTTTCCTGGTGCATGTTTTTCTAGAAGTAACAAAAGGGAACTTTCCTGAGTTTTCCATTGCAAATTCTCTTTACGAATACTTTTAAAGTTTGCTCTAGAAAAACAACATGTATTATTTACTACACTGGGTTTTATTTTATGGCAAAGTAAGTTACAGGACGTATACCAGTCTAGTAGCCGTGGTGGCCGTGATGTTTGGGGCTGCTCAAGCGACGCAAGTTCGGATCCCAGCAGGGCCGGGGTGTTTTTCTAAAAACTTATGTGCATTGATTTAACAGCACGTGCTTAACGGTGAAGGAAAACATCGTGAGGAAACCTGCATTCTGAGAAGTAATTTAAAGACGTATGTAGTGCCTAAGAAGGTGACGTACTCACCCTCTGTCACGTTGGCACTTAATCATCTTCGGTGAAATGTGGGTGTTGTTGTTACAACACCTCTGCCTGCCCCTTCGGGGAATACAGGCGTGAGCATATGTATGCTCACAGTATCCAATTTTAACATAGCTCTATCTAACTATAGCTATATCTAAGAAATGTGGGTGTTGTTGTTACAACACCTCTGCCTGCCCCTTCGGGGAATACAGGCGTGAGCATATGTATGCTCACAGTATCCAATTTTAACATAGCTCTATCTAACTATAGCTATATCTAAGTTTGTATTCGTAGTATATTGTTGTATATGAAATTTCTGCTGACTTCAGTCTGCATAAAGCAACATAAATAAATAAAATGAATTATTTAACATGAGACGGAAACTTAACTTTAATATTTTGTTCACTTACGTAAATACTAATTGCGTGCCTTTAAAGTAATCCAATAATAAATTCAAGCACTCATTCCTTTCGGACATTTGCAGTGATATTTCTTAATGGTACCATTAGGTAAGGGTCGATGACATCTTGATACATTTAGAATGTGCTTGAAAAAGGGACGAAGGTATATCTTTTGAAGGCGAGAGCACAAAAAATACTTACAAAAGGACAACTTCCTTACATTGGCAATTTTTTAACCAATTTTTAAATTCTACTGAATTTTTTCTGTGTCAATATATTTTTCTTTACAACTAACGAGGCAGATATGTCATTAGCGGACGTAAAGTAAAGATAAATTGATGGAATTTAAACGTCACAATTGGGATGTAATCTCTTTTAACACTTGCTTATCTTCTTCGGTACTGTAAATCCCGAAGAGCCGTGATGGCCTTGGGGTTAGAGCAGTCACCTGCTACGCAAGCGACGCAAGTTCGAATCCCAGCGGGGCCTGTACCAATGAGTTTTTCTAAAAACTTATGTGCAGTGACTTCACACCACGTGCTTTACGGTGAAGGAAAACATCGTGAGAAAACCTGCATATGTCTGAGAAGTAATCAAAGGCGTATGTATAGTGCCTGAGATGGCGATAGACTCACCATCTGTCACGTTGGCACTTAATCATATTCGGTGAAATGTGGGTGTTGTTATTATAACACCTCTGCCTACCTCTTCAGGGGAATATAGGCGTGAGCATATGTATGTAAATCCCTTGGAACACATTTTAAACATCGAATATCTAGTGGTACAAAAAACTAATGGTGTGTATATTGCTTGAAATGCTTATCTGAAAAAAGATGACCCAATTTGTAGGAATAGGTTCAATACTGGACATAAATAATCACTATTACAAAAAACCGATTTAAATAAAATTGTAACTAAAGTCGGAATAAAGTCTTCAAAAAATTTGTCCAACTTTATTCGGGATCCTTTTTACGCTTGCCTCTTTGTGCTTTGTGTGTCAACTAATGTAGGAAGTTGCCCTTCCGTTACTTTTCTATTTTGAAGGCGGGAGTGTGTGACCCAGAATAATCTAATGATATATTTTTGTAAGGCCGCTGTCAAAAGTAAATACGATTCATTTTGGGCCAAACGAGTCGGAGTAGTCAATTTTAATCTCAATGTCGGACTAACTATTCAGAAAATAGCTTTTTATGACATCCTTATATCTGATTTCTCACAATACGTTTTGTCGAAACTTTTGCGTAAATCTATACATCTATACAGATAAATAAAATTGAAGTGTCTGTGTGTTATTTCAAATAAATTGCTTTTCACTAAATAAAAAACAATATAAAAAATATCTCTGTTTGTACGTCTGTCCTTGTGTGTTTTTTGCCATACAATAGGTACCCAAAAAAAATCTACTGCACATTCAAGGCCAGAGCTCATATCGTGTGACGGCACCTACTCAGCGTTAGAATACAATGTGGCCTAATATTTAGGTGGAATATAATATTTTTCTTCACAAAATACTCATAAAAACTCAGCGTATGGAATGATACACGGATAAGCAAAAAGTAGGCCTTGTATCACACCGTAGCGCTAACAATATTAAGAAGATAATAATGATTAAAGTAGTTTTTTTTTCTGTGTCTTTATTCCGTGCAATAAATAACGTAGTTCTTGGGATTACGTATTAAGTGACAAAGAAACTAACTCTTTGATAATAATTTTAGTACTTACTATATGCGCCCTACGGTCTCACCCGCGTAGATTTAAATTAATGGATTGCTTTATTTTAATTTTATTTTTATTTAAAGGGAAAACATACAGTTTATAAAACATACAAAAGATAGCATAAATAACAGTAACGAGTAAACCATTAACATGTTTTCGCATTTAAGTAACTACTTATTTATAAGAATTAGCCAGAACTTATGTCGAAATTATGTCGCGAAACTTTAATGTTTTGTTAATTAATGTTGTCTTGGGTACTCTTTGTAACATTAGCTGTCTGCCAATGAAAGTCCCGAATAAAACGCGCCAGCAGTTTCGGGGACAAACAGACAGAAAAAATTAATAAGGCTCCCTGTGTGTGTGTATGTAATGTACTTTCATTTGCATCCAGTGAAAATCTGTTAATTTAAAGTTACAACCAGACACTTCAATTTTATTTATCAATTTATATGTCGATATATAAAAGGCTCTAGTTAATTTAGAGATATAACGAAGTCTATAGTCCTAAATCGAAACTGCCCGACTAGATTGGTACCTACAGATAACGCAATATCGAAGCTACTCCATTGTCTTGTTCCTGCGATAAATAAGGCTTTCAAATGCCCTTTGTGTACTGTCTGCGTATATCTTGTCCTTTTGGCTGTTATGTTATTACCTAGTAGTCCAATACCTATTGTCACAAGGTCGACATAGCATGAATTACAGGGCTTGTCCCCGAGTACCCCGATCCCCGAAGCTCCCGGCCCCGTACCTCGAATACGACAACTATGATTGAATTTCTTTTGTTTTTGTTTCCAGCTTGTACGTACAGTTAAAAGCGTGGGTTCCTTGATGTCTAAATGTACCTTTATTGGTTATAATTATAGAATTCAAAGGTACTTACTTAACTTATGCATGTTGAATAATAAAGTACTTAATGTAGGTAAAACAAATGAGTAAAATGATCGAGTTACCATTTGCTTTCAGCGACGAAAATGCTCCGTATTATTTCTGTGGACTAATCTGCCAGTCAGCCGCTGGAGATAGACTTTACAAGTGGCATATTATTATAGTAAAACATTTGTATAGACATTATTTAAAGATTATATTCTTAGCCGAAATATGTCTGTTACATTTCGGTGTGATACGCGTCCTCTTGGTACGAGGTAGGCTGACGTATGAAGCGCCATACTGTTTTACATGGGATTATTGTCTTTGTTTATTATATTACTTAGGTATTATATATCTATACTTATATAAAAACTGTAGTGAGTGTTATCTTGAGTGTATAAATACCGATCCTATTTTTATTGGAATTTAAGCATTTTTTTATGACGAAGTAAATGTTACTGTAAATGACATGACATACGCATCGAGTTAAGAATTCACTCGAAACTTTATATTAATGGTAGCGTGCTCAAAATATTAAAGAATATTATGCTGAGACAAAATAACGATCATTATTTGGCCAAAACATTGGCAGAATTTCGATGAATTGATTTTCAGTGTTCAAAACAATTTAGAACTTATTTTCAGGTCAACTTATTTTTATTTTAAAAGCGCCGTAACTCAAAAAGAGAAAAGAAACCCATAATATTTATTTTATTTTATTTTAAATTTCATGCATTACATTAAATGCATAGGTGGACTTAATGCCATAGGCATTCTCTGCCAGTCAACCATTGGGTGATGCATAGACAGACATGGCAAGTATTCATTTGAAGAAAATATCATAAAAAATTAAAAACATACCTATTCTAATAAATAATAAAGTAAATATAAAATACCTACATACTTATATATTGTGTGCATATATAATACATAATATATGACATAAATAAATATTTAATACTATATAAACTAGTATAATATACTATACCTATATATAATATGATCACTTCTTTGTGTATCTATCTGTCAAGATATCTTCTATCCAAATAAAGGTTCCACACATATATAAAACTAAGCCAGTACCGTATAAAGGTACATTAACTTAGAACAATGCTACCAACTTAAGTCTCACAGAGCTCTTGTAAAGTTTTAGCAAGTTAAATGCAAATTCTCAAGCTATTTCCATTTGAAAATGCAGCGACATTTGCTCCCAGTTCGAAAATTGATTAGGATTGAGTTCCGTAAGAGCATAATTATGCAGTTAATAGCCGTGAAAATTGCTATTGGAAATGCGTTCACAATTATCGCACGTGTGAAAATGTTGAAATTAGATTATGATGTAAATGGAATATCCAATGAAGTTCTATATTGCGCATAACATTCGAACTGTTAAGCAGCAGAAGTCAGTAGTTGAATGGGTGACCTTGACGACTTGGTCGAAAAGGAGTCCCGGTTGCCAATTTAACATCTATGGCAATTGTTAGAGATACAGGTTAGTTAGAAGCTTAAGTGTCATCAAGCTTTAGTGTCATTCTGACGATTTGAAAGTGCTTTGTATAAAGTCTAATCGAATAAAGATATTTTTGACTTTGACTTTGACTTTGACTTTAAGAAAGTCTGACAACTGGTTGAACCGAGATAATAGATTTTCATGGGTACTATGCTCATATGGAAGAAGTTTTGTGTAAAAAGAAAAGATTCAAGTGACAACCCCATCAATACATGGGACTAGCTGTGCCCTACGGTTTCACCCGCGAAGATTTAGTTTCATCCTTATTGTCGCGCAACCCTAATATTTATAATAAATAAAACTAGCCTAAGTTACTCCTTGAAACATCAACTACCTACCAGTGAAACGGCTCGACCGATTTTAACGGGACTTTCACTGGCAGGTAGCCGATGTTTCAAGGAGTAACTTAGATAACTTTTATTTATTAAAAATATTAGGGTTCCACGACATGAAACTAAATCTACGCAGGTGAAACCACGGGGCACAGCTAGTTAAATAATATAATAGTGACGGTACGGGCGAAGCCACCCAGTAATTTTAACAAAGGAACCGTAGGTACATATCAAGACGAAACTCGCAAAAGATGAACTTGTCCTAGGAAGACTAAAAAGAACTAGACAGAGGAATTCCAACTTTATCCCTCTAGTTTTACAGTGTAAAAGTAATCCATTTCTACTTCGGTCTGTCGCCAACGGTATCGCTTAACTACCTCCCTACATGTATGTGTCAAAAAGAGCGATGGAGCTGTAAACTGTTTTTTCCGGGAAAAGCTATTAACTTTGCAACTAAACTGCTTAAAACTGGATTAGTATTTAGTAAAACTCAAACTCAAATATATCTTTATTCGATTAGACTTCATACAAAGTACTTTCAAATCGTCAGAATGACACAATTACACAGGATTATACATGCTACCGCCAGGTTCGGAAGGTTGATTTTACTGAGAGGAACCTGGCAAGAAACTCAGTAATTACTCTTTTAAAGAATATTATACAGTTTTAAAAATACAAAATAAATCACTCAAGCAACTATAAGCCCATGGACACAGTTCCAATCCAGTAAATTTTTTATACTACATAGATATCAAAGAAGTTTAAAAATAGGGTAAAACGGGGCAATGGTAGGATCGGAAATAAACCAATTCTAATTGGGAAATATTAATTGAATGCCTTATCATAAACTTTAGTTATTATTATATTCATTGAGCTAACTCCTGATCACTTGGGCTGATTAGTTTAGGAATTTTTATTATCATTGGAATAAGAACAGCTTTGAATTAAATCAGATAAATAAAATTTAAGTGTCTGTTTGTAATTCAACAGCTTTTATACTAGCATTAAGTTCAAAAATTCTCTGTCTGTCTGAACCGGTTTTAACGGGACTTTCACTGGCAGATAGCTAATGTTACAAGGAGTAACTTAGCCAACTCTTATTTGAAATTAACGTGGTGAAACCGTGGAGCTTAGCTATCTATATATATAAATATGAATCCCCATTTCCCTTGGTCACGACATCACGGGTGAACCACTGGACCGATTTCGATAGTAATTTTTTTTTGTGTTCGTTATTGTCAGGTTCTTATGAAAGAAGAAAACTAAAAAAATTGCGTGGAAAATTTAAGAATACTTGCCCACAATATAAAATTATTTCTTTCTTCTTAAATCTAACCTTAGCGCTTTGGACAATAAAAACTTTTTGATGTAACCTTATGACGTTTGACATAGAATTGACAGAATACGTGCTGCATTCTCATATTTAAGACAGGGCAACGTCTGTCGGGTCAGGTAGTACTAAATATTTTATGAAATCGCTACGCTAGCACGATGACAACTATGATTGCTAGCACAGTTTTCTTCTTCCCCTTTTTAACTTTTGAAGTTGTTTTTAGGTTTTAAATTCGTTATTCTCATTAAGACAGTATGACCATGAGATACCATGAGATATCATGGTTAATAAAACAATATAAAAAGTTGGTGCCAAACATAGCATCAAACTCGGTATCAAACACAAACTTCGAAAGTAAGTAATTTATTTCGAACTAGCTGTGCCCCGCGGTTTCATCCTTATTGTCACGGAACCCTTATATTTTTGATAAATAAAAGTAGTCTAAGTTACTCCTTGAAACATCAGCTACCTGCCAGTGAAAGTCCCGTTAAAATCGGTCGAGCCGTTTTAAAGATTATCCGGAACAAACAGACAGACAGACAGAGAAAAATTTTAAAACTTGGTTTTTAGTGTCAGTAGCGTGTATACTTTCATATGCATTTAGTGAAAATCTGTTATTTTGAAATTACAAACAGACACTTCAATTTATTTATCTGTATAGATAGATAATTTTATTTTTCTCTTTATATAACTTTTTTGAATTTTTGTTACTATATTTGTATAGGAAATCGAATATTTATCTATTCCTCATACTAACTCTCAAGTTAGTGTGAAGAAGTAACAAACTAACACAACCATACTTTCGTATTTATATAAGCGTGCTACTTTACTCACTCTACCGAATCATTACCTGCAATAGTGCATCTAAAACACCTTTTAAGCAATCAAATACACTGCTTCGTATACACGGTTAACCTGATTCTGACTTACAGCTTGAAATAAAATGAATACAGAAAGCCAGCTATCATGCATATTTTTATATTCTACAAAAGTATTTAAAAAGCACGCAGTCCGCCTGTTTGTAAGGGTCACTGTAGCCTTAGTTCAACTGTATTTGTAAGACTGCATTGCTTAAATTGATAAATAAGTCAAAGTGTCACTTAGGCACGTGCTCTGCTTGGGCCGTCACTCATCCAACTACTGTCTAAGGTCATGGTTGCTCAACGTCGCAGATCGAATTATACGCAATAGCAACTGAGCCACGAGCTCCGAGTCTATACATACATACATAATATACTCACGCTTATATTCCTCGAAGGCAAACCAAAACTGTACTTATAGTACACCCATTTCGTTTGTTATATATAAGTCCTATGTAATTGGGGACAAGCTTCTTGCCATTAATAGGGCACTAATCCAGACTCCAGGCTGCTACTGGGATATTACAGATGAAAAAAACCTCACCACACATTGCGCGACCCCGGTATCGAACCCGGGACCCCGTGTTCCACAGAAGCGTTTTACGATCACTAGACTGACGTGGCAGTTTATCTCGTCGAAAAGGAAAATGTTGATGCCTTTTGCTATGTGATATTTACCGCGATTATTCATAAGGAGCTAGATTTTTTTAAGTTTATTTTTTCAGATTTTCTCTGTAAATTGTTTTTAATTTTTACCCCCTTTTTTATTTCATGAATAAAGCTGTCCTTATGTTACGTTTTCGTATTGTGGTTACAGACATTGCCGTTGAATCAGCCTAGATTCCTCGTAGATTGTGAACAGTTTCACTCGGCTAATAGCCCCTTCTAACGCCAACCCGTAAATAGGTTTACTTGCGAAGCTAAGACAGTGAAAGATTATTTTACGAGGAATTTCTAAGAAATGATAATTGGAAAAAGGAATTAAGACTCAATTCGGATTTCTTTTAAGGACTTTCTTAGACTTTACGATAGGATAGCGTAATATGTTAAGTTTCTCAAATACTTTATAAATTCTATACTTATAAAAATCATAGTCCTGATTGACCTGCTCACTTGAATCTATCCGCTTCGCTGAATTTAGAAGTTCTTTGTGAGGTAATCAACGAAAGTAATTTCCATGACTCTACTCCAAAGGGTGTGAAAAATCGTTAAAATCGTTTGTAACACACAGACGGACAGGTTTTTTTAATTGATTTTTATACTTACATATCATGCAATCAGCGAGAACTTGTTAATATGGAATTGCAAACTGACACTTCAATTTAACTTATCTTTATAGACATGGATTACATACTCTCGTGAATACATCTCCGTAGATGAGTAAATACATATGTTAATAACAATGCAATAAGGATTAAAATAGTTCAGCGAATACGAATGCGGTCACATTGTCCCGGATAATTATTTATTACCAGACCCGTGTACCTATTTACGTAACACACTCGAGTGCAAGTTTGATATTAAACTCTGCACTCCCAACTGCCGCGTTATTCATAAAGGTTTTTCAGCGCTCAATCGTCGTCGAGTGTCGGTTTTGAAGATACGAAACTGAACCTTATCCTCGAAGTGTTATGTAACATTTTCCTATGATTGAAACCAACGCTCGTCGTCGAGTTCGACGCTAAGAAACCTTAATGAATAATGCGGTTGGGGTTACAATTTAAGAGTTCATATTTTGTACTATGTTTATTGAGAGCCGGGCTTAAGCAGTCCTTGAAGAGGTATGCATAAGTGATTAATCATAAACTTTTCACCGCAGATTATGAAGTGTCAACTTTTCAGACGTATGCAAATGTCTTCCGATTACTTCTCAGAAATATTCCTCACGACGTTTTCCGTCACCTTTTAAAAAACTGGAACACACCACTGGAATTTGCTACGCTTGGAAAGTAAGTACTTAAACCACTAGACCACCACGCCTCTCTTTAGGTATAATATAAGCCTAATCATCAAGTTATTACTCATTGCCCACGCCCATAACTTAACAAGTCATTGTATAGGACTACGTTACAAGGGTCAAGCATAAGAAACTTCAAGTTACACAAGTTCATAAGATCCCTGCGGTTAATCTGGGTAATGATTTATACGGCAATAGGCACAAGTAACATTTCCCTATCAATGACGTTGACATCTATACAGATAAATAAAATTGAAGTGTCTGTTTGTAATTCAAAAATAACAGCTTTTATTAATAGCATGTCAAGAAAAATATTTTTTTTTTAATTTCTTCTGTCTCCCTGTCTGTGTGTCTGTTTGTTCCGGCTTATCTCCGAAACTTCTGGACCGATTTTAACGGGACATTCACTGGCAGATAGCTAAGGTTACTAGAAGTGACAAAGGCTACTTTTATTAAAAAATACATTTGGGTTCTGCATGTAACCCTTGAAATTAACACTACGTGGATAAAACCGCGGGGCACAGATAGGTTCTTATAATTTTATTTCGACCGCTAGAAAATTACGAAGAATCCGCAAAGTGTTTATCAAATTATAATGTTTTTCAACGAGTGTCGGCTAAATGAAATTAAAACTCAATATAATAGTATTAATTTAAAAGGTTCATATTTAATTTCGTTTTAATTTAATTGTGTTAAATTATCAGAGCTTAAAATATATTATGGCTTTAAAGTGTTAATGTTGTAAAACACTGCTTTAATTTGAGACTAATTAGCTAAATTTAGTTTCTCAAACTCATTTAGATTATATTAATATTATTTTATTATTATGAAAGTACTTTGTTAAAAGTTAATCAAATATAAATATTTTAAAGTTGATTCAATGAGACTTTATGGTAAGGGAGACCAAGCGGGGATTTTGCGTTTTACTCAAGCTCGTCAGAAAAACATTTAGGGCGATACCTCAAAAAAACGTTTCGCTTGTGACGAATCAAAAACGAAAATAGGACTTTCTTCGCGTATGCTCTTAATATTTTTTTAACGAATGACTCAAAAATGTCTCGACCAATTTGACTATAACAGAGTGTAATGCGTCAAGAAATGTCCAAAGGATCATTGTGCTTCAGTGTAACCGTTCTTCAGGAAATTGGAACGTATCAAAAAGGTATCATAGTTCATTTTCATCATTTCGAATTTTAAGACGTTTTCGTGATCATCTCCCTGGCCTTAATCCCATGTATTTGGGGTCAGCACTTGGTTTAACCCGATGTGGCTGATCACCTGATTTTTATACGAAGCGACTGCCACCTGACCTTCGCAACCCCGTTTTCGAGTAAAATCGGCAATCTGGGTTAAACCAGTTGTCAGACTTTCTTAGGCCTCTGACTGACCTGTAACGATTGCCAAAGATGTTAAATTGGCAACCGGGACCGACAGCTTAACATGCTCTCCGAAGCACGGAGGGAATTCGAGCGGTCACCCATCCAACTACTGGCTAGGCGTATGGTTGCTTAACTTCACTGATCGATTGATATGCGCAATAGCAACTGTGCCACGAGCTCCTCGACAAGACATTTTCGTGATGGTTGCCTCATTAGCTAGGGAAAAGAAAAGACTTAGGTAGTTGAGCTTCTCTTAGTAGATAGTTTTTAGTAACTGTCCTTTGCTGACGTATAAAGTATTTATATAAACATAACTAAAAATATATTTACATTAATAAATATAAATTAATAGTTTTTATTTATTTATTTATAGTTATTTACCTGTAAAATTGTGAACACTCGCATACTGAATCTCAAACATTAAGACAAAATCTAAATTTTTTGAAAATAATAATTTTGTCCGTGTAGAACGATGATTAATAAGTAATTAAGGTAAGATAGATTGTGTGATGTATTTATATGTATCTTAAGGCCTATATTCATTTGTCATACGTTCTAATTTTCCTAACAATCTATTTCAATGTGCTAACGTCGGGGGGGGTAAAGGTAAGCAGAGTGCCTAGTGCGAGTTTTCTTAAAATCGCCGTCACAAGTCACCGCGTCGACGTAAACGCAGATTTGTATGGGCTCACAATAGTGTCATCTTTAGGCCGACAGATAGCGCTGTTCTAATCCAATTCAAATCTGCGTTTACGTCGATGCGGTGACGTGACGACTAGGCTCGCACTAGGCCCTCCAAAGTGTTACACCCACATTTGACAGTAGAAGCCGTAGGTTATATAAATACAAAAAGTTGATCGCATAATGTAAAGAATCTATTAAATTCCTTAACACAAAAGGCGCGTATCAATATAAAAATCATCGTAGGTACATAATCTTCGCACGTTCTCGCCTTACCGAGACTTCTGTATTCGAGTTATTCGATGCATAATAATAATCGGTATGCGTTCATACGAATACCACAGTGTGTTGGCAATTGGATTCGATGCGCGCCATTCGAGACCTTTTTCGCACGTGAGCGGAATATGGAATTAGGGATGGACGAATTAATCGGCGTTTTATAAGATTTGTTAATCTTTAACGGGGTTTATGGGCTAACATGGGTGTTTTATCGACGGTAGGATGTGTAAATTATAGTTAGAACGACTTTGAAAGTGTGCTAATAATCACATTGCTATGCACCTTTTTTTACAATGAAGATAGCAAATGCCTATTCTTGAATGATGATCTCGGCGGCTAATATCATTATAGTGCATAAGTTCGTGCGCAAATACAGGTGCACTATTTATTGCCTCACTCTCATAGTCCGATGGGATGGCAATCCGACACGACCGGAGAGAGATTGTAGGACCAACGCCTTAACGTGCTTTCCGAGGCACGGGTGTTGGGCATTTATTGTGAATTTCTTGACAGGTAAACCCAATATCTAATTTTGACACGAGTCACAGAACAGCCTCTTTGGTCTAGTGGCTAGTAAGTTTAACTGCCGATACTTTACTAATAGAATGTCTAAATTCGAATAGAATGGTGGTCTGTGCCTACCCACGGGATATAGGCGTGAGCATATGTATGTAATGTCTAAAACTAGGTGTAACTCGTTCTTTGTCACTAAGCGAGAGTCGAACCCGAATCACGATGTTGGCATGGTAGATGCGCTCATGCCAAATTGTACTCGTATAAGAAATTTCAATTTATTCTATTATTCGAACTTCAAACTATTGGTATTTCTGACGCACTTGTGAGACAGCGAAGGACCCACAGAGCTATTTCAAATGCAAAGGTCTAGAGGCTCTCCCAGCGGGCAGGATCTATCTACTTATGCAGGAAGGAATATACAAGGAGGAAGTAAATTTGACTTACTACGGACGTAAGCTGATTTAATTTAATATAGATAATGTTTTCACTTATTGAGATCCGTCACCTGCTACGCAATCGACACAAGTTCGAATCGCAGCGGGGCCTGTACCAATGAATTTTCTAAATACTTATGTGCAGGCCAACGTGACAGATGGTCTCAAGCACTATAATACCTGTGAATTTCTCAGAAATATGGTGATTTTCTCACGATGATTCCCTTCACCGTAAAGCACTTAGTGTCACATCACAACACATAAGTTTTTTTTTTAAGATTAAACTCTCGAGGTTTTTCAATTGTTATGATGTAAGAGTCTGAGTCGCGCCGAATCTAGTCGAATGAAACTGATCGTCGGCCGACGCGATGACGCTATAAATCATCATCTCCCTGGCCTTATCTCATACATTGTTGGGGTCGGCACTTGATTCAACCCGATGTGGCTGATCACCTGATTTTTATACGAAGCGACTGCCATCTGACCTTCGCAACTCCATTTAGGCGGAAAATCTGTGATCTGGGTTAAATCAGTTGTCAGATTATTATTTTTTTAGGCCTCCGACTGACCTGTAACGATTGCCAAAGATGTTAAATTGGCAACCGGGACCGACGGCTTAACGTGCTCTCCGAGGCACGGAGGGAACTCGGGCGGTCACCCATCCAACTACTGGCTAGGCGTATTGTTGCTTAACTTCGCTGATCGAATGATATGCGCAATAGCAACTGTGCCTCGAGCTCCTCATATGCCGAATGCGATGATGCTATAAATATTAAAAAAAATCGCGCTGTGTCAGACTTACTATATTGAGATGATTCAACAATCGAAACAATTGCGAGTAACCACTCACCATCAGGTGGATCGCATGCTTGTTTGCCACCATTGTGGTATAAAAAACCATAACAATAAAATTACTTCAGACATGAATAAGCACTTATATTTTCCCCTAAGTCAGACTCCGAATTATTATGAACAGAAAAACATGGTATTGAGTGCTGACAATCAAAGACGCTGATTAAGCATTTCCACGGCGTTCATTCGAAACTTTGTTGTAGACTAGTTAGCTTCTAGACTAAGATCGATTGTATTTTAAATTAAGCGACTGCACTTGGAAAGTTACAGTCTTAACTAAAAAGAAGCTTTCTTCCCCGGGTGTTAAGATCGTGGAATGAGCTCTCGCGCATAGGCCTATACACACTACATTACATATGTTTAAATTTAAGATTTTGCAACATTTTCCATTGCCATTTCGCTCCGATTGGTCACAGTTTGATGGAATAAAGAATCTCTCTCGATTAATTAACTAGTACCTGGTTGACTTCTGGTGCTCGGTTACTTTTTCTCACAAAAACAAATATTTTTCCCACAAAAGAAAAAAACTTGCCTTTTTCTTGAAAAAGCTACTTAGTAAAAAAAAAGGAACAAAAAGAAAAATATCTAACCGGTGAACGTTAGTCTCGAACCGGGGTACTCTAGTTTCGTTATCACCTCGTAAGCTGACAGCCTCACCTCTGAGCTATCATAACTTGACAGTTGTCGGCAAAATTTACTGGCGTATTGTATTGATATTTTATGAGTTTTTCAGTGCATGAAAACATGGTAAAAACGATGTTTTCTGAAATTAAATCTAGCTAGATCAATTTTTTGCCCCCGAAACCCCCTACATACAAAATTTCATGAAAATCGTTGCAGCCGTTCCCGAGATCCAGATTCTATATATACAAGAATTTCTCGTATAAGATAAGATCAAACACAAAATTGTTTCAATGCAAACCAGTCCCTAAGATTAGCGAGTATAATTAAAGAAACAAACTCTTTTACAGATTACTAGCGGACGTCACGCGGTTTCGCCCGCGTAGTTCCCGTTCTCTTGAGAACACGGGGATAAAATAACCTATGTTACCCAGGGTGAATGTAGCTTTCTAATGGTGAAAGAATTTTTGAAATCGGCATAATAGTTTTTTAGTTTATTCGTTACAAACATACACACAAAAATACAAAGCTTTTATAACAATAGTGTAGATGTAGAATTATCTTGTTGTCTATAGAGTCATAACATTATAAAGCACTTAAAGAGCAATCGACGTGGAGCCGACGTCAGATCCGATTCTCCATTGTTGGTGAACAATCTACGAAATTGTGATACGTTCAATATAAATCTTGTCAGACTATCGGTACTCCTGTGCGTGACAGGTGACAGCCAATGGAATATCAGTTCAATGGATTTCATCGACTATTCGCTATTTTTATTCGCATGTCTTTTTCAGACGTTTTTATATTATTTTGGGATCGCTAAATTGAGAAATAAATGTCATTGACGTGAATAAATAACATAATGTGCTTTTCAGTATATTTTCTTATTTAAAGCTTAGCATTTTATGGAATTGACGTAGGGACATGTCATGTAGAAAATTCTGCGTGCTGAAACTCGTAGCAATCCATGTTAGGCACAGACCTCAGTCACAGTATATATTAGCTTACTTGGCAGTATGGAAGCTAGCAATAATTGGTTCAACACGCACACTCACACAGACGCACGCATCTACGAGATTCTAAGCACCCATTTGCCTGTAGACAAAGTAACATTATCCTCACGATTACAGAACCGATACAAATTACTATTGTAACATCAGCTATTTGCCGGTGAAATATTAATTTCGTTAAAATCTGTCCAGCCATTTCAGAATTATCTAGAGCTAACAGAGTAACAGACTAAGGACATTTATGAATGTATTTTTTTTTTAAACATATTTCATTTTCACTCACTAAAGTTCTTAATTAGGAATTATAAATAGACATTTAAATAGTATCTATCTGTATGTCTGTATTTATAGATTTGCGTGAGATTGAGATATATTTCAGAGCCAACACAGGCAGGGGCGGATCCAGCTTTTGCGCCAGGAGGGGGTCACATCACAGTCGTAGTCAAGTCAAGAACTTATAATTTAATTTTGATAATAATAGATACAAGTAAAAAGAAGGTCGTCGAGAAGCGCGCGCAAGTACGGCGCGTTAAAATTCGATGCGTTCGTTCCCAAACGTTTGCCATTGAACACAGGTCTTATCATCATTAAGCAATTTTACCAAATTTTTGTACCGTAAAATGAAACGTCAAAGCTTATAATCTATACAGATAAATAAAATTGAAGTGTCTGTTTGTAATTCCGAAATAACAGCTTTTCACTAAATGCATATGGAAATATACACGCAGCTGACACAAAAAAACCAAGTTTAAAATTTTTTCTCTTTCTGTCTGTCCGTCTGTCTGTCTGTCTGTCTGTCTGTCTGTCTATCTGTTTGTTCCGGATAATCTCTGAAACGGCTGGACCGATTTTAACGGGACTTTCACTGGCTGGTAGTTGATGTTTCAAGAAGTAACTTAGGCTACTTTTATTTATTAAAAATATAAGGGTTCCGTGACAATAAGGATGAAACTAAAACTACGCGGGTGAAACCGTGGGGCACAGCTAGTTTCTTAATACGTGCCGCTTAAGCGATCACGGTAGGCCCTCTATTTATTAAAATGTTCACATCACTATGAACTGATAATTTGTAACTCAATCGTAACTTTGAGAACTGTAAGCTTTTACAGAATTCGCAAAGTGATCAAATTTGCTATTAATTTAACTTGCCAACTTGAAGCATTAACTATGTAACTTAATGTACACATACAATTGCTAACTAATTAGTGAACTGTTAAGATTGAGTGGCTTTCGTTTATCACTGTACTATTCTTGAATTGAGTTAACGATTTTCTCTGCCTTAATACTAGACATTATTCACAAAAAAAAAACTAATATTATTAAGAGGAAAGGTACTGGACTGATTTATAAAATCCTTTCACCATTTGAATGCTACATGATCACTGATTAATATAGGTTATATTTTATCCCCGCACTCCCACGGGAAAGGGAACTACGCGGGTTAAACCGCGTGACGTCAGCTAGTTACTTATAATTAGCTAGCAGAAATTCTTGTGTAAAACAAAAGTCTATATAATACATTCGCTTTTAAAAGGAAAATTATACAAAGGATTATAACGGCGATAGACTCTATCACGTTGGTACTTAATCATGTTCGGTAATAAGTGGGTATTGTTATTACAACACCTCTGGCTACCCCCTTCGCGAATACTCGTACAGGCGTGAACATGTATGTTAATGTTCAGGATAATTGAAGAACACTAAGACGTTAAAAAGTCAATTATACAACACTTACTTAATACAAAGATCCTTTTAATTTGCTAAGTACATTTGTCTCGAAACTAAAAATCAAAAGAAATTAATGAAATAATAATGGAGTTCTAATTTCTTAAAGAGTATTATTAAACTTCGAGCAAAATTAAAATCACTTAGTTTAATTCACTGAAAGTAAATCTATACAGATAAATAAAATTCAAGTGTCTGTTTGTAATAAATCTTAATTTTGCTTTGACTGGCTCGAATTTGCCATGCTCACATATATTTGTAATATTTATTTTTTTTAGTTTTTATTTTTGACAATTGAGCATTGGAACTGTGTCCATGGGCTTATAGTTGCTTGAGTGATTTATTATGTATTTTTTAAAACTGTATAATATTCTTTAAAAGAGTAATTACTGAGTTTCTTGCCAGGTTCTTCTCAGTAAAAGCAACCTTCCGAACCTGGCGGTAGCATGTATAATCCTGTGTAATTGTGTCATTCTGACGATTTGAAAGTACTTTGTATAAAGTCTAATCGAATAAAGATATATTTGAGTTGAATACCAAAATAACAGCTTTTCACTAAATGCATATGAATCTGACCTGACATACACGCTACTGACCCTAAAAACCAAGTTTAAAATTTTTTCTCTGTCTGTCTGTCTGTTTGTTCCGGGTAATCTCCGAAACGGCTGGACCGATTTTAACGGGACTTTCACTGGCAGGTAGCTGATATATCAAGGAGTAACTTAGGCTACTTTTATTTATTAAAAATATAAGGGTTCCGCGACAATAAGGATGAAACTGAATCTACGCGGGTGAAACCGCAGGGCACAGCTAGTTCATTCTATAATAGTATTTAGAAGTGTCTTAATAAAGTTTATTAATTCAACTTAGAAGTTAACTTTTATTGTTCTTTTGAGTAATTTTATAAGTGAATGATTAAGTTTAGACGTGGGCGGAGGCCGATCAAGTGAAAACGATAATCTGTACTGATAAATACAATTGAAATGTCTGTTTGTAATTCAAAATGAACTGTTTTTCATTTAATGCATAATGAAAGTATATAGTCTATATTTTGGGGTTGCGAAGGTCAGATGGCAGTCGCTTCGTATAAAAATCGGGTGATCAGCCACATCGGGTTGAATCAAGTGCCGACCCCAACAAAGTATGGGATAAGGTCAGGGAGATGATGATGATGATAGTCTATATTTTTTTTAACATATGAAATAGCAGACAGCTGTTAGTTTCCGACCTTTGAATCGGGATTCTAACGGGACCTTGTGGGTTAATTTTACTTAAAATACATTATGATTCCGTGAAATACAATCAACTTTTTGAATGAAGTCTACGCGGGAATAAATACAAATTACCACCGATTCAGAAACTACATTTCGAAGAAGAACCGGCTAGTAACTCAGCTGTCAACGTAGTTCCAACTATTGTGCACTCAAACGAGCTATTTTCGCTACGGCGTAGTACTATGGTGCTACGCAAATGCTACACCGCTACGAACTGTAATCTTTTGAAGTATATGCTACGGGTTTGGAAGGTAATTGAATAAAATTGAAGTGTCTGTTTGCAATTACACAATCATAGCTTTTCACTTAATGCATATGAATATATACACGGTACTGACATAGAAAACCAATTAAAAAAAAACAATTTTTCTGTCTGTCGGTTTGTTCCGGCTGATCGCCGAAACGACTGGACAGATTTTAACGGGACTTTCACTAGCAGATAGCTTATTTTACGCTGAGTAATATGGGTTAATTTTATTTAAAAACATTAGGGTTCCCTGGGTTACCCATGAAATTAGGTCTACGTGGATAAAACCGCGTGGCAGAGCTAGTATGTCATATTTTTTTAATAGGTGTCTAGTTTATAGGACTTGGAAAAAGCTTTGAACATCAAAAATACATTTGCTTATACCCAAAAACTCTTGAATTGTAATAAATCCTAGCATTGATTGTTATTTTATTTTTTTTCGAAATCAATAATTATTTATTTAAGTAACGATATTTAAACACCTAATTATAAACTAAAAACCTTAAAAAGAAAGATATAATCCGATACCTAAAATATATTATTAAAAGGAGTCCCTGTAGGCAAGGTTCCGAAGATACTGGCAGCATTCCCCCTTTGAATAGCTAAACTAATTCTTTGTCCGAGGTAGCTGCCAGCTCTTCGGTCTCCGGTGATGTCGACTAACCTTTTCGTTATTTCATTAAATAGCCTTATAGCGCTAGGACCCCACGGACCAAGGGTCTCGACACCGAATGGTACAAAATCATATTCGGTGCCCAGACCCCTGTATTTGCTAGCTTTAGCCTTCCTCGCCGCTTCTCATGTCAGTTTGTAAAATATTATTGCAATTTCTCGCAATATGTAGACTCATCATCATCTCCCTGGCCTTATCCCATGTATTTGGGGTCGGCACTTGATTTAACCCGATGTGGCTGATCACCTGATTTTTATACGAAGCGACTGCCATCTGACCTTCGTAACCCCTTTTTAGAGGAAAATCGGCAATCTGGGTTAAACCAGTTGTCAGACTTTTTCAGGCCTCTGACTGACCTGTAACGATTGCCAAAGATGTTACATTGGCAACCGGGACCGACGGCTTAACGTGCTCTCCGAGGCACGGAGGAAACTCGGGCGGTCACCCATCCAACTACTGGCTAGGCGTAAGGTTGCTTAACTTCGCTGATCGAATCATATGCGCAATAGCAACTGTGACACGAGCTCCTCAATATGTAGACTAAAGGCTTTTATTTTCAGTACTGGCCATTGTTTACACAGGAAATGCGAGCCTGCAACAAAGGTTTCCGTTTCCGGCTTGTCTGTGGCGCTAACTGCAAGACTTAACGTCATTATGTCGACGGCGATTGAGTTATTTCCTGGGAATTTAATAGGAATGGAATAAACTCGGTTTTAACTTTAATCGGTGTTTTGGTAGGAATCTATACAGATAAATAAAATTGAAGTGTCTGTTTGTAATTCCAAAATAACAGCTTTTCACTAAATGCATGTGAAAGTATACACGCTACTGACACTGAAATACCAAGTTTCAAAATGTTTGTCTGTCTGTCTGTTCCGGGTAATCTCTGAAACGGCTGGACTGATTTTAACGGGACTTTCACTGTTGGGTAGCTGATGTTTCAAGGAGTAGCTTAGACTACTTTTATGTAAGTCTACGCGGGAGAAACCGCGCGGCACAGCTAGTTTTTATATATATTTTTTTAAATAATATAAACAATTTTCATCCACGTATACTTAAGTTCTAGGGTAGCCCGCAGAATTTAACGTTTTTTTTAAATATAAGTAGTCTAAGTTACTGCTTGTAACATTAGCTATCCGGCAGTGAGAGTCCAGTTAAAATCGGTCCAACCGTTTCAGAGATTACCAGGAATAAACAGACAGACAGACACACAGACGGACGGACAGAGAATTTTTTTTTTGGTGGTTTTTTTGTATGTGTATATTATATATACTTTCATATGCATAGTGAAAAGCTATTACTTCAATTTTATTTATCTGTATAGATATAGATTGAATAGTATAAACTAGTTTCACCCGCGTAGACTTAATTTCGTGTGTGGTCCGCGGAGCCCTGTTTTTTTAAATAAAAGTAGCTTAGTTACTCCTTGTATCATCAACTATCTGTCGGTAAAAGTCCCGTTAAAATCAGTCTAGCCGTTTCGGAGATATTTCGATGGACCTTTAGCGTTTATTATCGTTATATTTATAATCACATAGCTTAACTGGAAGTGTCAATCAATACGCTGAATATTAATGCGAGCGAAGCTGCGTGTAAAGGCTAGTCACCATATAAACCTTAACTACAAGTAGAAACCAACCCTTAAACAAAGCGAGACAATATAAAAATTGCCAACGACACAACAAATTCTACAAACAGTAATAAAGTACTCGACAGAAACAAACGAAAGTGCAATGAATCAAGCTGCAAACAGTCAAATAAACTTTTTCCCACTATTTGTCTACTTTAAGACATAGAGTAAAATAAGCTAGCAGAGAAGACACTCCTTAAGATTCCCTGTAGTTAGTTTTTTATAATTTTACTAGCTGGTCCCCGCGGTTTCACTCGCGCAGACTTGAGTGTGTTATATGAAGATTTTTTTCAGGTTTCAAGAGAACGGTATAAAGTATCCTATGTCCTTCTCCTGGCTCTAAGTTACCTACCCATCAATTTTCGGCCACATCGGTTCGGCCGTTCTTGAGTTATAAGTAGTGTAACTAACACAACTTTCTTTTATTTATATACTAGCTGTGCCCCGCGGTTTCACCCGCGTAGATTTAGTTTCATCCTTATGGTCGTGGAAACCAAATTTTTTTTTAATAAATAATAGGTAGCCTATGTCTTTCTCAGGGTCTAAAGATTGTCTGTGCCAAATGTCATCAAAATCGGTTGAGAGGTTTAAGCGGGAAAGCGTAACAGACAGACAGACGGAGTTACTTTCGCATTTATAATATTAGTAGGGATATATAGATTTTAGCAATGTATTTCATAATGTGAATTAATGTTTTTAATGAGTCTTGTTTAGGAATGTGGAGTTACAAAGAGAGAGAAAGACCTATGAAACGATATGGATTGTGTGATAGATGATTTGGCTAGAATGGGAGTGAATACAGATATAATGGCTGATGGAGAGAAATGGAAACATTTCATAAATACATGTTTAACACCCTTATAATAGTAGGCATTATCTAGTATGCATCAACTGTTATGAAGTGGTCATTCTGCAAGTTAAATTACTCCGTGTTGTTGAGAAGCAACACTTCTCATCTGATAGATGTTGTAGCTTAAGGAGGAATGTACGCGGTATTCGGGTAGTTTTAAATAAAATAATAAGATTGTTGTTTTCTTAAAAGTTTGAATATTAAAGCATACTAGCTGTGCCCCGTGGTTTTACCCGCGTAGATTTATTTTCATCCTTAATGTCGCGGAACCCTAATATTTTTAATACGTAAAAGTAGCCTCAGTTACTCCATGAAACATCAGCTACCTGCCAGTGAAAGTCCCGTTAAAATCGGTCGAGCCGTTTCAGAGATTATCCGGAACAAACAGACAGACAGACAGAGAAACATTTTAAATTTTGTTTTTTTTTTGTGTCAGTAGCGTGTCTACTTTCATATACATTTAGTGAAAAGCTGTTTTTTGGAATTACAAACAGACACTTCAATTTTATTTATCTGTATATGTATATGTATAGACAGATTTATGGTTGCTACTAGATTTTTTGCAATTATACTACAAGGAATTAAACGGTTTAAGTAGACCGTGCTGTGCCCGAGCCAAGCTTCGGCCGTAGCTTTGACCGTTGTTGTTGCTCGGCCGTTAATCGGTTGCCGATCGGTACAGCGTGAGTGTGTAAATTTATTTTCATCCTTATTGTCGCGGAACCCTAATATTTTGAATAAATAAAAGTAGCCTACGTTACTCCTTGAAATATCAGCTACCTGCCAGTGAAAGTCCTTAAAATCTGTCCAGCCATTTCGGAGATTGCCCGGAAAAAACAGACAGACAGACAGACTGTAGGGCAGACAGACAGACAGAGAAAAAATTTAAAACTTGGTTTTTCAGTGTCAGTAGTGTGTATATTTTCATATGCATTTAGTGAAAAGCTGTAATTTTGGAATTTTATTTTATTTATTTATTATTTTGAGCCTGAATTGTCCCACTGCTGGGCAAAGGCCTCCCTTCCCTCTTTCCATTTTGGAATTTTGGAATTACAAACAGTTATTTCAATTGTATTTATCTGTATAGATATAGATGTATAGAGACTAGTTGTGCACCGCTGCTTCACCCTCGTAGAGTTAATTTAACGGGTGGCCCGCGGTAACCTAATTTTTTGTTTTGAATAAAAGTAGCCTAAGTTACTCCTTGTGACGCGAGCTATCTGTCAGTGAAAGAGCCCTGCTCTTTTGGAGATTAACCGGAACAAACAGACCGATTTTCTTTTTAGAATATCGCTTCGAAATTCGATTGTAGATTCGTATGCACTTAATGAAAAGCTGTTATTCGTATATTTGGAATTATAAACAGACACTTCAATTTTATTTATCTGCATGTATGTATAGATTTATGTGCTATTTAATGAAATATCAACCTCCGTAAATACGGCACCAATGCAAAATCACACCCTATATGCAGGTTTCCTTGTGATATTTTCCTTCAACGTAAATCTCGTGGTATTACAAACACCATCATTTCAGATGACAGACGCCCACTCCACGTAGACCGGTCTTGTGCCTCCTTATCTTAAATCCGAAAATACGCTTTGAAAGATGATATTACCTTAGATCTATCCCTTAAACTCCTACTCGTGAGCTATTAGCTAATATGCCTCAATTCTCAGGCTACAATCAATACTGATTCAACCCGGACAAGATTAATGTTTGGTCAACATCCCCGCTCAATGATCGCACGCGGAAACGAAATAAATAACGCTTCTTTATTGGGGTTAGAGTCTGAGGAGAAATATGAACGCTTTTCAGTGAGGTTGTGGTGATAGGAAAAATTATTCAAAATTATCATATGTTTATATATTGTTTTTGTAAGTTTGGCGCGGCCTATAAGACCACTATAAGAACTTCTGAGCTGCGACATTTTATTCCGGTACCGTAAAAATAAATGTCAAAGCAAAGAAGTTCTAAATTGGCGCTGCTTAAACCATAATGGTAATAGCAGAGGCGTCTTACTTACTTCTTAAAAGTATTTCTAAGTACTTAAAACTAATTATAAGTAGAAAACTTGATTGCCCAAATCCGTCTCTCGAGATCGTGCCAAGAAGGCTGGCAGCATTGCCACGTTGAATAGAAATGCTGATTCTTTCTGAGATCACAAAATGATCTCATTCGATTCACAGATTAAGAACTCATTGAGATTTAAATCAACAGAGGCTTAGTGGTATAAAAAAAAGTTTTGATCAGCCACATTTGAAATTCAACCACAACCCGCCTTTGAAAAAGTATCAACACATTTCAAACCACTCGTTCAACGAAAGACACAACACAAGAACTTTACTCACCTTTACAATTCAGCTTAAAACTCGTGGTATGACAAACTTACCCACAACAAGACAAGACTAATATGTTTGTATCCAATTTGGAAGTAAACAGAACTAAGTGACAGTAGAGCTATTGGGAAACAGATTAATTAATTAATACACTCAGAATCTTACACCCTTGGGTGTCGTGGAGCAAACTTTGCGACGCGAACTCACCCCGGGACAGCGATACGACGTTTGTTGTTCCAATTACGGTACGTGGAACTATACGTGTAGTGTATGAGTATATGGATTTTAGTTGAGCATTGATATATTATATTGGCTAGCTGTGCCCCGCAGTTTCACACGCGTTGATTTAGTTTCATCCTTATTGTCGCGGAGCCCAAATATTTTTAATAAATAAAAGTTACGCTACTGTTACTCCTTAAAACATCAACTACATGCCAGAAGTCCCGTTAAAATCGGTCCAGCCGTTTCAGAGATTACCCGGAACAAACAGACAGACAGATAGACAGACAGACAGACAGACAAACAGACAGAGAAAAAATTAAAACTTGGTTTTTAATATCAGTAGCGTGTACACTTTCATATGCATTTAGTGAAGGCCAACTATGATCGCTTAAGCAGAGCGTATTAAGAACTTCTTAGCTTTATCATTTAATGTTACGGTACCAAAATTAAACGTCAACGATCAGAAGCTCTTATTAATATCTCTTAAGCCGATGATGGTAAGCCTGATCTGCTTTTAGCGTGCTCTATATACACTCCTCTTTATAGCAAACTAGCGGACGTCACGCGGTTTAACCCGCGTAGTTCCCGTTCCTAAGGGAGCACGGGGATAAAATATAGCCTATGTTACTCAGGGTTCAATATTGAAATCGGCACTGTTGTTTTTGAGTTTATTCATTACAAACATACACACAAAAATACAAATATTTTCTCTTTATAATATATGTAGTGTAAAAGATATAGATATAGATAAGCAACGTACCTTTCCAACAATTAAACATGAACCCAAAAAGCAATTACAGCGTTGATCAAGCGACTTACAGCGCTACAGACATCAGTTTCTTTTCATCATCAAAAGGCTCATTCAAGTATAGTAAATTTCTCGAAATTCCTCACATGAAATATATGTTCGCTACTTGACATTATTTAACTGGCTACATAGTCATTAGCTGGGGGTACAGCGTGTCTCAATAACGACGACGGTATAATTAGCTTCTATCAAAAGCACCGAATAGCGTTTCATTAACGACTCAAAATGCTTCGAAAGGGTTTGGTGTGAGTTGAAGGCAAGAGAAGGGTTATGGACATTGCGCGAGAAATTATTAGCGGTAGTGTCTATTTGTAGGGAGGTTATTGCAGATGATGTACGTATGTAAATTGTCTATTATGTGTTCTATCTTCTTCTTCTTAGTAAATAAAATTGAAGTGTCTGTTTGTAATTTCAAAATTACAGCTTTTCACTAAATGCATATGAAAGTATACACGCTACTGACATTAAAAAACCAAGTTTTTTTTAAATTTTTTTCTCTGTCTGTCTGTCTGTCTGTTTGTTCTGGGTAATCTCTGAAACGGCTGGACGGATTTTAACGGGACTTTCACTGGTAGGTAGCTGATGTTTCAATGAATAACTTAGGCTACTTTTATTAATTAGAAATATTAGGGTTCCGCGACAATAAGGATGAAACTAAATCTACGCGGGTGAAACCGCGGGGCACAGCTAGTTCCTAATAAACAGCTTCTCACTAAACACTTATGAA
This sequence comes from Watsonalla cultraria, assembly GCA_964035505.1. NCBI lineage: Eukaryota > Metazoa > Arthropoda > Insecta > Lepidoptera > Drepanidae > Watsonalla > Watsonalla cultraria. The sequence continues at coordinate 3,214,262 of OZ037736.1, read as the reverse complement.
AGTACTAGCTGTGCCCCGCGGTTTCACGCCAATTTTGTTTCATAGAAACTTTCATCCCCTATTTTATCCCCTTGGGGGTAGAAAAAATAAAAATCCTTTCTTAGCGGATGCCTACGTTATAACATCTACCTGTATGCCAAATTTCAGCCCGATCCGTCCAGTGGTTTGGGTTGAGCGTTGATAGATCAATCAGTTAGTTTGAGTTATATATATTTAAGTATTATACGGTCCAAACACAAAGATATAATAATTAATTATTGTTTTCTGTCTATGTGCCCTGAAAAATAAGGTTCCGAAAAATATATACCTACATATGAAGTAAAGTCTACGCGGGTAAAGCCGCAGGACACAGCTGGTTGCACAAATCAATTGGAGGCACAAGACGTCGGCGTCTGTCGACTGAAATAATGAATGATGATATTGTTCATACCGTTTCCTTTCATGACTTAAACCACAGTTTATATGGCAGTGGGTGATGAATACTTCATTACTACGGAATAGGGCGAAGGTTGCCTTTTGAAATGCTTTGTAACCTTTTTATTTGCTCACAAACCGACCCGGCGATACGTTGGTACCAATAAGTATATTTTCACGTGAATAATGAAAGCCAACCTTGTAAGTATTTGTATAAGGTATGATTTGGTAATTAAGCTAATGTTATGAGGATTGACAAGTAGTTGAGCTTGTTTGGTTAATATTGATTGCGTTGTGGTTCTTTAATGCAAAGATATTTTAGTGGAAGGAAATGAAAAATTAAAATGATTTGTTTGCTTTAAGCAATAAATTAAAAACACATGTCAAAACTGTTTTGATGAAGAAAGCCTATTATAAAATTTCGGATTAAATAAATGACAAATGGAACTAGTTAAATCACTCTGCACAAGTAGCTCCTGGCAAATACATGGTATGCAAACACTTGTAAATCTATCTGGTATTGTTATTTTTTTTCTCTTTGATTTTGTTTTATACTTACATGCATGCTAATACAATTTGTCACTATTATGAATATTTATACCTATTATCAAATTTGAGTTTGTATGATGATTTCATATGATTTATATTGTTTCGATGATATGTACATGATGCCTGGCTGAGTTTCTTGCCGGTTCTTCTCAGAAGGCTAGTTTCCGAACCGGTGGTAAATTCTCGACCTTCATAAGTGCCTTACCAGGGCCTAAACTGAGTAAATATTTTTCATTTTCATTTCCATTTTCAAGCCCTAGTAAGGAATTTATTAACATCGGGAAATAACAAGCCCTGCGAAGGGACATAAAGCATTGGAATATTAGTATCAGTTAGATAACTAGCCTTCTGAGAAGAACCGTTTATATGGTTAACTAGCTATGCCCCGCAGTTTCACCCACGCAGACGTAATTTTATGGGTGACCCGCAGAAACATTGTGTTTTTTTTGTCTGTTAAATCAACAGTTAAGTTACTCCTTGTAACATTAGCTATCGGCCAGTGAAAGTCCCATTAATATCGGCCCAGCCATTTCGGAGATTACCCGGAACAAACAGACAGACAGACAGATATCGAAAAAAATGGTATTTCAATGGTATTTCAGTACACACGATTTTGCACGCTTAGTTTCCGTTCCCGTAGAAGTATGGAAATAAAATAGAATGCTACATAATCAGTGATAATGTAGCATTGAAATGGTGAAAGAATTTTCAAAATCGATCCAGTACTTTTTGAGTCAATTCGTTACAAACATACATACAAACCTTTTCTCTTTATAATATTAGTATAGATTTGCCGAATTTACAGACACGAATACGTATAATCATAGTAACAACAAACTCATGTACTATCCAAAATATCTACTTAGCTAAAAGTTTATTCAAATTGTCAAGTTTAAGCATTACTGGAGCGAAATCATTTAATCTCACGCCAACTCATATAATGTTTGCTTGAATAATACTTAACTAGCATTTCATTTGAAAAGGTCTTTGTGAGTAAAGTTAGTGTATATGCAAGTAACATTAATATTTAACTCATGTTCTATGTAAAAGGTCTTTGTGAAATGTACTAATAAGATATGACATACATTTCGATTCGAGTCGATTTAGATACTAGTGATGGAACGAATGTCATTTTTTGAACATTCGCGAATACGAATGCGAATGCAAATGTCTGCATAAGTGCCTTACCAGGGCCTAAACTGAATAAATCATTTTCATTTGAATTACCTACTTATAGTAGTGTTTGTTGTCCAAATCCCAGTGGTATGGCGTCACGAGTGTTGAGCGCTGGCCTTGAATGCATAGTTCGCAGTAGTCGATTTAGATTTGTTTGGCGGAATCGCAAGCAAATACACACCCAGTTATCCCCACTAATTTGGATGACTGAAAACTCGGTGGCCGTGGGGTTTGAACAGTTACCTGCTACGCAAACGACGCAAGTTCGATTCCCAGCGGGTACCAATGTGTGAATGTCCTCACGACATCTTTTTCATGCCGCAGGCTGCTTCGCTAATAAAGAATTTCGTTTGCTGATGAAAAAGTCGTGAAAAATAACACGAAATAGTAAGCTCATGTATTATACATGAAAAAATCTCACGCGTACAAATCGATAGACCCGAAAACTCTATTCAAAATGGTTTGACGAACTACAAAACCGGTCTACAATTTGAAATACCTACACTTTACTGTACAATCGCTCCGGATATAAAAGGTGTGAAAAATCTACCCGAAAAACCCTTTTTCACCGGCCCGTGCGAATAATTTGATCTTTTGTGTCGGTGAAAATCCAACCGTAAAATATAGTTTTGTTGAGTGTTCCGTCTACGCACGTTTATTGCTTTTAGGAAGTAACTTATTGAACCATCAGAGTGCCTAGTGCGAGTTTCCTTGAAATCGCCGTCACAAGTCATTGCGTCGACGTCAACGCAGATTTGTATGGGCTCACAATAGTGCCATCTTTAGGCCGACAGAGGCGCTGTTCCGATCCTATACAAATCTGCGTTTACGTCGACGCGGTGACTTGTGACGGCGGCAGTGAAAAACTCGCACTAGGCCCTCAGCTATTTCCCATAAGTTGGAATTTAGAATTGTGCCCGGTAAGTGCTAATAGGCTCGCCCCTTACCTACAACATGGAATTTAAACATACTGGCGAAATATGGGGTACTTTTGTGTATTTGTGATTTTCAAAAAGCTGTGAGCTAATAAACATTTTTATTTGTTTGTCTCTGACTTTATCTTACTATAGTTTCCGTACCTCTTCGGTTAATACGGGACGGAACGAAAATTACACTGTTTTTTGAGTTCAGTACTATAAGTGTGTTTTTTCTCTGATACTTCATATTATTCATCTAGCTGTGCCCCGCGGTTTCACCCGCGTAGATTTAGTTTCATCCTTATTGTCGCGGAACCCTAATATTTTTAATAATGAAAAGTAGCCTTAGTTACTCCTTGAAACATCAGCTACCTGCCAGTGAAAATTCCGTTAAAATCGGTCCAGCCGTTTCAGAGATTACCCGGAACAAACAAACAGACAGACAGACAGAGAAAAAATGTAAAACTTGGTTTTTTGTGTCAGTAGCGTGTATACTTTCATGTGCATTTAGTGAAAAGTTGTTATTTTGGAATTACAAACAGGCACTTCAATGTTATTTATCTGTATAGATTGCTTTGCTTGTTAATCTCATATTTATATTCAACCGAGTTACAGAACCCTCTATGTGCGAGTTGGACACTCACATAGCCGGTTTCAGACCTAAACATACCTACCGTTTGATCAAATCCGTATAAAGTTATCCAAATATTTACTCCTCAAGCGTGGGACGTAGGTATAAAATCGATATCCAAATCCCGTTAACTTATTCCTTTCATAAAAGGAATCGCCTTTTCCTCTCCGAATTCGCCAGGAATTTACGAGTTAAAATAAAATATTTGGAGTTCGAATAGAAAATTATACAGCACGTTGTATAAGACTAGCTGTGACCTGCGGTTTTACCCGCGTTGGTCAATTGGTGGTAAATTCGTCCAGCCGTTCCGCAGATAGTAGACAGAGAAAAGATGTAAAAAAAATTTTTTTCATTTTAATACCGTATATACTTCCATGATATGCATTTACTGAAAAGCTGTTATTTTGGAAATACGAACAGACACTTCCATTTTATTTATCTGTATAGATGTACATAGATATAGATTGCGCTTCCACGGAATTGTACACAGTACTTACTGCAATATGGGCAACAATTAGTTCCTGAACTCTCAGTTGCTATTGCCTCTCCACAAACGATAGGAACGTTAGCTTTGTTCTGAGTAAATACAGCGTGATACTGGATATAATCTTTGTGTTATTGGAAATATCGACCTACTATACTTTCTAGTAGTGACCCGCTATTCCACCCACGAATAATGCCTCCAATTTAGTCTACGCATTTTATGCGAAGCTTTATTTGCGGAACTTTATTAGCCGTTTCAAAGATTAGGCGGAACAGATTTATTTATATCTATACATCTATACAGATAAATAAAATTGAAGTGTCTGTTTGTAATTCCAAAATAACAGCTTTTCACTAAATGCATATGAAAGTACACGCTACCGACACAAAAATACCAAGATTTAAAAAAAATCTCTGTCTGTCTGTCTGTCTGTTTGTTCCGGGTAATCTATGAAACAGCTGGAACGATTTGAACGGGACTTACACTGGTAGTTGTTGTTTTGTTGGAGTAACTTAGGCTACTTTTATTTATCAAAAATATTAGGGTTCCGTGTCATGAGGCATGAAACTAAATCTACGCGGGTGAAACCGCGGGGCACAGCTAGTTTTATATATATTTATAATAAAATTATAGTAAAATACGCAGTGGCCGAGTGTTTGAGCTACTCTAGCGACCCAGTTTCAATCTCAACAGTTTTTCTCAAAACGTAAATGTCACAAACATACGAAGAATGAGAAAATCTCCTTCAATCACAGTATTCTAAACCAAAAATAAACAAAAATTAAGTGCCAACGTGAGTAATGGAAATGGCCACCAAGAGGCCTTTTTTTTTTTTTTTTTTTCTATCGTGGAGAATCCGTTATGGATACACCAACCACCGCGGGGGCAGCGGAAGGGTTATGTCGGACTCGCACCGACTAAACTCCACGGTGTTCCTCCAGGTCGCTAAGTGGGGGGGTGCACGTGATATGTTTTCACATGCTTCGCCGTGACCCTCCCGGCGACTGGCCTGTCAGGCCCCTCCTTATGGTACCAGGCTGTACCCGGCTTTTACACTATGGGAGGGCGCGTCGGAACACGAACGCGCCCTTCAACCGCGAGGGCCATGCGTCGGCGCCAAGACCCCCGTCCCGGCGCCCGCGACCCTCTTTACGGAGGCATCAGCCGCTCCTCGGCCCGCCTCCGTCGACCGGTCCTTCTACGGCGGATTGGGTCAGACAGAGGATCTTCCTCTCGGACCCGCTCCGCCGTTTCTTTGGACGACATCACGTCATCACAGAAGGACACGGCCGCATCCCATGACTGGGAGCTGCTCTACCATCATCGTATTAAGCACGTATTAAGAACTTCTGAGCTTTGACGTTTCATTTTGGAACCGTTAAATTAAATGTCGAAGCTAAGCAGTTCTTAATACGCATGCTTAATCGACCATAGTTGACCCTTTAATACGCCTTTAATATGTGCCTTCACCTGCCTTTGAAAATGCCTTCAAAAACAACACGTATCTACAACTATGGTTTGTAGTTGATAACGTAGCATCGTATTATTAAATATTCAAATTATTTCTCAGATTTTAGTACGAACATAATCTTTTCTTTACCATCAAATGAAATGTAAAGATACAAAAGCTTCTTCAAACAATAAGGTATTATAAAACAATACAAAGATGACCTGAATACGAAACAAGTTGCAATATACGTCCCCCAAGGCAAAGTATAAATTATTTTTGCTCTTACAAAAATTTAATCAGAGGCAATGAGCAATCCAGTGTTTCGGATGATTCCCCTCTTTTTATGTATTTAATCTGGATAAGAAGGGGAGGTGGTATAAGGTTATAAAAAGAAACAGATGGACAGCTTCTTACACTGGCGGCGAAAGATTTTACATCATTTCTACCTTTTTTTTACATAGAGAATCCACTTCACATCCACTGGCTAAGGATCATGGTCCACCCCGCTTTTTGGAGTGGACACGTGATACGTTGTCACATGCTTTGCCGAGAACCCCCCCCTGCGACCAGCAGTCCGACGTCAGCTTGTCCCTGCAAGGCTCACTGAAACATATAAGGTGAACCTTGACACCAGGGGCATGCAGTGCAGATAAGCAGTGCTTACCATTTGTGACGACTGATGTTTATGCTTACCCCTCTGAAAATCCTGCTTGACACACGACCTCCATGAGTGCAGCCAACTCCCGGGCTAGCTGCCTGGAGGCCCCCTTACGACAGTCTGGTGATCACTTTTATCAGAAGAATAAGGAAGGGACAAACGCTCTCGCTTTCTTAGCCTTCTCAGCCTAGAGCTGTCTGTCTATACCTTTATGTGTTTGCTACCGCGCCATACAAAACCCAAAAAAATACTGCTTTGGAACTTTAACCTGTGGACATGCAGCAGCGTTTCTCCACTCGCTACATAGATGGCGCTACTTGCTAACATTGCGAAGTTTGAGTACACTTGTACTAAACGAGACTACACGAGAAGCTAAATCGCGCAATGAGAGTTCTCAAGCTCATTGCTGTATGTATACAAGTTCCCAACGAGAACAGTTGGAGCACCAGTTCTGCTAGGGGATGAGAATGATCACTCACTCTCCCCACAGACAAATGGAGGATGTTAAAATATGAATATATACGATTGGATATATATTCAAGAATTCAACCTTGAAATATGCCAAGCTAACTACTTGGGGCACTGACCACCTGTATTCAGGTTTTTGGTGGGAGGGAGCGTCGCTTACAGAGAATTTCAAGGTGTTTACATTTGAACAATTTTAAGCACGCTTACTCAATTTTGCGGGATCTTTGAAGATTCTTGGGATTTTCACAATTTCTTGTTGCTCAGATTCGTTTTGTACAATATTTAAATATACAAAACGGTTAGTGTCATAAAGAAACTGCATCTTTATTACTTACTCCTTGTAATATTAGCTATCTGCCAATGGAACTCCCGTAAAATCATAAAATTTCGTAGATTATCCGGAACAAACAGGCTGACAGTTTTTATCTGAGTACCTTATATACTTTCATATGTATTTAGTGAAAAGCTGTTAATTTGGAAGTTACTAAAAGGAACATAAATTTATCTATCTATCTGTATAGATGGATAGAAGTAAAGCTGCGGTTTCAACGGTACTATTCAAAGAAACCCAACCCAGAACCATATTAATTTCAATGAGAAATATTGATAAAGCCAAAAGCTACAAAACCATATAAAAGTGTAGCAGCGTTTCTCCACTCGCTCATAGATGGCGCTACTTGCTAACAAATGCGAAGTTTGAGTACAAATACACGAGAACCTAAATCGCGCCAGAAGAGTTTTCAAGCGCACTGCATATATACAAGTTATATATATACAAGTTTCCAACTAGAACAGTTGGAGCCGCGGTTCCCCAGGCATGACACCCGCCTGGCTGGAAGATCTTCCCTTTGCTGGGGATGAGCATGATCACTCGCTCTCCCCACAAAAGTCAGCAGAGTACAGTGAGTGCAATAAAATAACGAAGTATCTGACTCTCACAGACAAACGGAAACGTTTCGTAATAATTGCACCCGCTGGCGATCCTTTGAGTATGAATACAAGTCCAAAAGTGTTATTAAAAGATAGTGATTGTTGCTTCATCTAGAAGTGTGGAGATTTCTTTTTCCTACCTTTTACTAAAAGAGCTTTACTCTTTGATATTTCTTTAAGACAGGCTTACCTCTCTGCGATCTACTGTAAACTGGAGATGTATAAGAGGCCGTACAATGAGAGCCGTAGTGGTCGTGGGGTTTGAGCAGTCGCCTGCTATGCAAGCGACGCAAGTTCGAAGCCCAATTCTATGAACATTAAGTTTTTCAAAAAACTGTAATTGTAAATTATGTGCAGTAATTTAATTCCACGTCCTCTACAGTATCTTATGAATATTGAGGAATTAATAAATGAGGAATAATAGTTTAATTATACTGAACTAGCTGTGCCCCGCGGTTTCACCCGCGTAGATTTAGTATCATTCTTATGGTCGCAGATACCTAATATTTTTAATAAATAAAAGTTAGCCTATGTCCTTTCTCAGGGTCTAAAGATTGTCTGTGCCAAATTTCATCAAAATCGGTTGAGAGGTTTAAGTGGGAAAGCGTAACAGACACACTGAGTTACTTTCGCATTTATAATATTAGTAGGGATTCACTGAGAAATCGATGCGCAAACATTTGAGAAAAATAATAGTGAGTAATTCCGTTATAAACCCACGATTTCCAACAATGTACAGGGTGAGGGAACGACGCTAACGATGAGCTAGTTACAACAGGAATTCCGTCCCTACCCGCTGGCCCTTAGGCAATAAAGTTTTAGGTACCGCAACCTGGTTTAGTTCTACGCTATCATTTTACCTATTATTTTACGGGCAATATTTCACTTCTCCGATACTTGCCACGATTTGTAAGGACGAAATAATCTATATCTATACAGATAAATAAAATTGAAGTGTCTGTTTGTAATACCAAAATAACAGCTTTTCACTAAATGCATATGAAAGTATACACGCTACTGACACTAAAAAACCAAATTTTAATTTTTTTCTCTGTCTGTCTGTCTGTTTGTTCCGGGTAATCTCTGAAACGGCTGGACCGATTTTAACGCGACTTTCACTGACAGGTAGCTGATGTTTCAAGGAGTAACTTAGGCTACTTTTATTTATGAAAAATATTAGGGTTCCGTGACATGATGCATGAAACTAAATCTACGCAGGTGAAACTGCGGGGAACAGCTAGTCTTATATAAAATTGTGAGTTTCCTTCGAAAGACGAATATCAATAGTCAAATGTGAATACCAAGTGCAATCAGCGACTATTCCTTACATCCTGCGTTAATTACGCAAGAAACACATGTTTTTTTAAAATATGTACACGAATTTCTTCTTTTTACAAAAAAAGGCATTGATTAGTTCGTGTGTAATTAAATCTATACAGATAAATAAAATTGAAGTGTCTGTTTGTAATTCCAAAATAACAGCTTTTCACTCAATGCATATGAAAGTATACACGGTACTGACACAGAAAAACCAATTTATAAAAAAATTCTGTCTGTCTGTCTGTCTGTCTGTTTGTTCCGGGTAATCTCCGAAACGGCTGGACGGATTTTGACGGGACTTTCACCGACGGATAGCTTATGTTACAAGGAGTAACTTAGGCTATTTAGATTTTTTTTTAAAACATTAGGGATCCGCGGGCAATTATGAAATTAAAATCTACGCGGGTGAAACCGCGGGGCACAGCTAGTTTAAAAATAAAATTATCAGAAGCGCGGTACTGGCCGTGTGGTTTGAGTAGTCGCCTGGTACGCAAGCAACGCAAGCTCAAATCCCAGCGGGGGCCGTACCAATGAGTTTTTCTTAAAGCAGAGATGTCAGACCACGTGCTTTACGGTGAAGGAAAACATGGTGAAGCCTGCGTATGTCTATAGATGTATAGATGTATAGATATAGATATCTGTATAGATAAATTCCTCTTAGCATGAGTATCATGACCTAAAGCAAAGTGGGTTACGATTAACTTGACGAAGAGAGATAAAAACCCGAATTATAAGATCTTTTGATGTTTCACCAAAGTTCCGACATACTGCCTGAATCCACACACACGAATATGATCACTTTGTAACTTGAACTTTGAGCTTAAATTAGCTTGCAATTATGGTAATTGGTACAGAATTTCCTTCCTTTGAGTCGTTGTAGAACTTCGAAATTAGACTTTATTACAAAACTTTAAGTTCTACATTCGAGTTGCAGTATCAAATTGTACTTTCGGCTTGTTCAATCGTTAATTTGTTGAAGCATTTAATGTACGAGTATCCTTTGATTAATATGAGAAGAGCTTGTATACTTTTATAAATATAATGTTGGGATTTGTTTTGATTGGTCGACTCCAAACTGGGCCTAGTCTATACATCTATACATCTATAATCTATACAGATAAATAAAATTGAAGTGTCTTTTTGTAATTCTAAAATAACAGTCTTTCACTTAATGCACATAAAAGTATACACAGTAAAGACATAACACATTTTTTTTATATTTTTCTCTGTCTGTCTGTCGGTCTGTCTGTCTGTTTGTTCCGAGTAATCTCTGAAACGGCAGGACGGATTTTAACGGGACATTCAATGGTAGGTAGCTGATGTTTCAAGAAGTAACTTAGGCTACTTTTATTTATTAAAAATATTAGGGTTCCGCGACAATAAGGATGAAACTAAATCTGCGCGGGTGAAACCGCGGGGCACAGCTAGTCTATATCTATACAGATAAACACAATTAAAACGTCTGTTTGTAACTCCAAAATTACAGCTTTTCACTAAATGCATATGAAAGTATACACGGTACTGACACAGAAAAAACAATTATTAGATTTTTTCTCTGTCTGTCTGTTTGTTCCGGGTAATCTCCGAAACGGCTGGACAGATTTTAACGGGACTTTCACTGGCAGATAGCTTAAAAAAACATATGTTCATAAACACACAGCGCGGGTGAAACCGCAGGACTCAGCTAGGTTCTAATATAGATCATATTTATTATTTTTAGTATTATTATTGGCGAATGCTAATATCTTAAGCAAGCAAGAATGATAGTTGAAACGGAATAAAAAAAAACTATGTTGTTATAAAATGTTTTGATATTTTTGGCTTTCTTCTACTACCCGTGGACCCTGACAAGACAGCTAACAAACGTCTTTTAATTTCTTCTCAGACATATGCAGGTTTAGGATGTTCTCATTTGCCGTAAAAGCCTTGGTACTAAATTACTGCAATGATTGGTATTCAAAAAACTCTTTGCTACAGAGCAGATTGGTCAGATTGAAAGTCGACTGCTAAAAACCATTCATCAACCGGTCTACATACATATGCTCATGCCTGTATTCTCTGAAGGCTTAGGCAGAGGTATTGTAATAACAACACCCACTTTTCACCGAATATGATTAAGTGCCAACGCAGTAGGTCGTGAATCTATCGCTGTTTCTGGCACACGTTGGTTTTCTTGCGATGTTTTCCTTCACCGTAAAGCACGTGGTGTGAAATAACTGCACATATTAAGTTTCCTAGGAAAACTCAATGGTCTTTTTTGTTAATAAATAAAATAACGCCGCCATAGAGTAAAGGCGCACACAAAACACAGAACCTTCATAAAATTGAAACTATCGAGCCATGTGTGTTCCACATCAATAGATGCCAGCACAATAAAACTATGTACTCGTTTGCTTAAATAGAGAATAACTTTAGGTTTTTTTATACCACAGAGGTGGTAAATGCGCGTATGGCTTGCCTGATAGTAAGCGACTATTGTAAGACTAGCTGTGCCCCGCGGTTTCACCCGCGTAGATTTAGTTTCTTCCTTATTGTCGCGGAATATATATAATATTTTTAATAATTAAAAGTAGCCTAAGTTACTCCTTGAAACATCAGCTACCTACCAGTGAAAGTCCCGTTAAAATCCGTCCAGCCGTTTCAGAGATTACCCGGAACAAACAGACAGACAGACAGAGAAATTTTTTAAAACTTGTTTTTTTAGTGTCAGTATCGTGTATACTTTCATATGCCATTAGTGAAAAGCTGTTATTTTGGAATTACAAACAGACACTTCAATTTTATTTATCTGTATAAATAGACGCGCGATTTGATACCACTAAACCGACTACACCGATACGACAAATTGTAAGTTTATTGTAAGTATGTAAAGTAAATATGAACAACAAACTTATAACACTTTTTTGCGACGGGATATAAAAAGGTTAAATTTCTGACGGAAACAATTTAAAAAGTAATCAAAAGATAAATGTAACAAGTAGCTATTGAGAGGAATGTAAAAATTGGGCAATCGGTCGCAGGTGCCGCGTGAGGAATCTTTTATTTCAATTCATTAGACAGATGACCCATCTGTGCCCAACATCTAATTGGGTGAGTGTAGCAAGAAATCAATTTCCTTGATGAATAATCCAAGTTTTTCCTAAAGGAAGAAAGGAAATGTTCGCAAAGATGACTGACGAGTTTTATGTTATTACTAGATGTGCCTCGCGGTTTCACCCGCGTAGATTTGGTTTCATCCTTATTGTCGCAGAACCCTAATATTTTTAATAAATAAAAATCGCCTATCGTTGAAACATCAGCTGCCAGTGAAAGTCCCGTTAAAATCGGTCCAGCCGTTTCAGAGATTACCTGGAACACACAGACAGACAGACAGAGAAAATTTTTAAAACTTGATTTTTTTTGTCAATAGCGTGTATACTTTCATATGCATTTAGTGAAAAGCTGTTATTTTGGAATTACAAACAGACACTTCAATTTTATTTATCTGTACAGATGTATAGATATAGATGTATAGATTATACACTCTTATAGAATCTTAATAGAACAAACTTACTGCGGTTATTAACAGGCATATTGTGAAATGAGGAGATTGGTGTCAACTTGTAGAACGTTTATTATACAAGTACTTTGATGACGTAAGTTGGAGTTGCAGAAAGTTATTGCACGCACAGTCTTAACGGTCACGGCCCTTGAGACGTTCGAAAATGCTTCGTAATGATTCTATCTAAGTGTACACAATATTTTATAAAATGTTGAGTTTTTCCGCAGTAAGAGTTCATGGTGGGCTAGTTTAATGTGGATTTTTTTCGATTCGTTACTAATTAAATCAAATCAAATCAAAAAGTTTTATTCAACACAAGGGACACTTGGAACACTTATTGAACGTCATTTCTCTTACGCTAACTTAGGATAATTTACCACCGTTTCCAAATGTAAGCCTGTCAGAAGAAGAAACGGCGGAACAACCGGTTTTTTTTACATGGGTCCCTTCTTTATACATAGGGTTGTTTAAGTACATCATAATGGAAGAGTGAGCAACTCATTGCCATGTTTGGCTATCATCAATATACTCAGTTACACTATAATATGCTTTTTCACAAAGTTTCTGCCTTAAAACTTAAAAATGGTAGTTCACATATTTTTAATGGTACTAATTAAAACAGGAATAATACAATATGCAAGCATATAATTGTAAATTAGTCGAGTGTGTATTAAAACCACCAGGGTACTTATGTATGAGTTAAAACAATTCCATTCGTCTGATCAAAACCTTGAAAGTGTAAAACTTTTCTGTATGTGCGTATATTCTAAAGTGTACAGGCACGAAATTGAAACTTAGCAGAAGGTCTACTTCTTATATTAGGCGATAATATAATGGTTTTTAATTAATGTTTAAATCGCATGCCACAAGTGGTAAGTCCGACACAATATGATCTTCATAATAATTATATACGCGCACCTTTCCAGAAGCGATACTGAAAAGTCTTATAATAATATGGGTAAATAAGTTAACACCGTCCCGCATAGAAATTCACGTTTATTGGCTTTTTTCAATATTGCCTCCCATCATCCTATTCATGAGAAATATGGGTGTGAGCAGAATGTATTATCCAATCTCCATCCCAGGGACTAACCTGGAGCATATGTCTTTGAATTTTATTCTTAGACGTAATATGCAGATTGCATCATGATAGAAAATAATAATTGCAAATTTTTTAGAATATTTTTTTTTTAATTGTAATACCCTGTGAAGAGCATTAAAACATTATTACATTTAGAGACGGGTCTTGTTAATGCCGATAAGAATTTGAGGGCAAGATGCCGTGTATCCGTGCGTTCTCCTGTCACTGTAAATGTATGAGGGCTCACCTTTGGTACATATTTATTTTGTAGTACACGTATATACTTTTAAACGTCACAGTAATGTGTGCTTTGAGACCGTGATTAATTTGGTTTTTGATTCGAAATGTTTGCTCATTACTTCAGTGAAGGTTATCATTTAATGTAGTAGCATGTTCTAAATGTAATCTAATCAATTTAGGCTCTGTAAGGCACTCATGAACGTGAAAAAAAATCCCGCTAGTTTCTAAACCATTCTAAAAAGAATTCCAAGAATTCGTAGTTTGAAGTATCTTTATGTGATTAGACTTTTAACCAAGTACTTTCAAATCATCAGAACCATACGATTATACGGGATTATAAATGTTACCGAGGCTCAGAAGGTTGCTTTTACTTAGAAGAATCTACACAGTAATTACTCTCTTCAAAATATTTTTGCAATTTTGAATCGTACAATCAATCACAAGGAAAAAATAAAAACCAGATATTAACAAATAAAAAAAAGCTATTATTTAAAATGATGTACTTTGAGATGACCAGACCCCAGTCAACCAGCACCTGTTTAAAAGTATGACGTAAAAACCAGACATTGTCCTCGTCAACCATTATAGATGGAAGTGGCCAACCCGTAACCCGAGTGCACTAAAACGCAACGTTATCATCCTGTTTCTTTGAACAAAACTGAGTACTCTATGAGATTACCGCTATTGACAGTCCAAACGAGGTTTATTTCGGCAAATTTCTTCCCAAAAGACCTTTTGTAAGTAAGCGATTAGGTACGCTTTTCATAAAACGGTACACGTTTTGTTTCATTGACTCAGCCGCTCAGCCATTTGAGTACAACGACTTAACCTCTCCACGGCAATCCCGGTAGAAAACTAGACATTATGATGCAAAACTTTACGCTGCAATAATTAATGGATAATGCACCTTAATTCAAACGGTTAAAGGTGCAATGAGGTGCAGAATTAAAGTTGCCAGTCAGTATTCACGGGCTCCCAGAGCCTTTATGAAAAGAGTGTCCTTTCATACGACTCCTTTTAACCCTGGAGCTGCAATTATAGTTAGCGTGCCTCGGGGTGGTTATCTTTTAGGGATCCGCAGACGTTGAAATTTAAAAAAATACATTTTCTGTCATAGAAATTCAACGAGAGGCAGTCGAGAGAATAGCGCACAAAGGATTCCGTACCATTATTTGTAAAAACGTATCTTTAAGAAATATTAAGTTTTTTATGGAAGCACTCGCAATTATTTATTCATTCTATTTTATCGGAGAAGCAGAAATACATCAATTGAGCAAGTGTCAACCGTCTAACTATCACGGTACATGAGATACAGCCTGGTGACAGACGGACACAGGCGGACAGCGAAGTCTTAGAAATAGAGTTCTGTTTTTACCCTTTGGGTACGGACCCCTAAAACATACCACGTATCAAGTTGCAGGTAAAGTTAGTGCTATCAATGAATAGTACCTGGAGGATTTTTTTTTAAATGAACCCTAGTTTAATCGATTTATTGTCTCCGAAACCCTCTACATGTAAAAATTAAAATGAAAATGATTTATTCAGTTTAGGCCCTGGTAGGGGCACTTATGAATGTCGAGGAATTTACCACTGGTTCGGAAACTAGCCTTCTGAGAAGAACCGGCAAGAAACTCAGCTGGCATCATGTACATTTTATGGCACATGTACATACAAAATTTCATAAAACTCGTTGAACCCACTTTCGAGTTTCAGATTATAGATATATACAATAATTGTGGTGTTCTGTGTCGTTCGATGGTGATGTATGGTTTCAAAGTCAAAAATATCTTTATTCGATTAGAATGTTCACAAAGCACTTTCAAATCGTCCGTATGACACAATTTACAGGATTATACATGGCATACCAGGTTCGGGAGGTTGCTTTTACTGAGAAGAACCTAGCAAGAAACTCAGTAATTACTCATTTCAAAAATATTAAACAATTTAAAAAAGAAAA
The DNA here is from genome assembly GCA_964035505.1 of Watsonalla cultraria. Taxonomy (NCBI): domain Eukaryota; kingdom Metazoa; phylum Arthropoda; class Insecta; order Lepidoptera; family Drepanidae; genus Watsonalla; species Watsonalla cultraria. The sequence goes on along the minus strand of OZ037736.1, from coordinate 3,198,446 downwards.
CAAAGTAAATCACTTGAGAAATGTAAGCCCATGGACACGGTTGAGCAGTGTGGGGACTGCTCAACTGTGTGCATGCACCTGTTCACAAGTATGACGAGAATGCCAGCCATGCAAAGCACCTTAAAAACCACCGATGTAGTTGGAAGACTTTGAACTCGTTTCGCCACAAAAACTCTAAATTTTATTAGCGTAACCAAATAAGAATGTGTTCGAGGTAAAATAAACCTGCTTCCCATAAAGGGTAACAAAGAAAATTTAATACGACAACACATTATCTGCCATAATATTAAATATTCATACAGAATCCTTTGCTCGGCGTACGAGACGCTCTTAGTAATATTTCAAAGATATTTCACCTTTTTTTACAGAGACTCGTAAAGCTCAAGTTTTTGTTGACAAAATACAGGATTTTTTCTTGTTTCTTTTTAAAAGTATGCGTAAAATGAAGGAAAAAATAATTGCCCGGCATTTAAAAATGACAACAATTCTGCAGACCTGTTCAAACTTTTCTCACTGTATTTCGAAATATTTGGAATATTTAAAAAATATTACGTTAAAAATTTGTTTTGTGTGATCTATGTGACCAACTAGTTGTGCCTCGCGGTTACACACGTAGACTTAATGTATAATAGTTTTTATTTCGAGGAACCATCATGTTTTTTAAATAAATGTAGCCTAATTTACTCCTTGTAACATTAGCTATCTGCCAGTGAAAATTGGTCTAGCCGTTTCGAGATTACCCGGAACAAATAGACACATAGACAGACTGACGGACAGAGAAAAAAATTTAAAACTGTTTTTATTTTTTATTCAGTATCGTATGTACTTTCATGTGCATTTACTGAGCTGTTATTTTGGAATTACAAACAGACACTTCAATCTGTATAGATTATAAAACTATAAATGGGCTATGTAGTACTTATTGGCGATATTAACATACAAAGGTAACTTACATTGTCATACCATAAGATTTATTAAAATTATTGGCGATACTAAAACTCTAGCTATTTCCTTTTCTGCAAGCGAGCTGTAATTGGCTCCGTCGTAAAACTAAGAAAATTTAATTTCCAAGAAAAACACACTATTAAAGTTTCTGCGGTGGAACAAATATTATTTTAGTCTGTTGTAGCTTTGTACATAAAAACAGAACATAAATCTTAATCCTTCTGATATCACTGGCATTTCATAAATAGACCCGCCCTCGTTGCATTTACGGGTTGAGTTTTTTTAAGACTACCTTTTACAAAACTTTGCCTTTTATCTACTGTATACAATTATACATTAGGTAATATAATAGCCGTGTTGGCCTTGGGTGTTTGAGCAGTAGCCTGCTACGCAAGTGACGCAAGTTCGCATCCCAGCGGGGCCTGTACGAATGAGTTTATCTTAAAAACTTATGTACAGTAATTTCACACCACGTGCTTTATGATGAAAGAAAACAGCGTGAGGAAATCTGCATATATCCGAGAAGTAATTCAGTGACTTATGTATAGTACCTGAGACGGCGATGAACTCATCCTCTGTCACGTTGGCACTTAATCATATTTGGTGAAATGTGGGTGCTGTTGTTACAACACTTCTGCTTACCCCTTCGGAGACCCTTCTGTGATGGCGTGAGCATATTTAATACATAAAATTCTCGTCTCGCAGTGTTTGTTAACAAACTCCTCCGAAATGGCTGGACCGATTTGTATAAAATTTTGGGTGCATATAGCGGATGGCATTTATTCACGAAAATGAATCAACTAAAGGAATTATAAATTTTCGTGTTCTCTTCAGCAATCTTTTCCATTTGATACCCATTTTGGGGCATTGCAGCAAAAATAACTAGTCCGCCATCGTGGATGATCCGCCATATTGGATATAAGAATAACGTCACATAGGTTAGCATACATTGTCGTACAAAATAAACATGTATACCAAAATTTTATGTAAACAAAGTCGGTTAAAGATAACTGATAAAAATTTCACTTGATAGATTCCACTCGGACAAATTATATATTACAAGTTAGTAAAAAGATTGTAATAAAATACCACGGATTTGAGAGCCTCTTTTATTGAAGTCAGCTAAAATAGTTGTAACTTTGCGGAATAAGTATTTATAAAGCTCCGCAGTAATATGTTCACAAATAATTTTCATATTTTTTCGCAAGTGTATAAAACTAATACGTTCATATTCCCATATGCATTATACATTTTAATTTCATCTATAAACAACTGAGATTACTGAATGTGGAATAGTTGCAATATTTTCAAAGCGCAAACAAAATAAAGTAATATCAGGTTTGCTTTAACCCGCTAATTATATTTGTTTGTTATCCCAAAGGAACATTGTTTTACTGAGATAAAAGATATTGTGTTAAACAAGGGAATAAATTATTAAAATTTAATCCAAATCGGCCAGTCGTTTTAGCGTGAAGAATTATAAAACAAACACACACACATAAATAAAAAGGTAAAGTTACACATCTATCTTCTTCTTCTATATATATAAAAGAAAGTCGTGTTAGTTACACTACTTATAACACAAGAACGGCTGAACCGATTTGGCTGAAAATTGGCGGGTAAGTAGCTTAAAACCAGGAGAAGGACATAGGATACTTTATACCGTTCTCTTGAAACCTGAAAAATATCGTCATATAACACACTAAAGACTGCGCGGGTGAAACCGCGGGGCACAACAAGTATTATTTTATAGCTTACATAAATTATATTCACACCTGTATTCTCCAAAGGGATAGATAGAGGTGTATAACCAGTACACTCACATTTGGTGAAATGTGAGTGTACTGGTTAAGTCTCTTATAAGGGGGCGAGCCTATTGCCATTAACCGGGCACTAATCCATCCTCCGGGCTGCTACAACTTACAAGGAATTTACAGATGGATAACCCAATGACACTTTGCCCAACACATGGATCGAACACACGATTTCGTGTCAAAAGTAGCGTTTGCAACAACCCATGAGGCAAACTACCGACAATTTATAACATTTTCTAGATTGTTGAAATAAAATATTTATTTAATACTAGCTGTGCCCCGCAGTTTCACCCGCGTAGATTTAGTTTCATCCTTATTGTCGCGAACCCTAATATTTTTCATAAATAAAAGTAGCCTTAAAGTCCCGTTAAGCCTAAGTTACTCCTTGATATATCAGCTACCTGCCAGTGAAAGTCCCGTTAAAATCGGTCCAGCCGTTTCGGAGATTACCCGGAACAAACAGACAGACAGACCGACAGACAGAGAAAAAATTTAAAACTTGGATTTTTTGTGTCAGTAGCGTGTATACTTTCATATGCATTTAGTGAAAAGCTGTTATTTGGATTTACAAACAGACACTTCAATTTTATTTATCTGTATAGATGCTTAGATTTCAAACAGTCATAAAATAATAAATCAATGTAATTGATGTAATATTTCATAAAACAATTTAATATTTTATTACACCAATTTAATAAAGTAGCAAAATGTGTTGCAAGATGCCTATACTGAGTTTCCTATCGGTATCTCTCAGTAAAATTTCTGACCTGGTGGTAAATTTAACATGTTCAAAGGTTACTTAACTAGGACCTAAACTAAATTAATCATTTTCAGAATCACAGGCTGAACGCTTGACTGATCACTTGACTAAAATTAGACTTTAATTAAAAATGTGACTCCAACTTGGTCTATTACACTAACAGATTGCTTGCGACTTATTTCGAGTGAACCATAAAAGCATGCAAGACCTCGCAAGTGAATGTACGTAAGTACAAAACAGTTAATTAATTACAGCTAACCCGGTGTTAATTGCAATTATATTACGTTGACGGCGTCTTTGAAGACTCGGCAGAATTTAATTAAAGAGTCCACAGTTGGCTAAATACGGTCTACGTATAATCAGGGTCTATTCAACTAATATCGATTACCGCCTGCCGGTATTCACTAAGGTTTCTCAGCGACGAACTCGACGACGAGCGTAGGTTTTAATCATAGGAAATTGATACATAATACATAGAGGATAAGGTTCAATTTCGTGTCTTTAAAATCGACAATCTACGACGAGGACAACGACGCTGAGAAACCTTAGTGAATAACGCGGCTGGCTCGACGCTTGGGAAAGGATGAAAATTATGGTTAAGCTGGGCACGGGTTAGTGAACTCCAGAAATGTAGTTTCATACTAAGATTACAAACACGTCTTGACTGTTTATGCACTAGCACAGCTAGCTTCTGTCGAACACGAGGTGCCGGATTCGGTTCCTGAGTTGGACAAAGTGTAATTGGGTTTTTCCCATCTGTAGTTTCTCATCCGCGAGTTATGAAAACGTTGTGCCAACATAATTACAAATACATAATGATTCTACCCCTGTGAACAGGCGCTGCTTATGGGGGCTGGTCATCTCAAACTATACGTAGTCAGTAGGTCCCTACTATTAATTATAAGTTTTTATAATTTTATTTTCAAGAGCGGTCAATTTTGGAGCACTCGTACCCGAAGGAAGTGTACGAAGAGATGCATGAATGTGGGTGAAGCGAAAAAAGTATGTAAAGATCGTAGCATGTGGCAAACGGTGGTCTCTGCCCACCCTCATGGGATACAGGCATGAGGATATGTATGTATGTATTATTTTTATCAAGTTTTGTGCATTGGAACTGTGTATTATTGTGATACGTGCTCACGCCTGTATTCCCCGAAAGATTAAGCAGAGGCATACTTGTAAAACACCCACATTTTGCCAGTTATGAACTCGTAAGTGGGTGTACTTATCCTGTTTAAATCTCATGTAATAAAGGGCAAACCTAATGCCATAAACCGAGCACTGATGCAGATTCCGGGTTGCTACTGGGAAAATCCTTATTTCCCTTGGTCACACCTGCATGAATGGCTGGACCGATTTTACCGCGACTTTCACATGCAGATGGCTGATGTTTCAAGGAGTGACTTAGGCTAACTTTATTTAGAAAACATATTAGGGTTCCGGGAAATAAAGCATGAAACCAAATCTACCCGGGTGAAAGCACGGGGCACAGCTAATATTATATAAAAACTCGATAGCACTTTGCCTGACCCAGGGTTCAAATCCAAGACCTCACGTTCTGCAGTAGCGCTTGAGACCACTAGACTAACTAGGTAGACGAATGTGCTAATCTGTCACATGATAAAAAGGGCTTAAAAGCGTTAAAATCTTACTCAAATCAATAAATTATCCTCGATAAGCTAATTCAATTTACCTTAACAAAATACCGCCATAACAGGTATAATCAAATTCAAAGGTATAGCTCGTTCGTATGGGGGTATAAATTTATTAACACCATCCCTAAGTTATGTGGGTTCGGTTCTAATCCAAGTTATTGCGTTACAGTTCAGTTTGGACCGACCCTTGAATATCGAGGTGGAGAAATTTATGCGTCTCCTGTTTGATACACTTGGCTTATTGATTTTGTGCTCAAATGATTACACAGTTAGATACATTTCGCTTTAGCACGTACGATTTGATTTAGGGGTTTATGTTATATTGAATTTAAGCGTTTATGATCGACTATTAATGTTTGACATCTTAAGACTTCTAAGATCTTTTGAAAAGATATCTTAATCCTCAAACTTTATTTGTGATATTTTGTGATATTTTTTCCGAAATAAAAGAAGATTAAGTTACTCCGTAAAACATCAGCAATCGCTCTGAGTTTCATGCCGGATCTTCACAGAGGACTAGTTTCCAAACCAGTGAGTAACCAGGGCCTCAGCTGAAACTATAATATTAATTTTCATGTTAATCTTAATTTGAGGTCATAATAGGAAAGTATTTATAAGAAGAAGAAAACGTAACAATAGCGCGATTTAATTTACTAGTAGCGCCATCTTGTGCGCGTACGATTAAACAACACTACACTAAATAAAGAATTATTTTACCACAATTTTCATAATAAAACTAGCACAACCAGCACTATATCACTACAATTTCTAGACCTTTCTTATCAGGCCTCTTATTGAAACTAAAGAGGCCCCGTGGGGCGCGCCGTATGAGAAATAGCCCACTTTTACCCCAACGCAGTAGGTAAGAACATTATCATATGAAGGATAATGAGCCTTAAGGCTGTATAAATAATAGTGTAATTTTTACGGCAGGTATTTTCTTTCGCTAAACCTAAATCGTTTATAGACAATTAATTCGATTGGGGAATATGTATCTTAATTAAGTTTATGCTGCTTGCAATTAGGGCTCGCTTTATCTATAGTAATAAACTAGCTGTGCCCCGCGGTTTCACCCGCGTAGGTTTAGTATTTTTAATAAATACATGTAGTCTAAGTAACTCCTTGAAACATCAGCTTAGTGAAATTTGTTTAAAAATCGGTCGGAAAGTATGTACTTAACCTGCCTGTCTTCCTACTTATTGTTTCTGTCTACCCCTCTGAAAATCCAATGCACGCCCCTGTGTAGTAGGTGTATAGTTTTGTATAAGTTCACCTCTGCCTACCCCTTCGCTGAATACAGGTGTGAGCATGTATCTAAGGTATAAAGTAAGCTTTTTGCAGAAATAAAATATAGCTACGCAGCCCGAGCAGCGTATCGATCGCACCACTATGTCTCATAGTCTCGCAAAATAGAATTCTTATTTAAAAATAATTGAAATTTTCCACCTGTCTATTCCAAATACCATTTTACTTCAAAATAAATTTCTAACACAAATTGTTTCGTAGACCAATACCGAGTATGAAATATTTTATTCCCAAAACCGGTCCACTCCAATTTGACCGTCAATAGATTTACCGAACGCCGCACGTACATGGCTATTAATAAAATTTATTACGGGGAAAACAAAAATATAAACATATAAATCTTTCTTTTGTACCAGTAAGAAAATATTTGGAAACAAAGGACACTTCGAACAAGCAATTTCGGTCGTTCAATCGGTGTTTCGATCGTCAATTCAAGTTGGTCTTGTTAATGACGTGAAGTATCTTCTGAGGGTAATTGGTCGGGCTTTTATTGTTCCTGACCAATCTACAAGAGTTCAGAAACATGCTGTGGAAATAAACAGTAATTAAATTAAAAGTTAACGAAACACTTTGGGTATTTACCCAACAAAATCTATACATCTATAGAGATAAATAAAATTGAAGTGTCTGTCTGTAGTTCTAAATTTACAGCTTTACACTACGCTTCACACTACAATGCTTTTAAAAGTACAAGATACCTACGGTACTCACAAACAAAAACCAGTTATTTTTTTTTCTCTGTCTGTCTGTGTGTTTGTTATGGCTTATCTCCGCAGCGGCTGGACCGGTTTTAACGCTTTTTCACTGGCAAAAAAAAAGTGTTACAAGGAGTAAGTAACTTTTAGTTAAAAAAAGTAGAGCAATGTTCTTTTTTGAGACTGGTTTTTAAACTCCACACTTCATCGCTGTCGGTCTCAGATATAAATAAAAAAAATATAAACATCATCCAATTGAAACCTCATCCTCAGTAAAAATGCCTAATTTTGTATTCTGCTAAAAAACTGCGCTTTGTTGTGCATAGTTTTGACCGAAATAGCAAAAATATTGTAATAAGTATTAAAAGTGCCCCGTTTTTCATACAGATCAAGGGTCATTTATCCGTTATCAATTAATTTCATATCTGTGTCTATAGCGGTATTATATTTAGTCGACACGACACCATAGTCTGATCTTACCTTAAGGCTTTACTGAACTGAGCACCAATGTAAGTACACACATAAGTAATGTCTCGGTGACCGTGCCTTAACGTACACGAGTGTATGGCTTTATTTAATAGTGTCGTGTAGCGCCATCTGTTGTCGAGAAGCTAATACTACGTTATGGAGTGTTATCGACGATGTAAGCGCAGATATCGGCTCTTGACTTAGTACAAACACGGTTGTAAAGTTATGTTAATTTACTTGCTCTGTTTTGCTTCAAACTCCTTGACAAAATTTTAAAGACTTACATTTTTTGCGCGTAATCCTTATTTATTTATCTAAATGTAAAGTGAGTCTAAGTTATTTGTGAGCTGAAAGTCTTGACATTTGACATTGAAACTCTTGTCAAAATCGGTTTAGCCATTTTGGAGATTAGCCGGAACAAACAGTAAGATAGAAAAATCATTATTGATATGCTCATGCCATCCCAGTAGGGTCTCCGAAAGGGTAAGCAGAGAAGTTGTAATAACTACACCCACTTTTCACCGAAGATGATAAGTGCCACTGCGACTGATGGTGACACTATACCTACTCCTCTTTAAATTTCTCCTCAGATATAAACAGGTTTCTTCAAGATGTTTTCCTTCACCGTAAAGCTCGTAGTATGAAATCACTACACCTATGTTCTTAAAAAAACTCATTGGTACAGGCCATTGGAGTTTTAACTTGTATTCCTTTCGTACCAGGCGCCTATTCAAACAAATAATTTTTGAAATCGCATTACTTACTCAGCAAATATTTACAGGGATAACAAACCTCCTCTTTTTATACGCGGTTAAAAAATCACTTGTACTCCGCGCCCCCGATTCGGTATGAAGATCGCAAACTTTTTCAATAGAACCCAGTATTTCCTTAGGAATGTTTACGCTTGGACCCTTGAAAGCATTGGCCGAAGAAAAATGTGAACCGCGTTGTGAACCCGCGACCCGTAAATAAAATGTGGTTTCGCCACTTAGTCACAATGTTCCGAGCTATTACACACGATTGAAACTCCGGTCAATGTTTGTTTGTGCGGAAGCTTTAATTAATTCCTACTAACGGAGAGCCGTGGTTGGATGGCTTTTGAAGTCGTATGCAATGCAAGTGAAAATGAAAATGAAAATTATTTATTCAGTTAAGGCCCTGAGGCCCTACCATGAGCTCTTATCGCCATGATAGTTGAACTCATATTATGAGACAGATGTATATGTCGTGTATACATCTGTCACTGTCACACAGCTGAACTATTATTGCAATAATTGAATTTAGGGTGGTGGCAGAATACCAGTGTTTTGCTCGTAAGAGCAAAGCGATACACTGAGCCATGGTCTATTTGCACCACTGCAGCGCACTGTCCTATTGCTAGACCTAAGTTCCATTGTTATCGTTTACTTATTTACTATTAATGTTTATTTTGTAGGTCTTCATCTTTGTAGTTTTGTTTAACTTATTAGTGTGTGGCAAATAAACCTTTTATCTATCTATCTATCTATCAATAAGAGCTTATGGTTGGGCCTCTGGGCCTGTAGACAAAGTAACATTATCCTCACGCTAGTAGAAACGATACAAAAGGTACTACTGGAATGACATATATCACGTGACTGTGTTGTTAAGAATGTCACTTTTTCTTGGCCTTAGATATAGAAAAAAAATCGCTCTTTGGTGTAGGCTTACTGGTAAGACACTTATGAACGTCAAAGAATTTAACACCGATTCGGAAACTAGCCTTGTTAGAAGAACCAGCAAGAAACTCGGTTGGCATCATGTACATTTCATTAGAGAGTAAATAATAATTGATTTAAATAAAATTCAAAGTCAATATCTACAAGCTTCAATCCCACTGGTCTATACATAAAACTATATTGAGGAAACGTGAGGGCCAACTATGATCGTTTAAGCAGCGCCTATTAAGAACTTCTTAGCTTAGGTACAAAAATGAAACGTCAACGTAGTTCTTAAACGCCCCTTAAACCAGTGATTGTAGACCCCCTAGTCTGAGAAGAAATTCAAAGACTCATGTAGTGTCTGAGACGGTGATAGACTCACTTCACCACCTTGGTGTCAATTGTCTTGGGTGAAAAGTACAACCAACACCTCAGGCTATTTTGAGCTTAAATAAGATGAATGGAGCCATAAAGCGCTCCACTCCGAAACATACAAATTGTTTATCTAACATCCAAATGCAATAAGGATTCATATTGCTTGTTGAAGGATTTCAGCTGTCAGATTTACCGAGATTTCTACGAACGCTCTGCTCAGATATAATACAAAACAAAATATCTTGAATGCCATAAATAGATTATCACGCAATTCTCATCAGCTCAAAGGCATATATCTACAAAAATGGGGGGCTACCATCATCGGGTGTAATTACTGCACTTAAGATTTAGAAAGCTCATTGATATAGGCCGCTAGTAATGGAACTTTCGCCGATTGCGTAGCAGGCGACTGCCGAAACCCCGCGAACACCACGGTTCTAAGTTCTGCTTTATTATCTATACATCTATATCTATATTAGATAAATAAAATTCTGTCTGTGTCTTTTTGTAATTCCAAAATTACAGCTTTTAACTAAATGCATATGAAAGTATACACGCTACAGACACAAAAAAACAAGTTTTAAAATTTTTCTCTGTCTCTCTGTCTGTCTGTGTGTCTGTTTGTTCCGGGTAATCTCTGAAACGGCTGGACGGATTTTAACGGGACTTTCACTGGTAGGTAGCTGATGTTTCAAGGAGTAACTTAGGCTACTTTTATTTATTAAAAATATTAGGGTTCTGCGACAATAAGGATAAAACTAAGGGCACAGCTAGTTTTTATAATAATGTTCTACTTAAATAAATAAACAATGGTAAACTAAATCCCTTTTATATAATTTTTTTAGGACTTTGAATAGTATGATAATAGATAGTTTTTTGAATAGCACTAAAATATTTTGACATTACAAATTCATAAGACACTGTAAGTTTATTTATTTCTATAGATAAGACAAAGCTCGGTTAGGAATGTCTGTCTGTACGAACGCGATAGCACACAACCTATTGTATAAGCCTTCAATGGAGCTTAATATATCAAAGATACGGTTTAATAGATAATACTGCTTTGAATCTACACGTGTAGAGGCTTTAACAATACACATGTGTTATTCTGTAAGGTTTCTCAGCGTCGAACTGGACGACGACCGATGGTTTCAATCACAGGAAAGTTATACATAAGCTGTGCCCCGCGGTTTCAGCCGCGTAGATTTAGTTTCATGCTTTATATCACGGAACCCTAATATATTTTCGAAATAAAAGTTACTCCTTGAAACATCAGTGAAGGTCCCGTTAAAAACGGTCCAGCTGTTTCAGAGATTACCCGGAACAGACAGCCAGACAGACAGAGATTTTTTTTTTTGTATTTTCAATATTTTGGAATTACAAACAGACACTTCAATTTTATTTATCTGTATATTTTATGTATGTATAGAAGATACATAGAGGATAAGATTCAATTTCATATCTTTAAAACCGACACTTGACGACGATTGCCACGCTGAGAAACTTTAGTGCAAGCAAGTTCAGACATTATATAGAATGAGAATGAGTTTATTTCAGTTATCAAAGAGATTTATTAGTATATATGCCGTCATAGGTCGTGTCAATCAGTTCCGGATTTACAGGTCTAAAGGCCTCGAGGCAAAATAATTGTTTCTTTTTTCTCAATTATTTTCATATTAGAGCCACCACGCCTTGGGATTTGAGCAGTCGCCTGCTACGCAAGCGACGCAAGTTTGAATCCTAGCGATGCCAGTGTCAATGAGTTGTTCTTAAAACTTATGTGCAGTGATTTCACACCACGTGCTTTACGGTGAAGGAAAACATCGTGAGGAAACCTGCATATGTCTGAGAAGTAATTCAAACAGTATGTATAGAGCCTGAGACAGCAGTAGACACACCATCTGGCACTTAATCATCTTCGGAAAAAAGTGGGTGTTGTTATTACAACTCCTCTGCCTACCCCTTTAGAGAATGCAGGCGTGAGCATATATATGTATTTATTATGTAATTTTCCAAAGTATCTAGAGGTCCGTCTTTTGTTTACACAATTTGCATCATCCTTACATACTTATATTTTTACAGCCCCTTATAAACCACGCCTAAACACGTCCCTCTTCCAAAGATCACGTGCCCGAATAGCATACTGAATTCCAGAGATATTCCCACTATCTACACATGTAATAGAAAATACCTTGAAAGATTGCATCTGGGAAATGCAATCACACATGCGAGGGGTGATACAATTCGGAACATTCTTACCTACCGCCTTTGCAACAAAACCGACCGCTATCGACATCAAAAGAATAGTAACGGTCTAAGATTAAGGATCGTAGAAGGGACGGTATATTGCCAAAAAAATGTAGTGATAAAGTGATTATAAACAAAAAAAATAGGAGGATGTTTCGATATTGTCAAAAAATACAAGAAATAGATAAGTATTTATGTCCTCAAAAAATTGTATAAAGATGATTGTAATGAAATGAAATTGGCATCTCCACATAAACTCGTTATCAATAGAATTATTTAATCAGTTAAGTAAATTAAGTTGAGAACTAGTATTTTAAAATCCGAATAGTTTCTAACCGATTAATAATACATTTTATTATTCTGTTAAGCCTCTGGCAAAACAGGTAGCTAATATTATATAGATAGATAATCTAAGCTTCTGAGAAAACCAGCAAGAAATAAGGCTTATTGATTGACTACTGGGGCTACTTTTATAACTGTTAAAATATTTACTTACACAATACACACATTACAGCAGAGTAGGAGCACCATATATTCAAAGATATCTATACTAACATTATAGAGAGGAAAAAGTATGTAAGTATGTTTCTAAAAAAATCACTCAAAAAATACTGAGGGCCTAGTACGAGTTTTCTTAAAATCGTTTACGTTATTTTTGATTTGTATGGGCTCACAATAGTGTCATCTTTAGCTGCTCCGATCCCATACAAAGCTGCGTTAACTTTGACACGGTGACTTGTGACGGCGGCAGTGAAAAACTCGCACTAGGCACTCTGAACCGATTTTAAAAATTCTTTCATCACTTTAATGCTTGCAAATCGTGACGTCCGCTAGTATATTATAATTTTGATGAAATATTCGTTATTTATGTAGCACGGCGCATTCTGCAATGCCTATTCTGTCTTTTTTAAGTAACCTGAGTTGACAAATATAAATATATATATATATATATCTATACATACACTCTAGACACACGCGCGCACACACACACATACAAATTCACACACACACACACACACATATACACACACACACACACACAGACACACTCAAAATATATAATAATAATTGTAAATACCTTGTTCCTCTGGAGATGGGCGCAAGCAACTGCTTCACAGTTTTTTAACTATTGTTGTTGTTTACGATCTGTATTGTTATTAGACTCTTATGTTGTTATGGTATTAAATAAATTCTTTAATTCTTTAATTCTTTTAATTTCTTAATCTTTGCCTGTATCGCCATTTTTGAATGCGGCCCGTGAAATTGCTTTCCATACGATCCGTGCGATATTATGCTGGGTATGATTTATACGTCTGCGGTACCGTTTTATGTGACTGCTTTAATACTAATAGATTCCGGGGTTTGGTATTTAGATTTAAAGTTCTGATTTACGGGACTATTAAGGTTTGCAGTCTGATTCTGAAATTAGTCGTGTTATAACTTTACATAGTACATTTGTACATGTACAAAAGACGGAATATTATATGAGTTTAATATTCTACTGATAGTTGAACCGAATTGCAATACATTTGTTGCAATTCGTTTAGTACTTCAAGAATCGATTTTAACATATTTTATTAAATAATTATGCTCACGCCATCCCAGAAGGGTCTCCGAAGGGGTAAGCAGAGGTGTTGTAAAAACAACACCCACATTTCACCGATTATCATTAAGTGCCAACGTGACAGATGATCCATTGCCGTTTAGTCACTATGAATACATCTTTGAATTACTTCTCAGACGCATGCAGGTTTCCTCACGATGTTTTCCTTCACCGTGGTGAGAAATCACTGCACATAAGTTTTTTAGAAAAATTCATTGGTACAGGCCCCGCTGGGATTCGAACTTGCGTCGCTTGCGTATTACATATTTTAATGTTGACTATATCGACTTAAAAGCGCTCCTACCAGCTGTATGGAGTACCTAGGAAGTTCTACATACCATCGAAGAAAAACGCAGTTCAGGTCAGGTGGTCTTTCACCGAAAAGGAAACTGCAAACGAACGAATATCAGTAATTTCAGTATCGCTTTGCTTTTAAAGCATGTTAAATAATTTTTCTAATGTATGTATAAAATACATATAAAACATAGTTAATTAACCGTAGTTAGCGTAAGAAAAATTACGTTTAATGAGTGTTCCAAGTGTCCCTTATGTTGAATAATAATATTTGATTTGATTTGATTTGACAAAGAATTTTCCAGCAGATCACGCTCGGACGTAATTTTACAACGAATAAAAACCGTGGTAGGAGCTTTGCGAACTTTGGCTGAAGCTTAGTTTTTCGGAGAAAGCGAGTAGGGTCTCCAGTTCTGAAATTTTGTCTTGAGTTAGCTTCAACTTTAAGGACGGTAATAGGGGTATATAAGCACTACGTCGGCGTGGCGGTCCAAGGGGGAGGCCTATGTTCAGCAGTGGACGTCTTCCGGCTGATGATGATGATGATGAAGCACTACGTGTACGAAATCCCGTGTAAAACTGTAACTTAAATGCAGCTTCTTTTGCCTTTATAACTAATAGACATTCAATACATTGAAGGGATACTCATATTTTCAAAAAAATCCTTTCAGTTACTTAGAAATACTATTTCGTAAAATAAAAGATACCTACCATTTTGGAGACAAGATTTTGGGTGTAATTGTATCAATCCCAGACCAGAAAAAAATATGTCAAAGAATATTGGCGTAAGATAAAGCATGGCTATTTCTTTTTCATTATTAGATTTAATTAAACGGCTTCTGTTTCGTTCGAGTAAAACATAATAAATCGAAATAAGATACGACTTAAGTATTTTTCTGTACATAGTTTACGTTCTTCAGAATGGGATTTACAAAATCCCTCTCAAAAACTCCTCGCTTGACTACTTTATTGGATCTAGGCAAAAAAAAAACAACAGGATATGGTGAAAGAAATAATCGTGAGGAAACCTGCATATGTCTGAGAAATAATTCAAAGTCCTATGTATAGTGTCTGAGACGGCGATAGACTCACCATCTGTCACATTAACTCTTAATCATCTTCGGCGAAAAGTGAGTGTAGTTATTACAACACCTCTGCCTTCCTCTTTGGGGAATACAGATATGAGCATATGCATGTATTCATAGTTTTTTATTGAGCAGTAGCAGTGATAACAATTACCACGGAATCCGTCAAGTCATTCCCACAAAAGTGCCCTCCCACAGTAAATATTCCGGTCGGGCAGTGTGTGGTCCCTACGGTCCTATCCATCTCAATAATTGGCCAACCAACACGAGTGGGGAGACGAATTGTCTAGCCCAGTCTCCTCTCAAATGCATTTTACTTTTACGTTAGTTTTGCAAAGTTAAAGGATAAAATAGAATTTCCAAACTTGTTTTTTTCGAATTTAATACGGTTTTTGCTTGTCTTTTAAACGTAAAAATATTATTTTGGTTTTAAATTTACTTGAGTCTATTGTAAAGCACCTTTGAATTAGCGCATAAATCAATACATTAGAGAATTCACCTGTCTGATATATTAATTATATTTCACTACTAGCTGTGCCCCGCGGCTTCACCCGCGTAGATTTAGTTTCGTCCTTATTGTCACGGAACCATAAGTTACCTGCCAGTAAGAGTCCCGTTAAAATCGGCACAGCCGTTTCAGAGATTACCCGGAACAAACAGACAGACAGACAGACAGAGAAAATTTTTAGAACTTGGTTTTTCAGTGTCAGTAGCGTGTATACTTTCATAAGCATTTAGTGAAAAGCTGTTATTTTAAAATTACAAACAGACACTTAAATTTTATTTATCTGTATAGATCACACTAGAGCTGTAGCAAACCGTATGTATTCGTTACTAAGTAACGGGTACGCCATCTAGTACCGAGTAACGAAACGTTACTCACGAATACTTTTCGTTACTCGCATGTTTCGTATCATGGTTATATACGCTGTTTCAATGACCCATTGTTACACGCATGCGTGCGTATTTTCCGCGAATTAAAAAGGTAATGTAAACTTAGGTCGGCATTATGGTGTCAAAATTTCAAATATTCAAAACAAAGTTTTCTTTAACAGAGTATGCAGTAAAAAAAAAAAGTATATACTTGTGAAAAAGTGTTTTCATAAAATTTTGCCACTAAAATTTCATAAATTTTATGTAATATATGAAATAAACGAAAGTAACGAGTAACGATACGATAGTAACGAGTACTGAATGTATAGTAACGAATACATACGGGTACGTGATTTTTTCGTTACTTTTACACCTCTAGATCACACTCTTTCATTATCATCATTTACTATCACACGTGTATACATAAGTTAAGACCAGCCGTACATGTAATTTCAAGAGTATTCTATGAATAAAAAATAACTTATATTCAAGACCCAAACTATTACAAAAGTAAAAAACTGTTTATTTACTAAATGAACATTAATTTTATATTTAGTTAATTATTTTATTTTATTAATTTTATACAGAAACATAATTTCTTTTTTTCCCAAAGTCCCCAATATTTCTTATAGTTATAAAATATTGACTCCTTTTAGAAACTAAATGGATATAAATCACCAGGTATACCTACGTGGAAAGGTTCGTGAAATATGACTTCAGCCGCTGTACCTACTACATTATGAGAAAACTTTATGACGCATGCAAAAAGCGAAAGGAAAATACTCGCAATGGAAAAATAAATGTAATGTTTGTGAGAATCTTACTCGTATTATAAGGAATTTTAATTGATAAAATTTTTCTTATTATATACTATAGTTTCAAAACACACACTTTTCACCAGATGGCGAGTCCACTGTCATCGATTATAGTACCTTTCAAATATTATTTACGCAAAATCATAGCTATTCCTTGCTTTCATAAGTATTAAGGAATTCTTTTTTCATTTTGTCTTTGATTTTTATTTATGTTATGAAGTAATAATGAATTAACGTCTAGCAAGATACCTCGTTAGTCTAGTGGTCGTAAGCGCTACTGCGCACAAAAGGTCATGAGTTCGATCCCTGGGTTGGGTTATTGAATTTTCCTAAACGTAATTTTCCAGTAACAGCTCCCTATAGCATGTGCGTGGATGAAGACGTAAGATGAAATAGGCATAATACAATTTATTATGAAGTAGATAAAGTCAGCAGGACCTAGTAAAATACAATGCAAACAAAAAGTTCCATCCAAAAGGCATTTACAAAAGCGAATTCACTGAACAGTTTAACAAAGCGAATACCTGTTTATACAGGTATCAAGTGAGGCAGCGGGTGAATGCATTGCCCAGTTTACTCTAGAGGCCATATATCACACTTAGTAGGCTCGCATTTGACTTGGAAACTTGCGAAGTATACTTATTGGATTATTTTGAAACTTCACTCCGCTGTTCAAATTAAATGCTGCGAAACTTTGGTTTCTCATTGTTTGATATGTGAATTACATTGTTTGTGCTTTCAGGTGTACGGTAATTATTTAACTTGATAAAATACAGGGTGTATTAGGACGTAGTAGACTTTATTTGGTTGATTGGATCTTAAAATGAGAGGTCTCAGCTGTTCAGAGTGCAGTCCTGGAATCTATAATCTACTGGATTTATAATAACTCATATTGATTTGAACATTGTCCCTCGCAAATAAACTCCGGGAGATGTTAGTTACTAAGTAAATTTAGTTACTTACTCACAAAATGTATCTACTATATATGATACGGAAAGAGACTCAACAGCGCGATCTACAAAGGTTTAATGCCATCTTTTGCTAAATAACTAAACTAATTTCGTTAAGGGCATTGTAAGTTTAACACAGGGTATAAGTATTGCAACAGTGAGTCTGCAAAGTTTTCTGTCAGTTTGTCTGTCTGTTTGATCCAGCTGATCTCTGAAAGGGTTGGATTATAAAAGGACTTTTAAATTTATTTAGAAAAGAAAAATGTGGTCCGCGAAATTACATCCACTTATGTCACCAAAGTCTTCGAGGGTTTTCACCCGTTTCATGCTTTATTACTAGATGTATATGTTATATTTCCAATACGCAAGAGTCCCATGGGGGTAGGCAGACTACAAACGAAGTATTTTTGTGCCTAATAACAATATCCCTTCAGGCCGTTTCTATATAATTGAGTAACAAACATAAGGTCTTTACTCGAAAACATACATTACATAATATTCCCCAAAGGGGTAGGCAGAAGTGCACTTATAGTACATCACTTTTCGCCAAGACTCCGGGCTGCTACTGGGAAATGACATTTAGAAAACCCCAACCATAAGACCAACGATGCAGTCTCTACTCGAAATTTTAGAATAATATTTATATTTCAGTCCGAGTTCCTGCAATGCACCGAGAAAATATACCTGCGGTAATTTGTCACATTCAATGTACAAACGAACTGGAGCAGTAACATTATTATTAGATACGGCTCGAGGCGTGATGTTCACTTCGAGTATCGGACACTCGCAGTGGTGTCCGGAATTCGTAATGTATCTTCATGTTTGCTGAGCAAAATTGTACCTTACTGTTATGTTTACATCAGTGTATTCCTAACGCCAATTTTAAATATTTTAAGGGCTATTTTTCTAAATCAAGGTTTCTATAATGTAATGATAAACTTTAGAATATAAGGTGTTCAAAAAATTATTAATAAATAAATGAACCCAACTTAAAAACAGCCGTGGCGGCCGTAGGGTTTGAGTGGTGCTACGCAAGCGACGCTAGTTCGAATTCCAGCGGATGAGATTTTCTAAACACTTATGTGCAGTGATTTGACACCACGTGCTTTACGTCGAAGGAAAACATCGTGAGGAAACCTGTACATGTTGAGAAGTATACAAAGACTTATGAATATAATAGAAGAATGTATAGACTTAACATCTATCACGTTGCAAATGCTACACATGCCATGTGAATGAAGTCGCATGCATAAGCTAGTTCCATATAGTACTAGTGTATTATTACCACCCAATGAACTTACGAGTGAGAAATAATGGAAGAAAAACAACGCTGGTAGCTCGTTTAAAGCGGTTATAAAATTGAAATATGCAAAGCCAATATTTTTTATTTACTCAATGTAAGAAGTAAACCTACGTTAGGTTTACTTTATAAATTTCTCTGGTAATTGAATTTAAGAATATGACACTATACACTGTGTGTTTCAATTCAGTGAAAAATATGAAAGAGTTTCACGTGAACACACGTAAAAATGAGTCATATTAAATTAGAGTGTCACCTTACGAATGTCCAGTCCGTAGTGTCGAATTGGTGAATAACCCGAGACATTTGGGAGTACCGAAAACAAAGAAAACTTATGATATTTTTACCTCATTGATGGCAAACAAGCATGCGGCTCATCTAGTAAGTGGTTACCGCAGTCTATGGTCGCTTGTAAAACCAGAGTTATCTCTCACGCGTGTTGCCGATCCTGTAAATATCCTTTCACATCTTTCTTGAAGACCCCCATGATGGCTAAACCATGTTGGGGAGTTCATTCCACAACTTGAGCGTCCGGAGAAGGAAGCTTCTTTGGAAGCGAGCAATCCGATACCATTTGAGTTCCAAAGTCGGGTGATGAACTCCCCGACAATGGCGAGAAGTGCGATGGTAGAAGAGACCGTGGACATCATCTCAAACACTTCATATGACCACTGCCCTACAAAAGCGGTAGAATACACGGATTACACAATACTTAAGGATTGGTTATTGGTATTCCCTGGAGTAATTCGTTACATTTTTTCCCCAAATTGACAGACGCTTCGCATTTTAACCTTGCAAAGCCTAGATATCCCCGTCTGCCTGACCCGATCGACGTGTGAAACAATTCATTCTCAGTAATAGTATTTCACGATATATCGAATCTAGAATTTCTGTGAAAATGTAAGCTACATTTCGTGTGGATAAAACCATTCTTATACTGGCAACTATTACTCACTGTTGATTTAAGATTCAGGTAGGTGTATTGAACAGCACAAAATTACTATTAGTAAGTATTGAAAATGTTACCTTAGTTTTTCTGAAACAAAGGCTCTAGACATCTGTATCTATACATACAGATAAATAAAATTTAAGTGTCTGTTTGTAATTCCAAAATAACAGTTTTTCACTAAATGCATATGGAAGGATATTACACCTTTTTCTCTGTCTGTCTGTTTGTTCCGGCTAATCTCCGAAAGGTCTGGACCGATTTTAACGGGACTTTCACTGGCAGGTAGCTGATGTTCCAAGGAGTAACTTACGCTACTTTTATTTATTAAAAATATTAGGGTTCCGCGACAATAAGGATGAAATTAAATCTACGCGAGTGAAACTTCGGGGCACAGCTAGTTAATTTTCGTAAACTCTATTCAATCAAATAGTTCCATCAAGATTGTATCAATTTTACTTGCTGGATACCTGATCATCAATAATGTTTGGCGAGAGCAGACAGGAAACATTTTACGACTTGTATGTAGGTTTTGGTATACAAGTGTATGTTCAGAACTCACGTGGAATCCGTAATGTAATACGATGTCTATGACGGGCGGTCGGGGGCAATAATTCGATTCTACTTTCGAATATTTGGATGCAATTTGAAATGTATTCATATGCCTGCAACTTCATCTACTCAATATATATACGTCATCCATATCTATACACATAAATAAAATTGAAGTGTCTGTTGTAATTCAAAAATAACAGTTTTTCACTAAATGGATATGAAAGTTTACACGCTACTGACACTGAAAAACCAAGATTAAAAATTTTTCTCTGTCTGTCTGTTTGTTCCGGGGAATCTCCGAAACGGCTGGACGGATTTTAACGGGACTTTCACTCACGGATAGCTAATGTTACAAGGCGTAACTAAGGCTACTTATATTTACTTAAATACATTAGGGATCCGCGGTCACCCATGAAATTAAAATCTACGCGGGTGAAACCGCGGGGCACAGCTAGTAGATAAATAAGCGTCTGTTTGTAATCCCAAAATAACAGCTTTTTACTAAATACATAATTGTAAGTATAAAAATAGATTTAAAAATATTTCTGTTTGTTCGTTCTGGCTTATTTCTGAAACGGCCAGACCGATTTTTACGAGTTCAATGATAGATAGCTGATACTAGGAGTTACTTAGGTTACTTCGTAGAAATCTTTAATTAATTCAAGTTAATTAAATAAATAATTCACTCATAACATTAAGACTACGCGGGTGAAACCGCGGGCCACAGATAGAAGACCCTTACTACAAAACATAGTCTAAAATACCTAGTCTGTTGTTAAGTAGTCATCTCTTTCTGTATTACGGATCCAAAAAGGGATGGGCATATTTTTAGTTGGAGTTTGGTCTAGTCTTCGTTTAAATCCTGTTTCGTAATAAGGCCAAGAGGATAAAGGAAACCGAATGTACCATTAATAGCTCAAAGGAGAGATCTCGATACCAAAACAAGTTATTCGAAGGGCAAGCCATTAGGAAGACTAATGTCGAACGGTTCGATCGTTGGAGCCATTCGCAGGTGGAATCAACCTGATAAGCGGTGATTTCCTCTTGACAGTAAAATTTTATGCTTTTCTTTATTTTTATTGTTAGTTACTAAGCTGTAATCCTAAAACGGTAAAAATTATTAGCCGACTTCAAAAAGGAGGTTCTCAATTTGACTGTATATATGTTTTTAGATTGAATTTTGAGCAGTCATGGCCGTGAGATTTGAACTGTAGCCTGGAGACCTACTCGCTTTCACCGAGAAACGAAGCTTCGGCCGAAAATTCGCAAAGTTCCTACCACGGTTCTTATTTATTCTAAAATTACTTCCGAACGTGGTCCGCTAGAAAATTATTTGGCGTTTATATTTTCTAAACCAACTTTAATTAAATTATTAGACGAAGGAAAATTTGAGTTTGATAAAAACAAAGCGATAATAAAACTACGTTTAATTTTCGTTCGTTCGCGAAGTATACTATTCGGAGAAAGAGAGTAGACCGCCTGATACGATAGCGACGGAAGTTCCAATCGCAGTACCAATGAGTTTCAAAAACATAATTACAGTGATTTCACACCTGGAATTTTAGGGTATTTTAAAGACGTATGAATAGTGCCTGAGACGGCGATGAACTCATATGTCACCTTGGCACTTCACCTACTTCGGTGAAATGTGGGTGTTGTTATTACTCTGCGTACACCTTTGGGGAACCTTCTGGGGTGGCGTGAGCATATTATAATGGATGTGCTTCATCATCGTACATTTATGAGTCAAGCCCCATGTAACAGGGGAGATTTGCCATTAACAGACTATTTTGGACTGCGGGCTGCTACTGGGAAATTACAGATTACCCAATAACATTTTTCTCGAACCCAGAACCTCGTGGTCCGCAGTAGCGATTGCGACCACAAGACCAACAAAGCATTATATAGTTATAAGTACAAAAGTATTTTCAAATTGAAAACGAATTTCCATACGTTACCGCATGAATAAATAAATCATTGAAACTTCTCTTTATACAAGTACGAACTAAAACTAATATCCAGCTCATGAAACTCGAAGGCAATTTGTCTTGTGAGATCTATGGTAGCTCGCAACGGCATAAAATACTTAATAAAGCTACTGTACAGTTCCTAGGCTATAATGTAATATGTATGTTCGGGGGTATCAAACTATTGGCCTTTTGAGGACTGCAGGAACTAAATAAAACTAGGGTACACAACCAAAGGTTTGTTATAATCTTGCGTCAAGAAGATGAAAACTAATTAATTGTAGACGTATTTATGTAACGCTATAAAACTTACAATAGCGCGATCTATTTTACTACTCACGCCATCTACTTACAAATAATTAAACTAAAACATCTTCCTACTTCAATTTGAATGGGATTAGTATATTTCACGGTCAATCCATTGTATCTAATCTCTGTTCCTCTGTGATATTTTTATTTCTAAAATAGACGCCTATTTAACTAATTGAACCTCAAGCATTTATAAATTACCAGTTGTGCCTCGCAGTTTCAATTAAAAAAAAATAGCAACCTAACCTACTCTTCGTAACATCATCATCATCTGACAGTAAAGTCCCGTTAAAATCAGTCCAGCTGATTCAGAGATTAGCCGAAACAAACGGACATAAGTTTTATATCGGTACCGTATACACTTGCATTGAGTGAAAAGTTATCAATTTTGGAATCACAAACAGACACTTAAATTTTATTTATCTGTATAGATTAACAGTAATCTATAGACTATTATCAACCATCTTTCGTTTCCAAGCTGCATTCCCAACATTTTCAGCAGTACAAAACCAACAAAAGGAAGTCTTATCATTGGTTGCAGGTCTCTAAAAGACAGTGCCTTTTTGTGAGCTAAGTACATTCTGCGGAAACGTAAGACGCCGCTTGTCTGCGTCCTAGAACGTTCAACTCTGCCATGTCAGTGTCACATAACTAGGTGTCACACCAGCTTTACGGTGCAGGAAAATATTGTGAGGAACCCTGCATAAAGTCTGGGAAACGATTCTAAGATGCTAGTTTTTTTTTTGTTTTCAAAAGGTTGGCGAAAACTATGCAATGGACGCACCATCTATCATGTGGTAACTCAAACATCTTCATGCCTTGTAGACAAAGTAACATTATCCTCTCGCTTCGCTAGTAGAAACGATACAAAATATACGGGAATTACATATTTCACGTGACTGATTTATGTAATTTTTTATATCGTTTCTATTAGCGCAAGCGCGAGAGGTTACTTTATCTGCAGGTGGTATTTCGGTGTTGAAACACATCAAATAGAGGCATCTATTAAAAAACCCTGGAAAAGCGTGGGTTGACACTTTTATGATGATGAATTAAAAAAAAAATTGCATGAAGCCTTCGTGGTCGTGTCGTTTGAGCAGTCTCCTACTACGCAAGCGACGCAAGTATAGATACTAGACTCACTATCTGCCACGTTGGTACTTCATCATCATCTTCGGTGAAAATTCCTCTGCCTACCCCTTCGGGGAATACAAGCGTGAGCATAATAATATGTATGTACATTTTGTGCATAAGCATGAAATATTTGGCTCTGAATACAACACGTGTATTCAACCCATCATGGACTGACGGTCATGGTCATTTAATTCAGATACCATTTATTTTATTCTCCATTCATGAACGAAAATACAAATATTAAATGATTTTAGTTTTTAAAACAGTTCGGAAAATGGTCTCACACAATCAGTTGAAATTTCCGTGCCGGATATGAAATGCCCGGGCGGGTACGTTGCAGTTTTACCCGGTATATTTAACGTTAAACTTGGACGGACATTTTAACCTGGATGATGTTAAGCGAATTTCTGAAACGGTTCGTATTAATTTGAAAATATATTATTATTGTGGAGGGTTGTAGGGAAAGTAAGTTTTTTGAAACTTGATATGACTAGAAAAGGAGTGAACACATGTTGGCTGATACTACGAAGTATTTTGTTAAAGGCTAATCAACAAAAAAAATTTAAACTTTGAATTTTAATGGAGAGAAATGGAAGAGAATGGTATATTGCGTTGAATCCAAATAACATGGGATAAGGACAGGAGGAGCTCGTGGCACAGTTGCTATTGCGCATATGATTCCATCAGCGAAGTTAAGCAACCATACGCCTAGCCAGTAGTTGGATGGGTGACCGCCCGAGTTCCCTCCGTGCCTCGGAGAGCACGTTAAGCCGTCGGTCCCGGTTGCCAATTTATCATCTTTGGCAATCGTTACAGGTCAGTCAGAGGCCTAAGAAAGTCTGACAACTGGTTTAACCCAGATTGCCGATTTTCCTCGAAAAAAGGGGTTACGAAGGTCACTTGGCAGTCGCTTCGTATAAAAATCATGGTGATCAGCCACATCCGGTTGAATCAAGTGCTGACCCCAAATACATGGGATAAGGCCAGGGAGATGATGAAGGACAGGAGGATGAATTATGACTGTAGACAAATGACGAATGCCTTTTTGTAGTCCCGTTCCCGTATACGCTATCCCGCTATGCCCTACTTCGCTTTCAATTACTATCACAGCCGAATTATGCCAGATACCTTAGAGTAGTATTCTGGTCAAGTGTATAAAATACCCCTGAAGGAAAACCCAGTAGAACTTAGGTATGTTGTTGATGATTAAATTATTTGTTTTGGCAATCGCTACAGTGGGAGGCCTAAGAGAGTCTTACAACTTACTTTAACCCAGACTACCGATTTTCCTCGTAAAAAGAGGTTACGAAGGTCAGATAGCAGTTGCTTCGTATAAAAATCAGGTGATCCGCCACATCTGGCCACATCAAGTGCCAACCCCATAAATGTTCGGGATAAGGCCAGGGAGATAATGATGAGTTAAGTTATTTGTTTTTGTACCCAACGTCTTAAAGTCAAATCTAGTCCATATTTTTCCGAACACACACAGCTATACAAGGTTCCTTTGTTCAGAATCGTATTATATAACGTATCGCTTTGGATTTCTTCCGTCGTCATAAAACTGAGCGGCATGGGCGTAACGTTTTGTGACTCACAATTTTATGCACACATCAAACACGTGGCTGTAAGAGGCTTTATTTTGGATTTGGAATTTTCTTTTGCACTTACCGTTATATTAATCGTAATGACTAAGGAAAGGCTTTATTTTGATAATGTTGTAATTGATTGGAATAAAGGAGTTAAACTATTGATACAAGAATATCAAGAGTATGGTAAGCAAGAATAAGAACCAACCAAGATGCAATGCCAGGGTCTGCATATACATATTATAGTGCACACCTAATGAGTACTCCTCTGCCACATCTTGGGGAATGTGGTAGTTGCCATATGTTATTAATTTACAGTTCTGAACAAAAAATTGCCCATAAAATGTTTGTGTGTACATTTACAAAATGTATAGTTAGTGGAATACGAGTAGGCGCACCTAATACTAGAAAGAGGTGTCACGTCGTGGCCGATCGCTTATACGTATTTTTTTCAGAATTTCAAAATTATAAAGATTTGTCATCTTCATTTTTTTGACAGTATATTAAAATGTTTAAGTTTGACAACTTCTTATTTCAAAAATAAACCTGGATTCCTTACCGTATGTAGCTTATATAAAAAAAAATCCAAATTGCGTTCTTAATTTGAAAAGCTAGATTCATATTCAATATATTGCTTTACTTACCATACATTGTAATTACGAAGCGTGCAGTAAATAGGTCTCATACATAAACATGTATGTATTTGACCTTATCGGGGTGGTACTTAGTCGAATTAACTTCTTGCCGGCTTTCATTCATTTTCTACGGTTGGCGATTGTCAAAGTCAAGTCAAAGTCAAAAATATCTTTAGTCGATTAGACTTTATACAAAGCACTTTCAAATCGTCAGAGTGACACAATTTACAGGATTATACATGCTACCGCCAGGTTCGGAAGGTTGCTTTTACTGAGAAGAACCTGGCAAGAAACTCAGTAATTACTCTTTTCAAAAATATTATACAATTAAAAAAAAACACAAAATAAATCATTTGAGAAATGTAAGCCCATGGACACAGTTCCAATGTACAAATGTCGATAAAAATTAACATAAAGAAAAGTCTAGTAGTTCTAATTATACCAAATGCGTAAATTGAATAATTTTGTTACTACGTCATATACATTTGGGGTATTTTACTATTAATTACTTCTCCGACATATGCAAGTATCCTCACGATGTTTTCCTTCAGCTTAAAGCACGTGGTGTGAAATCGCTGCACGTAAGTTTTGAAAAACTCATTGGTGCAGGCCCCTCTGGGATTCAAATTAATGTGCAGTGATAACACACCATACGTATTCCGGTTATGAAAAACATCGTGACGAAACCTGCATATGTCTGAGAAGTAATTAGTGCCTGTCACGTTGGTACTTGATCATCTTCGGTGAAAAGTGGGTGTTGTTATTACAGCACGTCTGCCTGCCTGCTTTCGGGGAATACAGGCGTGAGCACATGTATGTATATTTAATATAAATTTTGCGCCCATGATAATTATACCAATTAATGTTAATGAAAGAAGTATTTGAGTTAGAAAAGGGGTTACGAAGGTCAGATGGCAGTGGCTTCGTATAAAAATCAGGTGATCAGCCACATCGGGTTCAATCACGTGCTGACCCCAAATACATGGGATGAGACCATTTCACAACATTGTAAATATTACTGCGATAATTTCTGACTGAATCTGTAAAATTGTTGTAATGTTTCAGAATATTTCAATTAAGTTTTCAGTTGTGACAAAATTATTTCCATTCGAATATCATGCAATTATTAAACTTTAGTACTTTAACAACCGTTAGGGTTGACCCTTGACCATATCTAAGAAGTGACTGTAATTTTCAATTATTATTTTCGTACAGCCCTAACCGCCCTAACAAGCCGTTTGATGGAATAAAAAGACGGAGGGAGTGAGAATAGCAATCTGTTCCATGTAAAGATAAACTGTATACCTAATCTATACAGATAAATAAAACTGAAGTGTCTGTTTGTAATTCTATAATTGCAGCTTTTCGTTAAATGCATATGAAAGTATACACGCTGCTGACACTGAAAACCCAAGTTTTAATTTTTTTCTCTGTCTGTCTGTCTCAGAAACGGCTGGACCGATTTTAACGGGACTTTCACTGGCAGGCAGCTGATATTTTAAAGAGGATCTTAGGCTACTTAAATTTATTAATAATATCCCTTATATTCTGAATCGGGTTGAATCAAGTGCCGACCCCAACATTGTATGGGATAAGGTCAGGGAGATGATGATGATCCCTTATATTCTGCGACATGACGCATGAATCTAAATCTATGCGGTTGAAACCGCGGGGCACAGCTAGTACAATATAAAAACTGCGTATATTCATCGCTTCTACGCAATACTTGAAAAAATTGGATTGAAGTTGATCCAAATAAAATTAGCTTAAAATGGTTTTAACTCCCTTTTTTCAAAACATGGTTAACTCGGACTAAATCTATGTCCATCCAATTTTAAATCCGTATCACAGAAAGAAATGGAGCTATTTATTCTATGTTTTGTAGTAAGTGTTTGAAACTAAGACATAAGCATAATTTAGACCATAAACGTATTTCAGATATTGGTACAGTTAAGTAAAGAGTGAGTTCGCGAAGAACCGAAGAAAATCAGACTTGCTATAGTTTTTCCATTACAAGTTGAGCACGCAAAGCGCGGATTACGTTGCAATTCCATTTTCTTCCCGAGTGTACCCACAAACAATAGTTCGCTTTTAGGTTTTACATCTGATTATTTAAAACCAGGTATAGTGGAGTATTTTATGGGTATCACGTGGTTAAGTATATCACGGATTTGACGGTGGTTTTTATGATTGTTTTAAGGGTGTATTTATTTCGTGGCAACGTTTTTATTTTTTTGTAAACGATAAATAATATATTCCTTTTTAATACACATACAAAATAAAATAAAATAAAATAAAATTAATAGGGTTTTCGGAAAAAAATCCAAAAATTGAAACCCTACTAATATTATAAATGCGAAAGTAACTCTGTCTGTCTGTTACGCTTTCCCGCTTAAACCTCTCTACCGATTTTGATGAAATTTGCCACAGACAATCTTTAGACCCTAAGAAAGGACATAGGCTACCTTTTATTTATTAAAAAATATAAGGTATCCGCGACCATAAGGATGAAACTAAATCTACGCGTGTGAAATCGCGGGGCACAGCTAGTTGAATATAAAATCAACAAGCCATAACAAATTGAAAAAAAAATGTTATATCCTGAATATAGCTTTAAAAACTTTTATTTATAAAACTTTTCAACCCAAGCTATTGTGATGTAGGCTATAGTGAAAGCTGAAACGATAACTCGATGTCACACAGCTATTGTGGTCCTGTGAAAGGGTGAACCTTGGAACTTCAGCGTTTGAATGGGATCGATTCGAAACAAATCAATCGTAGTAATCATTAACCGATTTAAAAAAATAGTCTACTTTACCGAAAATAGCACATTGACTTTTGATAAGTTTCACCAAAGGTGGGCAAACTTGCCTAATCATCATCGCCCTGGTTTTATCCCATACATTGTTGGGGTCAGCACTTGATTGAACCCGATGTGACTGATCACCGGATTTTTATACGAAGCGACTGCCATCTGACCTTTACGAGGAACATTGGTCGATTTTCCTGAAATTTAGCATCCAGAGTATCTAGCTAGGTTTAATTTTTATAAAATGCTAGCTGTGCCTCGCGGTTTTACCCACGTAGATTTAGTTTCTTGCTTTATTTCGCGGACCAATGTTATTTCTTAATAAAATTAGCCTAAGTCACTCCATCAAACATCAGCTAAAAGTGAAAGTCCCGTTAAAATCGGTCTAGCCGTTCACACATGATGGCGTTACCAGGGGAAATGGGGATTCATTTTTATAAATATATAAGATAAAAAAAAAACAGTTTGATCATCCAGGCAATGTAGTATAAACCATTAAATTAAGACAATTTACCATAGAGAAATAAAATTGAAGTGTCTGTTTGTAATTCCAAATTTACAGCTTTTCACTAAATGCATATGAAAGTATACACGCTACTGACACAAAAAAACCAAGTTTTAAGATTTTTCTCTGTCTGTCTGTCTATCTATTTGTTCCGGGTAATCTCTGAAACGGCTGGACGGATTTTAACGGGTCTTTCACTGGTAGGTAGCTGGTGTTTCAAGGAGTAACTTAGGATACTTTTATTTATTAAAAATATTAGGGTTCCGCGACAATTAGGAAGAAACTAAATCTTCGCGGGGGAAACCGCGGGGCACAGCTATCCGTGAATATAATCATAGGAGGTGAACAAACTCTGAATAACGAATTGGTAATAAGGAAATAACAAAATTACAGGAAAATAAATTAATATGTTGTTATTCGTGATTCTTCTTGCAATCGAAATCTACCCGCAAAAAACCTCATTAACGCAAATCACTTCAATGATTCGCCGGCCAATCAGTGGCTTAACATCAAGTACTTATTGGACCATTATCCCCAATCCCTTTTACGGTGATCTAACAAAACCAGGTGGTGATAAATGGACTAAACTAAGCCGAGGGAACAGAGAAATGTGGTCGGACACCAACAAACACTTCCACTAATAAGCGTTTGGTCGAATTTATCAGTATTCTAGAATTATTTACTAGCACTGTTGGCACACACACGCGCGCTTTTGTCTTTAAAAACGTTATTTTAACCCGCAATAGACAGCGCTACTATATGTATTTACTAGCTGTGCCCCGCGGTTTCACCCGCGTAGATTTAGATTCATCATTATTGTCGCGGAACCCTAATATTTGTAATAAATAAAAGTAGCCTAAGTTACTCCTTGTAACATCAGCTACCTGACAGTGAAAGTCCCGTTAAAATCGGTTCAGCCGTTTCAGAGATTACCCGGAACAAACAGACAGACAGAAAGAGAAAAATTTTAAAACTTGTTTTTTTTGTGTCAGTAGCGTGTATACTTCAATATGCATTTAGTGAATAGTTGTTATTTGGAATTACAAACAGACACTTCAATTTTATTTCTCTGTATAGATATATCGTAATATATATTAATACTAGCGGACCCGACAGACATGACTTTAAACATCCAGGAAGCCACCCAAACACATGTAAAAACATAATTTAAATCGGTCTAGCCGTTTAGAAGCAGTTTAGTAACGTACACACGTACAGTAGAATTATATAAAGATATCCAAAATACGGAATAATATAACGAATCACCCAAAACTAAGTAACATAAGTAGATAAGTATTGTTAAAATAATATATCGTCCTTGCGCGTTCAAAAGTAGCCATGTGTTTTTACACACTTTTCTGGAAAAATGGGCCGAGTATTTAAAAAAAATATTTTACTTTCATAAATATAACAAATTTACATAGTTTTGATACATAGATTGCTATTAGATATGTAACATTATTAATATGTGAAAATTAAACATTACTCAAAATTTTGACACATAGAGTTGAAGCTGAGTTGAGTTGAGAATGGCTGACATTCTCGTCTCAAGCTACGCATTTAGATATAAGTAGAACTACTGGATTTTTCTTTATGTTAATTTTTATCGACATTTGTCCATTGGAACTGTGTCCATGGGCTTACATTTGATTTACTTTGTATTTTTAATATTGTATAATATTTTTGAAAAGAGTCATTACTGAGTTTCTTGCCAGTTTCTTCTCAGTAAAAGCAATCTTCCGAACCTGGCGGTAGCATGTATAATCCTGTAAATTAATGTAATTCTGACGATTTGAAAGTACTTTATAAAAGTCTAATCGAATAAAGATATTTTTGACTTTGACTTTGAAGAAACGACGCACGTAGTTTCTTGCTGTAAAACAAAACAATACACTCAACCATAAATAAAGTAGGCAAATAAAACTTAAACATTCAACTGGATACTCAAAAAGAAAAGCTGTAAAAGTAAAACTATTTACGTAGAAACGTAGCAACAGTTCCGCACAACAATGTCTACGCCCTATTGTGTTAAAAGCTTAAGTAACTTCTTTGAAAACTTTCGATCATTCCCCCATTGGACTATGTAATGGTATAAGCCATGTCGTTTCGATTTATGTATATTTTTTTACATAAATATGCTCACGCCATCCTAGAAGGTAACCAAGCGCTAAGCAGAGGTATTGTAACAACTAAACCCACTTTTCACCGAATATGATTAAGTGTCAACGTGACAGAGGGTGAATCCATCGTCTTAAGCACTATACATATGTCTTTAAACTACTTCTCAGTCTTGCAGTTTTTCTCACGATGTTTTCATTGCACGTGGGGTAAAATTACTGTACCTAAGTTTTCTTTAGAAAAACTCATTGGTGGCAAGCCCCGCTGGTATTAAGACTTACGTCAAAAAATTTCATTTTCATTTTACAAGCTGTTCGGAAATTAGCCAGAGTATTTAAAAAGAATTACTCAAAGAATCACGAATTAAATTTACATACGAACACAAAATACAGCAACATAGTCGCACATTCTTAAAAACCCCTTTACCTTATGACACCGAACACAGGATGATTGAAAAGGCCTAATTAGTTCGGCTTAAATCAACGCTTACATGTAAGCAGTGACGTCATAGTATGCTTTAGCAATTAAAGCCGCGATACCATTTACCCATACATCACTCGATAAAGAACTCCCACCGGCGCGACATTGCACCGTGGTGCCTAATTCAATCACTGTCAATCAGGGACTTAATTAAACTGCGTCGGTGTGAAGCAGCAGTGCCGTATTTAGGAGTATTTTGTGGATACCTACTCGAAATTACCGATCAGCTCATTTACATATTGTCAGATTGGCTCTATTGGGACAAGTTTGACTGGCTTAACGCAGGTTACTGAGTGTCTTTGAGTAGATCCTGACTATTGCCAGGGTCTAAGAAATTGGCTATGGTATCCCTTGTCAGTTGTAAGAAGCGACTTAAAGGGGGCCGGAGGGCCTGCTAGCGGTGGTCGGGGTGGGAGCTTTGACCATAGAGCCGCGGGCACGGGAAGGTGACAGCGAGCTGTCTTGCACAGAGAGGTCTCCAGGGGCGGCGATAAAGCTGCCCCGGGGATGTGCCCCAGAAAAGTGTGGAGGGGGTCCCGTGCGATCTACCAAAGTCCCCCTCGTCAAATAAAAACATATAAAAACTAGTTTACTGATAAGATCTGGTCCAATTTATTGAATAAGAAGAACAAATGAAAAAATCATGAACTTAGAAACGATGGATCGTCTGTTTAGAAGATGATATAGAATGGGAGTGAATATAGATATGACGGATGATAGAGAGAAACGGAAGAGAAGAACACATTGTGCCGACCCCAAATAATATGAGATAAGGGCAAGAGAATGAAAAAGTTTGTCAACTGTCAAATAAGTAGTATAATGACTTGGCTTCTATGGGCTAGAGTTCTGACAGCTTTAACAACTCAATTTCTAAACTATCTAAAAAGAAAGTGAGATGATTAACAAAACTGCCAGTTCAATAAATTCACATTGAAGTCGGTAGAAATTGTTTGTAAGTTTTTTTTCGAAAATTGAGATGCGTGTGATTACGTGTTTCAAAAATAATAAACGGCGGTTTCACCCGCGTAGATTAAGTTTCATCCTTATTGTTGCGGAACCCCAATATTTTTAATAAATAAAACTAGCCTATATTACTCCTTGAAACATCAGCTACCCGCCAGTGAAAGTCCCGTTAAAATCTGGCCAGCCGTTTCAGAGATTACCCGGAACAAACAGACAGACAGACAGACAGAGAAAAATTTTAAAACTTGGTTTTTGTCAGTAGCGTGTATACTTTCATATGCATTTAGTGAAAATCTGTTATTTTGGAATTACAAACAGACACTATGTAGCAATATGCAAATGTATGCAATCTATACACACTGTATAGATTGCATAAAATTTAACGCAAAAACTCCACTTTCGCATAAAGTCATTATAGAAAATCTTATCCTACTTAATAGTAATTTACTTTAAAAACAGAAGACCCTTTTACAAACTAGCTCTCTTACCTCACAAACAAAACGAATTAACCGCCACACTTGTTTGATGGAATTTCTTCTTTAAATTACGGTTGATAAGATTCTGAATTGTTTGGAGAAAATTAGGTTATAAGGACGCATGTGGGGTATGTTAGGCAAATGAAAGAAAGACCACACGCGGTGAAGCAAATTGCTTTCAGACGACACATTGCATTAGATGGATACGCCGCAAGACGTTGGCATAAAGAAAACAATTACAGAAGATCGACTTCCATTTATTGGCGTTGGAGAGCACGAACACACATTCCTACATATACCAGTGTCATGCAACTTTGTTGAATACACGAATAAACATACAGTATATAGTACATAATTTTTGATGTATTTTTTGTAATTATCATTATTTACTGTGTAATGAAATGTACATGATGCCAGCTGAGTTTCTTGCCGGTTCTTCTCAGAGGGCTAGTTTCGGAACCGGTGGTAAATTCGTCGACATTCATAAATGCCTTACCAGGGCCTAAACTGAATAAATCATTTTCATTTTCATTTTCATATTCATTTTACAGTATACAGAAACTAGACAATTTTTTTGAAATGTGAGTGCTTGCTCCTTCGCACGTGCAGGTTGTAGGTAACTACTAACATTTTAGAAAATTTTCAATAGAGATTTTACATCTGTGGATTAACTAACAATAATTCACTAAAACGTTATCGCATCACTGTTTCCTTATCTTGTTTTGTCTATGGATATTTGCGCATCCACTCCTTTCCCACCCACTAATGGTAGACCGCCTTTCTGATACCTATCAGTTTTAATAGACGTCACAATGTATATATAAACTTATCAAGCAGTATGATCCATACTATATTATTGAAAATGAAAATGAAAACATTGAAAATGAAAAGCAAAAGAACATTGTTTCTGAACAGTGAAAGATTTATGAATGGTACTGTCAAAGTAATGTCGATTTGAAGTTGAGAACAATTACTGTTAAAACCCGTAAATGACGTATACGCTATCAGCCACGATGTGACTTCTATTACGCTGCGGTCTATTATAATCTCGTGTAGCCTGTATCTGTGTGATTGTGTCATTTCGAACGATTCGTTCCTAGATTCCATACCGCTTGTAGTAAAGCTGTACATACTGTGAAGTGGGGTAATTCCACGTTACATGTGTCACGAACGTGTTTTAAATTCAGACGATTTACGAAACGTCTGTTTGAGATAGGCAGTTTAAGTTCGAAACAGGATTCCACACGATGTTTCCCTTCACTTTAAAACTCTTATAGCATCACCGTGTTCTTGATTTTTGCTCATAGATAAGGTTTAAAGAAACTTTATTGTCTTAAGAAATTACAGATAATTTCACTTACAAGACAAATTATTCACTTATACTTTAGTACATGGCATTGAGCAGGCGTGTTTTCGGTAACTATAGTCTAAATCTTATTGTATTATGTGTGTGCGTATGTGCGTCTGATAACTGAGTATTGCGAGTAAAATCTACATAATTACGCCCTGGAGGCTCAGTCATCCATTTTTAATACTTTATGTGCCCTGTGGTTTCACCTGCGTTTCAGACTTCAAAGTGTAGTTATATTATTTTGCCTTAGACACTCCTAACAGCATCTTTCGCCAGTGATAGTCCTGTTAAAATCGGCCCATCAGTCCAGCAATACAGTTTTTTTCTCTGTTGTGTCGCGTTGGTATCACGTGACGAAATTCGCCGCCGCGGCGTTGAAATATGCCAAAGCCTATAAGTATTTGGGGCACAGTGCTGTCGATGTATCGAACAGGTTAACGTTAGAGGCGTATACGTGTGAAAGAGATATGAAACGTGAACAATGCGCCTTTTGCATGCCAATAGATGCATTCTGCTCGGTGCCAGGGAAACAAATAAGTTGTTAACTGATAAACCTTGGATGGACATTGGACACACGGTTCGATAGAAATATTAATTTAAAATTCTAGCCTTGAAAAGCATGAAAGTGCCCTAAGTAGATGATGCACAAGTACGGGTAAAACCGTAAATACCGGAACTTATTGCGATATAAATTACATACGCCGTGGTGGCCTTGGGGTTTGAGCTGTCGCCTGCTACGCAAGTCCGAATCCCAGCAGGGCCCGCACCAATGAGTTTTTCTAAACAAATAAAAAATCGCTGCACATAAGTTTATATGCACTGATTTCACACCACGTGCTTTACGGTGAAGGAAAACATCGTGAGCAAACCTGCATATGTCTGAGAAGTAATTCAAAGACTCAGCATCTGTCACGTTGGTACTTAATCATCTTCGGTGAGAAGTGGGTGTAGTAAAACCTCTGCCTACCCTTTCGGGGAATACCAGAGTAAACCGTAATTTCGTAAATGATCCGACCTCATTGGTTTCGAGTGCTACTGCGGTCCACAAGATTCTGGATATGATCCCGGGCTGGGCAAAGTGTAATTGGTTTTTTCCATATGCCATTTTCCAGTCCAGATTCTGGATTAGTGTCCGTTTAATGGCAATAGGTCTCCTATTTCATGGGATTGAAACATAACTGGCGAAATGTGGGTGTATCAAAAGCCTCTGCTTACTCTTCAGTGAATACACCCGATCTTATTAATGTCGGTTATGATTGTACAACGCGTGGTAAGGCATTTAAAGCATACAACGTTATGACTGACATAAAATGTTCATGAAAATGTAAATTCATGTCGTGGATCTAATGATATTAAGCCACAACGCTTTGAGGTAATTAACAAAAGCCATAAGGCTTCTGAAATGATTTTAATGAGAATCATGACAGGCCGTGAGGTAAAAATAATTAACAGGTTGCTATCTATATAGATTAAATTGAAGTGTCGGTTTGTAATACAAAATTCTTAACAGCTTTACACTAAATACATATAAGAATACACGGTTCTTATATAAAAACTAGCTGTGCCCCGCGGTTTCACCCGCGTCGAATTAGTTTCATCCTTATTGTCGCGGAACCCTAATATTTTTGATAAATAAAAGTAGCCTAAGTTACTCCTAGATATATCAGCTACCTGCCAGTGAAAGTCCCGTTAAAATCGGTCCAGCCGTTTCAGAAATTACCCGGAACAAACAGACTGACAGACAGACAGAGAAAAAATTTAAAACTTGTTTTTTTTGTGTCGGTACCGTGTATACTTTCATATGCATTTAGTGAAAATCTGTTATTTTGGAATTACAAACAGACACTCCAATTTTATTTATGTGTATAGATACATGTATCTATCATAAAATTTACACCGTCTGAAAATTTGTTTCGGATAGTTTCTTAATAATACCCTGCATATACATATAAAGCAGTGCTTCTGAGCCGTGGTGGCCGTGGGGTTTGATCAGTCGCCTGCAACACAAGTGATGCGAGTTTAAATCGTTTGGGCCACCCAATGAGTTTTTCTAAAAACTTATGTGCAGTTATTTCACACCACGTGCTTTACGGTGAATTGTGAGACCTGCGCATGCCTGAAAAATTAATTAAAAGACGTGTATGTATCGATAGATTGACCATCGGTCATGTTGGCACTTCGGTGACAAGTGGTTGTTTTTATTACAAAACCACTGCCTACCCCTTCGGTGAATACAGGCGTGAGCATAAGTATGTAGGTATATAGAGCAAATGCCGTTTCTTTTCAAAGGCTTCTTCTGTACAAGGCACAAAACATTGTTTTCTTTTAAAGCTATTACTAAGAAAATGAACCAGACAGATGTACGGAGCGTAGAAAAACCGTATCTACTAGACATTAGTCTAAGCTTTCTAGCATTATGAACGCAAAATTGCTACTACGTGCCTCTGTATCTCGGCGATAAGGATGTGCAGCTATATTTGTATCGATATCGATAAGAATAAAAAATATAAAACGTTATATTGTGTACGAGAATTTACTTTGCTCCTAAACGTTGGTTAGTTAGCGCTATACGTCATTAAATTTATTATTATAAATCAATTAAGTTTTCGTTCATCAGTCAACCGAGAACTCCACAAGATTGTAGTACTTATCAATTTCATTAGCTATCATACATTACATCAGTTAAAATTTAGTTTTCTAAATACAGATCAAGCTTACATTATAGGTTGCTATGGACGTTATAATTTTAGTGTTTGACAAATATTCAGTTTGGAGTTACATATATTAAGAATTAAGTCCACCTATGTACTTTGTGCATAAAGTTTTTAAATAAAATAAAATAAAAATATATGCATATTATTTTCTTCTCCCCTGAGAAACGTATGTCAGTTTATTTAAGTCTCTTGTAATAGGTGACCAATTGCCATTTACCGGACACTAATCCAGACTCCGAACTGCAGCTGGGAAATTACAGATGGAATAACCACTTTTCCCGACCTGAGGATTGAAACCAGGACCTCATGTACAACTCTCTTACAACCTCGAGACCAACGAGAAAGTCAATAAAATATAACTACTTAGATCTATTAAATCAATACCTGGTGCAGCAGGCAGACAGAATTATCTTTAAAAGAGTAATTACTGAGTTTCTTGCCAGGTTCTTCTCAGTAAAAGCAACCTTCCGAACCTGGCGGTAGCATGTATAATCCTGTGTAATTGTGTCATTCTGACGATTTGAAAGTACTTTGTATAAAGTCTAATCGAATAAAGATATATTTGAGTTTGAGTTTATCTTGATATCGATGAACAACGCCCATCCCTATTCTAGAGCAATGCGAGATTTATATGATATATTTCTTGCCTCTAGCTAAAAAGGCATGAGCAATCCTGGGCAGATGCTTTAATGCATACTGACCGAACAGATATAATAAAGACTAGCTGTGCCCGGCGGTTTTACCCAAATGGGATTAACAATAAAAACTATGTTTGTTGATCTATACATCTATATCTATTCTGTAAATTCTATTCATTCTTTATTCTACACACCTATATTTATGCAGATATATAAAATTGAAGTGTCTGTTTGTAATTTCAAAATAACAGATATTGACTAAATGGATACGGTACTGACATTAAAAAACATGTATGTCTGTCTATCCGTCTGTTTGTTGCGGCTAATCTTCGAAACGGTCGGACCGATTTTAACGGGACTTTCACTGACATATAGCTAATGTTACACTCTTAGTAGTAACCTTTATAGGCCACTTAATTTTTTTTTAAATAATTAGAAATTAACTCTACGCGGGTATAACCGAGGAGCACAGCTAGTGATAATTAAAATCTAGTTGTTTCAGAGACTAGCAGACAAACAGACAAAATTTTTTTTTTTTTTTTGTAACTCAGATTGACATTCGCGCAATTAGTGCAAGTGCGCAAATGTCAAACTGAGTTACAGTTCAAAACATAGAAGTTTTAATTTCGTGTTTTACTCCTCTGATAGAATTTCCGAATACATTATAAATCTACTTTAGTTTAAGTCAACTAATCATTTTAAAATGAGAGATCTCGAATGTCTGGACATGCATTCTGCTGCAAAGAATCTCTTATCTTATTGGAAGCACTTAAGGTTCTCTATCGATTGTAGTTAATGTAACGTCACCTCCATTGAATAGTTTTGCATTCATTTCTCATTTTCTTCAAATGGTGGAAGTTCAGTGCAATATCTTTGAGTATCATTGAAATCGCATATTGAATGGGTGTTCTAAGAAGAACAATAATGTTCTCGTTGTGAATATAATATCCATGGATATGCGATGCGACTGCTAAGGCACTTATGAACGTCGAAAAACTACCACCGTTTCTAAAAAAACCTCAGTTAGGCAGCTTGTACATTTCATCAAAATACTAAAAATATTCTGTTTTTCCCAAAGATGTTTAGTAACAATGCCCACCTTTCACCGATGATGATTAAGTGCCAAAGTGACAGATGGTGAGTCCATCGCCGTCTCTGGCACTATACATACATCTTTTGAATGACTTCTTAGATAAATGCAGGTTTCATATTGTTGTGAAATCACTGCACATAAGTTTTTACAAAAACTCATTGGTTTAGGCCCCGCTGGGATTCGAACTTGCGTCGCTTGCGTAGCAGTAATCTTTACAGATAAATAAATAAAATCTATACATCTATACAGATAAATAAAATTTAAGTGTCTGTTTGTAATTCCAAAATTACAGCTTTTCACCAAATGCATATGAAAGTACATATATACGCTACTGACTAAAACACCAAGTTTTAAAAAATTTCTCTGTCTGTCTGTCTGTCTGTTTGTTCCGGGTAATCTCTGAAACGGCTGGACCGATTTTAACGGGACTTTCACTGGCTAGCTGATATATCAAGGAGCAACTTAGGCTACTTTAATTTATTAAAAATATTAGGGTTCCGCGCCAATAAAGATGAAACTAAATCTACGCGGGTGAAACTAGCGGGTAGCTAATCAATCAAAATCTTTAATAAAAAAAATCGGTTAGATTGAAAAACTCGATCATCGTGGCTCTTTTATTAAAATATTTTGTAATAAATTTCTGAATAAGGAAAACAATTATGTAAGGCAAACCTCGTTAATTCATTATTGTATCTGATGAAATCTTATTCTTTTGCTCAATTAAGACAAATCTCGGATAGATTTCCATTAATTGCTTTATTATCCTCAAAGGAAAAGACCCGGGGGTATACTTTGTACTCGTAACGTACCGGTTGGAAATTTATTGTATCGCATTCGAGAATTTCTATTTCAAACTCTTCTATGCCCTCGAACTTCTGTGCAAAAGACATTGTATATTAGCAACCGCAAAGAAAATCTCACACTTTTCTTATTTGCCTTGGAAACCTGTTTAGCATAGCAAACTAGCTTCTGTCCGTGAATTCACCTGCATTTTATTAGTATGAAGCCTATGTTACTCAGATAATTGCATTCTACTAGTAAAAAAAAAATCTATCTATTTCGGAACCTATTCGTAATAAACAAACCATTCTTTCTACTATATAATTTAAATAATACATGTACCTACAAGTATAGACTAGCTTTTGTCCGCTACATGAATTTATAAAAGCAGTATTTTCGTCATTATCTCTATTTGAAGGTTTTAAAAAATGAATAATCATGTAACACACTGACAGACTGAGTTTATTTACCCAAAATATGACGCCACACGTAAGTTATATCGTACAATGATAATATTTTCATT
This sequence comes from Watsonalla cultraria, assembly GCA_964035505.1. Lineage (NCBI taxonomy): Eukaryota > Metazoa > Arthropoda > Insecta > Lepidoptera > Drepanidae > Watsonalla > Watsonalla cultraria. Next base: position 3,158,001 of record OZ037736.1, on the reverse strand, counting down.
AATATGTAAAATTTCTCCTTATCTGACAATTTATACATGTTTCCCAATTAGAATATCTATAAATACAGATAAATAAAATTGAAATTGACGTATACGCGATCGACCACGTGACCCCTACTGAAATTACGCCGGAGTCGCTTATAGTCTCGTAGATGTGCTCGTGTTTGAGTATTCCAAGATTCCGTACTGCTTGTAGTAAACCTATATGTATACTGTGGTACCGTTTTACATTGTACTCTTAATACTCACCAGTGTCCCAAGTAAAGGTTTTGACACGTTCGAACGTCGTCGCTTGACCTTGCGTTTTAACGTAAAATTTTCGTAAACTCGCCGCTTGGGGCGCTTCTTAACGTTCCCATACAAAATGAGAAAAATACGCAGGCGATATCGTCAAAATAAAAACACGTTAACACCAATACTTGGGACACAGTTAAGGTAACTAAACACTGCATGGTGGTGCACAAGCCAATTTAGCATCACGTCAATCTATGTCGAGAATCGACTGTAATTTTATTCACATCAGGCGCCTCTGTTAACGAGGCCCGAGCAGGGAAATTACTTCAATAACGACGCTCAAAATTATGTTTCTACTAACGATTTTGCCCTGCATATGTTGACGTCTTTACATCCGACAGAAAACTAAAGTAATTGATATAGCTCAAAGAATTAGCTAGCTGAAGTGGCAGAGGAATCGACTACCGCTGGTGTAAACGTGTTCTTGAGTGGAAACCGCGACTCGACAAACGTAGTGTAGGACGTCCTCCGGGCAGGTGGGATGAGAATCTGCGAAAGACTGCAGGCAGATGCTGGATGCGACAAGCTGAACACAGGGCGCTATGGCACTCATTAGGGGAGGCCTATGTCTAGCAGTCGACTAATGTAGGTTGATGATGATATTAAAGTCTTTAAGGTCCGTTTTTGTTTGACGCAATTTTGAAAGATTCGTTAAAGGCTGCCAGTAAAGGGTGTCTTTTGAGGCATTGGGTCGTATTGATCCCGTATTTTGTCGGTTACTTGTGTTGACAATTTGTATTTTGATGTCGATATTTTCCTCGTTTCCCTTTTGTCACTAATTGGATCATCATTTGCTCAATTTATCAGGAATGGAAACCGTATTTCGTCTTCGGTATAGTTTGAAATGAAGTCTTATGTCGCCACGTATTTTATTTGATAAATAAACTTCTAAATTGTTTTTGATAATTTGATTGAATTTTATTTGATTTAAATGAATTTTAGATACGATGGCAGCAATTTTTGACTGGCAATTTTTTATTAAAAATTATTAATTAGTAAATCGCCTTTTTAAATCAGACGTGTGTTTATTTAAAATGGCTAATGTTTTCTTTACGAGTTCGAAGCTTGTAAACACTAAGGTATATTTAAATAAAAAAATTAACGTAGTAAAGTTTATAGTGGGATTGTATATAAATATAAATAAAAGTAAAATTTTTACTGAACCGAACATATACATATCCTCACTCACAAGTAATTTAGCTTTGTTTACTTTCTTTCACATCTTTATTATAATCGAATAGACAAACATAAGTATTATAATTATATACTTACATATGCTTACGCCTGTATCCCATGGGGGTAGGCAGAGACCACCGTTTGCCACACCCTTACATACTTCTTTCGCTTCATCCACATTCAAGCATCTCCTCATACACTTCCTGCGGTTACGAGTGCTCCATCTTTGATTAAGTTTTTATAGAATAAAAAATTCTTAATATTTAGATTATTAATCATGAATATTATTAATTTCATTATTTGCACTAGCTGCGCCTTGCGGTTTCATAGACTAGCCGGAACAAAAACAAAGGCATACAGAGAAAAAAATAAAAAAAATATTTTTTTTACATGTTATTTGCACTACAATTTAACTTTCATATTGCATAAAGCGAGCTGTTCTTTAGAAAAGCAAAGCGACACTTAAATTGTATAATATTTCCGTAAAGTTAATATTACGAAACGCAGCTAAAATTGGTTAGCAAGCAAGTCAAAAGGCAAAAGTAAATTTGGATCAATTCGTGCAGAAAAAAACATACCGTAGAATTGAGAACCCTCCTATTATTAAAGTCGGTTAAAAGTGACGCAAAATCTTAGTAGGTTATTCCGAGCATTTTAAGCATTCAACCGATGTAAATTCGATTTGAATAAGGGTTTGTATAAGGCACTTAAGATGTTATCGAGCTCTGTGGAGCAAAAAAACTGATTTTGAATTCAGACAAATTGAAAGGGGGAGGGTATACCTTCGTCACCTGCTTCCAACTGAAGTGATAAATTATGAGCCACTGACAAAACGCACTGGAGCAAGGAAAAGGTAGACTGCCTTGAAATGTTAGCTCGATATAATAGTGATGTTAGGGATTGGGATATGGGGTCCGTTTTAGGGGCAATCAGTATATTGAATAAATTACATCTTCTAGTGCTAATTTCACAAAAAGTAGGAGACCTACTTTTTATATCACTAGCTGGTGCCCGCGACTCTGTATCATTTCGTATAAGGTGCTACTTTTAACAAAGACCAATCACTTTTTGTTTTACTAGCGGTTTCACTCGCGTTGTTCCCGGACCCGTGGGAGTACAGGGATAAAATATGGTCTATATTAATCAGTGATAATGTAGCATTCAAATGGTGAAAGAGTTTTTAAAATTGGTCCAGTACTTTTTGAGCCAATTCATTACAAACATTCTTACATACAAATCTTCCCTCTTTATTAGTATAGAAACAGCTTTAGTGCCAGGTGAGGCACGAAGGATATTCTTAAAAGATTAAAAGTAAACTTCCATTTCCCCCTTAGAAATTCAGGAACTGATTTTGAAATCACAAAAGGAATTTCCCATAAAATTTCAAGTAATCTGTCGTCCCCAATATTTCTGACAACTTGGGTACCTCACTAAAGCAAGTAACTTATTGAAAATGCAAGTAAGTCGAAACAAAAGTTCTTACAACTGCTCCGTTTTATCGACAAACTTAATGTACCGAAGTTGTTTCCAAGTTATACGATCTCGCACGGCTCATTATTTATCAGAAGTTTATCACATAATTTTGAATGGAAAATGTATATTTTATTCCTGTCGTACTTGATTGATAACAACATTATTGCTTCATATCATTTATTATTTCGTTCGTTTTTCTTTGATTGAGTGGGAATTAAATTATTTAACTAACTGGCTTACATTTGTGGAACGAAATCTTGAATTTATATGAAGCCAAAGTTATATACTAGTCTAAAATATTATTTAAAGGCATCCATATGGTAGTAGACACCAGCCCAGAGCCAATGTGAATACATTGGTTATGAGTCCGCACGTCTGCATATCACTTTAAAAAACCCATCCAAGGCTTATAATATAACAACAGAGGTCTTCCTACATAACATATTCACTAGTTTGCTCATACCGTAATCAAATTTATGATAAACTATTATCAGAGCTTAGACAGATCCGAAGGGTGTTTAATCCTAGCTTCACCTTCAATCAATCAAAAGATTAAGCCAAACGCTCCCAATATTATCCTAGGCATTTACTAAGTTCCGTTCATCCTAAATCAAGTGATAGATAAGTAAGGATGCGGACATATTGCAAAGTTTGGGTTACTTTGAAGACAATGGACGAACATCAAAGTTGGCAACGAGAGAGGTATTCAAAACTGACTTATGTTTGTTAATAAGGCTAATAATAAGGATTTTGACGTAAATTTTGTGGTCTAGATTGAACTGGAAAGACCATGACTTATACTGAAAAGACCTGAAAAGACCATGACTTAATCTGAATGA